>CM060975.1:48733192-49343192 GCA_030765065.1 Deroplatys truncata | reverse complement strand
TCAGCAATAAAATTAATAATATTGCATTTTTTAAATAAAACTGTATTTTTTAATATAAAGAAACAAAATCCATGCGACTGCAGTCAAATGTAATCCCCGTCAGTATCCAAGCGTGCCATTATACCGATTATGTTACTTGGGCCCTCCCCGTCCCTTACTACAGGCACATTTGACTGCAGTCGCTGTGATTCGAATTAAATATATTTAATATATAAAAATACATTTTAATCAAATTCGTTAGACCCACTTTTTAAAAAGGGTAAAGGGTAATTAGAGTAGGGGAATTTTCTTGAAAATTTTCATGTCGCATCTTTGGAAGGTACTGAACCTTATACCTCATACCAAGCGTGGTGTTTATCCGACTTTTTGTTTTTGAGTTATGCTGTTCATAGACATACACGGACCTTTTCGTAAAAATGCTTTTTTTCTTTTTGGATTTAGGGGCCTCAAAAATGTATTTCCAGTGAAATCTCGGTTATCGAATTTTTGGGTGGAATGCAATACCTTCTCTACCTACTATGTATACGTGGTAGAGAAAGTAAAAACGGGTCGCAATATGCTGCGTTTGAAATTCCACACTCTTTCCATGACATCGTGAGAAACAACTGAATGGCACCATAGCATTTGAACAACTGTAGGATAAACTTTTGAAAAATTCAAACCAACAGCAACTCGAAAAGATTAATGTGCAACACATTTGACTTAAATTGGGTGCTTTGACGGGGTCTAAAGGTTTCTTGTAGTAAGGTTTTTCCTCTTACGGTTTATAAATTGTACAAAATTAGTCTATTTTGATTGTAGCAAGAAATACTTTCGGAGACCATGTTTAAACTGAAAGCGGGAATTTTAAACCAGAACATTATAAATAAATACATAAAAACGGATTAAGTAACTCAGTTACCACAAACATTTCCGCAATCTACCCATTGGGGTACAACTAACTGTTTAAGTTTAGTGTATTTGTCGCCGGATTATTTAATAAACGTCTTACTTCAAAAGGGGAAAAAGAGTATCTGCATAAAAAACAAACATTAGAAAAATTATAAAACGGTTGTTTGGACTTTGGTACACTCCATGACATCAAATATAATTAATGCTTGCTTACCTGTAGCTCCGGTTCAAGACTAGAGACAGATATGGACGCTTTCTGAGAGAAGAGGGCGCAACACATGGGGGTGGCGAAGGTGAGGCAGACTCCCAATAGCGCCAACTGGACAGGGGCAGCGATCCAGGGGTGCCGCACTAACACACCCCTCTTCTCAAGTGCATTCATCAGGATCGGCGTCAGCACTGCACAACGTACAGTAACACGTTACTTTCACCCATTCTAGTGAACATTTAGACAAATATTCTACCAGGTGGCACAACCGCGCCGTAATTTGACGTGTGCGTTAAAAGAGTTGCAGAACTCAACGGGGCAATCACAAGTAAACACAGGTCAGTGGGGAAATGGCGCACCACTACAGAATACCTATTCAATGAGCGAAGTCAGCGTAACAGTATCGTTAATAATAATAATAATAATAATAATAATAATAACATTTATATTAGTAAACAAAAAAACTAGTAGTGAAGCAGTGCGTGTTTTCATGATTGTTGTTTATAATCCGCAACGTTAGACAAGAACAGCGTAAACACAATTAAACAATAGCAGTGGGCGGATACGGATAGGTCAAATAAAGACATTCTAATTATTTGCCAGTCTAAAAGTGAGTTTATTCCCTCGAAAATAAAGCATGTGTAACTGAAGTGAAAAATATTCTAAGACCTTTTGGTCTGTTTTTGTCTATCATCATGGACTGTACACTCTATTGCAAGCCTGGTAAGTGTCTCTCAATATGCGCGATCCGCTCATCGTCTTTGCTGATAAGTAACAGGAGTAGTACATAGCTCGGCTAGTCCCGTAGCTCAGTCGGTAGAGGACCTGCTGTGTGAGGGGTCCGGGTTCGATTCCCGGCTGGCAGGTGGGAATTTTTCTCTAGTCTTCCCAGTCTGGAAGTAGAATGAATGTGTGTGTGTGTGCTCTAATGATTAAAGGCCTTAGTTTACAGGAAACCCAAAGATAAGCGAATACGAGTTAACACCATTGCCTATAGGCAATAATATGTTCCACAGGAAAGGTCGCCGATAAGTCCATGTAGTTAAAGGCGGAGTGTAAATGGATCTTTAAAAAAGCTAGCTCACGTTAATTTACCAGTTCCCCACTGACCTGTGTTTACTTGGAATTGCCCCCTTGAGTTCTGCAACTCTTTTAACACACGAAGGAATATCTACACACTTGAAACTCGACGCGGTTGGGTCACCTGGTGTATCAGATTCACTTGTTTCCAGATTGAAAACAGTATGAATTTTCCTAAGTGTTTATCAACTCCGATGTATAAAGACTAAATATAAATTGTGCTCAAATGTACCTTGGATCCATTTATGCCCAATGCATAATGGAGCGAAACTGGCGAAGCGACATGAGCGACCAATTTCGAATTCAGCATGAACATGACAAAATCCATGCGGCGAAGGTTGAACTGAAGTTAGCTTCTACCGCGCGGCATAGAGCATCCACAGCATGTGTGTGTGTGTGTGTGTGTGTGTGTGTGTGTGTGTGTGTGTGTGTGTGTTCTTGTTAAGATGATAAATATCCAAGAAAATGCGATTCTTTTTCAGAAGAAATATTAAATTACCGCAGTTGTAGGAATCGAGTCAGAAAGCATACAAAACTGCAACGAAAAGGCGTGTTCTTTCACCCGAGCTTCGTGCGGTGATGTTAAATTGTCGCCTCACTGTGAACATCAGATTTTGAGGAGCAATATTGTGTCGTAGAGGTCTCTAAAGCAGATATATTACCACCATCGAACGGAGGTGAGGAAAATAGTACACTTCAATAGCCGTTCTCCAGACTACATGATTACAAACGTACCCGTAGAAAAGACAAACTCATATATTCCAGATTAAAGAGGATAACACAGTGCTTCCACAATATGTCTACAAATAGCTCGGTATTTTGCGTCTCGGCAGCTGGACATACCCTTGCGTTTAGATAAAAAATCTGATGTATCACTTTCAATGATTTTCTCTACCCCTATCTTTGTTAGTGGAAAAACAAATTATTCATACGGAAGTTTATTTTTTCTGTCTTTTCTGTCTACTTCGTTTTAATCGAGATAAACCTATGCAGAAATAGCTACAATACACATTTCGTTATAGATACAAAGAGAACAGCGTTAGTCAAATGTTTAACAACTAGACGCTATATGCTAGCCTTAAAATTAACATTATTTCCATGCAACCGAGAGAAACAACTGAATGGCGAAAGGACTTTAAAAGAATGACTAAGAATAATTGGGCTCGGACTATTGATAACGGATATCTCGGAAATGGCTGATGCCGCAAAAAAAGTTATTTGAAATAGATTGTGTGTTTTAAAGACATCTACAGCTTTTTTTAGTATAGTACGTTTTCGTTTTTCGTTTACAAATTATACAAAATTCCTTCCCAATGAAGAGAACTTCACAGGCTATTCCCAGGAAATTCAGGATATAATTTTATTTATTATTATTGAATTTTATTTATGGACGCTCTTTAACTGCTGTGGTTCTTAGCGTCCCATTCTATATTGGGCGTGAAAGACCGGGAATTTTGCTCAGTCAGACTGGAGGTTATTTTACGTGCCGTAAATCTACGACACGGGACCACCGGCCTTACTTCCCTTCCGAAGTAAGCCATGCTAAAGATTATTTTTACGCCTGAAAAAAAGTCGTCGTCCGTGGTGTAGTGGTTACCATGCTAGACTCTAGTTCCCGAGGGCGGAGGATTTTTTTCGGGCGTAAAAATTCTTAGCATGGCTTCCTTGGAAGGGAAGTAAAGCTGGTGGTCCCGTGTTGTAGATTTACGGCACGTAAAAGAACCTCAAGCCTGACAGAGACCTTTGAGCAAAATTACCGGTCTTTCACGTCCAATATAAAATGGGACGCTAAGGACCGTAGTAGTTAAAGAGCGTCCATAAATAAAACTCAATTTAATTCACCCGAAAAAATCCATCGTCCTCCGCCGGGTTTCAACCCGCGACCTCGGGAACTAGAGGCTAGCATGGTAACCACTACACCCGAGGACGACAATTTTATTTGTCGTGTAAATATGCTTTATATATGTATTTTAATCAAAATCGTTAGAACCATTTTTTGGAAAATAAAAACTTTCAAAAAATGTTCCATCTAATGGGTAGTTTGGGATGGGGGATTATTTTTAAAATCTTCGTGTCGCATCCTTGGAAGTTATTGAACTTGAATACCAAGTTTGGTTTTTACCGACTTTTCGTTTTGAGTTATGCTTTTTCTAAAAATGTTTTTTATTCAAGTGGCCTCAATATATGCATTTCCAATGAAATCTCGGTATCAAATTTTTGGGTGGAATGTAACACCATCTCTACCTATTATGCACGTGGTGGAGAAAGTAATATACATTAATTAAATACATTAATGTATTTACTCTATTGGATTTTTACACTGGCTAACCTGCATTATGTTAGCATATGAATTCTCGTTCTCGTTGTATTGCACACGCTGGTTTGCTTCCCTTTAACAGCCTTTAGTGTGAGTGAATGCGACAGCCTCATATCTTTAGAACTATTGTGAAACGCTGTTATGCCCCTGGCAGTTGCTAGAGTCGTTAAACATCATCATTCATGATATAAAATATTATTTAACGTCCGTTATAGGTATGTATCTTTCTCTGCCCTCGTCCTTCGGAATGACTGTTCACTTGTATCGATTTTAGTGGCCTTTAAATACAGCGAAACAGTTGAGATGCGATGCTAGATAGAGATATGAAAGAAACAAAATAAACTCACCCATGCCTGGTGCTGCCATGCCTATACGACTTAGTGTCACTAGTGCTATTCCTCGCTTAGCAGCAACTTTGGAATTTCCTACCCTGTTTCCGTTTTCATCAGACACTGGTACACCGTCCTGAATTTCTCTGCAAATATCACGAAAATGTTATGATTGTAAGAAGTGTAAAAGAAGTTGAGGAAATTAGGGGTTAATTTCTCAATCACAAATGTAATAAAAGGATAGCAATGTTTTCTTTTACTTACTTGAGCCTCATCATTGGAATGTTTATACAGTTGGCAGCAGCGACGGCAGCGAAAGGAACCCATCGACCAATCAGTGGAGGTGCAGTCTGAAGACAGAAACAAATCGTAAGTACTGATTTACGGCAAACGTTACATATGGTAGATATCTATCTATGCCAAACGGTACACCAGCCCCTTACAATAAATTCCCGAGATCGCGGGTTCGAACCTGGTGGAGGACGATGGATTTTTTCGGGCGTAAAAATCCTTAGCATGACTTCCTTCGAAAGGAAAGTAAAGCCGGAGGTCCTGTGTCATAGATTTACAACACGTAAAAGAACCTCCAGCCTGATAAACAGGCCTCTGAGCAAAATTACCAGTCTTTCACGCCCAATAGAATGGGATGCTAAGGACCATAGTAGTTAAAGAGCGTCCATAAATAAAACTTAATTTAGCCCCTCATAATTCTTTAGATATGCTGAAGTCAATTAGGTCGATATTGCTCTGCTTGCCCGGTACATATATGCGACTGTAATAGGTTGAAAATGACAGGTTGTATCACGTGATCCATAATGACTGGATGTTAAATGAACGCTATAGCCATGAAAAAGAGGTAAAGAATGGAATATTCAACCCTTGACATGTATGGGCGAAGTAGACATGGTCGCTTTTGCTCTTTTAACTCGACCAACCTTCCTGAAACCCAGGTAGGCCAGCCAATTGGATTTTGGGCATGCATGTCCGTCTTGGCTAAGTTACGGGAAGCCTGACTGGCTGCCTGGCTTGCCTGCTTGATTTTACTGCGTTATACCACTTTGCAGTTTAGTTATAAGTCATTTAAGAAACAAATATTTAGTAGTATACTCAGTCATTAAAAGGGTATTTTATTTCGTAAAACAGAGTTTTAAATAATAATTTCGTAAAATTCTTCGTCAAAAGGTGGTGGGGAAATTTCTCTCTGAACAAAGCATTTTAAAGTCTCAAGTTAATATCATTTCAATAACTCCAAAAATGTACAATATAATTATTCGAGAGGAATAGAAACGAGATAATTATGTTACATATGATATATATTTAACTTAAGTTTAAGTCGAGTAACTTTTTAAATAGATTCAGTACTTTGGAAATCCCCAACCGCGGAAATGCACAACAAAAACGTTGCAAAAAACCTTTTGCCTTATATGATACATGCTCAGAAATGGATGAACACATTTCCTATGGTAGACTTGAACCCTCTCTCCCCTTCGTTCTTTCTTTCAGATTTGTATAGGCACTAGTTAATTTCTCCTCGAACTTATTTAAGGTTGGTTCATTCATTTCCTTGGAGTTTCCAACGCTAACAGCCTGAAAGCCACAAGCACGGCATAAACACGCGCATTGATATTACACTTAATTACGAGTCAGAATGTAACCCGCGTAACTTGGCAGGCTCAAGGGGGTCACCTATGAAAATCCTATTTTCTTACATATACTTTCTCTACAATATATATAGTATGGTAGATGAAGCATTACATTCCACCCAAAAATTTAATAAAAAGGAAAGGCATTTTATAAAAAGTTGATCGAGCGCGTGTGTATACATGAACAGAATAACCCAAAACGAAATGCCGGATAAATACCAAATTTAGTATTTTAGTTCAGTATCTTTCAAAGATGCGACACGAATATGTTCAAGAAAATCCCTCCACTCCAAACTACCCTTTCCATGGAAACAATTTCGATATATTTTTATTTTCTCGAAAGATAGTTCTAATGATTTTGATTAAAATACCATAGATTTAAGATATTTACATGACAAAACGTGTATTTTCAATTATTTGCAAATATCATCTGAAGACCTCTTCATTCGGAAGGAGTTTTGTATAATGGCAAACCGCAAGAGATAGACACTTACTGCACAAAGATGTGGATCACTTTAAAAAACACAATTTATTTCAAATACGTTTTTCGTTGCATCAGCTATTTCCGAGAAATTCGTTATTATTCGTGTGAATTTTTCAATAGTTATTAAGTTTTTAAAGTACTGTCGTTATTCAGTGATTTCTCGCAATGCCATAGAAATAGTACGGGATTTCAAGACCAGCTTATAGCGACCCGCTTTTAAAAATGTGGCTGTCGATTCTGTTTTCTGTATTCCTGTTGTACCTACAGCGAAAACGTAATGAAACTGTTTCTGCAGAGGTTTAGCTTGATTAAAATGACGAAATAGAAAAATAAGCTTTCGTAAGAAAGATAGTTTTTACTAAAGAAGTCCCCATATATACTTAACAATATTTGTAAAATTATGTAAATACAAAAAATCTTTCGTATAATTATTCATTAGTAATAAAAAAGTCCTGTAAATTGCATACAGTTATATCAAAGTAGTGTGCAAGTTATTTACATTAAAGACGAAAGTGTAAAACTTTTTCTTGAAAAATGCAAACAAAACGTGTTTTACTGTGATACTAATAAACAAAAGAAGGCGTTGTATTACGATATGTTTATAAAAATTAAATCCACATCGATTAAAAAATCCACATCCCTACTTCAGAGAACCCAGGTCCGGTGGCCAAGAATTGTCCTCAATAAGTACACTCTTGCCTTGAGGGCGACATGCTTGGTTGCTTTCCTTGTTTCGGAATAGCTATGGGCAAGCAAGGTTGAAGCTACCGTACACTTCTGTAGCACGTATCACTCCACGTAATAAGCTGAAACTTTGTATGCAAAAGCTTAAGGGGATATAGTTGATCTTTATACAACCTATTAAAAAATGTACGATTTTGAGGCAAACCGCTGCGTGTATGGAGTTAACATTTTGCATATGGGTTTGAATAAAATTTTTGATATACTTTTCACGTTTGATGAAATCGGTACAATATAAAGAGTAGCTCACACAGGAAACTTCTTTAGGCAAACTGCGCACGGGTGTAGTTGAAAAGCTATCGTCAGCACTTTTCAAGCTTGGTTGAAACAGTTCTAAAATTTAACGATTTGTAGAATTGTCGAAAACATTCCTAATAGTTTACCCTTGCTGTCACATTATTTCTGCCATAAACTAACGCACTTTAAGTCTACTCTCTGCGTACATTTACGATCTTGTTATGTTTCTTTTCTGTTGTAGTTGTTTTTGTTAATGAAAACTTGTAAGTATGTTTTTAAAATCTAAGACATTCAACGCTTAGTCAAACATTTTTCTAATGGTCTATTTTTTAATTGTTTTTGAAAAAGTACCTGTATATTTTCTGAAGTTTATTTTAGCATTTTAGGAAGATTAAGATCCGTAGATTAAGTAGTTTTTGAGAATAAAGTATTTAGCTAAAACTTTTGGATTGCTTTAGAGCCAGTAAAATACTACGAGGGCGAATTGATAAGTCCATGACTTTGACGAGAGATAGTGTTCCGTTTACAGGTTTCTTGTTTGTCTTATATCTATTCTGGGTATAATTGCAGAAATTCGCCGTCTGAAATAAGCAGATGTGTATTGCTTCGTAGAAAATTGAGAAAAGTGAATTTCGTGTTCCGATAAAGCACTACTTTTTGCGTGGTAAGACGGTGAAGGAAACAGAAGAAAAACTCAACAAGTATTATGGGGACTCTGCTCTATCACATGGCATGGTTCACAGAATTTCGAGGTGGCCGTTCGAGCACAAGAGAAGCCGTGCGCACAGGACTGCCGGTTGAGGTCACAACAGAACAAATGGTGAACATAGTTCACGATATTGTTTTGGAAGACCGCCGATTGAAAATCCGTGAGATAGCCAAGACATCTCGAGTGAACGGGTGTATAACATTCTGCACGAATTTTTGGATATGGGAAAGGTTCTCTTTCACCAGGATAATGCACCCGCACACAAGTCAACCATTGCCATCGCAAAATTTGTGGAATTGGGCTGCGAACTGCTACCTCACCCAGCATATTCCCCAGATTTGGCTCCGAAAGACTTCTTCCTCTTCGCAAACCTGAAAAATTGGCTCACTGGGAAGAAATTCACATCCAGTGAACACATCATGGCAGAAACAACCTCATGTTTTGCAGACTTCGAAAAATCATATTTTTGAAAGGGTTAAAAAAATTGGGGAAACGCTGGACAACGTGTACTGAATTGAAAGGAGACTATGTTGAGAAATGAAATTTATTTTTTGGAAATATTTTTATTTTCTTTAAAAAGTCACTGACTTATCAATCCGCCCTCGTATTAAGAGTTTAATTTTTTAAAACGCATAATTTACAGATTAGTTTTATGAACATTCGTTTGCAATAATTATGTTGCCAAAATACGTATATAGATACATGTTTATAAATTTAAATTATTAAAATAGCGATGTTTTCTAAAATAAATCAAACCAAAAATCAAGACAGAAATTTAGCATAACACCAAAACACACATAGTAATTTTTTTATCAAAGTAATTAATGTTTGTTATCAAACATTGTGGGCTCTGACTAATAAATAGATTAAAATCTCAGGTAAATGTGTTTAAACGTTTGAATACTTTGCTATTGGATTTACCGGTTGCTTTGGCCAAGATAAGACGTTTAACTTCTCTACACTGATGCCATTGTAAACCATTTTTAAGGCTAGATGTAATACAAGTTTCTGATAACAATATGCAAGGTCAATATACATAAAATTAGTATAAATGCACTATACGCTTTTCAACTACAGGTGAAATACAAAACCATAGCATGTATAGAAAATGATTTGTAATTCTGTAACCCTGTATACCGAATTAACCACATTTTACAAGGTCACACACATAAAAACTTAATTTACTGCATAGGAGACTCCAGAAAAACGTCTCCACAGTATATGTGTAACCCAGCTTCAAACTAGCTATTTAAGCATGTATTATAGCTGTTTTCCATCAGATGCCATCTGTGTTTACAAAATAGTAAATTACAGAACAGAAATCTTCTAATTTAGAACTAAATTTTTTGAAACAAACAATTAAAAATGTGGTGCATTCACGTGACCTTCTCTACTCACCCTTCTACAAACTATTCTTCCAAAAGTAGTGATGGGACGATACCACTATTTCTCGACACTCGATATCGATACTGATTTTTGAGTACCGATACTCGATACTCACTTTATAAAAAAATCTGATGTGTTACACTCACATGACTTTCTCTACTCTTGTACAAACTATTTTTACAAACGATTATTCTCCATATGCTTCATGTTAATCGAGATGTTAATCTTATTGCTAATTTTCTTGTAGATGCAAGGGGAATATGGTAGGTTTTAAGCGGCAGTCAAACCTTTTAAGCGTTGGTTGCTATGTGCGCATTCCATTCTCTTTGCATGTCCAGGACATAAAAAAAAATCTCATGTGTTACACTCACATGACTTTCTCTACTCTTGTACAAACTATTTTTACAAACGCTTATTCTCCATATGCTTCATGTTAATGGAGATATCGAGATGTCAATCTTATTGATAATTTTCTTGTAGATGCAAGGGGAATATGGTAGGTTTTAAGCGATAGTCAAATATTTTAACGCTGGTTGCTATGTGGCGCATTCCATTCTCTTTGCATGTCCAGGACATAAAAAAATGAATAACGAATTTGAGAAAAAGTATAAGTATTGGAAAATTTAAGGGAATAACAAGCAATATCTCGCAAACGGTTCACTCAACAAAAGAAATGTATATGACATAAATTGTGTATTTTAACGCGATCTACATTTTTCGTGTAGTAAAATTTTGTCTATCTCTTATGGTTTACCAGTTATGAAAAAGTCGTTCACAGTGAAGAATACTTTTGGAGACATTCCCAGAAAATTCGAGATATACATTTCATTTCGCATGACATTATCTTAAACATATGATATTTTCATCAAAATCGTTAGAGCCATTTTTGAGAAAATTAAAATTTTCGAAAAATGTTCCATGTAAAGGGTAGTCTGGGGTGGGGGATTTTCTTGAAAATCTTCGTGTCGCATCTCTGGAAGATACTGAACGTAAATACCAAGTTTGGTGTTTATCCGACTGTTCGTTTTTGAGTTATGCTGTTCACAGACACACACACACACACACACACACACACACAGACACACACACGGACATGTTTCCAAAAATGCTTTTTTTGGATTCAGGAGGTCTCAAAACATGTATTTCCGGTGAAATCTCGGTATCTAATTTTTGGGTGGAATGCAATACTTCCCCTACTTACTATACGTAGTAGAGAAAGTAAAAACTGTAAAGGCGATAGATGTTCACCGAATTATGTTCTTATTAGTAGTTTTCTGTGTATAAACGCAATTTACCAATGTTGCAGTGTTTGCTATTTCCGATATTGTTCCTGTTCGACATTTTCCAATTGGCAGCCATTTTTACTTTCTTTACTACGTATAGTAAGTAGGGGAAATATTGTATTCCACCCAAAAATTCGACCGAGATTTCACCGGAAATATATCTTTTGAGCCCCCCAGAATCCAAAAAAAGCATTTTTGGAAACATGTCCGCGCGCGCGCGCGCGCGTGTGTGTGTGTTTATCTGTCTGTGAACAGCATAACTCAGAAACGAACAGTCGGATAAACACCAAACTTGGTATTTAGGTTTAATATCTTCCAGGGATGCGACACGAAGGTTTTCAACAAAATCCCCCCACCCCAGGATAGCCTTTACATGGAACATTTTTCGAAAATTTTTATTTTCTCAAAAACGGCTCTAACGATTTTGATTAAAATATCATATGTTTAAGATATTTTCATGACAAATAAAACGTATATCTTGAATTTTCTGGGAGTGTCTCCAAAAGTGTTCTTCATTGTGAACGACTTTTGCATAACCGGTAAACCATAAGAGATAGAGAAAATTTTACTATACAAAAAATGTAGATCGCGTTAAAATACACAACTCATGTCATATACATTTTTTTTTGTTGAGTGAACCATTTTCGAGATATTGCTTGTTATTCCCTTAAATTTTCCAATACTTATACTTTTTCTCAAATTCGTTATTCATTTTTACTTTCTCTACTACGTATAGTAAGTAGGGGAAGTATTGCATTCCACCCAAAAATTCGATACCGAGATTTCACCGGAAATACATGTTTTGAGACCTCCTGAATCCAAAAATAGCATTTTTGGAAACATGTCCGTGTGTGTGTCTGTGTGTGTGTGTGTGTGTCTGTGTGTGTGTCTGTGTGTGTGTGTCTGTGAACAGCATAACTCAAAAACTAACAGTCGGATAAACACCAAACTTGGTATTTACGTTCAGTATCTTCCAGAGATGCGACACAAGGTTTTCAAGAAAATCCCCCTACCCCAGACTACCCTTTACATGGAACATTTTTCGAAAATTTTAATTTTCTCAAAAATGGCTCTAACGATTTTGATGAAAATATCATATGTTTACGATAATGTCATGAGAAATGAAATGTATATCTCGAAATTTCTGGGAATGTCTCCAAAAGTATTCTTCATTATGAACAACTTTTGCATAACTGGTAAACCATAAGAGATAGACAAAATTTTACTACACAAAAAATGTAGATCGCGATAAAATACACAACTTATATCATATACATTTTTGTTGTTGAGTGAACCGTTTTCGAGATATTGCTTGTTATTTCCTTAAATTTTCCAATACTTATACTTTTTCTCAAATTCGTTATTCATTTTTACTTTCTCTACTACGTATAGTAAGTAGGGGAAGTATTGCATTCCACCCAAAAATTCGATACCGAGATTTCACCGGAAATACATGTTTTGAGAATCACTGAATCCAAAAAAAGCATTTTTGGAAACATGTCCGTGTGTGTGTCTGTCTGTGTGTCTGTCTGTGTGTCTGTGTGTCTGTGTGTCTGTGTGTCTGTGTGTCTGTGTGTCTGTCTGTCTGTGTGTCTGTGAACAGCATAACTCAAAAACGAACAGTCGGATAAACACCAAACTTGGTATTTAGGTTCAGTATCTTCCAGAGATGCGACACGAAGGTTTTCAAGAAAATCCCCCCACCCCAGACTACCCTTTACATGGAACATTTTTCGAAAATTTTAATTTTCTCAAAAACGGCTCTAACGATTTTGATTAAAATATCATATGTTTAAGATATTGTCATGACAAATAAAATGTATATCTCGAATTTTCTGGGAATGTCTCCAAAAATATTCTTCATTGTGAACGACTTTTGCATAACTGGTAAACCATAAGAGATAGACAAAATTTTACTACACAAAAAATGTAGATCGCGTTAAAATACACAACTTATGTCATATACGTTTCTTTTGTTGAGTGAACCGTTTTCGAGATATTGCTTGTTATTTCCTTAAATTTTCCAATACTTATCATTTTTCTCAAATTCGTTATTCATTTTTTTTATGTCCTGAACATGCAAAGAGAATGGAATTCGCCACATAGCAACCAGCGTTAAAATATTTGACTATCGCTTAAAAGCTACCATATTCCCCTTGCATCTACAAGAAAATTACCAATAAGATTGACATCTCGATATCTCGATTAACATGATATCATATATATGGAGAATATGGAGAATAGGCGTTTGTAAAATTAGATTGTACAAGAGTAGAGAAAGTCATGTGAGTGTAACACATCAGATTTTTACTTTCTCTACTACGTATAGTAAGTAGGGGAAGTATTGCATTCCACCCAAAAATTCGATACCGAGATTTCACCGGAAATACATGTTTTGAGAATCACTGAATCCAAAAAAAGCATTTTTGGAAACATGTCCGTGTGTGTGTCTGTCTGTGTGTCTGTGTGTCTGTGTGTCTGTGTGTCTGTCTGTGTGTCTGTGTGTCTGTGTGTCTGTGAACAGCATAACTCAAAAACGAACAGTCGGATAAACACCAAACTTGGTATTTAGGTTCAGTATCTTCCAGAGATGCGACACGAAGGTTTTCAAGAAAATCCCCCCACCCCAGACTACCCTATACATGGAACATTTTTCGAAAATTTTAATTTTCTCAAAAACGGCTCTAACGATTTTGATTAAAATATCATATGTTTAAGATATTGTCATGACAAATAAAATGTATATCTCGAATTTTCTGGGAATGTCTCCAAAAATATTCTTCATTGTGAACGACGTTTGCATAACTGGTAAACCATAAGAGATAGACAAAATTTTACTACACAAAAAATGTAGATCGCGTTAAAATACACAACTTATGTCATATACGTTTCTTTTGTTGAGTGAACCGTTTTCGAGATATTGCTTGTTATTTCCTTAAATTTTCCAATACTTATACTTTTTCTCAAATTCGTTATTCATTTTTTTATGTCCTGAACATGCAAAGAGAATGGAATTCGCCACATAGCAACCAGCGTTAAAATATTTGACTATCGCTTAAAAGCTACCATATTCCCCTTGCATCTACAAGAAAATTACCAATAAGATTGACATCTCGATATCTCGATTAACATGAAGCATATGGAGAATAGGCGTTTGTAAAATTAGATTGTACAAGAGTAGAGAAAGTTATGTGAGTGTAACACATCAGATTTTTTTATGTCCTGGACATGCAAAGAGAATGGAATGCGCCACATAGCAACCAGCGATAAAATATTTGACTATCGCTTAAAAGCTACCATATTCCCCTTGCATCTACAAGAAAATTACAAATAAGATTGACATCTCGATATCTCGATTAATATGAAGCATATGGAGAATAGGCGTTTGTAAAAATAGATTGTACAAGAGTAGAGAAAGTCATGTGAGTGTAACACATCAGATTTTTTTGTCCTGGTAATACAAAGAGAATGGAATACTCCACATAGCAACCAGCTCTTAAACGCTTAAAGCCTAGCAATTTCCCTTGCATCTATAAGAAAATTAGCAATAAGATTAACATCTCGATATCTCGATTAACATGAAGCATATGGAGAATAAGCGTTTGTAAAAATAGGTTGTACAAGAGTAGAGAAAGTCATGTAAGTGTAACACATCAGTCAAGGCTATTAATAATAATTTTCTTACTTCCCTTATGTATTATATTTTGTGCTGAAAACCTTCTTTAAAGGATTTTCTATCCATATTATGGATATATAGTCGTACGGTATACTGCACTCGTGACCCGAGTTAGACTTGCGTAAACACAAACTAACAGATGGAAGTTTAGAACAAATATTTCCATACGCTGTATTATCTCACGCCTAAGTTCTGATTTGTTTCTGTAGGATTCACAGATTTTGTTCACTGTAAATGTAATGGCTGAGAGTGAGTCACCAGGCAACATTCCTGAAACGTGATTTAGTGCTTCAACTAACTCACCTTCGTTCACAACTCAGTCAACGCTGCATGTTACACGAGTAGCTCTATTCCTTGCCCCATTGTTTTGCATGTTTTCATTTAGATACAAGAGTCTATGGAATGTTTCATTGATTCACCCCAGGAAACGCAGTCAAGGTCTATCAAGAACTATAGTCCAACTTTTTGGGGACAGTGCGAGGCAATAACGTGAAGCCTCGACTTCTCTCATTCCTTATTTAGGATCAAGTCAAACTCAAAAACTTTCAATAATGCAAAACGTATAAATTTAAAAGTATCAAATAAATATCGAAGGTTTATCTCAAAGTATTAGACATATTTCGATACCACGATCGAGGTCCCATCCCTATGCAAAAGCTATGTACTTGTTGCCAATAATATTTCATTACACATTTCGTTGTAGGTTTAAGGACATGGGCTGGCCCCGTAGCTCAATCGGTAGAGCACCTGGCTGCTGTGCGAGGGGACCCGGGATCGATTCCCGTCCGGGAGTGGGAACTTTTCTCTAGCCAGGATTATTCCCTATCTTCCCCAAAGTCTGGAAGTATGAGTGAGAGTGTGAATATGTGTGTGATCTAATGAAAAATTCAAAGTTTACAAGAAACCCAATGACAAGCGAATATGAGTTAACACCATTGCCTAGGCAATGATAAGTTCCACAGGAAATTCCGCCTATAAGACCATTGCCCCCCCCCAAAAAAAACAATATAGGTTAAAGTGAGTTAGATTTTTAGAGTGAATTTGTATGTAATAGCTTTGAAATTCCATGCTCTTTGCATGACCACGACAAAAAGGCGAATAATGACTTCCTATTTGAGAAAAGTAGAAGTATTTGAAAAGTAAAACCAGTAACAAGGAATATCTCGGAAATGGTTAACTGAAAAAAAAATTGTGCGCTTTAACGAGATCTACATTTTTGTGTAGTAAGATTCTGTCTCTCTCTCTTACGGCTTACTAATTATGCAAAAGTCATTCGGGATGAGAGAACTTCAGAGAGGCTATTCCCAGAAAATTCAAGATATAAATTACATTTGGAAAGGTAGAATCAGACCTTTCTACCTTTCCAATCCTCCGACACACGGCTTGTGTGGAAGAACAATTAATTCCATAAATTACATTTGTTATGAAAATGTTAATATATGATATTTTAATCAAAATGTTAGAGCCATTTTTAAGCAAATCGAAATTCTTTTTAAAAAAAAAAAACTTTACATTAAAGGGTAGTTTGGGGTGGAAGGATTTTCTTGGAAATGTAGTTTCCCATCTTTGGAAGATCCTGTACTTAAGTACCAGGTTTGGTATTAAACCGACTTTTCGTTTTTGAGTTGTGCTGGTCAGAGACACACATACATACACACGCCTTTTAATAATATTTTGTATTCAAAGTACCTCAAAACGTGTATTTCCGGTGAAATTTCGGGATCGGTTTTTTGGGTGGAATGCGATACTTCTATTTAGGCAAGTAGTAGAAAACCGAACCAGGTGGCGCCGCAGGACAGAGTAGAATAGGACCAGGAGCAGAGGGGGACCTTGACCTAGGCGGTCTTTTGTACCTGAGGAGGAAGGGATGAGGTGAGAGGAGACGGAGGGTAGCCGGACCAGGAGGCACGACAGGCAGAGGGCAGGGTCCCTACCGTTTACAGGTTTGAACTCCCGGGGTGGTGACTGGTGCAGCCTCATCCCCTCCCCCCTGTGGACTTACAAATCCACTGGGGGCCCGGGACCCGGAGACCGCTCGCAGTCCGGGGGACGAAGATTTGCTCAGAGCAGCCTTTCTGTCATGCACAAGCCGAGACCTCCCGCCGACACTTGCAACTCTGAAAGAGACCAAGCAGATGAAGGGTGAAGTGAAATGAGAATGGGGATGAAATAGAGGGATAGGAAATTTGGGGGATGTAATGATCCTTCCCAGCATTCGACTGGTAACCCGGGAAAACGCTGAAAAAACCCATGGATCAGGAAAGTCGGCCACGGGAATAGAACCCGACCTCCCGAATGCGAGTCACAGACGTTACCTCCTGAGCCATCCCGCTCGGTGGCGCCGCGGTTACGTGTGCGACTCCCATTCAGGAGGTTCTGGGTTCAAACCCCGAGGACCAATTTGACCGAAGGGTTTTTCGCGGTTTTCCTCCTCGCTAGGTAAATGCTGGGTTGGATAATTTGATTAGGAATTTTCTTATCGTCCCTTTCATCACTACATTTCAGTTCCTTCTTCTTCACCACCATACCAGGCATTGGACTGATCACACATCCTGGATATGCTATGATCCAGAGTTTGCTTGCTCCTTGACAGGCTACTAGCCCAAGGCATTGGCTTGTAAGTCATACAAACAGGAGGGTAATCCCGCAGAAGTAATAGTAAAAGAGAAAGTAAAAAGAAACATTTTGATAGCTGTTGGTATTTAGAAATTATTTTAAATATATTTTGTCGTTGCAATTTCAGCATATGCATAACCTTGGGATATGGAGATTTACAAGATCATAAAATGTAAAACACTTTCATTGGTTTAGCAGTTTTTAGTTGAAAAGTCCCTTAATCGGTTTTAAAATAAGAA
This sequence comes from Deroplatys truncata, assembly GCA_030765065.1. Taxonomy (NCBI): domain Eukaryota; kingdom Metazoa; phylum Arthropoda; class Insecta; order Mantodea; family Mantidae; genus Deroplatys; species Deroplatys truncata. Next base: position 49,325,353 of record CM060975.1, on the reverse strand, counting down.
GTCATTTTGCTAATACCTACTCAAAGATTGTTCAGTGTTTCCTTAAAACTCTCCAATGTTGTTGCGTTGGTAAACTCTGAAGGCAGTAAGTGTATGTGGCACTTTATATTAAAATGTTTTATATCCAACCTGTTTTAGATTAATTGCGCTTGTACTTTACCTTGACAAGACTGTTGAGCCCCAAGGCCGTTACGAGGGCGCCGCTTGTCGCAAGCACGTATGAAGTTCCGAGCTGCCTGCAAAACAACAATTACTTTTATTACTCTCTCTACCACTTATAGTAGGTAGAGTAAGTGTTGTATTCCACCCCAAACTTCCATAGGTACTCCCAGATTTCACCGGAAATACTCATTTTAAGGTCCCGTGAACCTCGAAAAATATAGTTTTAGAAAAAGGTTCGCCCGTGCATGTGCTTGTGTGTGTGTGTGTGTGTGTGTGTGTGTGTGTGTGTGTGTGTCCAGCAAAACTCAAAAACGAAAAGTCGGATAAATACGAAACTTCGTATTCAAGTTAAGGATATATCAAAGATGCTACATGAGTTTCAAGAACCTCCCTTCACCCCAAACTACCTTTTACAAGGAAAAATTGTCTTTGTTTTTCTCAAAAAGATAAATGATTTTGATTAAAGTACCACATGTTTATGAATTTTGCAGGAAAAAAAAATGTACGACCTTCGTATATCTTGAACGTTTTTGCGAATATCCTGGGAAGTCTTCATTATGAAAGGATTTTGTGTAATTTTGTACAGTTGATAAACCATAAGATGTATACAAGTATCTACTTAGCACACAAAAGCTGTACTTCAAGTAAAAATATGCCATTTATGTACAAACATTTTTTTTGTGGTGGTGGTATTAACATTTCTAAATAAATCTTCTATTGATTTCAAAACCATCACATAGCGATCTACTTTTGAAAGATTTGCCACTTCAGCCTCCTATATCCACAAAGTAATTTTTAATGGGACAACTTTTACAAAATGGTTGTCTTTTTATTAATAATTAATTATTATTATTATTACTCTATTTTACGTCGCTTTAACTCCTTGGTCATATCGCGATGGATCTGTTAGTGGATAATCTTAGAACGATGCGTGATGGACAGTTAGCCTTCTAGGTCTCATCCCTGTAACCACCCGCTCCGTCACGTGCCACAGAGACTAGCGCATACCTAACGGATTTTCTGCTTCGTATCGTGCAGATGGCATTAGGGTGCCGTCCAGTCCAACTGCTGCTCTCATATAGAAAGGCGGACAGTTAGCCTTCTAGGTTTCATCCCTGGAAATGCCATCTTGCTTCGTCACATGCCCACAGAGACCCTAGCGCATAGCTACCGGATCTTCTGCTTCGTGTCGTGTAGATGGCATTAGGGTATCGCCCAGTCCAACTGGCGCTCTCTCATATAGATAGGCAGACAGTTAGCCTTCTAGATCTCATCCCTGTAACCACCTGCTTCGTGCCGTGCAGATGGCATTAGGGTGTCGTCCAGTCTACCAGCCGCCTTCACGCAGAAAGGCGGACAGTTAGCCTTCTAGGTCTCATCCCTGGAAATGACATCTTGCTTCGTCACGTGCCCACAGAGACCCCAGCACATGGCAGCCGGATCTTCAGCACCGTGCCGTGTAGATGGCGTTAGGGTGCCGTCCACTCTAACTGCTTACATTATCTGCGGATAGATGGCATTCGCTATTACCACTTATTTTTTCATTTTAGTATTGAACTTTGGGTCGTGGTATTAAATATCCAATCCGGTATTTACCTTTCCAGGAATCTCAAAATATGTATTTTGAGTGAAATCAAATTTATTGTAATGCAACACTCCCGCTGCCTTGTGTAAGTAGAAGAGAGAGTAAACATAGCATAATAAACTCGTTTATATTGTTGTATTATAATTATTTTATTCGTAAAAATTGAAAAATGTAATAAATATAATATTTTAAATTAATTTCATAAGAAATTATTCTGAGAACATCGCTTTACATTACTGCTGTATCTATTTTCAGATTTTTTTCTGCCTAACTTGAACTGGGCTAGAGTAAAGCCACACGCAAAATATTTAACTTCAGGTTAGCGTCTTATCAGTAACTTGTCTGAGTCAAGAACTGGGTAAAGTTTATGGAATGACGTTGTGTACACATACTGACGTAATATGTTTCGTCACATGTTTATGACCTCTGTCACTTCTTTTATGTTATTTCAGCCACAAGAATTTGGAGCTCCTATGTTGTGCCTTACGTTGAAGACTTCCCCCATCAAAAACTTACGGACACTTCAGATCTCGATTTTCAAGAAACATTTATAAAATGTTTGTTTCGCATTTTTACAGCAGTAATTTTTACATCGGACTAATTTGGTGTTAATCAAGTCGTACTTGTCTGAAGTGTTTGTGCTGCCTCTGTGATCGAGTAGTCGGAGTTCTTGACTTCTCAGTTCAGAGGTATCCGTTCGATTCTCGGCTGCGAAGTGGGAATCTTTCTTCAATTAGAATCATTCCCTAACCTCCGTAGAGTCTGAAAGTAGAATTTGGGAGTAAATGTGATTGTGTTTCCTAACGAAAATTAATAAAACACTGAAAACCTACAATCAGCGAGTTACTAGCACCATCCATTGTTTCTAAAAAGTCAAAAACAGCCAATAGGACCATAGCAGTTAAGGGGGCGATACAAATGAAACAATTAAAAAATTGTGTAGCGTTTTTCAGTGTCTCTAATATACGTTCTATAACCTCTGAATAATCATTTTTAAGAGAAATGTCATTATACAATCTATACAAGATTGTAACCGAAATATCGTCCTCCGTGGTGTAGTCGTTATCATGCTAGCCTCTAGTTCCCGAGGTCGCGGTTCAAACCCGGCGGAGGGCGATGGAATTTTTCGGGCTTAAAAACCTTTGCATGGCTTCCTTCGGAAGGGAAGTAAAGCCGGTGATCCCTTCTCGTAGATTTACGGCACGTAAAAGAACCTCAAGCCTGATAAAGAGGCCTCTGAGCAAAATTACCGGTCATTCACGCCCAATATAGAATGGGACGCTAAGGACCACAACAGTTAAGGAGCGTCCATAAATAAAAACTCGATTTAATTTTGTAAACGAAATGTTTGTCATAGTTTTCTGTTTTGGATAAATGGTTGATATTGACGTGTATAAAGGTTCTATCTTTAAAATTTCTGTGTGTGGGTGTATATTAATCTTTATTTTCTCTCTCACGTACCTAGTTGGTACAGGAATATTGCATTCCACCCAAAAATTCAATATCAAATATAATAATAAATAAAAATATAAATGATTTTAGGTCTTGAATTAAAATAAGTGCTTTTAGAAAAAGGAACGCGCGCGCTGGCGCGTGTGAATAGCATTTTAAAGGAAATGTCCCCATATCAAACCATCCTTTATATTGTACATTTTTACTTTCTCTACTACGTATAGTTAAGTAGGGGAAGTATTGCATTCCACCCAAAAATTAGATACCGAGATTTCACCGGAAATACATGTTTTAAGACCTCCTGAATCCAAAAAAAGCATTTTTGGAAACATGTCCGTGTGTGTGTCTGTGTGTATGTGTGTGTGTGTGTGTGTGTGTGTGTGTGTGTGTGTGTGTGTCTGTGTGTCTGTGAACAGCATAACTCAAAAACGAACAGTCGGATAAACACTAAACTTGGTATTTAGGTTCAGTATCTTCCAGAGATGCGACACGAAGGTTTTCAAGAAAATCCCCCCACCCCAGACTACCCTTTACATGGAAGATTTTTCGAAAATTTTAATTTTCTCAAAAATGGCTCTAATGATTTTGATGAAAATATCATATGTTTAAGATAATGTCATTAGAAATGAAATGTATATCTCGAATTTTCTGGGAATGTCTCCAAAAGTATTCTTCACTGTGAACGACTTTTGCATAACTGGTAAACCATAAGAGATAGACAAAATTTTACTACACAAAAAATGTAGATCGCATTAAAATACACAACTTATGTCATATACATTTCTTTTGTTGAGTGAACCGTTTTTGAGATATTGCTTGTTATATCCTTAAATTTTCCAATACTTATACTTTTCTCAAAGTCATTATTCATTTTTTATATGTCCTGGACGCGGCGCCGTGGCCGAGTGGTTAGACCGCTCGCCTCCCATCTAGGCGGCCCGGGTTCAATCCCAGGGACCTGCATGTGGGATTTGTGGTGGACGAAGCGGCGTCTGGGCGGGTTTTCTCCGGGTTCTCCGGTTTCCCCCGCCATTCATTCCACCATCACCTTTCCTTTCATCCATTTCACCAACATTTCGCTTCATCTACTTCCTTCATCCCATACCAGGCATCGGGCTGATCACCCATCCTGGATGCTCTGTCTGATCCATGAGTATCTGCTCCTCGACGGGCCTCTGACCCCAGGCACCCGCTTGTAAGTCCTGGGGGGTGTAAGTCCTACATTAGAGGAGGGTAAACAGATAATGAATGAATGAATATATGTCCTGGACATGAAAAGAGAATGGAATGCGCCACATAGCGCCAACCAGCGTTAAAATATTTGACTATCGCTTAAAAGCTACCATATTCCCCTTGCATCTACAAGAAAATTACCAATAAGATTGACATCTCGATTAACATGAAGCATATGGAGAATAGGCGTTTGTAAAAATAGATTGTACAAGAGTAGAGAAAGTCATGTGAGTGTAACACATCAGATTTTTTTATTATTTTTTATTTTCTCAAACGGTTCTGATTGAAATACCTCATATTTAAGGTTTTTACATGACAAAATTTATAGCTTACATTTTCTGGAAATAGCCTGCCATTTGAATGAATCGTGCCAGGTGGCCCACACAAGCCGTCCTTAGCTCAAGTTAGTTTATACCGGATAGCGCGGATGCCTAAAGGTTTGCCTAACCAGAACTGCAAAGGGGGCGCCAACCGACAGAGAAAAGACCGCTAAATGAAAGACCAATGTTTGAAAACGAACACTTTAACTGCTATTATTGGTCACAGAGTTCATTCGGTAGAGAAGCTGTCTGCCATATGAGGTGTTCCGGGTTCGATTTCCGGCTGGGCTTCAGGAAGTTATCTTTAAACAAAAACGGTATGCCCAGAGTCTGGTGTTTGAATGTGAGAGTAGCTGTGTGTGTGTGTTGGGGGGGGGTGTTATCGGTTATTTAATAAGCAATTCGCTCATTAACAAGAAGCCAGGAATGCCGCTTGACGTAAACCTCAGCACACGTATTAAGTCATTTAGTTCCATGACAGTTTATCTACAATCAGTACAACTATATGACACCAATTGGAGCCGCAAAGTTGACGAGCTTAAACATATTTGTATTTTTGTTATATTTATGTACCCCTAAAGGTGTGTTAGAACTGAATTATTTTCTATTGGTGCATTATTCATAATAAGCATGTGCAAAAAATGCACGCCTTGGTGGACGAATTGATGTGAGGGCCTCTCAGGTCCACGTTTTACCTTTACTGATCCATTATTTCTTATTATTATTTTGGTACATAAAAAAGGTGCGCAGAAGACATGCTGCGTCTGAGAGCTTCAGAACTCGGCCTTCGAGCCTCAGCTGCATTTTGGTACGTTTCCGCACAGCTCGTAGCCATATCTGTGTGTTGGTTACTGGTGAACATTACCTTTTTGTCTGGATGACCTGGCTCGAACTGCATGCAGGCGACCACGCGACGCTTATCAGTACGAAACTATCAGTAAACGCCTGCAGACAGCAGCACTACTTCAGTGACATTTCGCTTTGTACCTGCACTGCTCCTATGAACAGCAGTGATGCAACAACTTCTTTTGCACCTAGGTATGCGGGAAACATAACATTGCCAAGGATGGCTTGTTTGGGCCACCTGGTATATAAGCGGTAAACCACGAGACAGCCAAAAACTTATTACACAAATATCGTTCTCTTTAAATCGCGCAGTTTATATAAAATAACTCCTTTTGTGACATCACCCATTTCTGAAATATCCGTGGTTACTGTTTTGAATTTTTCTGTACTTGTCATTTTCTGAAGCGGTCATCATTCAGTTGTTTCTCGCGATGTTATGGAAAGAGTGTGCAATTTCAAGGGCAGCATATAGCAACCCTCTTTGAAACATCTGACTATGAATTCGGTTTCCTGTATCCCCTTGCACCTACAACGAAATGTGCAAACGCTTATCTCGATTAATATGAAGTAAATATAAAAATAAGCTTCCATAAGAATAGTTCGTAGAAATATATAAAATAAACGATAGTGGGTTGAGGAAGTCATGTGAATGTAACACATAAGGTTTTTCACGCAAGAATTACTCATCCTATTGTTCTGAAACTTGGTGGATTACATATAGGATATCCCTCTTAGAAAGTAAGCTATATGGAACCTTAAATAGTTTCTCCGTGGCAAAAGGCTTCTAATGAAGCGCAACATGAGCAACTTAATTACCATTATAATCAAGTTGCATACGACTGTTTATGGTCGACACTGTAATTTAAAAAGTTTTAGTTTTTACAAACAAAAAAAATATCTGGTTAATTACGTGTAATTAAGTGCTAATCGGATGGCAGGACATTGAGCGTGTTTGTGAGTAGTGCAACAGATGACAGCACCGTTGAGTCCATACCTATGTATTGCTTTTGTTTTACAGGGAACGTGATAGCAACACATATTGAAGCAAAAGAAATTAACTCAATTTATTAAGAGTATTAAAATTATAATGATCAGGATTTATTTTGTTTTAAATACACATATTTGATTGCTTATCTGGGGAATGGTTCCTGTGAATGTGTTAAAAGGTATGGGCGATAGGGCATCTGCGCGCGCCGTCGAGTAAGATCAAAATGAGTCGCTGAAGTAGTATGGATCCATAAGAGTTTATTTACATCACATGTAATCAGGCATTACAGTGAGGTCGACCAAAAAAAATTAATACATTTACAAACCTAAATACCTTGCGTATTGTTTGGTTGTTTATAATGTCATATAACACGTTTATAAGCATAATGCTTCCGAGAAATTTCGGTAGGATGAGTTTTTAAGAAGTTGAAATCATTTTTAACCAACCATGAGAGGCAGAATAATTGTAGATGAAATTTAAAGGTGCATACTTACGTAACCGTTATAGGAGAATCACCACTTCTGTTGGTATAATTGACTAATGCATTGAAAGACTGATTCACCCACTGCCAGAACACCACTCCTGGTGTAGTCCTGTAAACAGAAGAGTTTACAACTAGCCATTTTCAAACACTGTTGTCATCATCAGTAGTCTTTCTTTTAGAAAAATAGTTACAAAATCCCATCGAATTTCTGGGTGGGATACAATACTTCCCCAACTTACTATACGAAGTAGAGAAATTAAAAAAAGAAATAAATAAACAGATGTTGCTAATGTGCATAATATCGATGTCAAGAATTCACCGGAAATATGTTTGAGGCCCCCCGAATCCCCCCCAAAAATTCTTGGAACGAGTTCCGTGTGTGTGGCTAAACATCATAACTCAAGAACGAAAAAACTGTTAAATACTAAACGTGGTATTTTGAGGCAGTATTTTTAACGCTTAAATAATTTTAGTCTAATCATATAATATATAAATTCAATAACAGCCCGCCTTAAAGCAATATGTGTATGTAACAAGATATAAAAAGTGTATATTACAGTCATTGTATATGTTTATATTATTGTATACATGTGTGATAATGTTATGATAATGTATTACGTCATTTAATAATGTAGGAGCTTTGAAAATAATAGGTAAAAAGTTGCTAACAATGAGGTAACCTTGAGGCAATAATGAATTTGACAGTTTAACAATACTACTTGTAATTCTTGGAAGCAATAATGTAATTTTTGTGACAGTTTATAAAATAGCCAATCAACAACCAGAAAAGGCTTTAGTTATATGAGGTATTCTACTGGACGAGGATTAGCCAATCAGAGACTTGAAATACAGAAATTTACAAATTTAGGCGGTAGAAAGCAAGTCAGTTGCTTGTAGACAGCGCTCATAACTGGACGTGTTGGTTGTAGACAGTGTTCCTAACCGGACGCGAGATGTGTCCTCGAGAAATTTAATATGTATTTTGTGTGAGACAAAAGTAGTTTACGTGTTAAAAAAGTGCAAGTAATTAATAATTATAATCTGTGTAAGCCTACATTCTTCAGTCGCACCACTCCCTGTTAAGACATTCATGTCTCTAAAAAAATATAAATGCTGACGCAGCCGAGGCAAATATAAATATATAATATTTAAAGAAACAGTAAAAAATTACAAAGTTAATACTTTTTTAAATATTTGGGGCAAAGGCTACTGGAAACTTTTTACCATACGTGCGGTTGCTACTACTTCAAGTGTTCGGCTCCCCAACAGTTGAACTACAATACAACACCTTCTTCAATTTTAAGTTCTCCATCTTCCAAGGATGCGACACAAATATTTTTAAAACATCTCCCACCCCAAACTATCCTTTACATGGAAAATATTTTGAAAATTTTAATTTTCTAAAAAATTATTAACGATTTTTATTAAAATACCATGTATTTCAGATATTTTCATGACGAATTGTATGTCTTAAATTTTCTGCGAATAGCCTCTGAAGTCCTGTTCATTCTGGATGACTTTAGCATAACTGGTAAACTGTAAGAGATAGTAGATCTCGTTAAAGCACACACTTTACGTCAAATATATATCTTTTTAAGTTAACCATTTCCGTGATACTCCTTATTATTGTTTGAATTTTCAGTACCTTGCTCAAATCGGAAGTTGCTTTCTTTTTCTCCTGTCCATGAAAGAGAACGGATTTTAAAAAATTTGACTATCGCTTAAGCTTACTGTATTCCCCTTTTCTCATTGTGCCTACAAGAAAATATGTAACAAAAGCATTTCTACAAATGTTTATCCCGATTAACGTGAAGTAGATATAAGAATAAACTTTTGTAAGAACACTGTGTGAGGAATGGGTAGAGAAAGTCATGCAAACGTAAAAAAAAACCGTAAGATTTTTATAAAATAAAGTGTAAACTAGAAGAATAGGTGGTAATATTTTAATGGTTTATTTCACGTCTGTACGAATTCTCGAGTTTCACATTTACGTACATTTCACATTTTATTCCGTTGTGATGCGGTTATAGCATTTATTAAAATACCAGTGTTTCAGATATTTTCATGACAAATGAAACGTATATCATCCTGAATTTTCTGGGAATAGCCTCTGAAGCCCTCTTCATTCTGGGTGACGTTTGCATAACTGCAGTTAATTTCGATGCGTTCTGGATGCAGCACAAGCAATTTTATTTGAGCTTTCTCACTAGATGGTGCTGTAATGCTGGCAGAATTCGAGTGCCCTTGAACCCCTATAAAGCAATAAAGTGTTACGCTCCGCCTTAAATTGCAATTGAGAAATTTCTTGCGCAGTGGGATGGATGAAATTAGATCGCCGAGTGATACAAGAACTCCAGACATTTAGACATGGCTGATTTCTTCCTGTATATTCCTTGGTCTTTGCTCTCAGTTTGATCAGATGCAATCGGCGGTATATATACTTAAAATTGCCTTCAGTAATTTAATTTAGCTTAAGGACTGTTTTTTTATGATAATTTTGAGACCAAGGGGGGATAATTATCTTATGACAACAATGAAAATAAGTTACAAAGGCAAACTATCAGCTTCTAAAATTTTATATGGCGAGACAAAATTATTGCAATGGAATAAAATACTTTGTACTTTTATTATTTAAATAATGGGCCCTTGTGAAGCTTTCTCACTTTACTATAAGGGCCATGAAACATGAGCAGGAATCTCACTTAAAACAGCGCATTAAGGCTAATTTAATTAACCCTAGAACACTAACTATACGTAATATATACGGATAGTGGTACATTACAAGTTATAGTTCCATAACCGTCCGCACTTTGTGTCTCTAAATGCTTCAAGCATGCAGTAAGGAATTGCAATCCAGCGGGAACGGTCGAGGCTAATTGTTGGAGTGGCAACAAATGAGTCTAAAGGTAAGTTCACTACGCCAATTTTACACATGCTTAGTGTTTGTAGAAAATCTATCTACTAAAGAATCCTATCATTTATATCAACGTGTGTTAAAAATTATATGAATTACTTGAGAAACGATATTTCGGTTTAAATGCTTACTCAATGAATGCAGCATAAAATATTTGAGCAAGAGTGGGCTAAGTGTTACCATATTTTCAGAGTAATGGAAAGGGTCCCAACTAATGATTATGTAGAATGAATGCTTCAGATTTTCAATGAATTCGAGTTAGAGGATTGGAGAATGGAGGAATTAGATGAGGTAGAGGAAGACAGCGTTGAAAAACTTTGGGATTCTGATGACAGTCATGATTCTGATTTTTCTCCAAATGAGGAAGAAAACGATGAAGATACGTAGCATCCAACAGATTGAAAGTGGGAACAACAAAAGGAAAGGAGATTCGTCTGCGGATACCAATAAAAGAAGAAAGATAAGTAGGCTGGAGAAGTACCTTTTCTATAAATGAAGAACAAGCTGCGTGTACTTACTTCTCTTTTAGCAACTGAGAATAACGAATTCATTAGGAAAACAGGTTTCCGTTGGAAAACAACGAATTCTTATTCCCGAGGTCGTGTGTTCAAACTCGGCGGAGGCCGCTGGAGTTTTTCGTGTGTAAAAATCCTTAGCATGGCTTCCTTCGGAAGGGAAGTAAAGCCGGTGGTCCCGTGTCGTAGATTCACGGCACGTAAAAGAACCTCAAGCTTGATAAAGAGGCATCTGAGCAAAATTACCGGTGAATGGGACCATGCTACGAGGGCTGTCCAGAAAGTAACCTCTGTTTTGAAATAAACATGAAACCTGGCAGTTTATAATATACATCTAAAAACTACAGCTTTTCTCTATTTTTCTACAAAGCCTCCAAACAGATTCAGGCACTTGTCATACCTTTTCAAGTCTTACTACCGCCTGTTAACTAAGCAATTGTCAGGGCGTTTTGAAGCTCTTCGCCATTGTTAAAGCGCCGAGCGGCACCACTTTTCCATGTACGGAAACAGATGGAAGTTGCTAGGGGCCAAGTCCGAGCTGTACGGGAGATGGTTTAAAACGTCCCATTTGAACTTAGCCAAAAGTTCATTTGTGTTGTTTGCTGTGTGAGGGCGAGCGTTGTGATGCAAAAACACAATACCAGATGTCAGAAGACCACGGCACTTGTTTTGAATTGCTCTTCTTAGCATTTCACACTTCACACTTGGCGGGATTTGTTATTTCGCGCTCATGTTGTTAGGTAATGACTAGCAAACACGCGACTGTACAATGCTCTCCACCTTGCACAGCTAGAAGCATACTGAGTCACTGCGCACGCTGATGTCGAAATGGCGGCGCTACCCTCACTACTTCTCATGCTATGCATGAACGGAAGTTACTTTCTGGACAGCCCTCGTAGTTAAAGAACGTCCATAAATAAAACTCAATTTAATTTTAGGGTGGGAAAATACCAAATAAAAATATACTATACATAAGACCTGGACCTACGAAAAACGTCGATCGTAATCCACTGAGCTGCTTCCACCTATTTTTGATTGAAGATATCTAGCATAAATGAGATTGTTCTAAGAACAAATAGAACGAAAAATGCAAAACTGCAAAATAATGAATGCTACACTAAGGGATACCCGTAAGAAAGAATTTCAAACATTTATCGGTATCTTGATTCTCTCGGCTGTTATGAAAGATAATCAATTATCTGCTAAATGACTATTTGATAGCGAGTTCTGCGGCAATTTTTATCGTGCCGCTGTGTCTCGAGAAAGCTTTATGTTTCTAATATACTTTAGCAGTTTCGGTGATAGAGAAACCAGGGAAATAAACTGGCACCCACCAAACAGTGTGGGAAGCGTTTGTGTAACATACTACAAGCCAAGTTCTTACTCTACCACAAACAAACAGCTCATTGGCTTTCCTGAAAGATGCCCTTTTAGGGTTTACATGAGCAATAAGCCAAACAAATATGGCCTGAAACTTGTCATGACTTGTGATGATGCTACCAACTACGTGATAAAGGCCATTCCATATCTTGGGAAAGGAACAACTCCAGATAGAGTGGCAGTTGCTGATCATTTTGTAGAACAATTAATACATGAAATTAAGGGCTCGTACAGAAATATTACCTTGGACAACTCGTTCGTGAGTGCGCCTCTTGTAAGGAAACTAAAAACTGATTATGGTTTAACAGTTGTAGGAAAAATAAAGAGCTTCCAACTGAGTTTGTGGACTTGAAATACGAGGTCAGCCCCAGAAGTACCCGACCTAATTATAGATAATGCTTATTGTTTCAAACAAATGACTGTGGTAGAAACTACCACCCTTATAAAGCTTAAGTCTAAAGTTTGATGATGCTACGTCGTTTAGTAGTTGTTTGGCAGCCATTAATAGTGAACGCTCTCAGCCAATTTGTAAACATGGATAAAACTGGCCATCGTTATGTGATACAATACTTTCATTTGAAACGTCTTGGTCCAACTAATATTAAAGCTGAGCTAGATTCTGCTCTGGGGGAGTTTGCTCCTTCGTTTACAACAGTAAAATATTGGGTGCAGAGTATAAGCGAGGTCGTACAATTTGCCAAGACGAACATCATAGTGGTCGACCAAATGAGGTGACCACGCCAGAAATTGTGAAGAAAATCCACAAAATGGTATTGGATGACCGTCGACTGAAAGTGCGCAAGCTCGCAGACATCGTAGGCATTTTAAAAAGCGCTGTACATCGCATACTGGCTGAAAATTTAGATAGAAAGCTATGCAACAAAAGCAGCATCGTGAAGATGTTTCAGTCGAGTGTTTGCGATGTTTCGCTGCAATAAAGCCGAGTTTTTGCGTCGATTCGTAACCATGGATGAAACATGGGTCCATCACTTCACACCTGAAATGAAGGAACAGTCAAAGCAGTGGATTGAAAGGGGAAAAATCGGCTCCAAAGAAGTGAGACAGTTCCATTTGCATGCAAGGTCATGGCGTCAGATTTTTTGGAATGTGTGTGGAATCATTTTGAATTATTATCTTCAAAAAGGAAAATCAATCAATGGTGAATAATATTCAAACTTATTGCAGCATTTGGATGATGAAATCAAGCAAAAACGACCGCATTTATTGGAAAAGAAACCTTTGTTTCATCAAGACAATGCAGCAATTCACACACCCATTATAGCCATGGCCAAAATCAATGAGTTAAAGTTCGAATTGCTTCCTCATGCACCCTATTTGCCAGATTTAGCCCCCTCTGATTATTTTCTATTTCCAAAGTTGTAGAAATAGCTTGGTGCTAAAAGATTTGCCAACAATGAAGAGGTGGAGTTTGCAGTTGATGACTATTTTTCAGAACTCAACAGTTCTCACTATAAACAGGGTATCGAAGCTATTGAACATTGCTGGGAAAAGTGTATCGAGCTGAAAGGAGACTATGTAGAGAAATAAAGATTTTTTCCCCAACATTTTTGTGTTTTCTTCGTTAGGTCGGGTACTTCTGGAACAGCCCTCGTACCTCAGCAGGAAAGTCAATACATCCTTTTTCTTATTTTCAGAGGATATGATAGCCGTCTCCTACAAACCTAGAACGAACAAACTTGTAACATGCATGACGACGACTCTATTCAGATCACATAAAAAATCCAGAAATAGTACTCACACACAATCAGGCCAAGGGAGCCGCCGATACTCTAGATCAGTTATACCAGAACACGAACCACTCTGTGGTCGGAAAACACGAAGTTGGCCAATGTGTTTGTTTTACATTTTGAATATTGCATCAATAAATTAATACATCATATATGCCCATCAACACTTCAAAAAGGCCCCAAACACAATTCCGTTGACAAGAATGATCTTGGACTAACAACTTACACGTCCCTGGCTCATCCAAGGGATTTTATGTCAAATCTGAGCAAGGAGCTAAAAACTGTAATAAAAACAGTATTACAAACGAATGTGCAGGAATAGCAAGGACCTCTTCTGCAACATAGCCCAAGGAAGTATTGTTCATACTGCCACTGCTCCAAGAAACCATGACAGTCGTTTACTGTGCAGCTTGTAACAAGCCAATTTACGGAAAACATCAGAAAAAGTGTGTATTAATTGTCCATAATGCTGCAGTGTTTAATTTCAACTTTATACAGGGTTATTCAAAAAGAAGGAACATAATTTAAATATTTATTTCTAATGAGCGACAACAGATAGCGACACATACGACTCATCATTGAATAGAGGAAAGTTCAAAGTTTTAAGCCCTACCTATTAGTTACATTCAGAGCCTACAACAGCGCTGTGTTTGTTTACGAGAAAATGGCGATGCCATAGGAAAAGTCGTTTTGTGTGCTGCATTAAGCAAGGGTGAAACCATTGTTTCATTGCAGCGTGCAGTTCGTTGTAAGTTCAACAACGAGCCGTCTCGTCATAAAAAATTTACAATTGATGTAATAAATTCGTAGAAGATGGTTGCATATGCAAACGGAAAAGCACTGGTCGTCCTCACATAACAAATGGTGCTCATTTTGAACACATAAAATAAAATGTTGAACTTTTCTCTATTCAGGGATGTATCGTATGTTTTGTAATCTATTGTCGTTCATTAGAAATAAATATTTAAAGCCTGATCCTTCTTTTTGAATAACCCTATATATAAAAACTGTGATTTCCATTACTAATTAATTTTATATCTAAATAACATTTTCACACAATACGTCCCTTGTTTTCATATAAATGTAAACATGTGCATTATTTGAAAATTGCTTTTGTACAATATGCATTCTTGTATTGAAGGCTTAAAGGCAATAATAAGCTTTTATTTATGATTTGTAATAAATATAATCCGTTTAAAGATCTACACGTAAATGTTACGTATCGTTAGTATTTAGTAAAGTAAAAAGGCGTTAGTGTTCTAGAGTTAATTAAAATTGAGTACAAACCAAAATACATTCGCATACAAATGTTGAAACATGGATATGTTGTACAGAGTTTCGGCGTACACAAGGTTGCATGTAATAATGGAATCTGTGTTAATTATTTTGGTATGGGATTTTCAATAGCTACGTTTGCATTGTTGAAGGATTTCACACTAATCTTACGGCGGATAGCGCAGTGGCTCCCATGACGGATGAACTGGAAGCCCGAAAATCGGCTTTTTATAGTTAAATTAAATTGAGTTTTATTTATAGACGCTATTTGACTACTATGGTCCTTAGAGTCCCATTCCATATTGGGCGTGAAAGACTGGGAATTTTGCTCAGAGGCCTCTTTATCAGGCTTGAGGTTCTTTTACGTGCCGTAAATCTACACCGTCTTTATTTCCCTTCCGAAGGAAGCCATGTTAAGGATTTTTATGCCCGAAAAAAATCCATCGTCCTCCGCCGGGTTTGAACCCGCGACCTTGGGAAATAGAGGCTAGCACGGTACCACTAGTCCACGGAGGACGACAGCTTTTTATTGTGTAAAATCATAAAACGTAGAATTAATAGTTTTGCCAGTGAAACTGTATCCTGAGACTTCTAATAAATGCCAATATGCTTCTGCTTTCTTTCAGATTTGTTCCAAAACGTCTGCAATAATAATTCTTAGAGAAAGAATATGGTGTTCCCGAACCACCGTTCACTTTATTTGAATAAATTGAAAATGTGTTTTATTTATGGACGCTCTTTAACTGCTGTGGTCCTTAGCGTCCCATTCTATATTGGGCGTGCAAGATCGGTAATTTTGCTCAGAGGCCCCTCTTATCAGGCTTGAGGTTCTTTTACGTGCCGTAAATCTACGACAGGCTTTACTTCCCTTCCGAAGGATTTTTATGCCCAAAGATATCCATCGCCCCCCGCCGGGTTTGAACCCGCGACCTCAGGAACTAGACACCACGGAGGACGACTCTTTATTCCAATAGACAACCCAAATGACATCAGGCATGGTAAAATATGTTTACCGTTTTATCAACACATTACGTAGGGCTACTTGCTTCTATTTCATTTATTTTATTTAAAAACGTCCTGTTAGTGCTATAACACCGCGTACGAGGTAAGTGTATTTACTTATAGTGTACAGGTTTAGTACCAACTACCTGGAACTAAACGTGTGTGGATCACAGAATTTCGATAAGATGGACATTTAAAGGTTTCTTACCAAGCAGGATGGCTCAAGCGGTAGCGTCTATTATGGTCTGCACTCGGAAGGTCGTGGGTTAGATTCCCGCGGCTGATCTCCTGACCCATGGTTTTTCGGGGGTTTCCCCGGGTCGCTAGACATGCTGGGAAAGTTAATTATATCTCCCGAATTTCCTGTCCCTCCATTTCACGCCCATTCTCATTTCACTTCACCTTTCATCTGCTTGGTCTGTTACAGAGTTGAAAGTATCGGCGTTGCATGTTAGGGGAAAAAAGGAACCCTTCGTCCCTCGGAATGGGGGCGGTCTCCGAGTCCCTAGCCCCCCAGGGGATGTAAAAGCCCACAGGAGGGAGGGGAGCCGGTTGCACTAGCTGTCATCCGGGGAGTTTCAAATTGTAAAAGGTAAGGACACTGCCCGCTTCCCTGGTACAGGCGCTCTCTGTCTTCACCTCAGCTCTCCCTCCCGGGGGGGGCCTTAGGCGCAAAAGATCTTGGAGGTCGAGGTGCTAAGTCCCCCTCCACTCCTAGTCCTAGTCTTAGTCCTACTCCTAAGGGTTTCCTTTTTCGCGAGTTACAAAACGGTTTGAAGTAAAGTACATCCTCACAATAAATTCGTAATTTTTGCTTACCAAGTGAAATAATGCATACAAAACAGGAATATGTTTTGGTTTGGTTCTTTCATTTTAAATAATTTAAAATGTCACTGAAGATTAGGGATGTTTTCAGTTTCAAGAAATTTGGCTGTTACTTGTATGAAGTGCTACCGATAATCTGCTCAACTTCTCGTGTTTGAAACATCGTGTTTTCTCCCTCTTTGTTGCACACGTTAAATGAATATTAAATACACAAGGGATATAAAAATGATACTGGCAATATATGCAGTATAACTGCGCAAATTTGATCTATGTGAAAACACTCCGCGGATATCCCCAAAGTAAGTTCTGGCCATGTCCTGTACAATTTCCTAAGCATGTGGGAACCGTTGGATGACGTCAGTCTAGTGTTTTCTGTGACACTCAGGAAGGCATCACCGTGATTCTCAGAGCAAACACAAAGTATGTAACCCGGAGGACTTATCGAGGGATTGAGCAAATCGAAATCTCAGATGCCGTTTTCTTTGAAGGGAATATTCAAATATTTTGGTGCAAATTAAGCCCAATTTTATAGCTTTGAACGAACTTAGGGCTTGCATGAAATTGAATGAATTAGTCACACAGGATCTCTGTGTTGAGACGGAATGTGCTCGGATTAATTTTATAATGTGTTAATTTATTTGGTGATTAATTTGATATATGTGTATAATGTGAACACCGTGTAAATAGCCATTTTTTGTGTAATGTAATATTTGTCTTATATATAATGTTCCTATCTCACAGTTTATGGATGTGTTAAACTCTGCAGTGTGGTAGAAAATATGCTGTTCGTATGTGTAGAGAAAGTTGGATCTTTTGTGTTAGGATCGAGGGTATTTGTCTCCACTCCGGAAGTATGGAGTGAGGGAAATGTAACACAGAACGGAAAATTACCAAGAGAAGCCCGGGAAAAAGTCACATGGTATATATAGACTAGCCAATAAGAATATATATATATAAATTAAACAATATTTAGCCACGGTGAGAGAACCGCGAAAATTCCTCCAATGAGAAATCAGATCCTAAAATTTCAAGTGGGGGATCGTGGTCTATGAATACTCTAGATTTATCCCAAAATCCAGGTGACTTGTAGATACACCAGGAATCCACGCTACTCCGTAAGACAAAGTTGGCGCGCAAATGGTGTTCTTTTGTGCGGAAGTGTAAATGTGACTAATCACATATTAATTAACAATGTATCTGTGATTCCCAGTTCTATATAAAGTGATAAGTGAACAGGAACATTATTTAGTGTTTTTATAGTGAAGAAGTGACAATAAATAGCGATAAATACAACATTATTATGAGTAGTAAGTTCACTTCTGAGCTCCTTTTACCACTACCGAGATCAACGAGCTTATTAGCAATCCTGATAGGCAAAGTCCATGCTTATATCTCCGTTGAGAGCAACTAGTCAGGTCAACAGCGAGAATTACCGTACAGTTAAATCACCTTTCTACGGAGATTTGCCTGATGAAGACGAAGCCACGTCGGACGGAGGACATAAAGCAGGTACAGTGAATCTTACCATTACTTCTCCTGTATCTATCACTACACGTGTTCGATTCTAACCCCTGCGGACATCGAACCCGGGACTGCAACCCAAAGATACAGCTAGGCCACCTCCCCGGCGCAGTCTTCGAAGCAAGAGGCGCGAGGACCGACGCAGAGTTCAAAAAAAGACTTCACTATTCACCCATCAATGTTAAGGGCGGCTTACGAAGTAGAAGATGGGGCTCAAACACTTGATGGTCGTACTCCAAGCATCACGGCGTACAGTGTTCCATAGAAAAGACCATCTGTACGTCTGTCTCGTACTGCCTTGGGAGGTGACATAGGTACTATATAGCTGACAATTTGAAGATATATACTATCTATTTTAATAAATACTATTTTAACGGGCCATATAAATGCATGGGATTAGCGAAACGATGCCCAAGTAAACCCAGGATCCATAGATCTTAGGGAGGATAAGGGAAAACCCCGAAAAATAAAAACTTTATCCGAATAACTAGACTGTTCCAGTAACTCAGTCAGTAGAGCACCTACCTGCTGAGTGATGAGTCCTGGATTCCATTCCCGGTTGGTTCGATTCTTTAAACAAGAAGCTTTCTCTGATGCCCAGAGTCTGGTGAATGAATGTGAGTGTTTGTGTGAGTATTTTATCCATTATTTAATAGCCATTCGCCCATAAACAACATTTTAGAATTACTGCTGGGCAAAACCTTGAGCACACGTGCCAAGTCATGCAATTATGACAAGTTAATCTATTATCAGCACAACTATATGGCACCAATAGATGCCATAAAGTTAATAATAACAACAAAATCCGAGTAACTCTCCACAACGTTACGATACTTTGATTTCTATCAACATTCCAGAAAAATCAGTTTTGTTACTGGTACGAAAATACTGCTTGAGCAAATAACGAGAGAGCGCGGGAGGGCCAGAAGGAGAGAGACAGTGGGGTAACGCGAGCAAAGCTGCGGGTTGTGCTAGCAACATATCGATAATGATAATCGCGTACAGAAAGATTGCAACTTATAAATGCATTTAAGAAACAAAAGACTGTCCTTGATTGCTAACGTACGTCGCCATAACAACCGGTTGCCAACCTGTTGCACCTACTTGTAGAAGGTCATCATGAACCCAGTAATGGTCATGTTCATGGGCACCTGGGCAGACATGCGGCCAATCAACATCATCTTCTCCCCCGTGTCGGGGTGGAACGCCGAGTCGTACAACTCCTTGGCCTTCCATAGTTGATCCTCTGTCAGCGGTCTGATATCCCCTCCAGCTCTGCAACACACAAAACACGACATTGTGTATGAGAAGCTTCAACGTGTGTAACATTCACAAGGCATTCACTGCTCATTTAGAAACACACATAAGTTCCTATTGGGCTATTAACATAAAATTAATACTTTGATATGTTACGTCATTCACAATACATTTTTACCTAGGATAATATCAAATTAAGCAATAAGCACTTAGTTATATACATTTGGAAACAGCATTCTAATATTTAGACATGGTAACGAGATTTTGCGATGGAAAGAAAAAAGAAGTATCACAAACTTTTAGACATGTCCCTCGGGAAAAATGTAAACATGCAACGTAGAATACTTCTAAAACTGCTAAAAAATTGTTTGATGCAAATAATTGCGCTTATATTGCGGATGTAAGCTTACTTTGTAATGAGGGGCTGGGTTCGACTGATGCAGACGATTAATGAAGCCGGCCAGATGTGGATGCAACTAGACGGAGCACCTGACATTTTTCTCTTGAAGTACGTGATATACTAAATGATACCTATCCCTGACGCTGGATTGGAAGGAAAGGTCCAATTGCGTGGCCACCTCACTCCCCTGATCTGCCGCTTCTTGATTTCTTCTTGTGGGGGCATATCTAAAGCCTCGTGACGTGACACCAATTCCCGACCAAGAAACACTTCTCGCCAGGATACTTGAAACGTTTTATGTTCGTTAGATGCATGGTGTACTTGGTAAAGTGCGCCAGGATTTTCTATGACGATGTTATGCCAGTACTTAATGGGGTGGTCACCACTTTGAACACCTTTTGTAAAACAAAATTGAGTAAACAATGATTGATTAACCTAAGTGTGTGTACAAAATAAACCGATTATAGTTCTTGAGATTCCCACCCCTCTGTAGGCCCCTTGAGTTTGTACGCAACCTATTAAACAGAATTGCTAAACAGAATTAAACACCTGGAAAGTGAGCATGATTGTACTTTTTCGATTTGAACAATGGAATTAATTATCGAAGAATTAGTTTGTTATTTATCTGGGGTAAAATATACACCGGTGTACTAGCTGAAAGATTGCACGAGTGGTCGAAACTGAAGGAAAGTTATCAGAACTTCAAGCTATCTACCATTTATATTCTCTGCCACCTGCCTATTGTACTTACCCACTATTTTTGTGTATTCCACCGAAAAATTAGATGTTCAGGCCTAAAAAATTTCTGACGTGATACATTCACATGACTTTCTCTACCCTCTATATTTTATTAGTAGATATACAAACTATTCTTACTAACTTATTTTTATATCTACTAATAATCGAAATAAACCTTTGCAGAAATAGCTACATTACACATTTCGTTATAGATACAAAGATATAGAATAGAAAAAGGTTCATGTGTCTATGAAAGCATAACTCTAAAGCTAAATGCCCGATAAATACCAAACTTGCGACACGAAGATTTTCAAGAAAATCACCCACACCTAACTACCTTTTACATTGAACATTTTGGGGAAATTTCCTTTTTTCTCAGAAATGGCTAACGGTTTTGATAAATCTACACTATGTTTAACATATGCATGACAAATAAAACGTATGTATATCTTGAATTTTCTGGGAACAGACTGTGAATTCCTGTTCATTCGGAAGGAATTTTGTATAATTTTGCATAATTGGTAAACCACAAGATAGACAAAACCTTACTACTACGCAATGTATTTCAAATAACTTATTTGTAGCACCGAGGTGTCCGTTTTTACTGGTTTGAATTTTAAATACCTTGTAATTACTTTCTCTACCATGTACCCAGTATGTAAAGGAGGTATTGCATTCAACTCAAAGACTCGAGATCGAGATTTCACCGGAAATACATGTTTTGAGATCTCATGAATCCAAGAAAAGTATTTTTAGAAAAATATTCGGTGTGTGACTGTATCTGTGAATAGCAAAAACGAAAATTCGCATAAATACCAAACTTGGTATTTAGGTTCAGCATCTTTCAAGGATGCGACACGAAGATTTTCAAGAAAATTCCCCACCCCAAAGTACGTTTACATGGGAAATGTTTAAAAAAATTTTATTTTCTGAAAAATGGCTATAACGATTTTGATTAAAACACCTTATATTAAAGATGTTTACATGAAAAATAAAATGCATATCTTGAATTTTCTGGAAAATAGTCTATGAAGTTGTATTCATTCGGAAGGAATTTTATATAATCTTGTATAATTGGTAAACGTTAAACGATAGTGGAAAGCGTACTACACAAGCAATGTAGACCTCTTTAAAATACACAATTTATTTCAAATAATTTTTGTGACATAAGCCATTTCTCAGATATCAGTTAGTAATGGTTCAAATGTTCATTCCCTTGAAGTCCTGTCAAAGTTCAATTTCTCGCGATGTCATGGAAACAGTGTGGAATTTTAAGGCCAGCGTATAGCGTCCAGTTCTTAAACATTCGACCATCGCTGTTTTTACTTTCTCTACTACGTATAGTAAGTAGGGGAAGTATTGCATTCCACCCAAAAATTCGATACCGAGATTTCACCGGAAATACACGTTTTGAGACCTCCTGAATCCAAAAAAAGCATTTTTGGAAACATGTCCGTGTGTGTGTCTGTGTGTGTGTCTGTGTGTGTCTGTGTGTGTGTCTGTGTGTGTGTCTGTGTGTGTGTCTGTGAACAGCATAACTCAAAAACGAACAATCGGATAAGCACCAAACTTGGTATTTAGGTTCAGTATCTTCCAGAGATGCGACACGAAGGTTTTCAAGAAACTCCCCCACCCCAGACTACCCTTTACATGGAAGATTTTTCGAAAATTTTAATTTTCTCAAAAATGGCTCTAACGATTTTGATGAAAATATCATATGTTTAGGGTAATGTCATGAGAAATGAAATGTATATCTCGAATTTTCTGGGAATGTCTCCAAAAGTATTCTTCATTGTGAACGACTTTTGCATAACTGGTAAACCATAAGAGATAGACAAAATTTTACTACACAAAAAATGTAGATCGCGTTAAAATACACAACTTATGTCATGTACATTTCTTTTGTTGAGTGAACCGTTTTCGAGATATTGCTTGTTATTTCCTTAAATTTTCCAATACTTATACTTTTTCTCAAATGCGTTATTCATTTTTTTTATGTCCTGGACATTCAAAGAGAATGGAATGCGTCACATAGCAACCAGCCTTAAAATATTTGACCATCGCTTAAAAGCTACCATATTCCCCTTGCATCTACAAGAAAATTAGCAATAAGATTGACATCTCGATATCTCGATTAACATAAAGCATATGGAGAATAGGCGTTTGTAAAAATAGATTGTACAAGAGTAGAGAAAGTCATGTGAGTGTAACACATCAGATTTTTTTATCTATAACGAAGTGTGTAATATAGCTATTTCAGCATAGGTTTATTTGGATTATAACGTCGTAGATAGAAAAATAAGCTTCAATAAGAATAGTTTGTACATCCACTAAAAAAGATAGAGGGCAGAGAAAGCCATGTGGATGTATCACATCAGAATTTTTTTAAGGATTGTCACAATACAGTTGTTGTTCACGATGTAATGGAAAGAATATGGAATTTAAAGACCAGCATATAGTGACTATATGACAAACACCTGAGCATCGTCGTCTTCCGTGGTGTAGTGGTTACCATTCTAGTTCCCGAGGTCGCGGGTTCAAACCCGGCCGGGGGCGATGGATTTTATCGGACGTAAAAACTCTTAGCATGGCTTCCTTCGAAGGGAAGTAAAGCCGGTGGTCCCGTGTCGTAGATTTACGGTACGTAAAAGAACCTCAAGCCTGATAAAGAGGTCTCTGAGCAAAATTACTGATCTTTTACGCCCAATATAGAATAGGACGCTAAGGACCACAGCAGTTAAAGAGCGTCCATAAATAAAAACTCAATTTAATTTAATTTCACCTGACTATCGATTTTTTTCCGCGAGACTATTTCTGCAAAGATTAATCGGGGTTAGCATGAAGTAGTTAGAAAAATAAGCTTTCGTAGGGATAGTTTGTAGTAGGTATATTAACATAAAGGATAAATAGGGAACTGAAATTAAGGAATTTATTGAGGGTCTTCAAAAATTATACGAGGTAATGAAACCTGTGTGTAGCTGTTACTTGGTACAGATACATCCCTGAAACACCTTCAAGATGCAACCAACATGACGTGACAACTACGTGACAATTTGGAACTACAATCCGAAGAAATGAACCGTCGTTTTTTTTTTTTTTGACCTCCAGAAGGACTGTGATGGTGTGCTGTTATGTTTTGACTTTACGTCTATCGAGTTGTTTCGCGGTCACACATTTTTAATTTAACTTTCAGCAGTACATAATGTAGAACTGGGAACATGCACGTGCATGTAAATCAAGTTATGGGTGCATTCCATTTCTCGTGGAATGAGTTTATCTTAACTTGTGAAACAAAGTCCACGACACAGCATAACTCTAAAACCCGTTGACCTTGCTATCGATGATATACGACCTGGGGATATGTGACGCAATATCACTTCCCTACACAATAAGGAAAGCGATCATTTTCCCAATAAAACCGCTAACTGTGAAGCTTCCGTGCGGTTGAAGGAACGACAGAAATAAGATAACCTACAGTTCATTGTCTCCATATGTAGTGCCTGCACTGTGTTGCGTGTGAACAACCTAACTCAAGAACGAAAAGTCGAATGAATACCAAATTTCGTATTTGAGTCACCCTCATGCTGGGCGAAGATTTTCAAGAAAATCCCAACATACCAGATTACCCTTTACACGAAAAAAAAATGTAAACAAAAATTCCCTCTAAAATAACAATTTTGATTAAAATAAATAAATGTATGAGATATTAACATGAGAGAAATGTGTAACTTAAAACTTTCCGTCAGTATCTTGTGCCCCCTCCGGTCATACTGCACCACAGGCGGGGGGCGCCGCGATAACATGTGCGACTCGCATTCCAGAGGTCCCGTGTTCTATCCCCGGTGACCGTCCACTCTGACCATAGATTTTTCGTGGTTTCGCCGGGTCGGCAAGCAAATGCCTGTTCTACCACAGCTTTCCTGCCCCTCATTTCCTGTATCATCTGTTTCAGAGTTGTAGGACCAGGCGACTGAGTTCGGCAGGTTGTAGCTGGGCGGTGTATATGTGTTTTGTAGAGGTTTCTTCGCTGGCATCGGTCGGAACTACTAGCTAGGGCCCATCTCCGAGTGGGAGGGGGGATTACCGGGCATCTGGGGGCTTGTGGGGGACCCGAGTGTCGTCGGATGCGTTAGATGTGGAAAAATTAGGGACGCCGTCCATGCTTGTGCTCGTAGTCATCCGGATCTGGTCGCCCTTTGGATTCTTTCTCTCTGTCGTCCTCCGTGGTGTTTGGTTATCATGCTAGCCTCTAGTTCCCGAGTGATGATGATGAGATGGGGTTTAAGGGCACTAAACATCTAAGGTCATCAGCGCCCTTACATTGTTTAAAATTTAAAACAAAAAACTAAAATACGGGAGACAAACCCGCTTAGTCGAAAACACTAAAAAACAAAACAGCAAAGTCTAAAAACCACCACACTAACAGCATGGTCAATAAAAGAGTAATACCACGTGTCAAAATCTGTAGAACGCAAGAGCGCCATATGTCCGCCGGGGAGAAGAGCCCCCCCCCATTAAAACAGACAATATAAAATCACAAAACTAAAAGACGCTCAGCACATCAAATGCGCCAATTAAAACCACTGGCACTGATAAAACGTAAAAGACATTCTACAGTATGCGCGTCGTCTGCCAAAACGTTGGCTATGCCAACAGGCAGACACACAAGAACGCACAAGGGAGCTAAAACTTGACACTCTGTTAAAATGTGACGCATCGTTAAGGGCGCATCACACTGCGCACACAGTGGTGCGGGGTAACCACTGAGCAGGTATCTATGACTAAAAAGGCAATGTCCGATTCGTTAACGAGGTAAAATTACCTCTTCCCGACGAGAAGAACGAGAAGAGGTACCCTAGACTAATGGGAGAGGTTTAACCTCCCGCAACTTGTTCCCCCGAAGGGCCTCCACTCATCACGCCAAAGTGAGAGGATGCGGTGACGTAAAATAACAGACAAATCTGAGGAGGGAACAATAGAGGTGAAAAATCTGGGTGATAAAATTGCCGATTTGGTAGTGGCCAGACTCGTTCCTTGAGATGCCCACATGACCTGGAATCCACACGAAGGAGACGCTGATGCCAGAGGCACCAAGCGAGTGGAACAGGTCATGAATGCGCTGTACGAGCGGGCGGTAAGTGTACAGCGCGCGAATACTTTGAAGAGCACTCAGAGAGTCTGAACAAACAACACAGTGCCGAAAGTCGTGCCGCTGGATGTATAAAAGAGATAGGTAAACACTAAAAGGTTCGGCGGTAAAAATCGAACATTGCCCCGGTAAACGAAAGGTAAAACCACTTTGACCATCGATAAAGGCACACCCTACTCCAACATCAGTCTTAGACCCATCAGTATAGATAAAATGAGAGTTATCGAATTGCGCCTTAAGTTCTAAAAAGGCGGATCTAAGGACTGAAGAAGGTGTCTCATTCTTCGGCATCGACATTAGCCCAAGGTGAAAGCGGGCCTCAGCGCGCAACCAAGGAGGAAACCGCGTTTCCCCCTTGGGAAGTGTCGGCGCTGGCGTGACGTCCAAATGCCAAAGAAGCTGGCGAAAGCGAACCCCTGGAGGGAGCAATGCATTGACTAAATATTGCCGATCAAGCGAATCCTCGAAAACTAACTCGAAGGACGGGTGTCAGGCCAGCTTGAGAGTCGACATGCATAGCTGCACAAAAGCATCTCACGAGGGAAGGACAGCGGAGACTCTGCAGTTTCAGCGTACAGACTGGGTACACGGCTAATTGGAAAGGCCCCTGTAGCGACTCTTATGCCATGACGGTGAACGGCATTCAAGCGACGTAAGACAGATGGACGTGCCGGTGAATAGACAATGCACCCGTAATCAAGCTTGGATCGGACTAATGAGCCATAAAAGCGCAGAAGGATGGTCCAATCAGCTCCCCAGGATGTGCAACTTAAAACACGTAAAAGATTAAGAGAACGGTCACACTTTGGTTTTAAAAACGAAATGTGCAAATTCCAGCTCAACTTCCGATCAAAGATCAACCCCAAAAACTTCGCCTCGTCTGCAAATGGAAGACTATCCGGCCCAAGATGGAGAGAGGGCGAAGGGAAAGTCTTCCGGCGCCAAAAATTGACACAGACGGATTTCTCGGCGGAGAAACTAAAGCCGTTGGCATTACTCCAGGCGTAGAGACGGTCGATATAGTTCTGGAGGCGGCGTTCGAGCAGACAGGTCTGCCGTGAACCGCAAAATCGGCAACGAAAAGAGACGATGAAATACCAGGCGGAATACACTCAACAATGATAGCAATCACAAAAAGTGTGACACTGAGTACAGAGCCCTGCGGTACACCGTTCTCTTGAATAAAACTACTAGATAAAACCGAGCACACACGTACACGTAAGACGCGATCCGTCATAAACTTCGGAAGAAATATGTGAAGATGACCGCGTATATTCCATGCGTGGAGTTTACGTAAAATGCCACCCCTCCAACAAGTGTCATAAGCTTTTCCCAGGTAAAAAACTGGGAAACTGCCACTGTTTGACACTTTCTCAGAAATCCGTTCATAATATGCGTCGACAGACACATCAGATGGTCGACGGTAGAACGATGGCGACGAAACCCGCACTGAACATTCGCCAGAAGGTTCTGAGACTCAAGCCACCATGTCAACCGCCCGTTGATCATGCGCTCCATCATCTTGCAAATGCAACTGGTGAGGGAGATAGGGCGGTAGCTGGCAGGTAGTTGGTGATCCTTCCCAGGCTTAAGTATAGTTACGATGGTAGCCTCGCGCCAAACTGAAGGAAAAACGCCGACTTGCCAAATACGGTTATAGACCTGTAAGAGAAAGAGTTTACTGTCGGCTGAAAGGTTCTTTAACATCAGGACATGAATGTCGTCCGGCCCAGGAGCGGAGTGCCTAGAGCAATGAAGAGCGTGCTCCAGTTCCCTTATTGTGTGAAGTTCATTATAACACTCCTGATTAGGAGACCGGAATCTATAGCTCTCGGAATCTAGCCGGTTTTTGAGAGTGCAAAAACCGGCGGAATAATGGCCAAAACTGTTAACCGCCTCAAAAGCAGCACCCAGAATGTTAGCAATGGCAGCCGGATCCACTATGGTGGCATTGAGAACCTGAAAGCCAGACACAGTACAATGCGACACTTGACCGGAGAAGCGACGAAGCTTATCCCAAACAACAGAGGAAGGCGTGAAGCAATTAAAAGACTCGACAAAAAGAGTCCAGGACTACTCCTTGCTATCCTGAATAATGCCACGAGCCCTGGCGCGCGATTGTTTAAAGGTATCCAAATTATCAAGGGTTGGGTATCACCGAAACACCAGAAGCGCAGCTCTAAGGGCACGAACTGCGTCCCGACAGTCCTCGGTCCACCACGGAACAGGAATACGCCGAGGGCAGGGGGACGAACGGGGAATTGTGCGTTAGGCGGCAGATAGCATCGTAGAGGTAAGCTGCTGCACCATTTGGTTAAAGTCAGTGAAGGGCTGGTCCATAAGAGAAACGAGGCTGGAATACAGACTCCAGTCGGCTTTGCTGAATTGCCAGGTAGGTGCTCTGGAATGCTGTACGTGGTGAGACAGAAGAGAAACGATGCAGGGGTAATGATCGCTGGAGTAGGTGTCAGCGACGATGTTCCACTGCAGACGACAAGCAAGCTGGATTGGGCAAACGGCAAGGTCCAAGTGAGAGAATGTACCAGAAGAATCAGAAAGATAAGTAGGTTCGCCTGTATTGAGGATGGAGATGTTGAACTGAGTAAAAATGTCGGAAAGAAGCGTTCCCCTTGCACAAGCCCTAGGCGAACCCCACAGAGGATAATGGACATTAAAATCTCCCAACAGAAGAAATGGTGTTGGGAGAGCGGAAAGGAGATCTCGAATATCCACTTTAGCGAGGGGAGACGATGGAGGTGAATAGACGGAGCAAAGAGAAAAGAAAAAGCCGGGTAATTGAATCCTAACGGCAATAGCTTGCAAGATGGACGTAAGTGTGAGAGGCTGAAATTGAACGTCTTACGCACTAATAGCATGACACCTCCATGAGCAGGAAAACCCTCATCCGGTGCAAGACCGTAGCAAACCAGAGTATACCCTCGGAGATCAAAAGGATCGTGAGGGCGAAGTTTGGTCTCCATCAAACACACGACCATAGGTAAATGGGAACGCAATCAAAGTTGCAGTTCCGCCCTATGCGATCGTACACCGCGTAAATTCCAGGTCAGGATAGCCATGAATAAAAGGGATTAACTGTTACTTAGAAGGGCGGCTCAAAATAACCTTCTGTTTAACCTTGGGGCTCGTGCTTTTGGTATGGAGTTGGTAAGACTCCATAGGCTTCTCGAAGGGAGGGCCACGCGCTCAGTGCCAGAAACCTATTCAAGCGCCGAGAATCGGTTCTGGGTGGCCATAGGTGAAGGGGGCCGCTGAGCGCGGCTTGTCCCAGGAGCACCCTGGGACTGCGACCTTCGAGGAGGAGAAGGTGAACTTTTCTTACCGAGTGCACCCGGAGGGCCTTTAAGAAAATCTCCCTTACGAAGTTTCTGCTTGGATTTCTTCTCAGTGCCTTGTGACTTCAGTATCTTTGGACCAGCTTTAGATGGCTTGATAGCTGTGCCAGAGATGAACGGCCGGATGGTAATTGCGGTCAAGGCACTCATGATCCAGGTCTGAGTTTCGGCATTCTTCCGGGGTACTGGCGAGGCAACAACAGAACTGAATGTACCCGATCGCAGGAGCGAAGGTTGGCGCGCATGGTAACGCCTCCGGGCTTCAGCGAAGGATGGTTTCTCGTTCACCCGGATCGCCTTCTCGTCCAAGTACCGCGGACAGTCGGCAAATGACCAGAATGAGACGCTTTGCAATTAACGCAGACGCTGATAAACAGGTACCATTGTGTGAGGGCTGGCTACATGAGGCACAGATGGTAACCGCACTCTTACAAGAGACTTGCGTATGCCCAAAACGTTGACATTTAAAACGACGCAGAGGTCTGGGAATATAAGGCCTCACCGCAATTCTTTCGTACCCTGCGGAAATACTCGTGGGCGGATCGACGCCATCGAATGTGATAAACAGGGTACGTGTGGGTAGCAACACCCCGTCGTGTTTAGCCTGCACTCGATGAACTGCTGTTACCTTTGGTCGGAAAGATATTCGACCAGTTCATCGTCCGACATACCATCGAGGGTATGGGTGGTAACGACGCCTCGACAGGAATTCAGAGTGCAGTGCTTCTCAACACGGATGGGATAACCGTGGAGAAGCGTGGCGCGCAATAAGGTCTTACTTTGGTGCTCGGACTTGCTTTGAACTAACAAAGAACTGTTCCGAAGTCGAGTGCAGGAATGAACCGAACCAGCAATAGAGTCAATGCCCTTCTGGATGATAAAAGGGTTCACCTTCTCAAAACTTTGTGCTTCCTCTGTTCGTGTAATGACCAAGTAACAACCAAATGTAGGTGGTGCTACTTCTGTTACAAATACTTTTCGGCGCTTGTTGTTAATAATGGAGAAAGAGGGCTCCATAGCGAAAGAAATCCTCCATCATTGCAACCGTCTCTGACTTCGGACTCTCACTTCCCGGGCGTTACCCCGGCTTGGGTGAGTGGCCTATCTATACCAGTCTCATCCCAGGGTCACACCTCCCAGAACATAGACAGATGGACCCAATGGCCTTGGGAAGTCAGCAGCTCATGTAATGCCCCCCCCGCGGGACTGCAGTTACGAATACGAACACACACCCACTCACCCAGCTGCGCACCCGGTGCGCGGGTATCCGTCAGGCTGTGTCCACGGAGGATTAAAAGAAACAAATGCGTAAATAAACCAAAAAGTGTGTGGGCGTTTCGCACGCAAGGTAGGCCGGCGAAGAAGGAAAAGAGATGTGTGCATGGTCGTGGTGCGAAATGTTCGGAAATAGACTAGAGAAGAAAGAAACGATGGCGAGGGGCGACATGGAACGAAATGCAAAGAACGCACGAGAGCCTACCTTGTGTCCCCCGGTCACGAGGACGAACCCACCTCGACCGGACGAGGGTGGAGGGATGACGATGGAGATGAGTGGCTCAAAAACCCGTACTCACATAAAGTGAGCCCCTGGGGGGCTAGTTCCCGAGATCGCAGGTTCAAACCCGGCGGAGGGCGATGGATTTTTTCGGGTGTAAAAATCCTTAGCATGGCTTCCATCGCAAGGGAAGTAAAGCCGGTGGTCCCGTGTCGTGATTTACAGCACGTAAAAGAACCTCAAGCCTGATAAAGAGGCCTCTGAGCAAAATTACCAGTCTTTCACGCCCAATATAGAATGGGACGCTAAGGACCACAGCAGTTAAAGAGCGTCCATAAATAAAACTCAGTTTAACTT
The DNA here is from genome assembly GCA_030765065.1 of Deroplatys truncata. Lineage (NCBI taxonomy): Eukaryota > Metazoa > Arthropoda > Insecta > Mantodea > Mantidae > Deroplatys > Deroplatys truncata. Next base: position 49,294,354 of record CM060975.1, on the reverse strand, counting down.
AATTTAATTTGGATTCTCTCATCCCTCCCTCCCAGGGTCACGGTAGAAGCAAAAACGCAGTTGCGGCTTGCTTGCAGTGCTCTGCTTTCGTTCGTCCGTACCTTTACCATTACCACTGATGAAACAGGAAATGAAATAAATGGAAAAGGAAATTTGGGAAGGCAGCATTCCAGGCTTAGGCTAGGGTATCTCCCCCGCATTTGCCATTATGACCACTGAGGAAAACCTGGAAGAAAACTCAGTCGGGGAGGACGGTCCTGGCTGGATTGAACCGCAGACTTCCCGTTCACGAATCCATGCCTTAACGACCTCGGTCACATATGTCGGTTATATCCTGTTAAGTAGGTTCTTTTCATTCCTATCGAACTTTATACGGCTCGGAATCCACAAGAGAGTGATAAAGATTTACTGGAGGGAAAATGTAGAGATAAAGAGAATGTTCTCGTATACCGAGCGAGATGGCTCCTCGGTAACGTGTGAGGCTCGCATTCCCCGGGTTAGATTCCTGGTGGCCGCCCAGTCTGACCATAGTTTTTTTGTGGTTTTCCCTGGTTGACAAAAGCGAATGCTGGAGTGGTGTATTCCGCCACGGATTTCCTCTCTCTCCCATTTCCTCTCATTTCATTTTCCTTTCATGTTTCAGGTTGACTCCGAGGCTGTGGTTCGGTCGGCGTAGGGCAGATGGCGCAGAGGGTTGTGATTTGGAACTTCTTCTTGGCTCCACTAGAAGGAAGCGTCCACTGCTGCGTCGTGTTTCCCCGGTCCTACTAGAGGGACGTCTCTGTCGACTTGCGCCGGCCTCTCTCTGCAACCCATATGTCTCCTGCTGTTCCCTCACCTCATTCGGAGGTGTACCACAGAAGATCTATTAGGGGTCGAGGTGCTAGGTGTCCCCTCGATTAAGTCCTATCCTATGTTTTCGTATTGTTAGCCATTTTCGAGAGGCTTGTTGACTGTTTCCATGTAATCGCGAAAAACAACCGAAAGCCTACAGGAATTCAAAAGAATGACAGAGTATTGAACAATGCGAACCATTAACAACCAATATTTCGGAAATGGCTTATGCCACAAAAAAGGTTATTTGAAATAAATTGTGTGTTTTCAAGAGATCTACATTTTTTGTGTAGTACGTTTTCGTCTATCGCTCAACCAGTTACACAAGATTATAAAAAGTCCTTCCGAATGAAGAGGAGCTATTCCTATAACAAACAAGATATACATTTTATTTGTCATGTTTAATATTTTAATCAAAATCGTTAAGAGCATTTTTCAGAAAATAAACAATTTCGAAAAATCTTCCATGTGAAGGGTGATTGTGTGTTGCGGATCTTCTTGAAAGCCTTCCTGTAAGATACTCAGCTTGAATACCAAGTTTTATATTTATCCGACTTTTCGTTTTGGAGTTATGTTTTTCACAAACATATATCCTGACAGTTTTCTAAAAATGCTTTTTTTTTATTAAGGGCTCAAAACATGTATTTACGGTGAAATCTTGAATTTATGGGCGGAATACAACACCTTCTCTATCTACAATGTATGTACGTGGTAGAGAAAGTAGGAATAGATAGGAAAGTGATACAAGTAGAGATCTTAAAAACAGGCAACCAGGAATTTGGATTGCATTATGAGAGATCGCACGAAATAGAAGAAAACTGTGGAGAGGGTCAAAACATTCAGCTAATGAAGTTGTAGAGTCTGTCAAGAAGACAAATAGTTCCCCTACCTACCATAAAAATGCAATCTAGTGCTGGTCCAACATATTTTCACAGTTCTGCTACCACAAGCAATATTTATTTGTCACGTATGTAATGAATCGAAATGATACAATCTAGACTGTGCGCGAAAAACAAGATTGTAAGTCACTGTAATATTAAAAACAGCAACTAAAATAAATTCTGTTGCTTTTAAAGCAGATAGGAACCAAGGCCAAGCGTGTTGTAACATCTCTGGCAGTTCCATATTATCGTTTTAACGATTGCCAATTAGGGCATTATGTAACAACATAAGTGTGAAGAGAACGTTCACGATGTGAGAAAACACTTCTGAATGATATATAAACCTGTTCACAACACATGCATCTGTTTACATTGTTGCTCCTTGTAAATGCCATCGATTCCCATACAAATGCATTAAGGTTATGTTGCATTCGAAGTTTGTTTGAGCGAACCAAACAAAACCACTTCATCGGCTTCTTCCTCGCTTTTTAATTTCTCTACCATTTACGTATAGTAGATACAGGAAGTATCGCATTCTACCAAAAACTTTGATAGAGATTCCAACACAAATAAAACAAGAAGCAGCTTTTTTCTCTCCCTACTACACATTTACAGTAAGAAAACGAAGTACTGTATTCCAGCCAAAACTTCGATGTTGAGATCTCACTCGAAATACATGGTTTGAGACCCGTGAATCAAAAAATATCTTGCATATCCAAGACAAAAAAAATGAATAACGAATTCCCATTTGAGAAAATAAGTATTGAAAAATTTAAGTGAATAACAAGCAATATCTCGAAAATGGTTCACTCAACAACAAAAATGTATATGACATAAATTGTGTATTTTAATGCGATCTACATTTTTTGTGCAGTAAAATTTTGTCTATCTCTTATGGTTTACCAGTTATGCAAAAGTCGTTCACAATGAAGAATACTTTTGGAGACATTCCCAGAAAATTCGAGATATACATTTCATTTTTCATGAAAATATCTTAAACATATGATATTTTAATCAAAATCGTTAGAGCCATTTTTGAGAAAATTAAAATTTTCGAAAAATGTTCTATGTAAAGGGTAATCTGGGGTGGGGGGATTTTCTTGAAAACCTTCGTGTCGTATCGCTGGAAGATATTGAACCTAAATACCAAGTTTGGTGTTTATCCGACTGTTCGTTTCTGAGTTATGCTGTTCACAGACAGACACACAGACACACACACGGACATGTTTCCAAAGAGGCTTTTTTTGGATTCAGGAGGTCTCAAAACATGTATTTCCGGTGAAATCTCGGTATCGAATTTTTGGGTGGAATACAATACTTCCCCTACTTACTATACGTAATAGAGAAAGTAAAAAAGATTGAAAAAAGGTCCGTGTATGTGTCTGAACAGCATAACTCAGTATCCCAGCATAACTAAAAGTCGGATAAATACCAAACTTGGTATTTAAGTTTAGTATCTTCCAAAAATGCTACGAGAATACTTTCAATAAAATCCCCACCCATCTCTACCCTTTACATGGAAACTTTTAGAAATTTTTTTATTTTCTGAAAAATGAGTAACGATTTTTAATAAAATATTATATAGTAGGGATATTTACATGACAAATAAAATGTTCTTAAACATCCGACTGTCGCTGTACCTTTTGCATTTATAATGAAATTCGTAATGTAGCTATTTTGCACAGGCTTATCTCAATTAAAATGAAGTAGATAGAAAAAAAATCTGATGTGTTGATTTACACGACTTTCTCTACCGTCCAGCGCTTATTAGTGGATATACAAATTTTTCTTACAAAGTTAATTTTCCTACCTATTTCATTTTAATCGAGATAAAGCTTTCCACAAATAGCTACATTACACGTTTCGTTAAGAATACAAAGGGAACAGCGACAGTCAAATGTTTAAGAACTGGACATTTATTACAGACGTATGCAAATTATTAGCAATTTTGCTAAAGCTCAGATTTGACAGGCCTTAGAAGCATCTCATGGCTTTATATGTCCTATTGCTAATACATATTATTGTTAAATTTTGACATGCATCTTTGAAAATACTTCTGCCTTGATTGGCTAATTTTTTTCCTTTGTATATTCAATTCTTCCATTTCTTAGCATTTCACAGAGAAAGGTTCTTTCCTTTCTTGTGTTCAGAAAACCATCACCACTGCAGCTGCTTTGTTCTTTTCTACCTAACGGCATCCCAGGCCATTCATCCCTTGCCAGGTATGTCCTTATCTGAAGGTTTTGAAGGTGGAGGGTGAGAAGAAGGAAATTTGCTGTGACATTTGCCTTGAAACCTTGCTGACAGGCAGGTGGGTAAGATTCAAGATATATCACACCACGCAAAAGAGCTCAAATTCAAGTTTAGTCCCGTACTGGAGATAAAACCAAGAAAGAAATAAGTAAATACTAGGTGTAAGTGCAAGTTATGTAACCAGATTTATACAAAAGTTGAGTGGAAACAAAGCAACTTTGCCACAGAGTGGACAAATGTTGTAGAAAACGGGAATAATTTCATGATTAAAACGTGTACTAGTCACATAACAGTTGAAAAATCAAAGTATGACTTCTAGTCAACTTCTTGCTGTTACTTTACGACATGGTTGCAAAGTTTCATCAAGTACTATGCGACGAAAGCTTTTTGAGGCCGGATTGAAAGCAAGAAGACCTCGCAAAAAACAGAAACTAAACACCTACCACTATGAAAAACGTCTTGCTTGGGCAAAAACATTTAAAGACTGGGCATTTGAAGATTGATCAAAAGTGTGTTAAGTATTTAAATCCATAAAGTAGTTTATAAATTGTTTTATTTTCAGAATATCACTTTTGGATTTATAAAATGCTCTTTCTGCTTTTCTCTGACTTTTTTATTTGTACGTCAGGAGGTGGCCAGGAGAAGAATCCCAAAAGGAGTGTGTGGTGCAGTATGTGAAGTATCCCAGGAAAGTGGTGATATCGAGTAAAAGTTCTGTATATGGAGGGGGGGAGGAAATTCACATTGTGGAGGGAAACATGAATGCTAAACGGTATTCAGAGTTTGTTATACCAATGATAAACATGGTTTCCATCAGGAAATGGATTGTTCATGCAGGATGGTTCTCCATGCTACAAAACAAAATGTGTAATGAATAATTTTGACACATTTGGCACACCTGTATTGGACTGGCCAGATATGAACCCTATCGAGTCTATGTAGAGGTACTGAAGAAAAAAGTTAAAAGTTTTCACTCAACAACTAAGTAAACTATGGTCAATACAGTTTTATCAGTGTGGCAAAGTGATGATGAAATTCAGCAAATGTGTAAAACTTCAACAGAGGGCATGCCTGCTAGAATTTCTGCCTTGGAAGCTAAGGGCGATCATAGTATACGAGAATAATAAATTTAAAACATTCTGGAAGTTGATATTATGTTGTTATTACCTGCATCAAATAACAATGAAATAAAAATATCTACATACAATATAAAATTACTGATAATTTGCACACGCCATTACTGGCTTTAAAATCCCATGCTTTTTGTGTGCAATCGCGAGAAACAACTGAATACCGAAAGCACTTTAAAAGAATGAGAAAAGCATTGAACAACTCAAACCATTAATAACATATCTAGGAAATGGCTAATGTCACAAAAATGAAATAAATTGTGTGTTTTAAAAGAGAACTACTTTTTTGTGTAGTATGTTTTCGTCTATCGCTTAACGTTTACCAGTTATACAAGGTTATACAAAATTCCTTCCGAATGAAGAGGACTTCAGACTATTCCCAGAAAATTCAACATATATAATTTATTTTCATTTAAATGTCTTTAATATATGGTATTTTAAAAATCGTTTTAAAAATTAGACCATTTTTAGAAAAAAAAGACTACCTCTTAGATCACGGACCTTCTTCTGAAAATGCTTTCTTTCTTTCTTTTTTTTTGGATTCAGCGGCCTCAAAACATTTATTTCCAGTGAAATCTTGGTATCTAATTTTTGGGTGAAGTGCAATACCTATACTATCTACTATGTACGCGGTAGAGAAAGTAAAAAGCAAATGAAAATAGAAATGAAATATCGTGTGTGTAGACTCTCTGCTTTTATTACTGCCCTCATTCTACGGGACATGGATGGTATCAAATCAATAGTCAAATTTTCACGAGAGGATGCTTCCTCCCAAGCATCCTGCATTTGATCCCATAAAACCTCTTTTGTCTTACGTTGTCTCGCAGGCCAATTTAACTCTAAAACTTGCTTCACCTCTAATCACACATTTTCAATAGGATTCAAATCTGGTGAGCAAGGAGGCCAATCAATCACTGTGATATCTTGCCTTTGAGAGAACCAGTTTAAAACCTGCGACTCGTGTGGACAGGGTGGTTATTCTGCTGGAATTCAATCATTCCATCGGCATTCAATCCTTACAGAAGACTGTAGCAGGAAATGGTGGTCGACTCTTGCAGTGGGCTGTTGTAGTGTTCTTCTTCCTCGGCTAGTGATGCTCGTCGGTAGTTGAGTATTCCATTCCTACCTAATTGCTAGTTTCGTTAATCTCAGGTTCTTGTGGGTGAGGCAAGTTAAAAAATACACTGCAAGTTTTCCCTTTATAGTTGAGGTTTATTTCATTATTCAAATAAATATGGGCGGCTAGCTTTTCCCATTTACTTTATCCCACCACTTGAATATTTATCAGGAGCCTATCTATCTTCACACGCATCCCCACCCTTATATGCACCCACGTGCATCTGTAGCACCTTGCTTCGGCGTACCTTCTTGTTGCGCTGAACTGGTAATAAGTAAGAGTGCCCCCTCGGCAAAATCTGGTCTTATATAGGGCGGCTTACCCACGCCGTCCTGTACGTTTGAAAATGTAGCGATGCTTCCCATTGGCCCTTAGGCCGCGTTACCCAAGCATGTATGAAAATATGAGGTTTCAGAACCTTGCGCTTCAGCGCCATCATGTAGCGTCGTACCGCTCTGTGCCAGGCACGGTCGTTATGAGTTCCAGGAACTCCCATTGAATTAGCTAGCGCGCCCGTTACTTACAAATAGCTCTGTACAAAGTTACCTGTTGAATGTTTTAACATTCAGTGAATTAAATTATTGCTATACAATTCTTATGTGTATGGTTCCCCTTTCATATGTACAATGTATAATATGTATGATATATCCCCTTTCAAGACACCACGATGTTTTCGAATGTGTCTTTATACTGCTGGCTATTTAATGTGTCATCAAGCTGCCACAACACAGCTATACCATCCAACCCCAACACGATATAGACACGCGACCTTGGCTATTCATTTGTGTCACATATTTTGCGTCGTAATGCTTTCCTCTGAGGCGGTAGACAATTACTTTTCCCCATTTGTAGAGAAAATGTCACCTCTTCTGTGATGAATATAGCCCTGTTCCAGTTATGGTTGGCATTTTCTTTTGCAAATGCGAGGCGACATAATCCGCGATCGTCTGTAAGACTCTACTTCTTAGCTTGTCGATCGAGCAAAGAGCCCTGCTATAGTCAAACGACGTAAGGCTGTGCGATTCGACTCAAGAAAATTAGAATATGCTGGAAAGGATTGCTGTCTGCCTCTTTTAGAAGTGCAGTGTCCTGCTGAGGAGTGGGCAGAAGTTTTCGACCCAAACCAGGTCGACGACGAACAATCCTTTCCCTGGATAACCGCACCCACCTCGTAGCCGTGGACTTCAAGTGCTCTTGCACCTGAGACACAGACTATTCAGCAACGTTCATTAATGTAAGGAGAGAACTCCTTGTAGCTTCGTCTTTGTGTGTGCTCAGCCAAAAGTCAGAACTCCAAAGCTATGAGGTGCGCGCACATGATCACACCAGCGCCATTCATAGTTGAAGAATGAGACACAAAATTTGCACATCCAATATTAACTCAGTTATATATTTGGTTTTAGTTTTTTACTTTGGAATTCTTACTAATACGGTATTTATTTTGAAAACGAAAAGAGTAATTTGTTTGTGTTTTTATGCATCAATGTCCTAAAATTATTGATATCTTATGTATGATAAACATACGGCATTGCCATATATTTAACAAATTGAAATGTAAATAATAAAAAATCATACGCCAAGGATTAGAACCCCGGTTGTTCTAACTACGAGACATATGCCCTTCAATGCTCGGCTGTCATGAATACAATTCACCTGAAAGGCATCTTTTTACTTGTATTGCTTTGAAATGAACGCAGAGTGGTATTAAGTCGTGCATTGTGAACGCAGGCGTCAGCGAATGCTTCCGATGTTTTCCGAATCTCTGTTGCTCATTTATTTTATCTCAGCTGTACATGGTAGAGAAGATAATAAGCTTTCGTAAGAATAGTTTTTATATCCATTAATAAATTACAGGAGGTAGAGAAAGTCATATGTATGTAACACATCAGATTATTTTTAAAGGATTTGCTAAATTAAACTAAAAGAATGTATTGAATGAGCTTTCAAAGAATCACAGAAAAATATAAGCAACTCTCAAGAATGAATTTGTTGTAACTGAAATTTTTTGCATATAAAACAATTTAGGCAACGTCTTAAAAATTTCATGAAGTGGAAAGCTGAAGTCAAACTATGCGGAATGTAAAAGTTTTGTCGTGCAATTCCTTTTATTTACCTCAACCCCTGTTGTTTTGGAACCGCGCGGTTTGCCAGACTGTTTATTTGGACCGTGGCAGGTCGATACGAGCCTCGGAGCGTGAAAAATACTAAAGCATACCTTTCATCCCAAAGCAAATCTAGGTGTTTAGTCGTATCGCATTGAAGATTCTGTGCTTTAGAGACGTGGGTGTATTCCTGAAGAATTTGGAAGAAACAAACCACAACTATCACTCGTTTTGCTTACATGGACCTCTTTTTTGCTTTCTCTACTGCATACTCAGTAGAGGAAGTATTGTATTCTGTCCAAAAATTCGACATCAGATTTCAGCGGAAATACATGTTTTGAGGCCTCCTGGACCCAAATAAAGCATTTTTGGAAAAATGTCTCTCTATGAGCATCAATACCCAAAAATGAAATGTCAAATAAATACCAAACTTGGCATCTAAGTTCAGCATCTCTCAAAGATGCGACATGACAATTTTCAAACAACCCTCCCCCCCATTCTAAGCTATCCTTTACGTGGAACAATTTTCGATATTTTTTTACTTCCTCAAGAATAGTTCTAATGCTCTAACGATATTAGTTACATATGTTTAAGATATTTGCATGACAAATAAAATGTATATCTTGAATTTTCTGTGAATGGTTATTAAGTCCTTTTCATTCTGAAGGACTTTTGTATAAATGATAAACCGTAAACCGTAAAAGATAGACAAGTGTTGTTTATGTCAAATAAAAGTTTTTGTGTCGTTAACCATTTCTTTGTTATTGGTTTGAATTATCAAATACTTATACTTTTTCCAAATAGTAAGCCGCTCTTCGTTATTTCTCTCGACCATGCAAAGAGAACGGAATTTCAAAGTCATCACATAACACTTTTAAAATATTTGACTATCGGTTAAGTCTACTGCATTCCCCTGTTCCGCTTATACGTACAAGCAAATATGTAATAAAACAATTTCTACAAGTGTTTATCTCGATTAACATGAAGGAGGCAGAAGAATAAGATTCTTCATAAAAATAATAGATTGTATAACCATGAGTAGAGGAAGTCATGTGAATGTGACAGATTTGTTTCAAATCGCCATGCAGATGGTAACAAATTATAAACTGTAAATATTAAAGCATGTTTGCAGTTTAAAAGTGCGACGTATTTTTAGCATACATATTTCTTGGTTTAACACGAGCATACTAGAAGAAAATTAGTATTAGTATGTATTTATTTATAAACTTTAAAACTGTGCTTATAGCATCAGGGTCTTGGTTTATGTTTTATAACATACAGAGGACCCGGTAAACAAGAAGATAAAATAGCGTCTGGGAAAGTGGAACAGAAATTCCAACCCTCGCACGATGATTGGTATAAGCTCACCAATTCTGGAGTGGCTTGTAGGAACCCCAGCTTGGTGATTATCCTGTCTGGGGTCACTCCATCGACCCATATTTAGGTAATCGCCGACAGCAACTCTCTCTTTCTACGATTGCTTCAGCGTTGAGGCAGAGGTCCGGAATTCAGCACTGTTATAAATTATTATCAACAATTTCAAACGCGAAAAATGTTTCGTAGCAGGAGTAAAGGGCTGCCTGTAGTCAGGAGGTTTATTTTCAAGGTCACAAAGCGCAAAATAAGAGTCTTTGCAGTTTCCCTGAACCATACTGTGTGTGTGCGTGTCTGCTATTAAGTAAAAGCAAAGTCACAAAGGTATCAAACTTCATACTTAAGTCAAACGCATTTTAACGATACGAGGTGAAAATTTCCATATAACTCCCTCTCCACAAATAACTCATTACATGGGCAACTTTTCTTTTCTTTCTATCTTTTCACCTCATAAATGTCTCTAATACTTTTGATTCAAATAATACTCATTTCAGACATAAACATGGTATATAAAATGTGAATCTTTTATTTTCACTCTCATTCAGTGCTCTGCTATAGCGGGACAACGACTTTATAGAGGAAAGAAATAGAACTCAAACTATAAATTTATATATACATATATATATAATATTATATTTCTGTCACTTTCTGAAATATTCATTTTTGTATGTCTAAGCTTCCCTAGATTTAAGTCTGCTTTGGTCGTCATCTGAATTTATGGATGTTAGTAATTCTTTCCTTTTTACGGCATAAGCTCAAAACAAACAAAAGCCGACTTGTAATACAAATAGCTGAATGTTGTTTTATATTGGCTGTAACTAAGCTCACTTTGCCTAATTTGAAGTCATTCTTTCCATATAAGAAAGTCATGTGCGTGTCACACACCAGTTTGGTTTACGAGTATAATCACTATAACTGTTATATTTAACCTGTTAGCTGTTACCTTCTTGTTGTGTCCTTTAAGAATCTTCAATTAGAATAAAAATTTATTTTTATTGTAATATAATTTTAATATTTTATAGATTAAATGAATGTTTCCTAGAGGACTTCCAGTTAGGACGAATATATTTTGGAACCAAACTAAAAAAAACTGATGTGTTACACTCACATGACTTTCTCTACTCTTGTACAAACTATTTTTACAAACGCTTATTCTCCATATGCTTCATGTTAATCGAGATATCGAGATGTTAATCTTATTGCTAATTTTCTTGTAGATGCAAGGGGAATTGGTGGGCTTTAAGCGATAGCCAAATATTTTAAGAGCTGGCTGCTATGTGGAGTATTCCATTGTCTTTGCATTACCAGGACAAAAAATATGAATAACGAATTCCCATTTGAGAATAAGTATAAGTATTGGAAAATTTAAGGAAATAACAAGCAATATCTCGAAAATGCACTCAACAAAAAAACAAATGTATATGACATAAATTGTGTATTTTAACGCGATCTACATTTTTTGTGTAGTAAACTTTTGTCTATCTCTTATGGTTTACCAGTTATGCAAAAGTCGTTCACAATGAAGAATACTTTTGGAGACATTCCCAGAAAATTCGATATATACAATTTACTTGCCATAAAAATGTCTTAAACTTATGGTATTTTATTCAAAATCGTTAGAGCTATTTTTGAGAAAATTAAAATTTTCGAAAAATGTTCCATGTAAAGTGTAATCTGGGGTGGGGGCTTTGGTGTTTATCCGAGACTGTTCGTTTCTGAGTTATGCGCTCACAGACAGACACACACACAGACACACACACACATACACACACACGGACATGTTTCCAACAATGCTTTATATGCATTCAGTGCACCTCAAAACATGTATTTCCTGTGAAATCTCGGTATTGAATTTTTGGGTGGAATATAATACCGTGTGTGTGAACAGCATAACTCACAAACAAATCTCGGATATACACCGAAATTGGTACTTAAGTTCAAGATCTTCCAAGGAAGTCATCCGAAGATTTCAAGAAAATCCTCCCCCCAACCCAAGCTACACTTTACATGAACAAAATCGTTATTGTTTATTTTCTTAAAAATAAATTATTATTTATTACTGATATGGTTCCTTGTCTGTTTTTGAAACTGCAGCTCAGGTTTGAAACGTATAATCTCAAATTGAATTGGAGATATGTAACTTGGGGTACAAATGTATAATTTTTGAAAAACAAAAATCTACAATACCTGAATAAATTCATTGAAACGTTTTCATATAGCTTAACTTGCATTCATATACTGCTTTTGTGTTATTACAGTGTACATATTGCTTTTAAATCATCATTTAATTGTAAAATAATGGGATAAGCAATAAATTAAAAGGCTCCAAACTTTGTAACAAAGATAATGTTAACCAGTTTTTACGATTCCTTCATTGAATTATATTGTTTTTACGTACAGAATATTCCGAAGCACAATTGCTGATATTTTTATGACCAAATATTTATCTCAACCATTCTAGCTCCATTTTATTCCGATTATTTGTAATGTAAATTAATGTTCAGTGTTAATTTTTGCCATGATACTTTTGATTTTGAATAGAGAAAACTCTTAAGGTAAAACATTAATTAAACTTTACCATTTCCAGCCTTTGCCCCATATGCTTACTTTATTGCGTTGTAAATACTAAACCGTAGGTTAGTTTCCTATAAATAATATAGCATTTAAAAGTACAATAAAAGCTGCAAATAAATTGAACAAAAGCGAAAATTTTAATTTTGTTGCAAAAATACTATTTTAAAAGTGTATGTGTACCCTGGAAGTGTATGAGTGGTAGTTTTTAATGTTTGAATATACTTTTTAAAAACTATTTATGCGAGCCGTGGACAGAGGGTGACGTGAATTCTACACGGAATAAAATAGGGAGCACTTCTTGCTTCAACAGTTTATGATCGATGACAGTCCAATGACCCCCATTGGCCCACCTACCTATAAGTCTGCACAATCCTCTTGGCTTCCTCAAGTTCCTTCTCGCTGGCGAGGATGTTGAGAGGGTTTGTGATGGAGAAGAAGTGCTTGGCTCGACCCCAGTATGTACTCTGATCGTAGCGTGGTTCGTCAATGTTCACTTTGACCGCCTCCATGACACAATGGCTGTCGGTGGCCGGCCTCGTCAACGGACCAGCACCAAGTGAGCTCTGCTTACTCGTCGCACACTAATCAATGATCTCCCCTTCCCTTTCCCTACTCCAGTTATCAGTTGGCAGTTCTGGAACGTCATTCCCAGAATAACTTATTCTTCTTCTCTGACATTCGTCTTATCTTTACTTGAACCTCAAATTCATGCAAAGATCACAATCAATACTTAATAGCTTCTTAGGTCACTAGGTTACCGTACACCCCTCGACGTAGGGGTGCCCAATATGCACCCCACTTTTACCTCGACAATTTCATTGTTTTGTTTGGGAGTTATTTTCATTCAATATACTTCGAAAATAATACTCTTCGCTTTTGTATGCAAAAATATGCGTTGTATATCAAAATTATAAACACTTCTTGCTGATGAAAATCATTCATAAGTTTAATATTTTACACAGTATATAGGTATTTACTAATTTGAAAAAAATTGATAAATTCACACAAATTTCTCTATCCATTAAAATGCACTTACAGTTATTCCAGTAGGAGTTCGTCTCCTCTTTAAAAAAGGCTTCTACCTGCCAAATTAAGTAGCAAAATTCTCATTTTAATATGAATAAAAAAAGCAAATTATATTACAATTTACGTGTTCTGACGATTTTACTCTTCCTACTGCTTACCTTTAGTAAGCAGAGGAAGTGTTATATTCCCCAAACAATTTTGTATCGAGATTTCACCGGAAAATACACATTTTGAGGCACCCTGAACCCCAAAAAATGCATTTTTAGAAAAAGGTCCGTGTGTGCGAGTCTGTCTGTGAATGACATAACCTAAAAACGACATATCAGATAAATACCACATTTGTTAAGTTCAGTACCTTCCAGAGATGCGATACGAAGATTTTCTAGAAATTCCCCCTACTCCAAACTACCTTTTACATGCAGGATTTTTTCGTTATCTTTCATTTTAGCAAAAATGGCTCTATGATTATGATTAAAATGCCGTATGTTTTAAATATTTACGTGACAAATAAAATCTGTATCTTAAACTTTCTGCAGATAGCCTGCGAAGTCCTCTTCCTTCTGAATGAATTTTGTATAATTTGTAAAATCCGTAAGAGATAGATAAAAACTTACTGCGCCAAAAAAGTAGCTCTGGTTAAAACACACAATTTAAATCAAACATTTTATGTGGCATTAACCATTTCCGAGATATTCTTTATAATGGTTTGAACTGTCAAGTGCTTTATACTTTATTCAAAGGATAAGTTGCTGTAGGTCCTTTTGTTTTTTTTTCTCTCACTCTTATGGTCATGCAAAGAGAATGAAATTTCAAAGCCAAGCGACTACCTTTTTAAAAATCTGACAATGGCTTTTGCCTACTGTATTCTTCTACGCACAACGAAATGTATAATGAAAATGTATTTGATTAACAAGACGTAGATAGAAGAATAAGAATAGTTATAGAAGAGGGAGTAAAGAAAGTCTATGAATGCAACACATCAGATCGTTTATTTTGTATACCCTTTACCCTAAATTACTCAAGTAGATGGTGTAGGAAGGCAACTACGCAACCAAGGTCATCTTTATGGGTCACAATACAATACGTATATCAAAGAAATTATAATTATTCCACCCAAGCCAACTTGATGTAAACACATGACGTCATTAACTAACCCACGATACGCGGGAAGCTAAAGCACACCAAGCGTTCTACACGTTTGATTAATATGAAATAGTAAATAATACGAACAGTAAAACTAAAGAATGTTTTAGCTTTCGTTTAATCTGTGTGGTGTCGTTCACCTCTTTTCTGCATACATACGATAATGATTAGCAGCTGATGCGAACACGAGACTAACACGGAGGAATACAAAATGATATGTTTACCTACATCAAGTCCGCTTCTAAGGCTGGATCGACTATACGGGTTATAATCGCGGTATTACCTGAGATGTTGAAGCAATATAAAACAGGCAGAAACAAAGGAAGCTATAGCAACGGGCTGTTGCGAAGAAAAAAGAGTAACGAATCGCAAGCGTTCAAGTATCTTCCATCGGGTGTTGGTCTTGCTCTATGGAAAACGCAAAGTGGAATATTTCAGAAACGGCTAACGCTACGATAAAAACCCAGTTCACGCAAACTATGTATTTTAATGAGTTCTACGTTTTTCTTCTAATAAGTTTTTGTCTATTAAGCTTTCTGACTTATATAAACCTATACAAAGTTCAATCAGAAGGGCAGGGGACTTCACAGAACATTTACAGAAAATTCAATATGTGCAATTTATTTTTTCTGTCACTTAATATCTCACATATGATATTTAGTACAAATAATTAGAGCTTTTTTTGAGAAAATTGTTGTTGCATCCTTGAGTGGTGGACTTAAATACGAAGATGGTTATTCATTCATTGATTCTTCATTTCTGAATTGTGCTGTCTATACATACGCACACGGGCGTTTCTCTAAATAATGCTTCTGTAAGCTTCGGTGCACCTCAAAACATGTATTTCTGATGAAAACCTGATACTGAATTTTAGGTGGAATACAACACATCCTCAAGGCAATAGAAAAGTAGTAATACAGAAATAGTTATTCCCTTTTCTTTATCGTCTTAACATACACGTCAACGTATGTGGTGGTAGAAATACCTACATAACATGCACCGCGTGCAATACACTTCGTCATTAAACCTCTGTTTTCACTTTTTCTACTACGCACTTACAGTAAGTATTGTATTCTACCCAAAAAATCGATATCGAGATTTCATCGAAAATACATGTTTTGAGGCCCCTGAATAAAAAAGTTTAGAAAAAGGTTCGTGTGTGTGTGAATAGCATCCGGGTCCCGGGTTCAATTCCCGGCTGGAACGAGGAATTTTTCTGTGAACAGCATCCAGGTCCCGGGTTCAATTCCCGACTGGAGCGAGGAATTTTTCTGTGAACAGCACCCGGGTCCCGGGCTCAATTCCCGACTGGAGCGAGGAATTTTTCTGTGAACAGCATCCAGGTCCCGGGTTCAATTCCCGGCTGGCGCGAGAAATTTCTGTGAACAGCATCCAGGTCCCGGGTCCAATTCCCGGCTGGGGTGACGAAATTTTCAGTGAACAGCATCCAGGTCCCGGGTTCAATTCCCGGCTAGGGTGACGAAATTTTCAGTGAACAGCATCCAGGTCCCGGGTTCAATTCCCGGCTAGGGTGACGAAATTTTCAGTGAACAGCATCCAGGTCCCGGGTTCAATTCCCGGCTAGGGTGACGAAATTTTCAGTGAACAGCATCCAGGTCCCGGGTTCAATTCCCGGCTAGGGTGACGAAATTTTCAGTGAACAGCATCCAGGTCCGGGTCCAATTCCCGGCTAGGGTGACGAAATTTTCAGTGAACAGCATCTAGGTCCCGGGTTCAATTCCCGGCTAGGGTGACGAAATTTTCAGTGAACAGCATCCAGGTCCGGGTCCAATTCCCGGCTGGGTGAGGAACCTTTCTGTGAACAGCATCCAGTCCGGGTTCAATTCCCGCCTGGGGTGACGAAATTTTCAGTGAACAGCATCCAGGTCCCGGGCTCAATTCCCGGCTGGGACGAGGAAATTTTCAGTGAACAGCATCCAGGTCCGGGTCCAATTCCCGGCTGGGGCGAGGAATTTTTCTGAACAGCATCCAGGTTCAATTCCCGCTGGAGTGAGGAATTTTTCTTTAATCAAAATAATTCCCTGTCTCCCACAGAAGTGTGAATGGGAGTGCGTTTAATCGGAATTAGACCGATCAACCAACGTAAAGAAGCCGTACAGTTCAGCGAGCAATAACACCGTAAGTTGTTTCTTAAGCCAAAGCCTCTGATATGAGCAAAGAATTTAAAGGGTCTATACAAATGAAACAATTTTAAAAATGGAAGTATATATCCTATAGCATATGTCCGTCGGGAAGAACAGTGTTTTACAATGGTGAAATAATTATTAAAATCGGTTTATGGCTTACACACACACGCACACGGACATACCCACAATGTCTCTCTTTAAAATATTAGTACAGATTTAAGTATTAAACTCTGTCTTACTAACAGATGAAAAACGAAAAAAGATCGTTGTCAACGTAAATCTATACTAATATTATAAAGAAAAATAATTTGTATACAAAGCCGATTCTTTCTGACGGACATGGGCTATAAAATACTTTCTAATTTCAATTAATAAATTACTAAAAAACTAAAAAGGATTTAGAAAGCTTTCGTTGATAATACAATAAAAAATAGTTGCTGTACTCCACAGGAAATACATGTAAAAACAAAATCCGAATTACATTTTATTCCAAGCAATATACGTACATAGATGGCCATGATGTAACACTTAAACAAACAAAGACAGGGGTTAAAAAGCGACAATCGATCCTGTTTATAACGATACGAATCTATAGGTACTATATTTATTTCTTTAATTCCCATTTATCAAATGCTGCAGATGTGTATGTAATCAAGCAGTGCCAGAGCCTCTGAATAACCTTTATTCTAATTCTATAGATGTATACACTGAAGTTTCTGGATGCCAGAACCTTCTAATAACCCTCAACTTTGCTTTATTTCCTTTATACGTATGTTGTAACCAAGTTCGTTAGCAGGGCGTGCTGAATAATGGTATAAGGAAAGAAAATTGCTAACATTAGAAATCAGTAAACCGATATTTTATAATTAACAACTGGGAACGTTATTTTTCTCGATGGTCACAGAATATGCGTCTTTCCCGAAGAGGTTAACTTGATGGCCTAGGAGTGGGGAGTCTTCATATTCACCAGCTTCGTCTCTATTTCTTTGTATATGTTAAAGTTTTCTGCATAAAAGACAGGTTTTTTGTTATTAAATAACTATGGAACCAAAGAGAAGTTACACGCGTTTAAAATTTCACCTACTGTAATTATCAAAAGAGTTACTTGAACATTCGACCGATGATTGTTCCACCGCCAAAGGATGCTTATGGGCTATGCAGCATTTCTAGAACTTGAAAGGCTGTCGAGAGAGAGGTTAAGGAAGTGAGACGTTCCATCGATGTTTCACGTCCTTAGCGTGAATATCAGAAGATTTTTAATCTGTTATTAGCTGGTTATATGAAATTGCAGTTATAAGGGTAAAGGTGAGGATTAACCATAAAAACTTTAGATCACTGTACAACAATTGCACAAAGAACGGGTGAGGTAAATGAAATTAATTCGTCACTCGCATTTAAAAAACATCGTGCAACGTCAAGTAAGCCAGCTAGTTAATTAGAACACTGATTCAAGCACAGAATTCAAGTGAACGGATCATTCCAAAGGCCATGACAGTTAATACACGCAGAAGGTAGGGGTTTTGCTTGTAACGCAGTCATGAAACATTACAGTTATGCAAGTTAACAACTCTGGATTGTACGAGTAATTTCTAAATGCGGAGCTTGTAGCGGTTCCTCCTTGGTAGGACCCCACTACGTTGTTGATGATGGATGCTGTGTTACGTACCTGTAGGTCGTCTTGATGCCCGTACTCTCGTGACGTATCTCGACGTTCTCGTGGACTGGAATCTGATGATCGTACACTATGTGATCAGAAGTATCCGCACACCCGCACAAACACACGTTTTTCATCTTAGGTGCATTGTGCTGCCACCTACTACCTGGTGCTCATTATCCGCGACCTCAGTAGTCATTAGACATCGTGAAATAGCAGAATGGGACGCTCCGTGGAACTCACGAACTTCGAACGTGGTCAGATGATTGGGTGTCACTTGTACCAGAAGTCTGTACGCGAGATTTCCACACTCCTAAACATCCGTAGGTCCACTGTTTCTGTTGTGATAGTGAAGTGGAAACGTGACGGACATGTACAGCACAAAAGCGTAGAGGCCGACCTCGTCTGTTGACTGACAGAGACCGCCGACATTTGAAGAGGGTCGTAGAGAGTAATAGGCAGACATCTATCCAGAGCATCACACAGGAATTCCAAACTGCATCAGGATCCACTCCAAGTACTATGACAGTTAGGCGTGAGGTGAGAAACCTTGGATTCCATGGTCGAGCGGCTGCTCATAAGCCACACATCACGCAGGAAAATGTCAAACGACGCCTCGCTTGGTGTAAGGAGCGTCAGCATTATACGATTGAACAGTGGCAAAACGTTGTGTGGAGTGACAAATCACGGTACACAATGTGGCGATCCGATGGCAGGGTGTGGGTATGGCGAATGCCCGGTGAACGTCTCTGCCAGCGTGTGTAGTGCCAACAGTGAAATTCGGTGGCGGTTTTATGGTGTGGTCGTGTTTTTCCCCTTGTTGCTTTGCGTGGCACGATCACAGCGCAGACCTACATTGATATTAGCACCTTCTTGCTTCCCACTGTTGAAGAGCAATTCGGGGATGACGGTTGCATCTTTCAACACGATCGAGCACCTGTTCATACTGCACGGGCTGTGGTGGACGACAATAACATCCCTGTAATGGACTGGCTTGCACAGAGTCCTGACTTGAATCCTATAGAACACCTTTGGGATGTTTTGGAACGCCGACTTCGTGCCAGGCCTCACCGACCTACATCGATACCTCTCCTCAGTTCCGTACTCCGTGAAGAATGGGCTGCCATTCCCCAAGAAACCTTCCAGCACCTGATTGAAAGTATGCCTGCGAGAGTGAACGCTGTCATCAAGGCTACGGGTGGGCCAACACCATATTGACTTCCAGCATTACCGATGGACTTGTACGTCATTTTCAGCCAAGTGTCCTGATACTTTTGATCACGTAGTGTATATCTGTATTCTTGCGTGTGTGTTAGTATGTTGTAATTATTATTTTATAATTACGCCACGGCTGCTGTATTGGTGTCGGAGAGCACTTGTGTTTTGTCAGGGTTGGGTATGATGTAGAATGTTAAAATATATTTGTACACACGTATTCTGTTTAATTATTTCACCTTTATTTCAGATAAACCACATATGATATTCACAATTCACCATTATCTTTGTCATTTTAAAGTATGTATAACTGTTAGACTTTAAATACGTAGTTTTAGCGTCTAGTTAGAGACGAGCTTATACACTACTTTCCTGCTCGAACACTGACAAGCTTCTGTTAGCGTTCCCTTCAACCGTTCTTTTTAACGTACGTATTTGAGTTATAGGCATGTATCAATGCACCTGATTGGTGCTACTGTCCAATAACATACAATAAAGTTTATGTTACATATATATGTTTATAGACTTCCATCATTTTAACTATGAATCCAAGGTTCGTTGCATGCTTACGTAGATACTACTACATTTCTTAATTTTATATTACTGGTTATATAGCTAGCAATGGCCTTTCCCCCTCATATTATACTTCATATGTTATAACGTTATATACTTGTTCTCTACCATGTGTACATTATGAATATATGTGTTTTAACATCCTCTTAATTATTAACGTACAATATTAGTAAAGAAAATACATAACACGTAAAACTTAGAACAAAAAATATTAAAGAAAGAAATTATTAATGTGTTGATGCTGGGAAGCTATGAATTAGATATCTTATTACATTAATGAGTTATTGTATTAGTTTGTCCGTGGCGAGTACTGTATATTGCTTCAAGCTATAAGGCACTTATTAGACAAGCGAAAAAGTGCTTCCAGGAACAGAAGAAATTGATAAAAGAAGCTGAGCAATGCCCATACAAAGCCCTAAACTCAAGACAGCCAAGATACCTCGAAATTACCAATGGAACGATGGAGGACCAAATAAGAAGCGTGCTGGGTAACAGAGACGCCCGTCCTTGTAGCATATATCAAAGAGTAGGCCAGGAACAGAGGTAGAGTTAGAACCAGAAATGTTCACAGATAAGAAAGTAAGGGATACTATCAACAGCTCCAAGAATAATAAAACTTGTGGTCTAGATAATATAATGAAAACCCTAAAATTGCATTAATCGATCCTGAAGGAATCAATTACTCATATATTGAACCAATACCTTAAGCAAGGAAAGATACCGAATGATTGAAGGAAATCTACAATAAAAATCTGATGTATTACACTCACATGACTTTCTCTACTCTTGTAAAACTATTTTTACAAACGCTTATTGTCCATATGCTTCATGTTAATCGAGATGTTAATCTTATTGCTAATTTTCTTGTAGATGCAAGGGGAATTGCTAGGCTTTAAGCGATAGTCAAATATTTTAAGAGCTGGTTGCTATGTGGAGTATTCCATTCTCTTTGCATTACCAGGACAAAAAAATTGAATAACGAATTTGAGAAAGAGTATAAGTATTGGAAAATTTAAGGGAATAACAAGCAATATCTCGAAAATGGTTCACTCAACAACAAAAACAACAACAAAATGTATATGACATAAATTGTGTATTTTAACGCGATCTACATTTTTTGTGTAGTAAAATTTTGTCTATCTCTTTTGGTTTAACGGTTATGCAAAAGTCGTTCACAATGAAGAATACTTTTGGAGACATTCCCAGAAAATTCAAGATATACATTTTATTTGTCATGAAAATATCTTAAAACATATGACATTTTAATCAAAATCATTAGAGCCATTTTCGAGAAAATTAAAAATTTCGAAAAATATTCCATGTAAAGGGTAATCTGGGGTGGGGGAATTTTCTTGAAAACCTTCGTGTCGCATCTCTGGAAGATACTGAACCTAAATACCAAGTTTGGTGTTTATCCGACTGTTCGTTTCTGAGTTATGCTGTTCACAGACACACACACGGACATGTTTCCAAAAATGCTTTTTTGGATTCAGGGGGTCTCGAAACATATATTTGCGGTGAAATCTCGGTATCGAATTTTTGGGTGGAATACAATACTTCCCCTACTTACTATACGTAGTAGAGAAAGTAAAAATGTATATAAAGGAAAGGGAAGCACCGAGGACCCAAACATCTACAGAGGCTTGCTCTTGAATGCATTCTGCTCAAAACACTAAAAAGCTACTGTGCCAGCGTCTTATCAGTAAAGTAGATACCAATCTACCAGAAGCACAATTTGGATTCAGGAAAGGCAGAAGCACCACACATGCCATTAAATGTTTGCAAGCGGATAACGAAGCAGGTATAGTAATCTCAGGAGGCAAGCTACGAGGGCTGACCCAAAAGTACCCGACCTAACAAAGAAAACACAAAAATGTTGGGAAAAAACATCTTTATTTCTCTACATAGTCTCTTTTCAGCTCGATATACTTTTCCCAGCGATGTTCAATAGCTTCGATACTCTGTTTATAGTGAGAACCGTCGAGTTCTGCAAAATAGCCATCAACTGCAGACTCCATCTCTTCATTGTTGGTAAATCTTTTATCACCAAGCTATTTTTTTAACTTTGGAAACAGAAAATAATTAGGGGACTAAGTCTGGCCAATAGGGTGCATGAAGAAGTAATTCGAACTTTAACTCATTGATTTTGACCGTAGCGATAATGGATGTGCGAACTGGTGAATTGTCTTGTTGAAACAAAACTTTCTTTTTCGCTAAATGCGGTCGTTTTTGCTTGATTTCATCATTCAAACGCTGCAATAACTTTGTGTAATACTTGCCATTGATTGCTTTTCCTTTTGGAAGATAATAAATTAAAATTATCTCACGCGCATCCCAAAAAAACTGACGCCATGACCTTGCCTGCAGATGGCTCTATCTTCGCCTTCTTTGGAGCCGATTCTCCCCTTTCAGTCCACTGTTTTCACTGTTCCTTCGTCTCAGGTGTGAAGTGATGGACCCATGTTTCATCCATGGTTATGAATCGACGCAAAAACTCGGCTTTATTGCAGCGAAACATCGCAAACACTCGACTGAAATATCCTCATAACGCTGCTTTTGTTCCATTGTGAGTAAACGCGGCACCCATCTTGCGCAAGCTTTCTCATGCCTAAATTTTCAGTTAGTATGCAATGTACAGCACTTTTTGAAATGCCTACGATGTCTGCTAGCGCGCGCACTTTCAGTCGACAGTCATCCAATACCATTTTGTGGATTTTCTTCACAATTTCTGGCGTGGTCACCTCATTTGGTCGACCACTGCGGTGTTCGTCTTGGCAGCTCGTATGGCTCGCCTAAACTCTGCCACCCAATATTTTACTGTTGTAAACGAAGGAGCAGACTCCGCCAGAGTAGAATCTAGCTCAGCTTTAATATTAGTTGGACTAAGGCCTTTCAAATGAAAGTATTGTATCACATAACGATACATGTTTACAAATTCGCTGAGAGAGTTCACTATTGATGGCTGCCAAACAATTACTAAACAACGTAGCATCGTCAAACTTCAAACTTAA
This sequence comes from Deroplatys truncata, assembly GCA_030765065.1. Taxonomy (NCBI): domain Eukaryota; kingdom Metazoa; phylum Arthropoda; class Insecta; order Mantodea; family Mantidae; genus Deroplatys; species Deroplatys truncata. The sequence goes on along the minus strand of CM060975.1, from coordinate 49,271,320 downwards.
GCTTTATAAGGGTGGTACTTTCTATCACAGTCATTTGTTTGAAACAACAACCGCTATATACACTTCAGGTCGGGTACTTCTGGGACTGTCCTCGTATATGCCATATTTATAGACTTCTCGAAGGCCTTTGACTCTATTAGCGAATGATGCTCATAGAGAAGCTAGACAAACAAATCAGAGGAAGTGCACACGAAACGACACATCCAGAATATACTTACAGCAGACTGTATAGAAATTAATGATGGAATTACAAAATCAAAACCAATTCAATAAACTACGGGAGTTTTACAAGGGGATCCATTAAGTCCATTGCTATTTATAATTTCCACGGCTGATATCATAGAGATCATCTCAGAAGGAGCAATAAGTAATATATATGTATGCTGCCGATATTGTACTGACCTCGAGATTCAAAGAGGAGCTACAAGCTGTATTTGACTTGGTGAAATGGGCAGAAGAAAACTAAATGAAGGCAAGACGGTCTCAATGACATTCAGAAAAGGTGGAAGTCCACCAATGTTCCACATACAGGGAAAACCTCTATAGAATGTTTCAAGCTTCAAGTATCTAGGAATCACATTGCAGACTACAGATATCGTCTTTATATACCGTCAATGATAAAATCAATGCAGCAACTAGAACTATAAACGACATCAAGAATGTAGAGAAAATGTCCATCGAAACAGCCCTAAAACTTTTCGAGCTGAAGGTCTCACCTGCGGCCACGTATTGTTTGGAAAATGTCTGGCATAATCTAAAACTGAAACATCTAGAGAAACTAGAAAAGCTGAAAGCAACCTGTTTACTTTCTCTACTAGGTATAGTAAGTAGGGGAAGTATTGTATTCCACCCAAAAATTCGATACCGAGATTTCACCGGAAATATATGTTTTGAGATCCCCTGAATCTAAAAACAGCATTTTTGGAAACATGTCCGTGTGTGTGTCTGTGTGTCTGTGAACAGCATAACTCAGAAACGAACAGTCGGATAAACACCAAACTTGGTATTTAGGTTCAGTATCTTCCAGAGATGCGACACGAAGGTTTTCAAGAAAATCCCCCCACCCCAGACTACCCTTTACATGGAACATTTTTCGAAAATTTTAATTTTCTCAAAAATGGCTCTAACGATTTTAATTAAAATGTCATATGTTCAAGATAGCCGAGTGGTTAGACCGCTCGCCTCCCACCGAGGCGGCCCGGGTTCAATCCCAGGGACCTGCATGTGGGATTTGTGGTGGACGAAGCGGCGTCTGGGCGGGTTTTCTCCGGGTTCTCGGTTTCCCCCGCCATTCATGCCACCAACTGCTCCATCATCACCTTTCCTTTCATCTATTTCACTATCAGTTCATTTCATCTACTTCCTTCATCCCATACCAGGCATCGGGCTGATCACTCATCCTGGATATTCTGTCTGATCCATGAGTGTCTGCTCCTCGACGGGCCTCTGACCCCAGGCACCCGCCTGTAAGTCCTGGGGGGTGTAAGTCCTATATAAGAGGAGGGTAAACAGATAATGAATGAATGAAAAGAATGTTCAAGATATTTTCATGACAAATAAAATGTATATCTCGAATTTTCTGGGAATGTCTCCAAAAGTATTCTTCATTGTGAACGACTGTTGCATAACTGGTAAACCATAAGATATAGACAAAATTTTACTACACAAAAATGTAGATACACAATTTATGTCATATACCTACATTTTTTTGTTGAGTGAACCATTTTTGAGATATTGCTTGTTATTCCCTTAAATTTTCCAATACTTATACTTTTTCTCTAATTCGATATTCATTTTTTTGTCCTGGTAATGCAAAGAGAATGGAATGCGCCACATAGCAACCAGCTCTTAAAATATTTGACTATCGCTTAAAGCCTACCAATTCCCCTTGCATCTACAAGAAAATTAGCAATAAGATTAACATCTCGATATCTCGATTAACATGAAGCATATGGAGAATAAGCGTTTGTACAAGAATAGAGAAAGTCATGTGAGTGTAACACATCAGATTGTTTTGAAAAAGACGCTATATCTTTGATACACACCATCAATACTTTGTATGAGCTAATCCGTGAAATATTCTACGTAGAGGAACTACGAATTCATTCAGCGCTGTCATCTACACCGAGTTACGTGAAGTCAATAGAAAATCTGCATGCAAAGAAAAGGGACATATGGAACGAATTCTACTCCACTGATGCCATGATTTACGACGACCGGAAGGAAAGAGGCCACGAGATGAGGCATTTGGTTACACGTTTTGCCGTACATGGTTTGTACTATAAGCTGTGCAAAATTAAGAAGTTCCATCATTCAGACTCTACGTTTGTGAGCGTCGTGGCAAAAGCTGTGAGAGATACCATGTTATGAGTTGTACACTCAACCAGGAGATACTGGCAGCTTTAATGTACACATTGTGCGCCATTCATTTTTCATATCATTGTAATTTGTAAAATTCACTTTCAATGTGTGCGTCTATATCAGGTTTATATTCTTAAGGCCAAAAAATGCATGATTGTGCAGAAAAGTTAATTTGTATCTTTATGACGATTTACAATTACATTTAAACTCCATTTTTAAGTAATGCGTAATGCGGTAAGAATAGTATTTCCCGGCTAATATATGTTGTACCTCACAAGTATTTTATAAACTCAAGAGGTTCGGTTATTTTGAGATTAGCCTTTTTGTTAGTGCATGTATACAATGACTGAGTTTTATTGTAATACATGATAAATTTATACAGAACAAGGACCAAGTGTTACATCTCCTACCCTACCTATTAACGATTTACCTGAGCTCATGCTATAGTATGTACCTATATAGCCATAACAGCGCAGTGTTGATGTATGTTATGTAGTGCCCCCTTTTTGTGTATTTAGAGGTACGTAAAACATTCAGGTTTATGATATGTTTGCTTAATCATTTTCCTCACGTGTTTACTTTTAATTTAATAAGCACAAGATTTATGAGTGATGCTTACAAATACTGTAATTACAAACCAGGTCATAATATAACATTTAAAAAACATCTTAATTTACGCTCTCGCTATTGTATAAAATTAATTTCGATGTTTCAGATATCGAATTCGTAATAATTCTGATACCTTGGAATCCTCCAACACGTCTTTCCTATAAGCCTTATTAAAGTGTAATGAGATTATTTATATAAATATTATTTAAATCCCTACTGAAATGTGTTAAAGGAATTTAAATGTGACTGGAATTGTCATGTATTCAGAGTGAAATACAGTTAAAGGGCATGTGAGCAGCTGTATGGGTATAGGAATCGAGCGTTTGTTATGAATTTCCCAGTACCTTAAACGTGGGAGGATCGGGTAACAGGTCAATTTTTGGGCAGAAAAATAAGTGATGTGCGATACTCACACCATATTCTCTACCCAGTACAAACTCACATATAGTCCTTATAATTATACAAGATGATTCAATTAAACCAAAATGTTACAGTTGTATAGCAAGCATTAATTATACTGCGATGCATAGATATCGACAAACTGGAATAGCATTATTTTTTCTTTGAATATTGTCTCTAAGCTTTACAAGGGATTACTACTAATATCCTGTTTACATAACTAGTCGTTTATTTAAGATCTCTTTTCTTATACCTTCCGAGACTTTAATACGATGAATGGTTATGTTACTTCGCCTGAATTAGCTAGCTAAAGCCTGTCCTCTTTTGGCTGTCTTTTGCTGCGTGAAAATTGAAGTCACTTGTTGCAATGGCTGGAATACATGCTTTATAGTACTATTGTGTACTATACCAACTTTCTCCGCTGTTTATTTTAGAAAAATGCTGCAAGAATGCCCTTACTATAATCTTAGTAACCTCAAATTTGAATTTCTGTCCTAGGGTTGTTTTAAAACAATCTTATGTGTTACATTCACACGAGTTTCTCTACCCAATATCGTTTGTTTTTACTTAGCGTCGACCAGCAAAGGTTTATTCAGCTATCTACTTCAAGTTAAATGAGATAAACGTTTGCATAAATAGTTGGGACAAAGGGAATGGTGATAGTCAAATGTTTAAAAATGACCGCTATATGCTGGTCTTGAAATTCCATTCTCTTTCCATAATATCGCAAGAAACAATTAAATAGTAACAGCACTTTTAAAACTGACAAAATTAGTTGAAAAAAATTGATGTATTGAATTCACATGACCTTCTCTACTGTCTCTTCTACAAAATATTCTTAGGAAAGTTTATTCTTCTATTTTCTTTTTGTTAATACAGGCAAACCTTCATTGTTCATTTATTCATTTCGTTGAACTATAAGAAGAATACAGCAAGCTAAAGCGATAGCCAAATCTTTTCAAAGCCATCGCTATGTAATGGATTTGTGAAACTCTGTTCTCTTTGCATGAGCACAATAAAGAATGAAAAATCTGATGTGTTATACTTACATAATTTTCTCTACCCATTCTTCAACAAACTATTATTACAAAAGCTTATACTTTTATCTGCTGCGTGTTGGTGGAGGTAAACTTTGCAGAAATTATCTTAATGCGTATTCCGCTGTAGATGTAAGAGGATTAGGGAATTATAGTAGGCTTTAAGCCATGGTCAAATCTTTTAAGAGCGGGTCCCTATGCAAAGGTTTTGAAATTCCTGCTCTTTGCATAGCAGAGAGAGAGAGAGAGAGAGAGAGAGAGAGAGACAGAGAGTGAGAGTGAGAGAGAGAGAGAGGGGGGGACCTCTTGAGAAAAGTACAAGTATTTGAAAATTCAAACCAATAACAAATAATATATCGGAAATGCTTAACGTCACAAAAAAATCTTTTTGTTGTTGTTGTTGTTGTTCACCAATGGCACTGGGGATTAATTGATCTGCATCATTTTCCCTCTGGCTTCCCAACATAAAGTCTGTAAGTTATCACTTTTAAGGCCTTTGCATTTGGCGAGATGTTTGTTCAGGATGACATCTTCTTCACAGAGAGTGCACTTGAGTGTAGGTAGTTATCGTATCTTGTAGAGGTGTTCTGCGAGGCAATCATGGCCAGTTGCCATCCTAAATAAGGCCACTGCAGTTTTCCTTGGCATTTTTTGTATATCAACTCTATCTTTAATATTCTAATAATCTTTATCTTTTAATTTATCTTCTTCATCAAGTCTCTGTTGTCTTTTGAAATGTTGTTTAATGTTATTTAATTGTTTATTTATTTCTATTTGTCCTGCAGGTTTTATTTGTTGTATTGCACCTTTCTTTGCTAATTGATCCGCAGGTTCATTGCTCAAAAGTCCGACATGAGCTAGAATCCATTGTAGAGTGACATGATTTATAGTTTCAACTGCTGTAATTAGGCTTCTTATTTATTTAATCTTTCTTGTTGCTTTATTATTGTAATAATTTACTATTCCATCTATGGCTGATTTTGAGTCTGATAAGACGACTATGTTTTGTTTTATGTATGGTGTATATAAAATGTTCTGTAATGCTGCTTTTATAACTATTAATTCTCCATCATAGTGGTTTGACGTATCATTTAATGTTAGATACTGTGCAAAGTGTTTACAGTATACTCCTGCACCAGCATTTTTACTTTCTCTACTACGTATAGTAAGTAGGGGAAGTATTGCATTCCACCCAAAAATTCGATACCGAGATTTCACCGGAAATACATGTTTTGAGACCTCCTGAATCCAAAAAAAGCATTTTTGGAAACATGTCCGTGTGTGTGTGTGTCTGTGTGTCTGTGTGTCTGTGAACAGCATAACTCAAAAACGAACAGTCGGATAAGCACCAAACTTAGTACTTAGGTTCAGTATCTTCCAGAGATGCGACACGAAGATTTTCAAGAAAATCCCCCCACCCCAGACTACCCTTTACATGGAATATTTTTCGAAAATTTTAATTTTCTCAAAAATGGTTCTAACGATTTTGATGAAAATATCATATGTTTAAGATAATGTCATGAGAAATGAAATGTATATCTCGAATTTTCTGGGAATGTCTCCAAAACTATTCTTCATTGTGAACGACTTGTGCATAACTGGTAAACCATAAGAGATAGACAAAATTTTACTACACAAAAAAGTGTAGATCGCGTTAAAATACACAACTTATGTCATATACATTTCTTTTGTTGAGTGAACCGTTTTCGAGATATTGAGTGTTATTTCCTTAAATTTTCCAATACTTATACTTTTTCTCAAATTCGTTATTCATTTTTTTTATGTCCTGGACATGCAAAGAGAATGGAATGCGCCACATAGCAACCAGCGTTAAAATATTTGACTATCGCTTAAAAGCTACCATATTTCCCTTGCATCTACAAGAAAATTACCAATAAGATTGACATCTCGATTAACATGAAGCATATGGAGAATAAGCGTTTGTAAAATTAGATTGTACAAGAGTAGAGAAAGTCATTTGAGTTTAACACATCAGATTTTTTTTATTGATATCCATCTATATATATTCGGAGCCATTCTTTTTCTGGGTATCTTTCATTTTCCGTAGCTGTTGCTATGGCTCTCATTTCATCTACGCTACAAAAAATGTGTTTGGCATAAATTTTGTGCTGTAAAGAGAACTGCATTTTTTATGTAATAAGATTTTGTCTATCTCTTACGGTTTACCAGTTATGCAAAAGTCATTCAGAATGAAGAGGACTTCATAGGCCATTTGGGGTGAGGATTTTCTTGAAAATTTTCGTGTCGCATCTTTGAAAGACGGCGAACTTTGGTATTTAACCGACATTTTATTTTTGAGTTATGCTGTTCAAAGACACACAGACCTTTTTCTAAAAATGCTTTTTTTTTAGTTCATTTGGCCTCAAGACATATATTTCCGGTGAAATCTCGTTATCGAATTTTGGGTGAAATACAATACTTCGTCTGCTTAATATAAGTACGTAGCAGAGAAAGTAAAAGGCAAAAATAACAGATGCCTCGGGTATGCCTCATGCCGCTAAAGGAATTATTTGAAATGAATTGTGTGTTTTAAAGATACCTATATTTTTTGTGTAGTATGTTTTTGTGTATCTGTTATGGTCTCTTATATCTTCACAATTCCTTCCTATTGAAGAGGGCTTCACATACTATTCCCAGAAAATTTTCATTTAAATCTAGGTATCGAATTTTTGGATGAAATTAATACTTCCTCTGCCTGCTATTTACATGATAGAGAAAGAAAAAAGAAACATCAATTTTTCAGTAGATTTGCGCTTTGTGAAGCTCGCTTTATATCCTGCCCTACGCCTAGGTATGCGAGTACAGTGTAATAAAATCTACTTTGCAAGGAATATAAAGATGTGAACGTTTTCTATTTAATTAGGTGGGTTTTATTTAATTTTTAGATTGTACTTATTAAGTGTATTCTACTGACACGAAATAGGTAAATTTAACTAAAACATATCTAATCTAAAAGCGTGCTAAAATCAAGGTTCACAACCGCCTAGAAACCTCGAAATTCGTCCAAAGATATCGACTGGGAAGGAAAAAGATTACGAAGAAGAAACAAATGTAGATTTCGAAAGTTTTGCAACTAGTTAAACTTCAGCGAATGAGAGTTGCATAGCAACAGGGCATTTGTTTACTTTATTTCGACTTGATGCTTCTAATAAAATCTATCAACATTGACCCTGGACATTCACAACTTAAGACTGTGTGTTGATGCCGAAAAAACAGGTTTACCTACACATGACAGTTCATCCAGAGCAAGCTCGTTCAAAACAGCACATGCTGCAAGACATTAGGACGTGCCTGCAAACTATTGGCTCATCATGAGCTTCAATACCAAATGAGGCATACTCCGTTATATTAGCGGGAGTTTTCAGCTTCAGATAAATCTCCAACATATACCTACATTTGTGAAATAGTTTTTAGAGTGCGTCTTCTGCTGGTTCCATAGGATCACGTGTATTGTCTCATGGATATTGAATTTGAAAAGATACATATGAGCATACTATCGTAAGAGAGATAAACTTGAAATTAGGCTAGTTCTTCCTCTACGTTTCCATCAACTAGTAGTTTCAATTTATTGACTTTTGTTTTAAAAAAATCTGTGTTACATTCACATGATTTACTCTACGCCCTATCGCTTATTAGTGGGTATACAAATTATTCATACAAAAGTTTGTGTTTTTATCTACTCCATTTTAATCCGCATGAACATTTCCATTACACATTTCGTTATAGATACGAAGAGAATAGCGAACAGTCAAACGTTTTAGAACTGGGCGCTATTGGCTGGCCTTAAAATTTCATACCGTTTGCATAACATCGCGAGAAACAATTGAAAATCGACAGTTGACAATACGGTCCATTAATAACGAACGATATCTCGGAAATGCCGATGCCACAAAAAGGTTTTTTGAAATAAATTGTGTGTCTTAAAGAGATCTACATTTTTTGTGTTGTACGTTTTCGTCAATCGTTTCACGTTTACCAGCTATACAAGATTATACAAAGTTCCTTCCGAATGAAGAGGACTTCAAGGCTATTTCCAGAAAATTCAATATATTCATTTTATTTGTCATGTAAATATCCTTAACAATATACGTTACTTTAATCAAAATCGTTAGAACCATCTTTTAGAAAATACAAAATTTCCAAAAATCTTCCATGTAAAGGGTAGTTTGGAGCGGAGGGGGCAGGAGGGTTTTCTTGAAAATCTTCTCTTTTTTTATTTCTATTTATGGACGCTCTTTAACCGCTGTGGTCCCTAGCGTCCCATTCTATATTGGGTGTGAAAGACGGGTAATTTTGCTCAGAGGCTCCTTTATCAGGCTTGAGGTTCTTTTACGTGACGTAAATCTACGACACGAGACCACCGGCTTTACTTCCCTTCCGAAGAAGGACATGCTAAGGATTTTTACGCCCGAAAAAAATCCATCACCCTCCACCGGGTTTGAACCCGCGACCTCGAGAACTGGAGGCTAGCATGGTACCATGACATCGAGAGAAACAGCTTAATAGCGAGTGTACTTTAAAAAAGTGTCAAAATATTGAAAAATTCATATCAACAATATCTCGGAAATTGCTGGTGTTCCAGGAAAACAGTTATTTTAAATAAATTGTGTGTTTTCCAGATACTTGAATTTTTTATGCAGTACGTTTTGATCTATCTCTTAACGTTTATCATTTATTCGTATAATTATATAATATTCCGTTTGAATGAAGAAGACTTCACAGGCTATCCCCAAAAATTAAAGATATACACTTTATTTGTCATGTAAATATGTTAAACATATGGCGTTTTCATCAAAAGATTACAGTCATTTTTGAGAAAATAAAAAATTTCGAAAACTGTTACATGTTAAGTGTAGTTTGGGGTGGGGAATTTGCTTGAAAATCTTCGTGTCTCATCCTTGGAAGGTGCTGAAGTTAAGAATCAAGTTAGATATAACCTTTAAAAGGTTTGGCCCGATCACTTGAATATAAACCATGGAGTCCGTTTTAGCCGCTTGTTGCAGAGAGATTTTAAAATCAGAACTTACCAATCAGGGGTGAATGTGATATTATATAACGTGTGTGCATGGGGGTAAGGTAATTTTCGAAAGTTGTAAGGTAGCCTATAATTTTTGCAAATGCTGTAGTGAAGAGTCCAAAGATTTGTATATAAGGGGCGGTAAAATATACGTAGGGGTAGATATGTAAGCTGTAAAGTTGTCTTCACTTATTTTTCTGTTGAGGCAGTATTTTTAACACTTAAATAATTTCAGTCTAGTTATATAATATGTAAATTCAATAATAGCCCGCCTTGAAGCAATATGTGTATGTAATAATTTGTAAAATGTATGTAACAGTCATTGCATATGCTTATATTATTGTATACATATTCAATAATGTTATGTGAATGTATTACGTAATTTAATAATGTAGGAGCTGTGAGAAAAATAGGTTTAAAGTTGCTAACAATGAGGTAACCTTGAGGCAATAATGAGTAAGGAAGTTTAAATACTACTAGTCATTATTAGAACAGCAATAATGTAAATTTTGAGACAGTTTAAAAATAGCCAATGAACAACCAGAAAAAGCTTTAGTTAAATGAAGGTATTCTATTGGACTAGGATTAGCCAATCAAAGACTTGAAATACAGAAACTGGAAAAGAGAAACATATACAAATTCAGAAGTCAGTTGCCTCCAAACAGTGCTCATAACCAGACGTGTTACTTCTAGACAGTGCTCATAACCAGAGTGTTGCTTCTAGACAGTGCTCATAACCAGACGCGAGATGTGTCCTCGAGAAATTAATTACGTATTCGTGTGAGACGAAAATAGTATATGTGTTAAAAAGTGCAAGTATTAAAGAAAAGAATCTCACAGCTCTCTATATCAGTGAAGTGCTATTTAATTTTTATCAAGGACTAATAAAAAGGAGTGAATTAAGGCTTAAAATCTGTGTAAGCCTACATTCTTAGTCGTACCAAAACCCTGCTAAGAGAAACGTGTCTCTAACAAATTCTGACGCAGCCGAGGCAAATATAAATATATAATATCTGAAGAAACAGTCAAATTACAAAGCTAATGTTTTTAAACTTGGGGCGAAGGCTACCGGAAACCGGGTACCATACGTGCGGTTGCAACTACTACAAATTCGGCTCCCCAACAGTTGCAAATAACGAAACAATTCAACATCTTCTTCAAATTAGCGTCCATACGTGGAGCTAAATAAATAAAACAACTCCAACAAAACACCTACTCCACTGTATCCTATCTAAGGATAAACGTTTTGTTCAGAAAGGGCATGGGGTGGAGAGTTTTACGTCAGCGGTTGTTAATATTGGGACAATTTTTCAATGCTGTAAGGAAGACAAGTTTTTGACGGGTAATGTACCGTAGTTTTACAAGTTTTGTCCCTGTCACACTAAAAAATCCTGTTATCAGTATTCAATCAAATTATATGGTATGAATACCTATGCGACATCCGCCTTCATTTAATATTTTAAATTCTTCCTTTTACTCCAAAGTACCTAAGTATTATAAACACATTACGTAATATTCTCAATAAAAAACCCAAAAGTATCCCCTGAGTGATTAATATTCACTGAGAGGGAAGCGAAATTAGATGACTTGATTATGAACGATCTCCCACTTATTTCTCAATTTTGAAGTGTTTGGCAATATTTTTAACCTCTCTCCATCAGGAAAAACGGTGTTTTTCAATTGTGATTACCAAATTTGGCATAGTTATTTCCTGGATTACCCTGAACACACACACACACACACACAAATTCTCTCTTGTTACATTATTAGCACATTTATTACCATCACTCGTTGGTGCTCAGCCCCCTCTGGGAAACATTTGGGTTCTGGCGCTTTTGGTCATCTCCGTAAAACATACTTTAGTACAGTACCATTGGAAGTTCGGGGCACTCATAAAACACAGCTCCGCTAGATTTCAGTGCTGCTACTGTTCGCAATGGCGCTGATGCTGGTGGTATACACATATACAGTTTACTCGTATGTACCATTTCTTAGGAGGAATATATATTCAACCAGTTTAGCTAATATTCGTAGACCATGAGACGCAAATTATAATTTAAAATACCTTAACTGTAAATTATTTATACATATGGAATCTTTTTTATCGTCTAGATAAGCTATTTCGAATCATCTAATATAATTTAATCTTATCGTGTGTTCAAATACAGTGTGGGCGTTTTATGGTAAGGCCGCGGATCGCACTATGCGAGTACCGACGTCACTGCAGTACAGCGTGCTACGCATATAGACGGTCGTGGCCTTACCTTAAAATGCCCGCACTATAGAACGCTGCAAATAAAGGTGTTTAGAATCCCATTTAAAATACACAGTGTCGCTTTTAACATTTGATTTATCGGATTCCTGTTGTGTAATTGTTATCTATAAGACCATAAGTAATAGCTATATGTTTAGATACGTCAGGAAGGGATTGATTTGAAAATAAATCGTATTAGCAATGTTGCATGTGAATTGCGGACAATGAAATGTGGTCGAGAGACAACTTTTAATGTAAAAAATAAAGAAACAAAAACAAAACAAAGTTAGAGATTAAGATATTGGCAGAAAGTTATCTATCGTCTCATTTCCTATAGAACCCATGGCAGCTTCAAGAGGCTTCGAAATTATCTTAAATCTTTCTTTTTGTGCAACACAATATATGCCATATCAATAAACAAGTAGGAGCTAAATTAAGCCTCGCTCTTAAAGAGGACACCAAAGTGATGAAACAAGAACCGGAAATTTTCGTTCGTAAGAAAGAAAAGCAATTTTAGTTTTTGCTTTTAAAATTTCCTTTGAATGTCAGATAATCTGCTTGAGAGCTTTCAGACGCGATTTCCTTTGGAACAACTGATTAGACAGCCATTTTAAATGCCTGTGGGGTTTTAATCCCCTTCTCATAGTTTTTAAATCCATTTTTCTAGCTTTTAGTATTTTGAATTTCCTGCTGTCAAATGATATCCATTAGGTACCATAATTTTTAACTGGAAGTATGGTGCTTTTATCAGACATTGCTGCACAAAAACTGCTATAGATTTTCCTGTGAAGTGAAAAGTGGATACTTAAATAAAAAAATCAAAAACAATCTGATGTGTTGTACTCACATGACTTTCTTTACTCTTGTACCAACTATTTTTACAAACTCTTATTCTCCATCTATTTCATATTAATCGAGATAAACATTTGCAGAAACGATCTTTTGACATGCAAAGAGAATTACATTTTACACATAGCGACCAGTTCTAAAAATATTTGACTATCGCTTAAGGCCTACTATGTTCCCCTTGTTTTGTATTTGCAAGGGCAATATAGAAATACAGTACCCTTTAAGCACATACATATCTCTTAATAGCTGGTTGCTAGGTGCAGCACCATTCTCTTTTCCACAGATTATAACTCTTTGCATATCCAAGACAAAAAACGAATAACGAATTCCCATTTGAGCAAATTATTGAAAAATTTAAGGGAATAACAAGCAATATCTATAAAATGGTTCACTCGACAAAAAAAATGTATATATCATAAATTGTGTATTTTAACACGATCTACATTTTTTGTGTTGTAAAATGTTGTCTACCTCTTATGGTTTACCAGTTATGCAAAAGTCGTTCACAATGAAGAATACTTTTGGAGACATTCCTAGAAAATTCAAGATATACATTTTATTTGTCATGAAAATATCTTAAACATATGATATTTGAATGAAAATCGTTAGAGCCATTTTTGAGAAAATTAACATTTTCGAAAAATGTTCCATGTAAAGGGTAATCTGGGGTGGGGGATTTTCTTGAAAACCTTCGTGTCGCATCTCTGGAAGATACTGAACCTAAATACCAAGTTTGGTGTTTATCCAACTGTTTGTTTTTGAGTTATGCTGTTCACAGACACACACACGGACGTGTTTCCAAAAATGTTTTTTTGGGGATTCAGGGGGTCTCAAAACGTGTATTTGCGGTGAAATATCGGTATCGAATTTTTGGGTGGAATACAATACTTCCCCTACTTACTCTACGTAGTAGAGAAAGTAAAAAGTTATGCAATCAGTGAAGCTTTTTTTTCGATTTGAATTTAAATGTGTATTTTATGCTTTTAAAAAGTTAACCAGTGACCATGATAAAAATAAAGTGGATACTAATGTTGTATAACATAATGTTTATAATGTATTTGCAAAGTTTTAGAGAACACATTAAAACCTTTATGAGAAGAGACACACTTTTAGCAAAGACATTAAATTGTACAGAAAATTGAATAAATATTTCACTCAGTAATGAAAAATTGAACAACTAAGTTAAGAGTTTACACAGTTGATGTAAAATACCTGAACAACATTAATTGGCATATGTAAACATTTTGAGTCATGGTTCAACCGTTCAAAAACTTCAAATTTCACGTCAGTTTCCCATATGGACGCTTTAACAAATGGCCCTTTCAACATATATTGCAAATCGTTGTGGAATACCAACATGTTTTTGGTGTATCGGTCTATTAGAAGAAGGAATGAGTATCACAACAGCTGTGTTTCTAATTAATTCTGTTTCCGTGTTGCAATGTTCAGAATGTACAGCCCTGTTCATCGCAGCATAGTTCGAGTATCGATACTGCGATCGATTGTATTACCGAAAACCAAGATGGTGGATAGAAATGTGTGACGTAATGTTTTTCTTCCGTGAAATGTAGGAAGATGAGGAAATTTGGGAACAAGAGCCAAAATGAATTGTGTTTAATTCAAATTCACATACAGGTAAACTCATATGGGATAATATTAGTCGTTTTAAGTACACAATTTCCTGGAAATGCTTTAGGGCACCTTAGGTTAATTTTGATTACACTCAAGTTGAAGGTGAACCAGGTGCGTCTTTTCTTAAATTAGCATTCCAGAAAGTGTAATAGATAGATAGGAATTCATCCATATTTTCACTGAATGAATGAGATATTCGTATACTAGGAGGTGGTGGTTGTAAAATGTGCATGGAGGATTGACCTGTATTGTGTTCAAGCCATGTTACTAACATTATAGGTTAACAGCAATTTCTTTTTTTCCTGTTGCAGCAGGTGGACGGATAGTACAGGGCTGTGGATTACATGGGAAAGAAGGAAGACCAAATCGGAAATAATCTCGATGCAGCACCCAAACAAATTATCAGTTTTCCCCCCAAGATTCTCATTGTGACATTTGAAGCCTGATGGAAAATAACTATCAGTAGCAATTCTTTGAGTGGCTGTGCCCAAGATAGCAGGCTACACTTAGAAAAACAAAAGAAAATAATGCATTGTTTATGACACTTGGAATTCGTAAAATTAATTAAAACTGTTGTTAATTATTTTGTCAATTAGCTTATTATATGTACAATATCTATCTGTATGTGGCATAGATAAGCTCTAACCTCAAGAGGTGCTATACGATTAATATCGTATCACCTGATAAATTCGTTGAATACATTTGTTAGGTTTAATTATGAGTTACGATCCACAAACATCGAAATGGGCATGTGAATATTGCACCTATGAGAATTACCCTTCATCTCTTAAGTGCACAATGTGTCGAGGTTCGAAACCATTACTAGGTGAGGACATCTATAGATTACGTGATGAATCTCCTCCAGCTGTTATTGGAGGTTCGAGTGGACCAAGCTTGGCATCAGGTCCTGCACAACATGAGACCCCAACGAGGAGCAATGGAAAATGGGAATGCCGAGCATGCACGTACCTGAACTGGCCCCGTGCACTGCATTGTTCAGAATGTCAAACACCAAGGCCAGCCACAACAATGAATCTCCATGAGCATCTTCGACCACTTCGAATTGGTCAGCCAAGTGATGTTGCGACAGTAACTTCAGCTTCTGGAGGTGCACTGCGTATCACCACTTCACCGTCCATAGACAAGAAGGATATAAAAGATGCAGAAAATGATTTGAAAGGACGTAGTGTAGATAAACCAATTTTGGCACGGCAGCAAAATATAAAATGGGTGTGCAGTGTTTGCACATACGAGAACTGGCCAAAAGCAACTAAGTGTGTGATGTGTAACAATGGTTATGGTGGCACAAATTCATCAGCTGCAGCTGGTAAAAACAACCTAACTGCTTCACGGAGTCCGGCAGTCAGTATCTTACCTTCACCAGAACGAGAACTCTCTCTTCTGAACTCTGCTAGGGGTGGAAGCAGTCAAGTATCTTTGATAGAGGAAAATTCTACAGTTAGAAGGTAAGCGAGATTCTGCAAAATATGGTAGCCACCAGTTAAATAACTTTACTATATGTAGTTTGTATTTACAGGGGGAATGTATTTATACTATGGGACAGACCTTAATCACCTTTCTTCCCAAAAGCTGAGCCCTGCACTGTTATCAAATGACACATGTAGTGGGATTTGATTAGATCATTAAGGGTTGTTGTGAAGTATACAGATATCAATAAAATGTATTTTGAACATGAAGCAAAACTAAAATATGGAAAGTATAGTTGTAATCAATTTCAAGAAGAACTCCAACATTTGCCATCTTAAGTAGATGAAAACGTTTTAGGCTCTGCACATGGAGAAATTGCTGAACAACTTTGTCTCTAGCTTTTCTGCTTATGTTAAAAGCTTTAGATGTAATAAATAATTTCTGTATACACTTTTTGGCACCTTCTAATTAGCTGATTATTCTAACAATTTACAGTAGTGCATATAGCAAGAACATTCGTCATAGTTGCGGCTTCTTTCTTTGTGTGTACGTTGCAGTATTGAAATATTGTTCTGAAGCTGTACATCGGTCATTCTATCTCTGACCCTTATGCTTCTCGCAGCCAAGGGCAAAAGTGTTGCCAATCCATACCGCTGCGGTGAATGTGTAATAAACATTAACACCAGTGAGCAATGGTTCCTTGCAGTATGTATATTATTATAACAGCAGTAAACCATATTAATAACAACACAATCACAGTACATTGCTCACGTATAAAAAAAAAACACTTCCATAAGTAACACAGAGGAAAACAAGGCTGTGTTCCTTGTATAGAAGAGAGTTAGCAATGCCGAAGCAGAACAAACAGTGCTGTGATTAATGCTAGCTGACAATTTTCATCCTTGATGTGCAGGTTTCACCAGCATTGTAAACTATGGCTGAATTCTTCGGCATGTTGCTGTTCCCAAATCAGCAAACCATAGTTATTTTTACTGTCAGAACTCCAATAAGAGTACCAAATTTTAATATTTATTGATAAAATGGTAGCAGATTAATTTACTGTAGAGTTCACATAGTTTGGCAGTGCTGGTATCTACCCTCTGTTTACATTCCCAAAACTAAAGGTCTAGAGACATAATGAAACTGTAATAATGGCAGAACAATTTTTTTTACAGATGAGAAATTTTATTTTCTGGACTTAAAAAAAAAATTAAATTGTGTTTTATTTATGGTTGCTCTTTAACTACTATGGTCTTTAGCATCCATTCTAAATTGGGCATGAAAGACGGAAATTTTGCTCAGAGGCCTGTTATCAGGCTTGAGGTTCTTTTACATGTCATAAATCTACGACTTGGGACCCCTGGCTTTATTTTCCTTCTGAAGGAAGCCATGCTAAGGATTTTTACGCCCGAAAAAATCCATCGCCCTCTGCTGGGATTGAAAT
The DNA here is from genome assembly GCA_030765065.1 of Deroplatys truncata. Taxonomy (NCBI): domain Eukaryota; kingdom Metazoa; phylum Arthropoda; class Insecta; order Mantodea; family Mantidae; genus Deroplatys; species Deroplatys truncata. The sequence goes on along the minus strand of CM060975.1, from coordinate 49,254,269 downwards.
TCTGCAATTAAGTTTAGCACGTTCGTATTATACATAAACATTCACACACAAAAATCAGGCTCTAATTCATGAATATGCAGAAAACACCATTTAAAAGATAGGTAGGTGCATATGGTGTACTCAAATGATTATAAGGATTTTAAGTTTATATATTTTCTCTGCGGTATGCAATATAGTTTTTAATCATAACTTAAATTAAAGAATAATTCTGTCAAATGATGACATCATATCAGAAGCTCTATAAACAGTGATGTTAAAATCATACAAAAGAGTTACCAAGTTGAATATAAACACTTAAAAGGGAACAAAACACAAAAATGAATATTTCATTCACCACATTAGTTTATTTGTGGTCAGGAATAAATAACAATGCACGCAGTTTCACCATTCCAAGGTGAATGGTTATCGGGTTACGGCCTGTTGTTGAGTTGACGCATGGCATCGTGAGAGCCACGCTGCACCCAGACAAGACATGCACAATATGTGTTTTAAATGGCTAACAAGTTTGTGTTCATTTCACTAGAAGTTCATAACTTCTCTGAATAACAAAGAGTAGAGCTAAAACTAGCCAATCACATTTCATAATCCAGTTAATATATCTAGGTGATAAACAGTAGCCCAATATCTGCTTTGAAAATGAGTGAACATAGTATCCGACCTTATCAATTGAACCAAAAATGAGAGGTTTTGAAGATTTACACCATTCTGACAGTGATTCCGAGACAGTGTGAACACCGAAAATCATGTTGGTTCCATCCATTGGTGTAAGTGTAAGGAATGTGTACCTATGAGTAATGATGAGGAAAATGTGTGTTGCTCGGACTATGAAATCACAAAATTGGTGAAGGGTGATTTTGCCTGTATCACAAATTAGTTATATATCGTGATGTTTTGAATATAGTAAGGCTTTAATTTAGTGTTAAAAATAAACAGTTGAGCTAAAATGAAATTACTCACCGCCAACAATCCTGGGTTGAATGTGTATGCTACAGTGGTGGTATCTTCATGCTGTGTGTCTCATGTCTGTCACACTCACAAACCATCTGCCAACACAGCGCTCCTATTGGTGTTCCATTGCCTTGCTTCAGATTCCTTATTGTTTTGTACAGATTTTAGAATTCAGCGAAGTATATGTAGACTTCAAACTTCACTAATAAACACACAAATTAAAAATAGTAAGTTTTAAATTAAACGATTATTATATTATTTAAAATTGTATAACGTGTGTGTGACCAACCTTCTTATGTTGACTGACAATCTGAGGAGCGCTTCAATCATAACTCTAATGGAGGCCAAAGCATGGAGCTATATTCCTTGGTAGTAACAGATCAATTGCTGAGTCCGGTTATGGACCTACACAATGTGCGTGCAGAGTTTCTTTTATATCACGCATTATCAGCCGTTTCCATTCTTCGTTATTTCCTCATATTTATTTTTCACGATCCAAGACTCAGATGCTTTGGCGTAATGAATTTGAATTCTTTTTAATTTACATTGAAATTGTGATTTAGCGCACTATCATGGATTTTTAAGTTGAAGGCATTTATATGAAAAATGTGTTCTTTTTGGAGCACATCTGAGATGAAGACTGTGATAACTTTCTAAACTGCCAGTATGCATATAATGTTGAATATGAGACAAATCTTTTAAGAAGGTGCTTTCCAAAATAATTTTTTTCAGAGCACATTAGGAGTTTGATTCATCTTTAATCCATAATTTATTTCTTTGGTCCTCTTCCAATAATTCATGTTCACAAGATTTCCATTTACTGTTTTCTAACCATTTATGTTTATTTTTTTTATGATGAAAAATTGATGTGAATTTTTCAATTAATATTTTACCATTCTCATTACAGTTTTGTGCAGCTCACCATAAATGGTTATTTATACTGGTTTTCCATACCATCAGCTCTGGGTATTCTTTTTCTACCATTTTAATTTTTTTCATTAGACTTTTAGACAAATGCCATACATCAAATTCATGTTAAACTACCGGATACTGAGTTTTTAACAGGTATCTTACACCTTTATGTCTTTTGGGGATAAAACCTTAACTCTACACATTTCCTGTTTTGCAAGCCTAATCATCATGTTGTCACAAGCAGCCTTTTCCAAATCGCTTTTCACCGTACCTCTTTGAACAAGTTCAAAATCAGTTAATTTTGTGGGAATTTAAATCCATGACAGAATAGACTAAATGTTTGGCTGAAAATCCTGGGGAGACATACTGCCAACTATATAGGTATACCACAATCTTTTAATGAATTCAAGTTCTTATTTCTTTCTTGAGCTCAAAATGCTCTAAAAGCTGGTGCTGCCATGTTTCGAATGGTTTCATCGAATGTATGCCTTGAAAACGTTGCCAAACCCAGTGATTTGCAGGACTTAAATTGCTGAAACAATATATAGATAATAATAAAGGACTTGCTTTCGGTTTCTTTCCTTATAAATTTTGAGAGTTCCAAGTGAATGTATTACTGCAATAACACATTGTTTTAAAACATAGCATTGTCCCTTTAATGCAAGGAGAACTTGTTTTGACTTCATTTCTACATAAAACACAAACCTTGAAAACTAAAAGTAGAGATGTCCAAGGAACAATGAAATATTCCATTGTACGAGGTATGATCAATAGAGACTGAGACTGATTTTTTTCTGTAGTTTCCTTGATAGTTTTATGTCTCTACCATGAATACTTGAAAAGAGCAGGGTTTCATGTATAATGTCCATAAGCGACAGCACTCTCATAACGGTAGGTTGGTAGTAATGCTGTATATTGTTGACCCTACTTGAATTTCGCATACCACAAAATGGAGGTGACACGAAAGGAGCAATACAGCGCAATAAAATTTTATTTTCGTTTAAATCATACAGCCTTGAAACTTTCGAAAAGCTGAAGAAAGCATACGGTGAAGATGCACTACCTCGTGCAACGGTGTTTAGGTGGTTCAAGGACTTCAAAGAAGGGTGAGTCCTGTGTGCTAAGCAAGGTGGGCCTGGTGTTTCGGAATGGAATGATTTACCAGCATGCTTTTCCCCCTCCCCCTCACACTACTGTTACAGCAGCTACTACACATCAGTATTGGCTACACTGAGGAAACGTCCAGAACATCATCGGAATGGGTGGCGACTTCATCAAGTCCAGGAATTTTTGGCTAAATTCAACATTACCTGTGTGCCGCATCCACCTTAAAGCCCCGGTCTTACCTCCTGTGATTTCTTTTTATTCCTATTACTAAAGGCAAAGCTCCGGGGCATTCGATTTGAGAGCACTGAAGCAGTGCTAAAGAAAAGTGAGGCGATTCTCAAAAACTTGACAAAGAATGGCCTGCACCATGTGTTCGAGGACTGGCAGAGACGTTATAAAAAGTGCATTCAGTTATGAGGGGACTACTTTGAAAAAGATCATGTCAACATTGAAATGGAATAATAAATGTCTGTGAAAAAAAATCAGTCTCAGTCTTTATTGATCATCCCTCGTAGCTTCATTTCCATGTATGGTGAAAGTCTCTTCATCTCCTTCCTTGTTATCACTTGTATCAGAATCTGAAGTATCAGGTTTGTAGAAATTGTCATTCAGCTTATCCTGATCTTCTCATCATCACTTGTTTCATAGATATTTTCAGGTTCCAACAATGTATATTTCCTTGTGATTTCAGTACCTAGTTCACACTGTACTTTTGAATTTTTACTTTCTCTACTACGTATAGTAAGTAGGGGAAGTATTGTATTCCACCCAAAAATTTGATACCGAGATTTCACCGGAAATACATGTTTTGAGACCCTCTGAATCCAAAAAAAAAGCATTTTTGGAAACATGTCCGTGTGTGTCTGTCTGTGAACAGCATAACTTAGAAACGAACAGTCGGATAAACAAGTTTGGTATTTAGGTTCAGTATCCTCCAGAGATACGACATGAAGGTTTTCAAGAAAATCCCCCCACCCCAGATTACCCTTTACATGGAACATTTTTCGAAAATTTTAATTTTCTCAAAAATGGCTCTAACGATTTTGATTAAAATATCATATGTTTAAGATATTTTCATGAAAAATAAAATGTATATCTTGAATTTTCTGGGAATGTCTCCAAAAGTATTCTTCATTGTGAACGACTTTTGCATAACTGGTAAACCATAAGAGTTAGACAAAATTTTACACCACAAATAATGTAGATTGCGTTAAAATACACAATTTATGTCATATACATTTTTGTTGTTGAATGAACCATTTTCGAGATATTGCTTGTTATTCACTAAAATTTTTTGATACTTATTTTCTCAAATGGGAATTCGTTATTCATTTTTTTGTCTTGGATATGCAAAGAGTATTAATCTGTGGTAAAGGGAATGGTGCTGCACCTAGCAACCAGCTATTAAGAGATATGTATGTGCTTAAAGGCTACTGTATATTGCCCTTGTAAATATATATGCCCCTTATATCTACAAGAAAATTAGCAATAAGATAGAGTCTGCAAATGCTTATCTCAATTAACATGAAGTAGATGGAGAATAAGTGTTTGTAAAAAATAGTTTGTACAAGAGTAGAGAAAGTCATGTGAAGGTAACACATAAGATTTTTTAATAACTGTATCTGTTCATAATCTGTGTCCTTAAAATGGAAGGAACATAAACGAGCACCAGGACCAGGCAAAAAATCTTTTCTTTTGCAAAATTCTACTCATATCCTATATCCTTTGGGAGATTTGTCTCTGTTTGCAAACGCTTGAAAATGAGTTCCCCTGTCTGTTTCCCTTCTCAAATTACAGCCATATGGACAACATTGAGGCATTTTATTTTTCACAATATTACGTTGTATAATACTAAACTGGCTTAGTAACACCATCACCAAAACACCACTACAAAGTACATTACTCTTGAACTTAAATACCAACAAGGAATAATTTTTGAAAACGTATTACTGTATGTGCAGCAATACTGACTTCTGATCTCCCAACTGCTTCCAGCGTAAGGCTGGCTCTGATGATGTATAAAGTGGTTATTGTTTCACTTGCGCAGCGATAACTAGGTCATTTCTACTGTCAGCCTCTGTGACATTGGTTTGTGAGCACTGATTTTCTGCAACCAAGGTTGTTGATTCAACCCTAGCATATTGGAGCAATGGCATTTGTATGTACTTAAGTGTGATTTGATTTTTAAGGGAGCTGTCGAAGACAGGATGCATCTCAGCCATAGGCTTTTTGTGTGCTCCCTATTGCCTTCATAATTATAGATCTATCTTTTTGAAAAGGTTTTCTATGAAGCTTTTATTATCTTCTCTGGAGGGCCTAGCTCCTCTGAAGATTGTAGTCTAGATAACTACATTCTAGGAGGTGTTCAGCAGTTTCTGCTATTTATTTACAGAGGCGGCAAAAAGCATTGCTGCTAAAAGAGTTTCATAGTCTGTAGTTGTTTCCTGAAGGGTTTCATGTCCAGTAATTATATCAATTGCTTTCTTAACTTGTTTCTGGTTCCTTAAAATTAGGGCTTTGGTCAAGCATGTATGTGATGATTTGATTGTGGTTTTACCCAGTTTTTGGCCAGGAAAGTTCTTGTAACTGTTCCTTGTTAGCCCATTGGTGTAGTGCAGTTCTAACAGTAGTGTTACTGGTAAGACTGATTTTGGTCCAATAAAAGGGGTCTTGGCCCCTTTATTGGCAAATTTATCTGCTGCTTCATTGGCCAAGATGTCACATTGACCAGGTATCCAATGAAGTTTGATCTGATTCCTAATTGAGAGGTTCGTTGGAAGTCGTGAATAATCCCACACAATCCTGGAATTGAGTTGGTGGGATTTAAGAGCCAGGAATACAGTCTGGCTGTCTGTGAAATGATGATTTGTTTCCCAAATACCTTTTCTCCTCTCAAACACAAATACAGGGCAAGTGTTGCAAATACTTCTGCCTGAAAAAACTGTGGAGTGGTTTCCAAAATTAAGTCATCTTGTCTTGGGATTTGTTCCATGGATTTCCTGCTCCTAACTTACCATCTACCTGAGGTCTGTCTTTTTAAAATACCACTCACCTCATTGGCCAGCTTGTCTGGGATATATTATTCCATTCACTTTTATCTTTAATGATTATTGTGAATGGATGTTGAAAAAAATTGTTGACCACCATGGAATTCAATGGCACATCAAGTACTGGTATCTTGTGAAAAGCATTCATGATGGTGGTATGACCAGTTGATTATTGGTCACCCTCCAACTGATGCTGTTGGCAAGTCTATATGTTGCCAATCTGGCCTTTATCATAATAATTAATAACTATGTCCAAGGGCAGTAAGCGTAGTAAAATTTCCATAGTAATTGTAGGTGTGGACCTAAAGGCTCCGGAAATACATAGATATGCAAGTCTTTGTAGGCTTGCAAGTGTTTTCCTTATTATGACATGTTGGATCTTTGACCACCATACCATGGTTCCATATGTCACCTATGGTATCACTATGCTGGTGTAGATTCAGTAACAATACTGGTTTAATTAGGGGTTAAGCCTAAGCACTTGTCTACTTATCATTAATGACATCTTGCCTTTTGTATTGTTTTGTTCAGATGACTGTTCCAATTCAGTTTTTAATCTAGGGTAATACCCAGATACTTAACCATATTGGACAGCTCAATCTATGCGTCATAAATCTTAGGTTTAAGAAGATTGCCTAGATTTCTTCTACTGGGGGAAGGAATCCCTAAAAGCGTTTTGGAATTAATTCCCAGTCCTTTTAGTGCACCATTTCTGGTTACATTTTAGAGCATTATTCATATCTCTGAAATCTTTTGGGAAAGCTACTTTGTATGAGAATTAAGTATGTCATCAGCATAAGCTTGGGCATAGTATCCTCTGTTGTTCAGTTTTACCAGCAGGCTGTCAACAATGAAGGACCACAGGAGTGGAGTTAAGATTCCCTCTGGACACCCCTGGCTGTCATCACTTCCTGCATTTCGCCAAACAAACTTCCTTGAATCTGTTGACCTCGCAGCATGTTTGAATGTGCTCAAGTATAACGACCTCATGTTAGTAGATTTATTGGCATATAAATTAACTACCGATTGTAATTATGCATGATGCAGAATAGAAATAATGGCATGAATTTGTTCCAAGGACTTTAAACGGTGCAAGCCATTTTAAGCTTCAAATCTAATTTTCAAAAACCAATATTTCATTTCTAATACACTGTTGCCACTCAGTAATTTAATCAATGTATAAAGTTGTTAAATTTTTCTTTCAAATTTGTGTGTGTAGACCAAAGTTGGAAACTAACTCGGATGGTTAAAGCAGGTGCGTGGTAAACCGAAGATTCTTGGTTCAAATCCCAGCTATGGCATTTAATTTTTCGGTCTGATTTTCACCTTTCCAGTTTGAGTCTACACTCAACAGATGTTAAAGAACAATTAATTAACATTGATTGACGTAGTAATGGTTAATATAAAGCCCAGGACTTTAAGTACTTGTGAGATTGTACAGGGTGATTTATGAAGAACTGACACATTTCTTTCTTTAATTATTCTGTTCGAAATTCACTCAATGCCCCAATTTTAGCACCAAATTAAACAGAATGTTCTGGAGTTTCGATTACTTGTCACTGGATGCGCAGATGTTCATGTTTTATTTGTAATTGTTAGTTTTATTGTTGGCAACTGTTTTTGAGATTTTGTTCTAGTCAACGTGAACAATGGAGTACACATTAAATGAATGACTCTTCCTTGTAAAGCAATACTGGATTACGAATTCAATTACAGCTACTCAAAGGGCATACCAGAGAGAATTTGGTGCTCGGAATCCTCCCCAAAGAAACACATTACCGGGACTGGTAAACAAATTGGAAACAACTGGATCTCTGGTGAGTGAAAAAGGCAAAACTCATTCATATAGACTTCCCACATTTGTTGACGTAAGAGCATGACTGGATCAGTCACCAAAAAATCATTAACACATTTGTCGCAGGAGACATGGTACAACTACTCAATGTGTCAGAGAGCTGTGAAAAGTGCAGGCATAAAGCCGTATAGGATTACGGTTGTCCATCAGTTACAGGAACCAGATAAGGATAGTCGACTGAATTATTGTCGTTGGTTTCAGGCGTTCATTGTGCAAAATCCTACCATATTGTCCATCACATGGTTCATAGATGAAGCATGGTTCCATTTATCCAGCTATGTGAACTCACATATGCACCCATTAAAATCAGAGTTTGGTGCCCAATATGCGCACAGAGAATAGTGGGACCAATTTTTTTTTAAAACAATGTGAACACTGCAGAATACCAATGGATTTTCATGGAGTTTGCTGAGCAACTAGATGATGTAGAGCTGAGTCAAGGATATTTTCAGCACGACGGCATTACATGCCTTACGTCAAATGAATCTATTGCACTAATTGCAAGTTTCTTTGATGACTGGATAATTTCCAAGAATCTGTGGCCACCGAGATCTCTGGATTTGACATCGCCAGACTTCTTTCTATGGGGTTACTTAAAAGACAGGGTTTATGCCACACGTCCCCAGACATTGGACGATCTGAAGCACAACATTACACAGGAGATTCAAGCTACTGACCACAGAGTCCTCCAACGAGTGGCCAATAGCATGGAACGACGTGTTGAGTTGGACCTTATGCAGGATGGAGGACATTTTCAACATTTGCTATAGAGGTAAATAATCTCCCAAAATTCCTCTGCATTTCAGGTATAACAAGTTGTCGCTAGTTACTCGTTTTGAAACAATTAAAGAAATAAATATGTTAGTTCTTCATCAATCATCCTGTATATCAGAGGTATGTTATCTCAAAATAAATTTGAGAGTGCCTTGTGGTTTACTGGAAAAATGTGAGTCAATTACAAAATTTAATGTTGCGTTGACATGTTGTCATGGTAGCTCAGATGATTAGAGCAATGGCATTGTAAGCCAAAGATCCATGGTTCAAATCCTAGCTATGGCATTGAATTTTTCAGTATATAAAATTGTTCCATCAAAACTATAGCCATAATTTCAAATTTTATATCTCATTCCTCTCATTAAGTAACAATATTGGTATTCCAGGTTTTGAGTATGAATGTCGGAAGTAAAATTCATAAATTCAAAAAGATAGCAATGACTAATAGATTTGCAAAAGTATGAAAATTAATGTGATAGTCCTTTTTGTGTCAGATCTGTAACCATGCTGTACTCATTTTATTCCTAATTTAAAACAGATTAACTGGCGTACCCAGCATTGTACTAGTGGGATTTTAAACCTTGAATAACATTTTAATTAATTCAAATTACCTCCCTCTTTATCCTGTTATTCTCTAGAAGTTTTTAATGAGAAATTCTGCCCTTTACCCTTTAGAACTGTAATTTCATAAACCCCCTTATAATTACACAAATGGTGTGAAATATCAGTGGATGTTGTTTTCCGTAACCTCCCCCTGACAACATTTCCAACATTTTAAAAAGGATTTTTTTATCTCCACTCATGTATTACTTATGCATGCTCAGTGCTCACTTAATTGTTTCCAACACATGATTATTTATCAAAATATATTTGTTTTGGGTATGGAATTTTTTAACACTATATGTATATTGCTTGGAATGAAATGCCCGTGGCTTTTGTCTTATTTTTACGTGCATTTTCTGTGGAGTAACAAGTATTTCCTACTCCATGGCATTCTCTGTGAAAGGTCAATTTTTTTCACAAGGATGCTCTTTTTCTATGGTAAAAGAATTATCAAAATCATTTTAAACATTACCCTATATATTGCACACAAATTTTCTCTCTTTATATTATTAGTAAATGAATTTGAAACTATCTTTTACATGCCCAGATAACAACTAAACATTTAAAAATTCATAAAAAGCTTAAGTCAAATTTTCTGCTTTCTAACTTCACATATTGTTGATTTCACAGCATGCATGCCATTTCCCTCAGCTGCATGTCAACAGGTTTTAAATTGATGTCTCTTGTCCCTCTGGAAGTTACAGGAAAGTTCTTTAATCAACTTCCAGGATTTTGAAATTCATCAACAATGCTTCAAACATTTAAATATAAATGCTTTCCCAAACCTCCAACTTATTTTCAGTACATTTTAATATCTGAATTTCCTTTGATTTCATTATTTTTGCCCCAGAAGTGGAGGTATCACTACATATCAGAGGGAGGTTTCAGCATGATGGGGCCCCACCGCACTTTGTAGAACCAGTTTGTGCAGCAATAACCAGTACAATGTTAAATGTTTTTCTTTACTTTATTGATCAGGTAGCACAATAAGCCCAAGGCTGAAGTGCATCTGCAGCAATGATGGAAATCTATCTTATGAGATAAGAGAAAACATACCCTGAATCAACATTTATTGTAACAAAGTTACATTATAATAAATGTTCAAAATGAGCACCATTAACCTCGGTGCAGAGCCGGTGTTGACGTAGCAGGAGTGCTCTATTTGCTGGAAAATGCATCATGTGTTCTGTATATGTGTGGACACTGCAATAATTCTTGCAACTAATTTTGCCTCCTAGCCAGCAGAGGTAATATACACTTAGGTTTTCATGTAGCTCCAGAGAAAGAAATCTAATGGGGTGATGTCTGGGAGATCTTGAAGGCCAGTGTACAGGTCCTCCCTGGCCAATCCACCAATTGCTTGGTTCTTCTGATGGGCATAGGCTTTAATACATACTTCAATTCTTAAAGACTAAAAAAAGATTTTCAAGGGCTGGGTATTAGAATACAAACATATTGCTGAAAGTAGACTGCAGCTGGAGGCTTCTCTGCCTGTTTAAATTTGGTGCCAAAATTTCTCTTAGTTTTACTCACGTAAGTTTTTCTGCAGTTTTGACATTCTATTTGCAGATGCATAACTTCTTTTCTAGCAGTATTTTATTTTTGATGCTTTGCTGCACTTTTACAAATGCCTGTGCCATAAGTGGTACTTCAAACCATCACCCCTGTGCCACAAGACACCAAGGCTAGGCACTTAGTGAGCAAGGCCATGGGGACCTTGCATGAAGCTGTTTCTTTGTGGATTTTGATTTTGAAAATTGTGGCTTTTAAGTAGTAGGTGTTAGGGTTGTAATCAAACCGTTATGAACGGATTTATTGCATTAAGTGAAGTTCTAAACAGTTTTTTAACTTGTTTCTTTGGTTGTATAAACCCACATTCCTGGTGACTTTTGAGAGATGCATAGCTACCAGGCGCTGTTCGTGAAGATGGTTAGTAAGCAATAAATGATTACGAACATCGCAGAAATGTCAAACTGAACATTCTGGAATATCTTTGCATGTGTATATAAAGTTTGCATCGGATTGAACATGAACCTAGTTTTCCAGCTCATGAAGCAATGTGGCCTCGTGACGGTGTGTGGTGTCTGTACGAAATATGAAATGTCAATGGAAAAAGAGAAGCCGGTTGCAAATATTTCGAGAAGACAAATTATCGTTTTGCATTGGCATCAAGAATATGCAATAATCTCATTACATGTAAGTTATGTCCACAATCTATAAAACGTATGACTTCTTCGCAGAATAATGTTGTACAGAAGCAGCAACCATCACAAGTTGCATTACGAAGTACTAGCCGTATGCCTTCAGGATCTGCGTCCTTGTATTGCGTAGTGAACCACGTAGCCTTCCAGAGGTGCTGCCAACAACTCCATCCTTTTCAAATGCAGTAGCTGATGATGAAGTGGATGAATGTATTGCCAGGGCTATTCATGCTTCAGGTGTACCTCTTTCAATGTTAGAATCAAAATGCTGGCGAGATGTTTTTCAGAAGATGCGTTCTAGTTATGAACATCATTCTTTTGGGAGACATTTGCTGAACACTGAACACCAGCATGTCAAGCAATGTTATGCAGAAGGTTAATGAGTCAAATGCGCTTGCCTTAATTTCGGACGGTTTGACAGATATTTCAGACAATAATGCGGTAAATGTCATTATCACCACACCAGATCCTAATATTTTACAAGCAAATTTGGTCTGCAGAGCAATGGGAAGTGGCTCAGTATACTGCTTCAACTGTCATCAATGTTATCGACGACACTGGTAATGACAAAAGCATTGCTGTTATCACAGACAACGCCCGAAATGTGCTTGTTACAGGAAATATACTACACGAGAAGCATCCACACAGAGCCAGTATAGGTTTTGCTGCACATATATTAATCTACTGATTAAAGATGCAGTAGCTTTATAAGTGCTTCAAGAACTACGAGGGCTGATCAATAAAGACTGAGACTGATTTTTTTTCACAGATATTTATTACTCCATTTCTATGTTGGCATGATCTTTTTCAGAGTAGTCCCCTCCTAACTGAATGCACTTTTTATAACGTCTCTGCCAGTCCTCGAACACACGGTGCAGGCCATTCTTTGTCAGGTCTTTGAGAATCGCCTCACTTTTCTTTAGCACTGCTTCAGTGCTCTCAAATCGAATGCCCCGGAGCTTTGCCTTTAGTAATGGGAATAAAAAGAAATCACAGGGGGTAAGACCGGGGCTTTAAGACGGATGCGGCACACAGGTAATGTTGGATTTAGCCAAAAAATCCTGGACTTGATTTGCGACGTGAGGCCGCGCGTTGTCATGATTAAGTCGCCATCCATTCTGATGATGTTCTGGACGTTTCCTTGTAATGTGCTTCCTCAGTGTAGTCAATACTGACATGTAGTAGCTGCTGTAACAGTAGTGTGAGCGGGGGAACTGCATGCTGGTAAATCATTCCATTCCAAAATACCAGGTCCACCTTGCTTAGCACAGAGGACTCGCCCTTCTTTGAGGTCCTTGAACCACCTAAACACTGTTGCATGAGGTAGTGCATCTTCACCGTATGCTTGCTTCAGCTTTTCAAAAGTTTCAAGGCTGTATGATTTAAACGAAAATAAAATTTTATTGCGCTGTATTGCTCCTCTCATGTCACCTCCATTTTGTGGTATGCGAAATTCAAGTAGGGTCAACAATATACAGCATTACTACCAACCTACCGTTACGAGAGTGCTGTCGCTTATGGACATTATACATGAAACCCTGCTCTTTTCAAGTATTTGTGGTAGAGACATAAAACTATCAAGGAAACTACAGAAAAAAATCAGTCTCAGTCTTTATTGATCAGCCCTCGTACATCACCTAAGCAAGAAAATAATAAAGTATTCTAAGTATAATCACGTTCCAAAAGCAATACTGGAGGCTAAGAAGAAAGAAAAATATAGTAATTCTTCCGTCACAAACTCCCATCTCCACTGCTGTAGTGATATGCTTTGTTAGTGTGCTACAGATTAAAGAAGCTCTACTGGAAACTGTTGTTAGCCCCAGCATTTGAATTGACAGAACTGCTAAGAGTTCCTTACGACGGATGAGACTTGGCAGAAATTAGAAGAAGCTTTGTGTCTAGTGAAACTTATCTCTGAAGCTACCATTAGAGAGGAAAGAGACAATGCTGCTTTCTCAGACGTGCATGAGCTATTTGCTGAAGTTTCCACGCATGTAGATTCAGTGTTGAAGGATTGTAAATTAATTTCTGCAGAAGACCAATTAGCTGTTAGAACTGCCATGGGTGGTATTCACGTGCAAGGCAATTTATGCGGCAGCAAACCTTGTAGATCCCCAATATAAAGGAGCCGTTCTTAATGTTGATGAGGAATGGCAATCATTGGAGTACATAAAAACATTTTATGACTCATTTAAATTTCAACTAGTCTTTTTGTGGTTAATCTAGTGGAATTTTGAGCACGTGTAGGTTTTTCTCCCAAACGAGACTATTTGGTCTGCTGCTCAACATCTCTCTCCAGCCACATGGTAGAGCGGTTTATGTAATAAGTAACCATTGAATGCCCTGGCTTCACAAATTTTTAACATACCACCATCATCGGCAGACAGTGAACGCAATTGAAGGGTCAAGTGGATGAAGGTGTTATGTGACGTTCTCACAAAAATTGAGTTGAATGGATAAAGGGGTTTTTTCCCATTCTATCTATTAATGGCAGTTTTATTGCTGAGTGGCAATAAATGAGGGATATACTATTTGATGAAGGCAATAAAATTAAATGAATTAACTTATTTATAGTAAGAACAGGAAGTATTGCATTCCATCCGAAAATTTGATGTCAATATTTCACTGGAAATACACGTTTTGAGGCTCCTTAAAATAGCATTTTTAGAAAAAAAGGTTTATGTGAGAGAGAGAGAGGGGGGGGAGAGGAGAACCATAACTAAAGAATGGAAATGTGGTTAAATACCAAACTTGGTATTTAAGTTCAGCATCTTCCAAGGATGTGATATGAAGATTTTTAAGAAAAGTCCCCATCCCAAACTACCCTTTACAAGGAAAAATCTCATTTTCTCAAAAATGGCTCTTAACAATTTTGTTTAAAATACTATTTAAGATAATTGCATGAATTTTTTGGGAATAGCCCTCAAAGACCTCTTCATTCTGAATTTTATATAACTTGTAAATCATAAGAGATAGACAAAATCTTACAACACAAAAAATGTAGGTCTTGTTAAAGGGCACAATTTATGTTGAGTAAAATTGTTTTGGACATTTTCAAGATATTCTTTGACATTGGTTTAAATTTTCATATATTCTTCAAGTGATAAGCTGCTATTTGTTTTTACTTTCTCTACCGTATTCATAGTAGGTAGAGAAGGTATTGCATTCCACCCAAAAATTCAATACCGAGATTTCACCAGAAATATATATTTTGAGGCCCCCTGAATACAAACAAAGCATTTTTAGAAAAAGGTCCGTGTGTATGTGTGTGTCTATCTGTGAACAGCATAATTCAAAAACGAAATGTTGGATAAATACCAAACTTGGTATTTAAGTTCAGTATCTTCCAAGATGTGACACAAAGATTTTCAAGACCCCCCCGACTCCCAACCTCCCCTTGCATGGAAAACTTCTTGAATATTTTAATTTTCTAAAATAAGTTTGTCCTGTTTGACTAGGAATGGCTCAATTGTGTTTACTTTGTCTACATTGGTCAAGTTTGTAGTTCTAGCTAGAAATATCTTTGTTTTGCAGCTTGATGGGTTCTCTTGTATTTAGTTCCCTTCAAATGGGCAGCCTGTTTACGCACTGTTGCTTTTCAACATCCATAGATAAAGAATTTTATGTGGCTTGTATTGATTTCAACTAAGTTACAATAAATATTAATTTTTCATATACCATAGAAAGTGTTTTTTTGGGGGGGGTATTAATGGAAGAGTGTATATTTGTAGTGTTACAGCTTTACCACTAGAGTGTATATAGATTTAGATTAAAAATATATAGTACTTGGCTGAAAAATTAACTTTGCAATTTTCTTGTTTGCAGCAAGTTTTGTCTACAACAAATGAGATTTAAAAGGCATGATTTGTAATTAAAAATGATTGCATTCTTTTTACAACAGGACAAATTCTCGGCGGACAGATAGAAATCAAGCTGCTAGTGATACCCCTACACCCACAAATTCACCTAACAACTGCGAATACGAACGAAGATTAAAGATACGTCAGAGGATGCGTGAGGTGGATTGGAATTGGCTGGATGCATGTATTGGTGTTGTTGAAGGTGACCCTAATCCTGTTGAAGCGTACCTGTCATCTGGTGGTGATCCAGCAAGACAACTTACATCCGCAGAAGTTGCTCTCCTTAATCGCCCTTCAGCTTTTGATACTGGACACACGTTGGTACACTTAGCCATAAGGTACATTCTCCATGCAACTGTATAGTAATAACTCACTAATTTATCTATTGAAGTAAACTGATCTGAGATCAAATGAGACAGATTTCCTTGAAGGTATTGGTGATGCATGAAATTAAAATTGGGAAAAGAAATTTGGAAAGAAAACTTTCCAGGTCTTAAATTTTGGTTACCTCCCTAGCATTTGACAATTATGAAGATTAGGAAAAGCTGGGAAAACCTGTTAGGAAGGACAGTCCTGGCAGGATTTGAACCATGGACCACCTGTTCACAAGTCTGTGCCATAACGACGTTAGCAATATGTGTGTGTATTATCGGTTAAGAATGAAAACATTTTACCCCCTCTGTTGCTTACCTAAGATGAAGGAAATATTGCATTTTATCAAAGTATAAGGTATAGCTATTTCACCAAAAATTAAATGCACATTTTAGATCCCTTAAATCCTAAATAAAAACAATTGTAAGAAAGGCCTTTTCATTTGTCTGAACAGCATAACTGAAATGAAAAATAACACTGAAGTATATGATGTTAGATTGAGTTTTGAGGGTATTCGTCCTCATCGTCAGCAACTGACGAGGACGAATGCCTTCGAAAACGTTTCTGTTTTATACAACATTTAATTTAATGAAGGTGAGTGTCAATAAGTGTGACTCAATCTACTGTCATGAAGAATGCTTAACTGTTAATGGTGCTTCTGGTTTTAATCTTTAACTGAAGTATATATTTAAACTGGCATCATTTGAGGATGCAGGCCTAAGATTTTCATAGAAATTTCCTACTTCCTTAAACAACCCTTTACATGGAAAAAAAAATGTTAATGGAACCTAGTATTTTTGGTAACAGTCGCTGACAATGAGGACGAATGCCCTAGAAAACATTTCTGTTTTATACAACTTTTAATTAGTGAAGGTGAGTGTCAAAAAGTGTGACTCAAATCTACCATCAAAATTGAAGATGGTGTATTATATTTCGACTGTTGGGGAGACGAACTTGAAGTAGTTGCAACCACACGTATGGTAAAAAGTTTCCGGTAGCCTTCGCACTAAATGTACTTTCCGGTGGCCTTTGCCCCAAATGTTTAAAAAAATATTAACTTTGTAATTTTTTAATTGTTTCATTAAATATTATATATTTATGTTTGCCTCTGCTGTGTCAGTATAATTGTTAGAGACATGGATTTCTTTGCAGGGAGTAGTGCAGCTAAGAATGTAGGCTTACACAGATTATAAATTTTACTTTACTACATTTATTAATCCTTGACACAATTTAAATAACACTTCACTGATATAGAGAGCTGTGAGATTCTTTTATTAATTACCTGCACTTTTTAACATGTAAACTATTTTCATCTCACACGAATATGTATTAAATTTCTCGAGGACGCATCTCGCATCCTGTTAGGAACACTGTCTACAACCAACTGACTTCTGAATATGTAAATTTTGCTTCATTTAGTTTCTGATTGGCTAATCCTACTCCAATAGAATACCTTCATTTACAAGGGTAATCTCAAAAGTAAGGTCTCAAATTTTTTTTAAAATACAAAGAAACTTTTATTGACAACAAATGGTACATAGTTTTGAAGCTTTAACATTTGTCTATTTTTCCACGTAATCGTCATTTCAGTCGATGCATTTTTGTAGACGCTGTGGCAGTTTTTGTATGCCCATGTCAAACCAGCTTGCCGCCATGCTCTTGCAAAAGTGATGGTCCTCATTTTTCACTTCATCGTCGTCACCGAAGCACCTTCCAGCCAAGTGTTCTTTCAACTTGGGAAACAAGTGGTAGTCACTGAGTGCTAAGTCTGGACTATAGGGTGGATGGTTTCCCATCCAAACTGTTGCAGAAGATTCATGGTTTGACGGGCAGTGTGATTGCGAGCATTGTCATGGAGAGGCTTATGCCCTTGCTCAACATTCCTCTTCTATGGTTCTGAATTGCCCGTCTGAGTTTTTTAATGTCTGGCAATACCTGTCGGCATTTATTGTTGTCCCAGGATCCATAAAGTCGACCAACAATATCCCCTTTCGATCCCAAAACACAGTTGCCATGACTTTACTGGCAGACTGTGTTCTCTTGAATTTTTGCGGCTTGGGTGAACCGGAATGCCGCCACTCACGTGATTGTTGTTTGGTCTCAGGTGTGAAGTGGAAAGCCCAGGTTTCATCACCCGTGACTGTTGAATCCAAAAGGTTGTCCTTTTCATCTGCATAGCGTTGAAGAAATTGGCAGGAAGTTTAAGCGCGTTGCCTTTTGTGATCTTCTGTCAGCATTCTTGTGACCCATCTTGCGCAAACCTTCCAAAATTTCAACTCTTCAATCAAAGTCCGATGAATAGTGCTTCGAGAAATCTCAGGAACAACAATGCAGAGCTCATCGAGAGTGATCCGCCGATCTTGAAGCACGATTTGTTCAACCTTTGCGATTGTTTCATCAGAAATGGACGGTCTCCCGCTTCTTTCCTCATCATGAATTTCCATGCGACCATTTGCAAATTCTCTGCACCACTTGCGGACATTTTTGACATCCATACAAGGCTCTCCATACACTTCCATCAACTGTCAATGAATTTCGACAGGCTTAACCCCTTTTGCACTCAAAAAGCGAATAACTGCGCGAACTTCGCACCTGGCGGTAGTGGCTAACAGGAGCTCCATTATAACTGGCTGCCAAGCCAAGACTGAAGGCACTAAGTGATGTGCGGTGGTTTCTGAAGAGAGTGGAGGGAGGAAGGAAAAAAGCAGTATGGCCAACATCCACACAAACAGTTTCCCTGCAATCCCAGCGCTTTGGGGACCTTACTTTTGGGATTACCCTCGTAACTAAAGCTTTTTCTGGTTGTTGATTGGCTATTTATAAACTGTCTCAAAATTTACATTATTGTTGCTCCAATAATGACTAGTAGCATTATTAAACTTTCTTACTCATTATTGCCTCAAGGTTACCTCATTGTTAGCAACTTTTAACCTATTATTCTCACAGCTCCTACATTATTAAATTACGTAATACATTCACATAACATTATTACATGTACACAATAATATAAACATATACAATGACTGTAATATACACTTTTTATATCTTGTTATATACACATATTGCTTTAAGGCAGGTTGTTATTGAATTTATATGTTATATAATTAGACTGAAATCATTTAAGTGTTAAAAATACTGCCTCAAAATATAATATATTACATTGTTGGTTGATCATGAACTTCTTGAAACACATATGAAATCAGTGGTTTGTCATGAAATTCTTTTTGTTTTTCCATGTGCATCTGAAGTAAGATAAGTTAAATTCCTCCACTGTATAGAAACAATGATCTACTTTATTACATTTAATGGTTTTGTAAAAGCATTTTTATCTGTGTAGGTTCCACCGTGAAGATATGCTGGCAACGCTGTTGTCACAGATAGAAGGCTCTGGTTCCGGCGTGAAGAGAGTACCGTCATATGTTGCTCCAGATTTAGCAGCGGACATTCGTCGTCATATGGCATCAACCATTAGGCAACGGAAAGGCTCTTTTCCCTGTTACTTCGTCACAGAACTTACCACCTTTGCACTTCCTGCAGGTTAGATATAGAAACCAGTGTTTACATGTTCTATGTTTAACTTCAACAATTTAGTGTATAGTGTATACTGAAATTAAGCTCAGTATTGCTGGAGGGCTTCAGTTTAGTTCTGAATGCCCATATCAAACTGGTCTCTGTAAATCAAATATGTAGTCAAATGTTAGCTATTGCTTTAACCCCTTCAAGGATATCCAATGAGAGTAAGAATAAAAACACAAACGAAAAAATATTTTTGTTACTTTGGGGCGGGAACCTCTGACTATGCAACGTAACCATATCAGCCACAATGCCTTAAACCGCTCGGCCATCTGAACACATGATAGCTGCAGCATTGTCTGATCTCATTAATTAACAATGAGAGTAAAAAAAAAAAAAATTTACTTTGGGGCGTGAACTTCTGACTATGCAACGTAACCATATCATGCCACAATGCCTTAAACCACTCGGCCATCTGAACACATGATAGTTGCAGCATTGTTTGGTCTCATAAACCGCCGCCCAATATAGGGAGTGATTTTTTTTTAAAAAAAAAGGGGGTAAAATACATGTTCTGCACTCAATTGAAACCCGTCAGCATCCAACCGTGCCGTCACACCGCTTGCTTTAGTTGGGCCCTCCCCATCCTTTTCCACAGTTTCAATTGAGTGCAGAACATGCATTTTACCGAGATTCGATCCTATAAATCCTTGGTCTTGATAGGTTAGCTACTCCTATCATGCCTTAGACCGCATGGCCATAAATCCCAATGTCGAAGTCAAGTTGCAGGTGGAAGCACATTGCTTCCTGTACCCATCCCCTCAGACTTGTAGGAAAACACTTTCCTAAAAGGATACCACCCACCGCAAAAAAAAGTGGCGTCCATTTCGAAAGTGTGTGGTGTTCGCAAGGAAGCTAATATGATTTGTCCTGAATGCGATGTGCCATTGTGTTTATCTAAGTTTTAAGGTATACCATTCAAGAAGGAAATTTTAAATGTAGAATTTATTCAAATTTATTATAAAAGAGAAAAGTTATAATAATTAAGGTTAAATAAGCATTAAATCCATGTAAATCCATATGCTTTCTCCTGCATTTTAACATGGACGTCATATTACGTCCATATCCCCGAAAGGGTTAAGGGAGACAGAAATGAATTGGAAAATTATGAAAAAGAGATATTCATAAATATATTTATTTTAATGAATACCCTGTTTATTGGAAATTATGTGGCTTTCTTTTACATTGAAATAGACTGCCTTCATTTAAAATGGCCTGCTGTTCACTGCCATCACAACTGTGTGCCTTGACAAAAGTAAGCTCAGTGCTTCAGTAAACATTTAGCACTGCAGTGAGATTGTTTTCCTGGTTTGTAGTTTGTATCCTCCTGCATTCTTTACATGCCTGAATGAAACTAACAACACTCCAATTTTGGTCCAATCCTTACATGGTTCATCATCTTAACAAAGATCAGCACAGCTGTTTTGTGCTGTGGCTGCTAAGGTGGATTGTACAGTTCATGAACTCAAATGAAGCATAAAAGTGAAATAATTCACTTGAGGAACACGATTGTTGCACTTTCCTGCTCATTTACAGCAGCCAGTAGAGTGTATATCTACAACTTAAGGGGGGAAACGGTTGAAAAATTGGTCATTTTCCTCAAAATTTGCATTTCTACTTTTTTGCATAAAATCTGTAATATTTAGTGTACATGCTGACCAAATCTCAGAGCACTATGTCAAGCACATTAATGACGTCATATTTAAATGCCTGTGCTCTTCAGATACCATCTTGAATGGGTCGGCACATGCTGAACTTGAAACCTCACACATTTCAGAGTTCTGCACTTAATGTAAAACTATTTTTTTTTTTTTTTTGGGTCATATTTGATTTATGCAGTTTCTGTGAGACATAGCTGGTTCAATTCTACACAGAATGCACACTACTGTCCATTCCAAACAAGAGTTCCCTCTGATGTAAACAGAAGCATGTGCTTCAGCTTGTCACGAACCCAAGAATATACTCTTATGCCAATGTAAATAGTTCCTTAATACATGTATTGTATTATGAAATATTAGAGCAGGAAAGGTATAGAACTGCACATTTTATTGTGGTTATCATAAGAACTCATCGTTAAAGGTAATGGATATATACCAACTGTTAAGAAATTACAAAATATGATTTTCGCCTGCTATTGCGCTAATGCTGAGAGCATCTTGCTTGTTAATACCAACCGTATGCACAACTGCCACTCTCTTATATACACAAAAATTGCAGCACTGAATTCCCAGAGGTGCTATCTGAGTACCGAATAAATACTTTGCGTAACACAGGATATATGCTAAGCGAACAGTTATTCATAATACACTAACACACATATGCTCAGCTCAGGTCAAATCTTGTGATTTAGTCAGTTGGTATTTGAGCTCACATGGCAGAGGAAGGTACGTGTAGTACGAATAAACAGTTCAAACACAGAAGCGGGAAACAGTTAAAAAGTGGCTAAAAACAAACAATACTTAATATTTATTTAAAGGTGAGTCGAAATTGTTACACTAACATCACTTAAGTTTACTCACTTAACATGTTTCGGGAAACCGTTGTTCCCATCCTCAGAAGGTTAACTCGACTGGCCCGTGTTGTTGGTGTTTCCGTTTTTTGGACTGGATCCTGTGGTGGCATCTTGTGGTGGAGAAATGTACTTCCAGAGAGGATTTGGTGGCGGCAAATCAAAATTCATTAGATGTGTGTTGTGTTTTAGAATGGTGATCTTCTCCCATGCATCTAATTCGGCTGCAAATTTGGCTGGTTTGACTAATGTAATATTGGGTTTGATGTTGTGATTAGTGATCCAAAAATGGTGTGAAACTGCAGATTTGTCCATTTGTTTGTATTTAATACATCTCATGTGCTCCTTTAGCCTAGTTTCTAAGTTTCTTTTTGTCTTACCAATGTATACTTTATTGCAATCTGAACAATTGATTTTATAGATTCCAGCTTTTTTGTCTTGTGGAATGGGGTCTTTTAACTTGTTACAAAGTAATTTCTCTATGTTAAATTTGTTCTGTGGAGCTAGGCTGATGTTATGTTTCATGAAAATCTTCTTAAATTTGTGAAATGTTCCTGGGTGGTATGTGAATTTATTGAACTTTAGTTCTTTATCTTGCTGGCTGAGATTTGTTGTGTTTCTGATGTGCATCTGTCGTTTGAATTTTGCAATTTTTTTGTCAATAGTTGCTTTGTTGTACTTAATACTTAATATACCCAACTCACTTTACAAAAATACCTGACACTTGCATTTTTGCATATTACAAAACTAATATCGGATTTTACAGGCGTTTCAGTGAGAAGTGTAACGAAAGCGAGCAGGGAATATAAACAGACATAATACAACATAGAAGAGGATAAAATGTGGGAACTTGTTTTAAGTGCAACAGTGCTGTGGAATTGTGGATAAGCTTGTCATTATTTTGGAGAGTAGTTCTGATTCTGATATGGCAGCGAGTCATCTTCGGAGGATTCGGATTTGGGTGTTGCATTTTTGCCCGAGGATTTTGATTAACATAAGTAAAATGTTCATTGCCGCATATACTTATTAACTCGATTGTTACCTCAGGTTGCATTTTGAACTATGATTCTCACGCAGGGCGCCTTTTTATAGATTAAATAGTGTTCAACAAGCACGTGGGAGGGGAACAAGCAGCCATTATGGGTGGGGATTGCGAACTACTTTCACGCGGATAATACAAAGTTTGTTTTCAGTGAAAGGCACTCTGGTTTGGAATGGACAGTAGATAGAACTGTAAACATACATAAATGGAAGCGTAAAAATCCTCTTTGTACAATTGGTATAGCTTTCAAAAGCCATGAACAAGTGAATTAGAGTAAATAAATATGCTTGCTTTTGTGCATGTGATTGTTATATGATATTTTGCTCCTCAAAAGTTAAAGCAAAGTAAAAAGACAATCAAAACAATGTTGAAGTGAAAGATTCTGTTCTTGTAAATATTACTGTAAATAGTCACACGCCAGGAGTAAATAGTCATACACTAGAAGTAAATATCAGACAAAAGGAGTTAGAAATCACTTTAACTACTGTACATAGTGCCAGTAGTGACAACTGTAAATATATTATTATATTCAAGTTTACTTTCTTCACTGGTAAGTGACTTATATTGAAATGACTGTGGCCAAAAATCTTTGCAGAAAAGCATGGCTTTTGCCATAAGATAGTGTTGTTTTGCAGTGCTTGTGAGGAAAAAAACACATCAGTGTACACCTCAAAGCGCAGAAACTACATATCAAGTAGACCAGGGTGTGATGTCAACCAGTGAGTAACGTTAGGATTTATTAATATTGGGCAGGGATATTCTGAACTGCAGCAGTTTGCAATGACAATGAACATGTCAGTCATGAATAAATCTACATTCAGTGACCATTCTGCTGTAACAGAAAGCCACTGAAAATGTCACAGTGTATTCCAGGAGGTAAGGAGCAAAGTGAAGAAAAGTTGTACTGACCTCAGCTTTCACAACCAGATACCACAAATGTCAGATATATAAGTTAACTTCGATGAAACATGGTTGACTTGGGGACTTACTTCAATGCTTGGAGTAGGTTGTGTCATTGACCTTCTAACAGGATATGTCATTGACTACATAGTCGAGTAAGCACTGTTACAGATGCATGTCTGCAAAGTATTTTAAAGTTTGGTATGCTACTCATAGCTCACATTGTGACATCAATCACATGGATTCATCGGGGACAATGGAAGAAGAAGCAGCTGCATTATTACTGTGGAAAAGTCTGAACAATTTGGATTGAGGTATATCATTTTACTGTCTGATAGCGACGCAGTGACTTACAAAAAATTGTGTGATGAGAAGCTCTATGGTGATAAAGTAACCATCAAAATAGAACGTGTGAGCCACATTGGAAAGAGATTACGCACTGCTCCGAGAAAAGCTGTAGAAGAATGTTGTTCTCGTGATGTAAGTTTAGGCGGTACAGGTTGTGGTACCTTGAAGGCAACAACTATGATGAAGCTGCAGAGACATTACCAGAAGGCAATCTTGGATAACAAAGGTAACCTTACAGCAATGAAAACTGCAATGTATGCTAGTTTGTTCCACAGCACTTCCACTGATAAAAGCCACAGTACAGTAAATGTCCAGTGGGTAAAGAGAGCTTGTGCTGTTATCGAGGGCATTGCCTGAAGGAAAGCAGCCAGAATCACATCACAGAAGTGTTGGTACACCACTCAAAGAAACCTCATTTGCAAACATATTGCCAGTGTATCAAAAACTTGCTTCAGAAACGTTGATATTGTAATGAAAAGAAGCTAGAAACAGTGATGTGTATTGAATTTATTTAAAGGTGAGTCGGAATTGTTACACTAACATCACTTAAGTTTACTCACTTAACATGTTTCGGGAAACGGTTGTTCCCATCCTCAGAAGTTAATTAACTTAATTAACTTCTGAGGATGGGAACAACCGTTTCCCGAAACATGTTAAGTGAGTAAACTTAAGTGATGTTAGTGTAACAATTCCGACTCACCTTTAAATAAATTGCTTCAGATACTTTGCTTAGGAGGTGTCTGTTGTGTTTCTGCTAAGGACATAAATAAAACTCAATTTAATTTAATTTTTCTTAGCGCCTCATTCTATATTGTGCTTGAAAGACAGTAAATTTTGCTCAAAGGCCTCTTTATCAGGCTTGAGGTTCTTTTATGTGCCATAAATCTATGATACGAGACCACCGGCTTCACTTCCCTTCCAAAGGATGCCATGCTAAGGATTTTTATGCCCGTAAAAATCCATCACCCTCCGCCAGGTTTGAACATGTGACCTCAGGAACTAGAGGCTAGCATGATACTCATAGACCATGGAGGACGACCTTATGGAGCATGTGTTTCTAAATAGAGGCTACAAAACTTTGCATTTAGTTTTTTAATTAAACTAATATTTTGAAAATTATGAGTAAAACAATTTGTGATTGTACTAAAATTTTGAAGTTTTTCCTTTGAATTATGGCAAATATGTTTTTACTTCCTTATTAACTCTAAATTGAAACATTTGGAAATGTATTTCTTTTATATTTAATCCAGAAATACAGTGAAAAACAAAAAAAAAAAATCTGATGTGTTACACTCACATGACTTTCTCTATTCTTGTACAATCTATTTTTACAAACGCCTATTCTCCATATGCTTCATGTTAATCGAGATATCGAGATGTCAATCTTATTGGTAATTTTCATGTAGATGCAAGGGGAATATGGTAGCCTTTAAGCGATAGTCAAATATTTTAACGCTGGTTGCTATGTGGCGCATTCCATTCTCTTTGCATGTCCAGGACATAAAAAAAATGAATAACGAATTTGAGAAAAAATATAAGTATTCGAAAATTTAAGGGAATAACAAGCAATATCTTGAAAATGGTTCACTCAACAAAAGAAATGTATATCACATAAGTTGTGTATTTTAACGCGATCTACATTTTTTGTGTAGTAAAATTTTGTCTATCTCTTATGGTTTACCAGTTATGCAAAAGTGGTTCACAATGAAGAATACTTTTGGAGACATTCCCAGAAAATTCGAGATATACATTTCATTTCTCATGACATTATCTTAAACATATGATATTTTAATCAAAATCGTTACAGCCATTTTTGAGAAAATTAAAATTTTCGAAAAATGTACCATGTAAAGGGTAGTCTGGGGTGGGGGGATTTTCTTGAAAACCTTCGTGTCGCATCTCTGGAAGATACTGAACCTAAATACCAAGTTTGGTGTTTATCCGACTGTTCGTTTTTGAGTTATGCTGTTCACAGACACACACACACAGACACACACACGGACATGTTTCCAAAAATGTTTTTTTTTGGATTCAGGAGGTCTCAAAACATGTATTTCCGGTGAAACCTCGGTATCGAATTTTTGGGTGGAATGCAATACTTCCCCTACTTACTATACGTAGTAGAGAAAGTAATTAGATTGAAAATTAGCCATTTTTTACAAAGAGTATTCCATAATTAAAAAACTATTGAGTATAAGTTTCTGAAACTTATAGGTATGAATATACATATAATTATTGATCTTTATGCAAAAAAATATAGTCTCTAATCAAAAAATGTAGAAGATAGAAAATTCAACCATCCCCCCCTCCCCTAGGGCTGGTTCTTGGAAACCAGAGTAGGAACAACAGAGTTAAAATATGTTTATTGCAATGTGACCATTCACAATTGATGGAAAACTTACTATAGCCTGGGAATGAAAATGGGAAACTTGTTCAAATTTTAACTTTTCCTTTCCTTAGAACGGCATATGAGATTCATATGCATGGGCTAAACATTGGCCAGCAGAAAAAATAAGATGCATGGTTAAATACCAAACTTGGTATTTAAGTTCAGCATTCTCCAAGCACAAAGGTTTAAAAGAAAATTTCCGAACCCAAACTACCCTTTAGACAATTTTTAATTAATTTATTTATTTATTTTCCCAAAAATGGCTCAAACGATTTTGATTAATATACCATATGTTTAAGACACTTTCAGAAAAATAAAATGCACATCTTGAATTCTCTGCAAATAGCCTGTAAAGACCTCTTCATTTCTAAATGACTTTTGCATTATTGTATATAACTGGTAAGCTATAAGAGATAGGCCAAAGGTTACTGCACAAAAAAAGTTAGATTTCACATAATACAAAATACCAAATACACAAAAATCATATAATACAAGATATCAAATAAATTTTTTTTTCAGGGTATTAACCATTTCCATGATATTTTTACTTTCTCTACCACATTGCGACGGTATTTATGTTTGTTTGAAAGAATGCTACTGTTTATTTGCCGCACGTATAAAAGACAATTTGCGTGGTCACTTCGTGTTATCTTTTACTGAGCCCCTATTATTGTATTTAATTTTTGGGTTCACTGTCCTCCGGCTAGCTATGATCTATTTGGTCGAGCACTTATCTTATACAAGGTGTGTAAACGGAAAGGAGTTTTTATCTAAAGATAACACTGATGAAAGAATTTGTTTTACACTTTTTATTGTCTTAACATATTATTCACTTTTACGTATTAATCTTGACACTCGCCAAACTGAAACTGTTATAATAACTTATTTACTGCTCATTCTTAATTCGCGTACTTCAACTTTTTGTGTAATTAACTTTATGACACTTGAGATTTTTATATAACTTTGCTACGCGTAACCTGCGAATCGATAAACTGTGCGATGTATTCAGCGACGTGTAATGCACAAAAGTTTCTGATGGACTGGAGACGACGTGTAATGTACAAATGTTTCCGATAGACTGAACGAATTTGACTCTGACCTAGCCCTTTTTATACTCCTACACCCCGATATACCTAAAGATTATAACCGAGCTACTATTGGTTAATAAAACGCGCCAACATTAGCGTCTATTTTTATATCCAATGAAAATTACGAAAACATATGCTCTAGGGAAAATGTTCCAGCAAATTCTAAAGAAAAACGCGCCAATATTACGTCATTTTCTCGTCTCTAATAATGATAAACAGCTCACCCCCTCGCTACATTATTGGACACTATTATTGTCAGTTTCAGTAAGGCCGTATAAACCCACTTCTCAACAATGCTTACAATCAACAAACATCTCAAATCAATGTCACACAATAATGCATATTCACACTACAATTACTCTTGACATTTACATAATTTGTGATACAAATTACTGCATCATATGCCCCACTAGAAACATAATTATAAATATTTACAACTTGTTTGGAAATTTTATAATTGGGTTTTTAGTCTCCTGAATCTTGGAACACATGCTATTTATCACTTTCACTTAACACTTCACACGCATTTAACAAACGATATATGTTTTGCCTTTATCTCGCCACTATTTAATGGCTCTAGTTTAATGTGTTTAGAAATTAATCTGTCATTACAAAATTTTTTTATAGCAAATACTGTACCCTGAATTATTTAGTTACTGTTACAAAATGGTTTACTCTCTTATATTGTTGACAAAAATTTATGCATTCAAGAATTTTTGTAATTATTAAACATATTTACCAAAAATATTCGCCCTCTACACAAATATATTTACATCTCTTAAATCTAGACACAATTTCACATTATCTGTTTGATACATAAGTATTTGTTTTAATTATTTTTACCTTTTTTTTTTTTTACTTTATATTTAAAATACTATTGGAATTATATCTACGTACTTTTACTTTAATATAACATTAAGTTTTCATTATTACATGCTTCATTTCATATGCTGTTACGGTTACTAAGAAAATGTTATTTTTCCCTTTAAACATTTAGTTATGTCCAGAATTTATTTTTCCTTTCTCATGACGTACATACTTAGTTAACCCTCTTACATTCCAATACATTGCTCTGCAGTTCATCTTTAACTATACAGCATCTACTTTACATCTCATTGCTATTCACCCTCCTGGATCAAATTGTTTGTGGCTAAACATTACTCGTAGCCGTATCCTAACCTTCAAAAATTTGTTCATGGATAACCTCTTAAAGGATTCATATGAAATTTCACCCCCTGATACCATTTGTAACCAATCTAAAGTTTTCTGGTCCAAACATCTTTTGACAACTATCATTTTCAATGCTTCAGGTATCTTTTTAATTTGAGAATACTCTGACAAATCTGTACTAAACTGTATTGGATTGGAGTTTTCATTCTGAACAGCTTGGTACTTGTTAATTTCAGAAGTTAGCCTTTGATTATTTATAGGCAAAACTTTAACTTCTTCGGACAATTTATTTCTTTGCGTTTCTGATTCTTTCTGTATTTCAGATATCTCCCCTCTGAAATTAACTTGCGCCTGATTTAAATCTACATTCGTAACCTCTTTCATCTCTCTTAGCTCACTTGAAATAATACTCATTCTACTACCTGACTCTGTACATTCTACATCAACATGTTCTATTTTATTATTAACCTCACTTTTTTGGTTAGATATTTCCCTGCTAATGTCTAACATTTTCTTTGAAACTTCACCTATCTCATTTGTTATCATTTCCTGATTTTCATTTCTCATTCTTATCATACTACTATCTAGCTCCATAAATTTCTTTTCAATTTCTTCCCTGTTTTGTTCTAAGCTCTTACCAATATCTTCCCTTAATTCCCTATGACTCTTTCGCATATCTTCCCTGTTTTGATCTATTTTCGTTTCTAATTTCTCATTACTCTTACCAATTTCTTCCCTTAATTGATCTGTAATACTCTTACCAATATCTTCCCTTAATTCCCTCTTAATCTTTTCCATATTCTGAGTTAGTTTTTGTTCTAATTTCTCATTATTCTTTTGCATATCTTCCCTTAATTCCCTATTACTCTTACTAATATCTTTTAGCATTTCCATCATCATACTAGCATCAAAATTAACATTTCCTGCTGTTCTATTCTCACTTTCTGCACTAACATTTCCTCCCTCAAATCCTACATTGTTTGAGCTATTTTCTGTAACCTGTATTGAATTACAGCTAACTGTTACACTATCCCCTTCCATAATTGTTTCTTCAGTATTATTAGTAGACATTGTTCTCTTAATCCTGCCACTCCTCAAGTACATTTGATTGTTACAATTGTTTTTTTTTAAATAAAAATATCACACTTTTCTAACCTTTCTGATGCTATCTGCTGATGTTGCTTTGATGTCCAGCTTCCTGCCCCTCTCTCCTAGATTATATGTCGCTTCTGCGTCGTATTATGATGAATCTGCATCGTCTCGATGTTTTTGTGTCCACTCATCCGCGTCGTCTGTCGTTCCTGTAGTTGTTTCTGGAATCTGCGTCTTGTAGTTCAGTTCACTGCTCCATTCGCTCCACGTCCTGGTTCCTTCGCCCCTTCCTAGTTATTTCACTCCTTCCTGGTTAATTTGCCCCACGTTCTGGGTGCCAAATATGCGACGGTATTTATGTTTGTTTGAAAGAATGCTACTGTTTATTTGCCGCACGTATAAAAGACAATTTGTCGCGGTCACTTCGTGTTGTCTTTTACTGAGCGCCTATTATTGTATTTAATTTTTGGGTTCACTGTCCTCCGGCTAGCTATGATCTTTTTGGTCGAGCACTTATCTTATACAAGGTGTGTAAACGGAAAGGAGTTTTTATCCAAAGATAACACTGATGAAAGAATTTGTTTTACACTTTTTATTGTCTTAACATATTATTCACTTTTACGTATTAATCTTGACACTCGCCAAACTGAAACTGTTATAATAACTTATTTACTGCTCATTCTTAATTCGCGTACTTCAACTTTTTGTGTAATTAACTTTACGACACTTGAGATTTTTATATAACTTTGCTGCGTGTAACCTGCGAATCGATAAACTGTGCTATGTATTCAGCGACGTGTAATGCACAAAAGTTTCTGATGGACTGAATGAATTTGACTCTGACCTAGCCCTTTTTATACTCCTACACTCCGATATGCCTAAAGATTATAACCGAGCAACTATTGGTTAATAAAATGCTCCAACATTAGCGTCTATTTTTATATCCAATGAAAATTACGAAAACATATGCTCTAGGGAAAATGTTCCAGCAAATTCTAAAGAAAAACGCGCCAATATTACGTCATTTGCTTGTCTCTAATAATGATAAACAGCTCACCCCCTCGCTACATTATTGCACGCTATTATTGTCAGTTTCAGTAAGGCCGTATAAACCCACTTCTAAACAATGCTTACAATCATCAAACATCTCAAATCAATGTCACACAATAATGCATATTCACACTACAATTACTCTTGACATTTACATAATTTGTGATACAAATTACTGCATCAACATACATAATAGGTAGAGGAGGTATTGCATTCTGCTTTGGGATTTCATTGGAAATGCATGTTTTGAGGGTCCCTTAATAAAAAAACATTTTTAGAAAAAGGTCAGAGAGATAGGTAGGTAGATAAGTAGATAGGTAGATAGACAGATCAGCAAAACTCAAAAACGAAAAGTCAGATGAACTACAAAGTTGGTATTTATGTTCAGTACCTTCCAAAGATGTGACATGAAGGCTTCAAGAAAGTCCCCCTACCCCAAACTACTCTTTACTTGGAAGGTTTGAAGGTTGTAGCCTTTAAGTTATTATTTGCCCCACGTTTAGGTGCCAATTTGAAGTAGGTGTTGTATTATAGTTCCACTGTTGGTGAGCCAAACTTGATGAAATAACTTTCCCACATATGGTACAAAGTTTCCGATGGCCTTTGCCCAAACATTCACTTTCCGGTGGCCATAGCCCCAAGTTTACTTTCCGGTGGCCTTTGCCCCAACGTTTAAGAATCAACTTTGAATTTTTATGTCAGTATCAATTTCTAGAAACATGTATCTCTTTGCAGGGTGTGATGCGGCTAAAGAATGTAGGCTTACACAAATTATAATTTTTAGTTCACTCCTTTTATTAATCCTTCACGCGATTAAATAACACTTCACTGATAGAGAGAGCTGTGAGATTATTTATTAATTACTTGCACTTTTTAACACATAAACTTTATAAAATACTCGCCGTAATGAATTTTATATGTCTCACGCTGATTACGTACCGAGCGAACGAACTGCTCAGATACGTTGCCTTCCAGCGACTGGTATTTACCACTTAAGTTTGTATCTATTTCACGTCTGATTGGCTAGTTTTGCTCCAATAGAATACTTTTATTTAACTTTCAACTTTTCTGGTTGTTGATTGGCTATTTATAAACTGTTTTAAAAATTACATTAATGTTCCAAGAATTACTAGTAGCATTATTAAACTTTCCAATTCATTATTTCCTCAAGGTTACCTCATTGTTAGCAGCTTTCAGCCTCTATTCTCACAGCTCCTACATTATTAAATTACGTAATACATTCACATAACATTATTATACATGTACACAATAATATAAACATTAATACAATGACTGTTACATACATTTTATATTATATAATCAGACTGATATCATTTAAGTGTTAAAATACTGCCTCAGGTTTTTTGAAATATTTTATTTTCTAAAAAATGGCTCTAATGATTTTGATTAAAATACCATATAATAAAGATGTTTACATGAGAAATAGAATTTAGGTCTTGAATTTTCTGGGAATAGCCTGCGAGGCCATCTTATTTGGGAGGAATTTTGTATAATCTTGTATAACTGGTAAATGTTAAGCGTGCATTGGTCACTACATGATTGTACAGTTTTTCTTAGTTTTCTGGGCACGTTGTTGTAAGCTGAATCTGGAACACATAATTACTGAAATCGTAAATATTTAAGTACTTATGTTAATGTAATTTCTTGTAGATGTTTCTCTTGCCTTCGCTTAGCTGTGGTATGTATCACAGTCGAACAAGTATCTCTTCATCAGGGCGTAGTAGTGGAAGGAACTTACTTGTGAATATATGGTACACAGTTCAGAATAATAACACAAGTGGGTGGAATTAAACTTCTCAAGGCTTTATTTCTAATGAATGTTTAAAGTTAATACTCTCGCTTATAACACATGAACTATCTATTGGTGAAACATATTCTGGTGGCTTGTATTGCTGTTAACGGTTAACATTTCTATACCCCCGCCGCTGTAACGTTGCACTTGACAGCTAGCATTTAAGTTGGTACACTCGCAAAAAAACAGATGAAAGCTTCAACCGTTGTGACTTCCTAAGCCAATCACAAGGCAGCATTCCGGATGGTCAATGACAAAGCGCAACCAGAACTAGAATTGGCTCTGTTGCCGGATGTAACTATTCCCCACCACCTGCTTCAGTTAGTGAATCTCTAGCACGAGCGTCGAGTTCTTTGCAAGCTACATATTGTTCATTGTTATTTATATTTGTGGTTATTGTTTAATAGTTTTGTTATTGTTCGTTTATACATATATTTATTTATATTTATCTATTTTATATATATTTCATTCATATTATTTATTTAAACAAAACTTAAGTGCGACAATGTCAGAAAAATGATGCCGATCGCCGAGTGATGATTCACAAAGTGAAAATCCTTTGTGCCGAGGTGTACCACTTAATAGTCAGGCATTGGAACTATTAAGGAGAACCCGGGAATTCTTTGAACAGGAAAAGGAGTACATGAAGCTTCATGGCAATCCCTCTATTCCTGCTAATAAAGCCATACAACGAACTGCAGCAGCTCTTGGACTAAGCACGAAAACTGTTATTTACAAGGGAGTGAAACTCCAAGAGAAAGAGGACAAAATTCCTGAACCATCTGGAACGCAACAAGTATTTCTATCAACTCCAGGGAAGAAAAGAAAGCAGCCTTGTCTAGTCACAAATCTTAATGCTTTCCGATTAGACACCATACGTAGACACATTTATGCCTATTATCATAGAAAGGAGTATCCGACCATACCAAAGCTGCTTATATCACTTATTTTCAATTAACAATAATAATACGAAATAGTTATTATGCATTGACGTTCGCTACTTACGTACACTTTTGTATGTGGCTTAGACACGATAGAAAGGAGAACAATCAGCTATTGTTATTTACTAGCCACTCTGGCAACATCGCAACCACAATGTAGCCAACCTTACACGAAGCCACACGAACTGTCAAGTGCAAAGATACAGCGGCGAGGGTATAAGTTCCCGTGTAGCTGTTTTTAATATATAAAAATCTCGTGCTTACACAATTTACCTTGACGAACATAGAGGTAAATTGTTACTTAATCTGAGTATACTGTATTTGTTGTGAACTTCACATACTTAACACATCACAAAACATGGCTTTACTTCTTGACGGTAAACTAGCAACTTGTACACTTGGGTAAGCTATTCACAACTACCACCTGACGAAAAATATTTTAATCTATTTGTTTATGTTTCATTGGTTGCTTCTTGTTCATGTTAAACGTTTAAAACTCTTATCATTCGCTGTCAGAAATCACAGGACATACGTTCTAATTTCAGCTGTTCTATCAACTGTCTAAAGGAAATTTCCAACAATCACCCTCGGCATTGTATACACAATAGAACGAGGCAAAGCTAATGTATATTTCTCTATCTAACAGTTCTCTCTGCACCAAAATAACAACACTCTTCATGTTTTAAGGCACCATCAGTTTCCGCCAAAAATACATTTACTTATACTATCACTTAAAATAATATTAACAGACATATACATACATATGGAAATATATTCAGACCTTAATTAATATTGTTGATATTTATATATTATTAGAGGGTTAATTATTACATTCGTTATTAAACTAATTGACATTAATGAGGTACCAAAAGTACTGCCTCACGCAGTAGATAAAAACGTACTGCACAGAAAATGTACATCTCTTTAAAAAACAGTTTATTTCAAATAATTTTTTGTGACATCAGCCATTATTAATGGTTTGAATTGCTCAATACTTGCTCATTCTATTAAAGTCCTGTTAACATTCAGTTAGTTCTTGCGATGTCATGGAAAGAGTATGGAATTTTAACCCCAGCTTAAAGAGACCAGTTCTTAAACATTTGTTTGATTATTCCATTGTGTATATAATGAAATGTTTAATGTAGCTATATCTGAAAAGGTTTATTTGGTTAAAATGAAATGCATAGGGAACAAACTTTCATAAGAATAATTTGTA
Organism: Deroplatys truncata; assembly: GCA_030765065.1. Lineage (NCBI taxonomy): Eukaryota > Metazoa > Arthropoda > Insecta > Mantodea > Mantidae > Deroplatys > Deroplatys truncata. The sequence continues at coordinate 49,219,459 of CM060975.1, read as the reverse complement.
CACCCACTAGTAAATTACATGGGGTATAAAAAGTCATGTGAATGTAACACATCAGATTTTTTTATTATTGGCTTGAATTTTCAATTACTTTTATACTTTTCTTCAAATGCTGTTGCTATTTATTACTTTCTCTACTACGTATAGTAAGTAGGGGAAGTATTGCATTCCACCCAAAAATTCGATACCGAGATTTCACCGGAAATACATGTTTTGAGACCTCCTGAATCCAAAAAAAGCATTTTTGGAAACATGTCTGTGTGTGTGTGTGTGCGTGCGTGCGTGCGTGCGTGCGTGCGTGTGTGAGAACAGCATAACTCAAAAACTAACCGTCGGATAAACACCAAACTTGGTATTTACGTTCAGTATCTTCCAGAGATGCGACACGAAGATTTTCAAGAAAATCCCCCCACTCCAGACTACCATTTACATGGAACATTTTTCGAAAATTTTAATTTTCTCAAAAATGGCTCTAACGATTTTGATGAAAATATCATATGTTTAAGATAATGTCATGAGAAATGAAATGTATATCTCGAAATTTCTGGGAATGTCTCCAAAAGTATTCTTCATTATGAACGACTTTTGCATAACTGGTAAACCATAAGAGATAGATAAAATTTTACTACACAAAAAATGTAGATCGCGTTAAAATACACAACTTATATCATATACATTTTTACTTTCTCTACTACGTATAGTAAGTAGGGGAAGTATTGTATTCCACCCAAAATTTCGATACCGAGATTTCATCGGAAATACATGTTTTGAGACTCACTGAATCCAAAAAAAACATTTTTGGAAACATGTCCGTGTGTGTGTCTGTGAACAGCATAACTCAAAAACGAAGAGTCGGATAAACACCAAACTTGGTATTTAGGTTCAGTATCTTCCAGAGATGCGACACGAAGGTTTTCAAGAAAATCCCCCCACCCCAGACTACCCTTTACATGGAAGATTTTTCGAAAATTTTAATTTTCTCAAAAACGGCTCTAACGATTTTGATTAAAATATCATATGTTAAGATATTGTCATGATAATTAAAATGTATATCTCGAATTTTCTGGGAATGTCTCCAAAAGTATTCTTCATTATGAACGACTTTTTCATAACTTGTAAACCATAAGAGATAGACAAAATTTTACTGCACAAAAAATGTAGATCGCGTTAAAATACACAATTTATGTCATATACATTTCTTTTGTTGAGTGATCCGTTTGCGAGATTTTGCTTGTTATTCCCTTAAATTTTGCAATACTTATACTTTTTCTCAAATTCATTATTCATTTTTACTTTCTCTACTACGTATAGTAAGTAGGGGAAGTATTGCATTCCACCCAAAAATTCGATACCGAGATTTCACCGGAAATACATGTTTTGAGACCTCCTGAATCCAAAAAAAGCATTTTTGGAAACATGTCCATGTGTGTGTCTGTGTGTGTGTCTGTCTGTGTGTCTGTGAACAGCATAACTCAAAAACGAACAGTCGGATAAGCACCAAACTTGGTATTTAGGTTCAGTATCTTCCAGAGATGCGACACGAAGGTTTTCAAGAAAATCCCCCCACCCCAGACTACCCTTTACATGGAACATTTTTCGAAAATTTTAATTTTCTCAAAAATGGCTCTAACGATTTTGATGAAAATATCATATGTGTAAGATAAAGTCATGAGAAATGAAATGTATATCTCGAATTTTCTGGGAATGTCTCCAAAAGTATTCTTCATTGTGAACGACTTTTGCATAACTGGTAAACCATAAGAGATAGACAAAATTTTACTACACAAAAAATGTAGATCGCGTTAAAATACACAACTTATGTCATATACATTTCTTTTGTTGAGTGAACCGTTTTCGAGATATTGCTTGTTATTTCCTTAAATTTTCCAATACTTATACTTTTTCTCAAAATCGTTATTCATTTTTTTTATGTCCTGGACATGCAAAGAGAATGGAATGCGCCACATAGCAACCAGCGTTAAAATATTTGACTATCGCTTAAAAGCTACCATATTTCCCTTGCATCTACAAGAAAATTACCAATAAGATTGACATCTCGATATCTCGATTAACATGAAGCATATGGAGAATAGGCGTTTGTAAAAATAGTGTGTACAAGAGTAGAGAAAGTCATGGGAGTGTAACACATCAGATTTTTTTTGTTGAGTGAACCATTTTCGAGATATTCCTTGTTATTTCCTTAAATTTTCCAATACTTATACTTTTTCTCAAATTCGTTATTCATTTTTTTATGTCCTGGACATGCAAAGAGAATGGAATGCGCCACATAGCAACCAGCGATAAAATATTTGACTATCGCTTAAAAGCTACCATATTCCCCTTGCATCTACAAGAAAATTACAAATAAGATTGACATCTCGATATCTCAATTAATATGAAGCATATGGAGAATAGGCGTTTGTAAAAATAGATTGTACAGGAGTAGAGAAAGTCATGTGAGTGTAACACATCAGATTTTTTTTCTTGTGGTCAAGCAAGGAACATGGAATTCCAAAACATCACATAGCAACCCGCTTTAAAAAGATTTTGCTATTGCGTCAGCCTACTGTATCCCTCTTGTGTATACAATGAAATGTGTAATAAAAGCATTTCTCCAAACTTTTAACATGGAGTGGAAGAATAAGCTTTTGTAAGAATAGTTTGTAGAAGATATGTTTAAAAACTTTAAACAAATATTATTGCCATATATTGTACATAATTTTATTGCAGAGGTAGAAGACCTTCCTACTTCAGTACAAGAACAATTATTTGAAGAACTGCTAGATAAAGATGCACAACAGCAACTGGAGTCTGAACCATCAGTAATAAACTGGTCTCTTGAGCTAACAATGCGACTGGGTTCACGGTTATATGCTCTATGGAATCGTTCTGCTGGTGATTGCCTCCTGGACTCTGCTATGCAGGCGACTTGGGGAGTGTTTGATCGTGACAATACACTCAGAAGGGCGCTTGCCGATAGCTTACATCAGTGTGGTCACGTGTAAGTAGTTTCTGCTAATTAAACAATGAGAGTGCTATGTCTTCATTTAATTATGTTCCAGCATTCCTTATTTCCATGTTCTTCAGTGTTAATGAAAACAATACTGCATTTTGTTTTTTATTGTTGAGAATGATTTTCCTGCAGAACTTATCTTCATGAACAATGAATTGTGTGAAAATGAACAGGGAGTAGGAAAACTCATTTACACATGAGTAAAATTACCTGGACATGTTTTGAGAGTCCGTTGCTCTCATTGTATATTCCAGACTTTTGTTCTGGAGGGACTTGATCTTTCAACTTTGAACTTAGGAGATTTTTAATGCTGTGTTTGTTATATGGTGCAAGTTTTACATGGAATTCTGTAAATATGTTTTCAAATTTGTGATAAAAGTGTGGATGGCATGTAAATTTGCGGAAAATTTGAGAGTGGAGACTTCTGTAACATTCTTCTTTCTTTTGAATTTATTTATTTTCTTTATTATAGTGGATTTTCTGAAACCATTGGTAAGTGCTATGTTTAATATGTAGTCAAATTCTGTTCTGTGCTCTGTGTAATTCATAGGGATGTTAACCAACCTATATAATAGGCTGTTGAATAACGCAAATATATGACTGCCTAGGTTGTAGCTATTATTTTTTATGTAATTGTCTGTATGTGTGGCCTTCCTATGTATACCAAAGCTAATCTTGGAGTTTTCATTCCTCATAATCTTCAGATCTAAAAATGGGAAGTAGCCGTCTTTTTCAGTTTCTATTGTAAATTTGATTGACTTTTCTTGTAGGTTTAATGATTTAAGTGCGTTAAGTGTTTCTGTGGAATTATTGCAAATATATCGCCATAGAATGCCTAGATTGCAACATGAAATACATTGGGAAAACCAAAAGAAATATTGAAATGCACAGAAAAGAACACTTCGGGAACATTCACCAAAAACAAATTGAAAAATCTGCTGTTGCGAATCATTTTGGGGAGAAAAAACACGAAATAGACCCGGATGTCTAACTGTTTAAAGAAGTCTCAAAACCTATGGATCTATCCACTTGGGAGAAAATCTACATTTGGAAGAACAAGAATATTGTAATGAATTTCGATATCCCAGCAGAAGACAAACTCAGCAAGTACATCAAACCTTCACCAGATACCATCACAGATGGTCAACACAGGCAGATACAGGACAATCAAACCACCACCAGCCAGTAGGTCAGCAGTTGACAATGAGAGCAAGGGACTCTCGAAACATGTCCAGATAATTCTACTTAAGTGAAGAGTGTAAATGAGTTTTCCTACTCCTCGTTCATTTTCATTTCTGAGAATAGCCTGTGAAATTCTCTTTATTCAGAAGGGATTTTCTATGATATTGTATAACTGGTAAACATTATGAGGTAGACAAAAACATACCTTTCAAAAAATGTAGATCTTTTTAAAACATACAATTTTAAAGTGCTGTTACTGTTCGTCTGTGTCTTGCGATGCCATGGAGTTTCAAGTTCAGCATAAAGTGACTTGCTTTTAAACATCTGACTATCAATTATGTTTCCTATATCCCTTTTGTACCTACAACGAAATGTGTAATATAGCTATTTCTGCAAAGGTTTATCTTGATTAATATGAAGCAGATAGAAAAATAAGTTTTTATAAGAATACTTTGTACAAGTTAAGCAATAAGTAATAGTGGGTAGAGAAAGTCATGTAGATGTAGCAGTGAGATTTTTAAACATAAGAAATTGTGAATTTGATAAATTATTGAGGATTTGCAAACAATTTGTGGGTTGGAAAACTACCCAGTACACCTTATGTTTTCATATGAAGCAATCATAAAGTCGAATTTGTAACACTATATTTTGTTTACCTTTAATTTATTGGAATATGTTTGGGAGCACTTGGTCCCATCTTCAGGATGGCCAACTGGTGAGAGATATTGGGGAACTTTCTGTGTATACATAGAGACATCTGATCTGGTAACTGTTAGAGGCAGAGGGGTGATGAATTTGCTGAGTTGGTTTCGTGGGGATACTTCAAAATTTATCACATGATGCTTGTTCTTTAAGATATTTATTTTCCATCATGTTGTCAATTCTGATGGGATATTTGCTGTTTTTTTAAAAAGTTTTGAGGTTGGATCAATTTCATGGTTACAGGATAAAAAGTGTGCTTCTATTGTTGATTTATTTGTTTGTTTGAATATAAATTTCTAAGATATTCCGTGATCCTGGTTACTAGGTTTTGTTTTGTTTTCCGTATGTAAAGTTGCTAGCAATCAGAGCAATATATGTTATGTAATTTCAATATTTTAAATGAAGCTATTTTCTCTTTCAGTGAACTGCATATTAGGTTTTAGATGCTGTATGTATTTTCTGATGCTAGATTTATGTATTGGTTGATTACCTTTTGCCTCTTGAATTTTACTACTCCAAATATATGATCATCTCATATAATACATTCACTTCACTATATACATCTTCTAATATTAACTTCAAATTGAAAGAAACTTGTAACAGTGAAGCCTGAAATAGTTTAGTAACATTTGAGTTGATTTGTAATTTACGTTTGCACATGTTCGACCTTCAACTAAAGATTAAAGTGAGGGCTTTCGAAAATTATCCAATTTCAGTAACTGAAGCATTTTGTTCCAAATCGACTCAAATATTACTAAATTAAACGTCTAATATATTTACAAAATCTAATATTTCTTATGTTTACTTTTTGTGCAACTTTCTGTAGTATTCAGTTTTGTTGCAATTTCCAAGTCATGAATTGTACAGGTTTATAGGCTTAATTAAGCATTTTCTTGTAGTTCAAGATAATTTTGAACGAGAAAAATTGTACCAGAAGCAGTTATGTATTAGTTAAGGTAGATTATTGTGATGAGAGCTTGTGAAAGCTTTATCCTCATGCTGACAGTTTTTAAGCAGAAACTGTAGGACAAGTAGAGGAAAGATGTAGCACTGCATACAAAATAAATTACTCAGAAACAGTTAGTAGTGTTTACTTTATGGCAAGCTGGTCATAACTCAAAAATATTCTTTGTAACAATTATACCTTATAATTGAAATTGTGAGTAGATTGGTGTCACTTTAGTATCACTTGAGTTTTCACACAGAACATGTTTTGAAGATGTTCGCCTCCATTGTCAGCTGTATGTCACTGGTATCTGGAAGGGGATACCCTAATTCAGTGTTGGCTGTACTGCCATTTGGACATAAAGGATCCCCTTCGAGATGCCAGAGAACATAATAGCTGACAATGGGTGCAAATGTCTTCGAACATGTTCTGAGTGAAAACTTAGTAAATAAAACTAAAGTGTCGCCATTCAATTTTCAATTTCAATTATTGTTAAAAGTTTCACTGTTTATAATCACTTCTAATAACTTAGCAAGGAATAACCTAATTCTAGTTTTGTATACCATGCAGCAGAAATAATGAAAGCATTTATTTTTGCAGATTTTATCCTCGTTGGAAAGAGTACGAAGCCAGTCAGGCGCAGCTGATGGAGTTTAGTCTCGAAGAGGGACAGTGGGAGGAAGACTGGGCTGGTTTGCTATCCTTGGCGAGTCAGCCAGGCTCTAGTCTCGAGCAGTTGCATGTTTTCGCCCTCGCACACATTCTCCGTAGGCCCATCATAGTATATGGAGTTAAATATGTCAAAAGCTTCCGTGGTGAAGCAATTGGATATGCTAGGTTTGAGGGTGAGGTTTTATTATCAGTCACATCTCATAATATTAATACTAATTATTTTAACACATTTAGGATGTAGACACAAATTTAATGCAATAGTTTCATTCACAGAAGTGGAATGTTCTGAATGTGAGGACATCTATTATTTCCAGGCACTGTACATTTCTCTTAGGCAAAGTTTGCTGATTACTTCCATAGGCAAATGTGTCACTGGCTTCATTTCATTAAATTCAACTCTTCTTTTTTTTTCTCTCCACAATTTTCCACCCTATTTTACATATAGATGTATGTTGGGGTTATGGTTACAATAAAATAAAACCTAAATACTAATGGACAATAACTACGACATTGCAATTTAGCATGAATCTGTCGGATAAAACATAAACTGTTATAATGACTTGCTTTTTAAATAAATGATACAGAGCTGTACAAATTCAACATTATACCCCCGCCGCTGTAACGTTGCACTTGACAGCTCGCGTTTAAGTTGGTACACTCGCAAAAAAACATATGAAAAGCTTTCACCGTTTGACTTTCTAAGCCAATCACAAGGCAGCATTCCGGATGGTCGATGACAAAGCGGAAGCGGCTCTGTTGCCGGATGTAGCTATCCCCAACCACGTGCTTCAGTTTGTGAATCTCTAGCACAAGCGTCGAGTTGTTCTTTGCAAGCTACATATTGTTCTTGTTATTTGTATTTGTGGTTATTGTTTTATAGTTTAGTTATTGTTCGTTTATATATATATATATATATATATATATATATATATATATATATATATATTTATCTGTTTTATATACATTTAAGTCATATTATTTATTTATACAAGATTTAAGTGCGACAATGTCTGAAAAACGACGTCGATCGCCGAGTGATGATTCACGAAGTGTAAATCCTTTGCGCCACTTAAGAGTCAGGCATTGGAACTATTAAGGAGCACCCGAGAATTCTTTGAACAGGAAAAGGAGTACGTGAAGCTTCACGGCCATCCCTCTATTCCTGCTGATAAAGCCGTACACTGTCACTTCAACCCTATCAAATTATTGTGGAACGACATTAAGGTTTATGTGAGGGAGAACAATAAGTCATTTACCATTACCGAGGTGGAAAGGCTTTTGTGGGAAGGTGTGGCGACGGTGGACGCGGCTTCGTGGAAGAAGAAAGTAGATCATGTGAATAAGCTAAGACAAAAACACAAGAAATAGACGGAATTATTAGTGAGTGTGAACCATTAATGATATGCCTTGGTGAAGATAATGATGACAGGGATTTGGATGGAATTGAGCCATTGCAGTTTTAAATCGTGAATGAAAATAACTTTTGTTATCGCGTGGTTATAATTTGTTTTATTTCTCCTCAATGTGGCAGGCAAGTTTGCATTGTTCTGTTTCTATATTGTCAAAAGTGCGTAATTTATTCTACATATGCTGCAATGTTTATGCAAAGTTATTTTCAATTAACAATAATAATACAAAATAGTTATTATACATTGACGTTCGCTACTACGTACACTTTTGTATGCGGCTTAGACTCGATAGAAAGAACTATCAGCTGTTATTGTTTACTAGCCACTCTGGCAACGTCGCAACCACAATGTAGCCAACTTTACGCGAAGCCACATGAACTGTCAAGTGCAAAGATTCAGCGGCGGGGGTATAAGTTGAGAAAATGTTTGACTTGGAAACTCATCTTTCGTAACTGCCATTTTTATGAATGGTTTTCATCATAACTTGTAAACTATTAAAGATACAAGAATAACATTTTTTATCCTAATGTACCTTGTAAGTTTGAACTACATAAAGAATCTTGTTTATTTTAGCTATAATGCATTTTTTAAATGTATTATCTTATCAAGCAAAACGAATGCAGCAATAACGGTTATGAGAAAGACATATATCATAAAAAAGTTAGTACAAGATAAGATACAATTCAGTGAAAAAATTGTGCAGATATTGAATAATTTGTGGAATTTATCTTTGTAAATGCCTACTCAAGCAGGGGGGGTGGCTGTATTTCAAAAGTTAGAACTAGGTAATGATTAGTCCATCTTCAAGAAATTATATATTTTTGCAATGTGTAAATGTACATTATCCACAAAAGGTTTTGTTTCATTAGCAGTTACGAATCCTGAGTTATAAACTGCTCATTTTGTTAAGTTAATATTATGAAAGGTATATCTACGTGCTTAAGGTTTGCTCCCTCCTTTAAAATACACATGAAAATAAGTAGTAGTGGGTAGAGAAAGTTGTGTGATTGTAACGCATCCCATTTTTATCAATCTCATTGAAACAGTAGAAGTTTTCATTGTATACACAATCTCTATCTACATTAGTATCTATAAACAAACAAGAAATATGATCTAGTTTATACATTTAATTTATGTTTGGAAACATTTCCTAGTTGACACACTTTTGGAAACATATCCTAGTTTACACATTTAACTTACATTTGGAAACATTTCCTAGTTTTCACATTTAACTTACATTTGGAAACATTTCCCAGTTTACACATTTAACTTACATTTAGAAACATGTCCTAGTTTACACATTTAACTTACATTTGGAAACATGTCCTAGTTTACATATTTAACTTACATTTGGAAACATGTCCTAGTTTACACATTTAACTTACATTTGGAAAGATGTCCTAATTTACACATTTAAGTTACATTTGGAAACGTCCTAATTTACACATTTAACTTACATTTGAAACATGTCCTAGTTTACACATTTAACTTACATTTGAAACATGTCCTAATTTACACATGTAAGTTACATTTGGAAACATGTCCTAGTTTACACACATTTGGAAACATGTCCTAGTTTACACACATTTGGAAACATGTCCTAGTTTACACATTTAACTTACATTTGGAAACATGTCCTAGTTTACACACATTTGGAAACATGTCCTAGTTTACACATTTAACTTACATTTGGAAACATGTCCTAGTTTACACACATTTGGAAACATGTCCTAGTTTACACATTTAACTTACATTTGGAAACATGTCCTAGTTTACACACATTTGGAAACATGTCCTAGTTTACACATTTAACTTACATTTGGAAACATGTCCTAGTTTACACACATTTGGAAACATGTCCTAGTTTACACATTTAACTTACATTTGGAAACATGTCCTAGTTTACACATTTAACTTACATTTGGAAACATGTCCTAGTTTACACACATTTGGAAACATGTCCTAGCTTACACATGAAACTTAAATTTGGAAACATGTCCTACTTTACACATTTAACTTACATTTGGAAACATGTCCTTGTTTACACACATTTTGAGACATGTCCTAGTTTACACATTTAACTTACATTTGGAAACATGTCATAGTTTACACACATTTGGAAACATGTCCTAGTTTACACATTTAACTTACATTTGGAAACATGTCCTATTTTACACATTTAGCTTACATTTGGAAACATTTCCTAGTTTACACATTTAACTTACATTTGGTAACATGTCCTAGTTTACACATGTAACTTACTTTTGGAAACATTTCCTAGTTTACACATTTAACTTACTTTTGGAAACATTTCCTAGTTTACACATTTAATTTACATTTGGTAACATGTCCTACTTTACAGATTTAACTTAAAATAGAAATATGTCCTGGTTTACACGTTTAACTTACATTTGGAAACATGTTCTGGCATAAATTAGTTATGTGAACAAGTTTAGTTTTTCTTTGGTAGTAATGCAGAGTGCTGCATATGTCAGCTAACCACTGCACATGGTCAGGAAATTGATAGTTGACAGAACCTGTCACAGTAAAAATGTCAGTGAAGGAAATTTCCTCAGAAGTAGTGGCAGCACTGATATATTAGTAATAAGTGACAAGCTGTTTTCGTTTGGCCATTGTTAACATGAAAAGCTTAAAATAGAGATAATGTATGAACAGAAAATTGTTCACAGAACAGCTTGTGCTTCTTTTACAGAAGTGATGGCAACTTGATCAAAATTATGAGGATGCAAGCTAGTCTTTCATTGAAAAGTATCTGCATTCTCAGTCACCATGTAGGCAAGCTATCTACAAAAAACAAATTGAAGATTCGAGATGACAGGTTCTGAGCTGACTTACAATGCAGTGACCATCCAAAATAGGTTTTCAAAGAAGAAAATCTGCAAGTCTTTGCAGAGACATTCATTCAATCACCCAAGAAATCAGCAAGAAAAGAGCTTCTAATGAATTACAAATTTCTGAAGAAGTGAAAGAAGAATGTTAAAAATGTTACATATGAAACCTTACATGCCAACATTGCTGCATGCCCTAAACAAGGATGATCCTGACCAAAGGCATGAATTCTGTGAGTGGTATGTGATCTGCGATGCTAATTTTTACAAAAGGTCCAATGAAGCATGTTTTAAGTTAAATAGAAGAGTCAACAAACATAATTGCATGTATTGGGCTTCAAACATCCACGAGTTGTAATTGAGGAAGAATTGAATGTGCCTGGAGTTATGTTTTGGGCAAGTATATGCAGTGAAGGAGTGATAGGCCCTAATTTTTTCAATGGGACCATGACTGCGAATAGGTACCCTTGAATGTTAAGAAATTATGTTAGAATAGAATTAGACAACAGCATTGTGTTTGAAGTTGTACGAAACAACCTTGTTTGGCGGCAAGATGTGCCCTACCGGACTATGAATTTAATGTCTGTGTATTTTTGGTTGACCATTTTGAAGAGTGGATAGGAAGGTAGGGTAAAATCAATTGGCCACTGAGAACACCAGACCTCACGCCTTATGATTTTCAATATGGATAATTTTAAAGGACAAAGTTTTCAGTACTAAGCCTACAGCATTTACGGGATTTGATTGTACAGGAATTTGAAATCACTTTTGGTAATAATGAGAAATTGTGTGACATCTGCAAATCAGTTTTCAAACAGTGTCATAAATGCTTAGATAACAATGGAGGCCTTGGGAAGCATGCCTGTGTTGTAGTCCATTTAGCGTTACCCAAGGAACACCATGTGGAGGCGGACTACGTTGTTCCCCTAAAATATGGAGAACTACTAGCAACAGTAAACAAGAGACTTAAAAGTAAACTAGAAATTTCACAAAATAATTCACTAAGAATAATAACAGGAGCTGTAAAAACAACACCAATTACAGTACTACAAAGTTTCACAAAAAACATGGCTATAGAATTGGAACATGAGTTGAAAGCAATTACTCTAGCACAAAAACTGCAAGTCAATAGAAATAGATACAAATGCTACCACACAGCAGATACTATAAGTAATTTAAAAACTCAAATAAGCTTCAGAACATATATTAATAACCTAAAATAAAAGAATATAATTACTACAAATATAATTGCAACAGTGGTAACAAGTCCAATAGAATATATTGATATACAATATCAGAATGACCTGATATATATAATACACAAACAAAACAATATATCAGATGAAATGAGAGCCATAGCAATAGCTACGGAAAATAAAAGATACAGAAAAAGAATGGCTCCGAATATATACAGATGGATCCCTCATCAATAAAAAAAATGCTGGTGCAGGAGTATACTGTAAACATTTTGTACAGTATCTAACATTAGATGAAACCTCAAACCACTATGATGGAGAATTAACAGCTATAAAAGCAGCATTACAGAACATTCTATATAGACCATACATAAAACAAAAAGTAGACTCAAAATCAGCCATAGATGGAATAGTAAATCACAATAATAAAACAACAAGAAATATTAAAGAAATAAGAAGCCTAATTAAAGAGTTGAAACTAGAAATCATGTCACTCTACAATGGAACCCAGCTCATGTCGAACTTTTGGGCAATGAACATGTGGATCATTAGCAAAGAAAGATGCAATACAACAAATAAAACCTGTAAAACAGATGGAAATAAATAAACAATTAAATAACATTAAACAACATTTCAAAAGACAGCAGAGACTTGATGAAGAAGTTAAATTAAAAGATGAAGATTATAAGAATATTAAAGATAGAGTTGATATACAAAAAATGCCAAGGAAGACTGCAGTGGCCTTATTTAGATGGCAACTGGCCATGATTGCCTCGCAGAACACCTCTACAAGATAGGATGCCTACCTACACCCAAGTGCACTCTCTGTGAAGAAGATGTCATCCTGAACAAACAACATCTCGCCAAATGCAAAGGCCTTAAAAGTGATAACTTACAGACTTTATATTGGAAAGCCAGAGGGAAATTGATGCAGATCAATTAATCCCCAACAACAGCAACAACAACAATGGAGGCCACTTTGAACAATTTCTGTAATTGTTTTTTGTATAATTGTTGTAAGCTACATAAAATAATAAAATTGCATTTTCGGTTAATTACTTACGTAACATCCTGTATACCAACTTCAATGTAAGCAGCTTCAGAGTAGACATAAGCACACTTCTTTTTTACCCAAATTTTTACTTGCTTCTCTTACTAATGTGCAGTTTTTCCATTTCAGGCGTTTACCTGCCTTTACTTTGGGAACAGAGTTTCTGCATACGATCTCCTTTGGCATTAGGTTACACTCGTGGTCACTTCTCAGCGCTGGTTCCCATGGAGCCATACAGCAGAATGGAAGGGGGTATTGCAGGAGGAGGCAACAACCTTTCCCCTAATGATGATCTGCAAATTACTTTCCTTCCACTTATGGATCGAGACCGTAAACTACTTCCTGTCCATTTTCTAACACAAGAAGAGGTGAGCTATAAACAAGAAAGATTGTATACAAGGTATACTCTTAATTGAACACTTATCTGACAGGGATACCACCAGATTAATGAAAATGCTGTGTTATTCAAATTTTTGTAATTAAAATGGATTTAAATGACAAAACTCATGTATATTATACTCTAATACATATAAAATACATTAAAATCTCGTTAGTACGTTTTTGCAGGGACCCAAGGATTTGGACGTCATAGACGGGAAAACGTGTTAACGAAAATACATAATCTGCAACTTAAGAACATATTTATGTAACAAAATCTAATAATACATCTTACCTCAAAAATGGATGTGAAATATAGACACTATTTACACTGGTTTGAAATACATATCGATAGTTGATTGCTTTGTTGGTTTTAATGCCAAAATTTTACTATCCATCTTGTTTAGTAAAGTCATTACATCATCATCAACTTTGAAACTGCACACATATCGCTTCACTATGTCCATTGCCTGCATCGCTTCCGACACTGTAGGTACTGGCTCAGGATCTGGTTCATCGTCACTTTCATCTCCCACTGACGCCTCATCTTTCACTTGTTCTTCAAGTATTTCATCTATTGTCGCTGTTTCACACACTGGAATTTCATTGTCAATGTTTACATAGGTTTTGAAAAACATGCCGGCCTCGTCTGCTATTTGGCTCCATTCTTCACTTTCGGAAAACTCGTCTTCCTGCGTAATTGCATCACCAAGAACTCGGCAAAAACCAGCTTTATTAAAGCAGTTCCTAATGGTATCTTGCGTCACACAATCCCAAGCAGTTCTAATAAAATGCATGGCATCTAAGACGGTGATTTTTCTTGTCGATTTCAGTGCAGCCAACCTTCTCTGTACCAGCCTCTTACGATATGCAAGCTTCATGCACCAAATTATGCCTTGATCTAAAGGTTGTAGCTTACTCGTGCAGATTGCTGGGAAGAAAATGATCTTTATGTTTCTTAAGTTTGAAACAGTTGGTGGATGAGCGGCACACTGATCAATAAACAGTGCAGTTTTCCTGCTTCTTATGCCCAGTCTTGCATCCCATGCTCGTAAGAAATTTTCAAAGACGGCAGAAGTTATCCAGGCTTTTGTATTGGAAGTGTACTTACATGGAAAAGATCGCACATTCTTAAAACATCACGGATTGCGTGCTTTTCCAATAACCAGCAGTACCAATTTCTCCGTTCCGCTTTCGTTACAGCACAACAAAACTGTAATCCTCTCCTTGTTAAGTTTCCCACCGTGGCACTTAGTGCCCTTAAACTCCTGGGTTTTGTGTGGCAAAAGATGGAAAAATAGTCCTGTTTCATCTGCATTATACACATCGTTGGGGCTATAGTCTATCAAAATTGACGGGAGCGTTGTATTTTTCCACATTTCTATGTTTTCACACAGTGTAGCGTCATTATCTACGGCAGCAGCCTCACCTCGCAAACATCTGTAGACTAAGCCATGTCGATTCTTGAACCTTTCAATCCAGCCATTGGACGCTTTGAAATCATCCAGTCCCATCTTCTGTGCTAAATGTGTTGCCTGAGCTTGAACCACAGTACCGTCTATTGGCACATTTGAAGCTCTAGCTTGTGTAAACCTTTTTAGCAGAACATCATCTAATTCTGGAAACTGGCCAGGGCGATTACGTTTTCTTTTAGCATTTTTTCCTTCTTCAAAAGCAGTTTCAATTAGTTTACGTTTGCTAACAATTGTGTTTAAGGTTGATGGAGGAATGTTTAACTTCCGCGCTATATCCACACGTTTCATATTTGGATTGCGATCTACTTCCTCAAGGATTTTCAGTTTTTCACTGTTGGTTATTTGCCGCACTTTCTTTTTCTCCATTGCGAACAAAAAGTAAAAATACTATGTATTACGTTTCGTCAACACTCAACAGCATAAACTAACCACACCAAGCCACTGTTAAACTAAAGCGTCACCACAGAACACCAAAGAGCATCACTAAAGCATCCCCCCTCCCACACACACTTACACACACACACAAAAAAAAAAACGTGTCCCACAAATATGTACATGCATGCTATTGGCTGCCGGTTCCACCCCGCCTGGCTTGACCAAAGTAGCGAATGAGAACGTCAAACTTTTGAATGTAGTAAATCTACTCCCGCTGGACCGTTACTTTTATGTGCTCAAAAATGACTAATATCGACCAAACATTGGCCAAAATAGCGAATGAGGGCGTCAAACTTCGAACGTAGTAAGCAGGAACGAGACAATGTACTAAACAAACGTTATTGATGCATTTTGTGCCGGGACTTTTATGATTCAACGCAATACACGAGAAAACATGTTAATGAGGAACGTGCTAACGAGATTCCACTGTATATGAAAAACTGAAAATATATATTGAAACAACATTGGAGATTGCTGAAAAATTAAAACTTAAGATATAGTAATGAATTATGGCCTTGTATTATGATCTCTTTAAAAGCTGAGGTTTACTAACCTGTGGTTAATGCTAACCATTGGTTAAACAGAGTACAAATTACAAATGATAGGTAACGTAGGTTAGTTAACCTCGAATTCGTCAACAATTTGATATGGTTGACAACATTTCCGTGTGCAATTTCACATCACCTATACCTGGTTCAGCAAGAGATGATATGTATATATCCTTCCGCGTGTAAGCGGAAAGGAGAAGATGGAGGAGTTGGGGAAGGAAATGAGGCATTTTGTTTGGTTTACACTACTGGTGCACATTTGGAATTGCATCACTGACGTTGCTTTATGTGCAGGACTTGGAGGTTATATGCTTAATGAACATTTGTTCTCTTTGTAATATGCTACTTTGTTGATCATAACTAATATATTACTGGAGGCAAATAATAATAACTTTTCGCTTTTACTTTTATTCTGATTCTGGCACCTTCCAGATCAGATTCGAAACCATCTTCTGAATCATTCTCAGCGGTGTTAATAACCAGATGGTCCACTACACTGCATGTTAAACCGTCCAGTTCTGCACCTTTGTTTCGTAAATATTTATGATGCCACACAACAGTATATTCTCTGTCATAATCACTTTTGTTTTTTTCCTGTTCACAAAATCAAAGCCAATCTGCTTCAATATTGAATAAAATAAAGTCCTTTTGTCACAACTTGAACCACACCGTCACTGTCCATACTGTGACGGAATGGCAATTGGTATGAGAAAACGGGCCCATTCTTACCTGAAAATTACCCAAGTAATGCCTGTCCCGCCTGGAGAGAGAGGCGGAGGAATAAGGCACGTGCATAATACGGTGGAAGGGATATCTTCCCTCTTCCGCATCAGCTGTGGTATTTGTCAGAAACAGATATTTGCACCTCTGAATAAAGCCTTTATGGAATAGCTCTAAATAATCTAGCTATATGCAACCATTTTATAGGTATATAAATAACACTAAATAACTCCCTAAAAAGCTTAAACTGAGCCAATGTTTTGGGAACTAGTTATAAAAAAGGAAGAATATGACACCTATGCTGCAGACAAAAACACGTGCATTTGTTTACATTGCAACTCAACTCTCATTGATCAAGATATAGGTGGAAACTTATAGCATTAAATCTTCAAAATAACTTCTGCTGTAATGTTGTTGAGCTTGCCATCTGATTTATATGTATAATAAAATAATTATTGTGTTGGGCTTTCATGATTAGTATAGATTGTTTCTGATGCCTTGATAATAGGCTGGATGCATTTAGAAATGTAATAAGGCATACTTGATGGTAATACGATTTATATAATTTAGGTAGCAACACATTTCTAAGGGTTATACCATTAAGTTTGCAGTGAGTTTGGGATAGGTTAAGTTTGTTTTGGTATGTTACAAATGAATTATTTCCATTAATATGGTTCTTGGAGGTACTGTTAAAAAGGATAGCTATACGTGTAGTAGAGTTTAAAGAGTGGTTTGGGCATTTCAGTGTATTAGGTTTTATGGGGTTTCACTATCAATTTATTTAGGTTAATGGAAAAATAGATTTTGCATATATAGAAACACGGTAACAGAGAAGGCTGGAGTCTCTCCTGATTCTAACATATGCTAACCTAGGGTAGTGTTCCCCATGATGGAGTAAATTACTTTGGAAGTAACGTTTGCCAAAGAAGTTTATACTACAGAAGTAGCTTACTACTGGAGCAATTTATTCTGGAAGTAGCAGAGTGCTCAAATAGAATTTACTCTTTTAGTTATGACTTTGGAAGTAAGAGCTCATACTCCCAGAGTATTGTTTTGTTTGCACAACTTACTTGAAGCGATCATGGATAAGGTTATGTGTGATAGGAAAACGGGTGTTGGTAGAGATAATGAAAATCCATTTAAACAATATAGTGAAAAAACATGATGTAAAGATGTTATGGACGAGCTTAATGCTTCAAGCAAGGAGAAACATACTGAAAAGTAGCCTATAATTATTTGGAAACAATGTTCTTAATCTTTATATTTGCATTGCAGATCGCTTGCACATTATTGGAGGAATACCCTCTCTGATTTCAGAAAAGTTCACCATTTTCACCCAATGGCCACAAAAGGAACATGCGTATAGTCAATTGCACCTACAGTAGGTGGGGAAACCCACAAAAGTGAAGAAGTATTGGCTGTTATTTTCTGAACACTTGTTATATTTATTTATGTAACTTGCTCTTAACCTCAAAAGCACTCTAACAGCGTGATGAAAGATATGACCAGCAGGCATATAGTGGACATTTATAAGATCACCTGCAACTATCTGAAATGTTCCAGTACGAAACACTTGTAGGATGCATAATAATTGCAATTTGGGTGTTACAGCTGAATTCATGTCATGAGTTTTGTTGTAAATGCTCTCTAAGTAGGTTCAAAAGGAATGTAAGAGTTACTTTACTAATACCAAAAGGTCCCTTGAACACTCTCTCTCTCTTTCTCTCTGTATAAGTATCATATGGATCTTGCCCTACCCATACTATACAGTAGAATCTCGTTAGCACGTTTTTGCAGGGACCTAAGGATTTGGACGTCATAGGCGGGAAAACGTGTTAACGAAAATGCAAAATATGCAATTTAAGAACCTAGTTATGTAATAAAATTTAATAATTACTACATCTCCATGGGTAATTGAAATCGATTTTGAGTACAATCCATGTTGAATTCAATATGTGTTCAAATGGATTTGGATACACAAAGCCTGAGAATAAATAATTCAAGCTTTTATGTTGGTCCACTTGGATTTTTGAGGTTATGAATGTTTTTGAGAAAATAAATTGTGAATTATGGAAGCGACAAGAGTGGCTTTGCTGTGCGTTTTATTACACATGTGATAACAATTTCCGCAAAAAAAAGAAAGAAAAAAAAAAAAAAAAAAATATGAGTGTGCATCATGTTATGAGTACAATAGGCAAATGTATCTTTGGCGTATTCAATACGATTTGAATACGGTAAGTGTTTCCATGCAACAAATTTCGTTCTGATCCTATTTTCCAAGAGGAAAGTTTTGTTTTTGCATTTTTCCCTTCTTTAAAAGCAGTTTTAATCAATTTAGGTTTGCTTACAATTGTGTTTAAGGTTGACGGAGGAATGTTTAACTTCCGCAATATATCCACATGTTTCATATTTGGATTGTGATCTACTCCAAGGATTTTCAGTTTTTCACTGTTGGTTACTTTCTTTTTTCATTGCAAATGAAAAGTTAAAATACAATCTACGTATGTTTGGTCAACACTCAGCAGTAGAAACTATCGTTTGCGTTTACCACGCCAAGGTAAAGCATTCTCTATCCCACCCACACAAATCGTGTCACACAAATATTTACATACATGCATGTGATTGGCTGCCGGTATCCACCCCGTGACTGAGAATTGACCAAAGTAGCCAATGAGGACGTCAAACTTTGAACGTGTTAAGCGCCTTCTCCCACTGTACCGATCAAGGATTGGCCAAAACAGTGAATGAGGACGTCAACTTCAAACATAGTAAGCGGGACTGGGAAAATGCACTAAGCAAACGTTATTTATTACATTTGGTACCAGGACTTTTACAATTGAACGTAATACACGGGAAAACGTGTTAATTAGGAACGTACAAACGAGATTCCACTGTGTGCACTATTGTACTCCCATTGTTTTCTTAATCAAGATCATGGATGTAATATAAATAATTGGTGTTTTCTTTATCGAGCTCATCAATGTAATCTAAGTAATCCATAAACACTTCAAAATATCTTCCTTCAAATATACATGTTGTAGTTCAATCGACAGATGAGTTACTCCAGCCAAGTTGCAAGAGTAAATTCTAACCTATATTTGTGTTCTATTTATTTCTGTAGTAATTTACTCTAAGAGTATCTGAAAGGAGTAAAATACTTCAGAACAACAACTCTCAAATGGAAGTTTACTAGTAGTTTACTATGGAAAAAGATTAAATTAAGTTTTATTTATGGACGCTCTTGAACTACTACGGTTCTTAGCGTCCCATTCTATATTGGGTGTCTAAGATCGGAAATTTTGCTCAGAGGCCTCTTTATCAGGCTTGAAGTTCTTTTATGTGCCATAAATCTACAACACAATGCCACCGGCTTTAGTTCCCTTATGCAGGAAGCCATACTAATGATTGTTACACCCAAAAAAAGTGCATTTTCTCCACCGGATGTTTATTATGGAAGCAGAGCTTACCCTAGGTTGGTGCATACTGGCCTTATTGTGTTAATGTTTCTGTTGAAACATTCAAAACTGAGTAGGGAAGAAATGAAATGGTTTACCTGATGTACAAATATGTACTTATTTCATTTCTGCCAGGGGTGTTAACTTACTCCGCTACACTGAAATTTGTGTCGATTACATTTAAGAAACACTTTTATCAATTGTATTGCGTTAAAAAAGGAAAAAAAAGTCATAAACTCAGGAAGAGGTTGTGATGTTCCTACAATTTATTGCAGAGCATAAGTGTGATAGAAAATAAACCTATAGTGCAGTTTTCATTAAGCTGTATCATTTCCTAATTTCCTGATTCCTCTCAAATTAATTTTTCCAAGATCTTATTTGGCAGTTAATCTTATAAATCCCAGGTTTGGAAGGTTTTGGTACCTTCTTTGGGAGGTGCTCTCAACAGGTTTTTCAAGTTGAATTTATTTTAAGGGGCTAGGATAGGTTATGTTTTGAAAAGACCTTTTGGAACCTGTTATGTAAAAGTGGGTGGAATGAATTTTTTAATTTTCTTCTTATCTTCCAAGAATACAA
This sequence comes from Deroplatys truncata, assembly GCA_030765065.1. Classification (NCBI taxonomy): domain Eukaryota; kingdom Metazoa; phylum Arthropoda; class Insecta; order Mantodea; family Mantidae; genus Deroplatys; species Deroplatys truncata. The sequence goes on along the minus strand of CM060975.1, from coordinate 49,198,855 downwards.
TAAAGCATACATCGGAAAAACCAAATGCAACATAAACATCCGCCCAAAGAACATAATATCCAAAACATAAAGTATAAACACAGAGACAAATCAGCCATTGCAGCACACTTTTGGGAAACAAACCATGAAATAGACACAAACTCTGAACTACTAAAAGAAGTAAACCATCCTCTAGAGCTCGCTGTATGGGAAATTTTTATCCAAAGACACAACACAGAGTTATGAACTTTGTAATCCTGCCTCCGGACATCTGTACTAAATTCATCATGCCATCTACCAGAGACCAGAATGAAGATGACACCAGCGCTGCCAGTCAACCTACAGCTGATGATGGAAGCGAAATCTGAAACATGTCGTGTATAAATTACAGAATAAGTGAAGCAAACGTGTCCCATAGTTGACTCCTAATGCTTAAACATATCAAAGTTCGTAATGCTTAACTCTGTGCAAGTTCCAGTGATTTAAAGTTATATAAAAAGTGATTAATTATATGTAAAAAGGATTACCATCTCAAAACTCGTTTGACATAACTCATTAAAGTGTATATTCCATATGCTTTATGTTCTGCATATGTGGAAAAAATTTAAATTAAAAGAAAATTTTGGATTTAGGTTTTCACAGGCACATTGCTTTCAATGGCAGAAGCAATAATCAATGCTATTAGCTGAAGATTATGATTTAGAACGCTAATATAATTAATTAAAACATGTATTTTAAATAAATATAATTTCTTTGCATTTTCCTGACTAGTTTTGAGCTGTTTAAAATCACTGATCAATGATGAGTACTTCACCAATTTAGTTTTTTTATTAATTGCACGTGATTTCGTTGCAGGTTGGTAGAGAAGAAAACATTTTGCGGCAGTGGTTAGATGTGGGTGAGACAGATGGTGGCATCTTGGTAGCACACCAGAAACTCCACAAAAGACCTCTTCTTGTAGCTCAAATGGTGGAAGAGTGGTTAAACCACTATCGTAGATTAGCGTAAGTATTTCTCTTATATCTTTCATATGTAGTTTATATTATGTGATATATTAAAATTTTATGATAAACATTTACTTTGTTAATCAGTAACCAATCCACAGTAAGAATATCAGGAACGATTTTGTTGTTTTGGTTTTATAATTACTTTCTGTGCTACTTACCTGTAGTAAGTAGAGGAAGTACACAAGAACTTTGTTTATCTGGACTAGGTGGCACTGGAGGTAATCCAGATAATCTGGAAACAAACTAGTAAATAAATACAAGATATATTAAAAATTTGTTTGCATCAACAGAAGATAACTTCAAATAAGAAGTGGGCAGGGATAAGAAGAGAGTTAGAGAGGATAAGAATGGAGGAATTTGGCAACTACATAGAAGAAAAAAATCTGATGTGTTACACTCACATGACTTTCTCTACTCTTGTACAAACTATTTTTACAAACGCTTATTCTCCATATGCTTCATGTTAATCAAGATGTTAATCTTATTGCTAATTTTCTTTTAGGTGCAAGGGGAATATGGTAGGTTTTAAGCGATAGTCAAATATTTTAAGCGCTGGTTCCTACACGGAGCATTCCACTCTCTTTGCATGTCCAGGACATAAAAAAAATGAATAACGAATTCGAGAAAAAGTATATAAGTATTGGAAAATTTAAGGGAATAACAAGCAATATCTCGAAAATGGTTCACTCAACAAAAAAAAAAAATGTATATGACATGAATTGTGTATTTTAACGCGATCTACATTTTTTGTGTAGTAAAATTTTGTCTATCTCTTATGGTTTACCAATTATGCAAAAGTCGTTCATAATGAGGAATACTTTTGGAGACATTGCCAGAAAATTCGAGATATACATTTCATTTGTCATGAAAATATCTTAAACATGTGATATTTTAATCAGAATCGTTAGAACCATTTTTGAGAAAATTAAAATTTCCGAAAAATGTTCCATGTAAAAGGTAATCTGGGGTAGGGTGATTTTCTTGAAAACCTTCGTGTTGCATCTCTGGAAGATACTGAACCTAAATACCAAGTTTGGTGTTTATCCGACTGTTCGTTTCTGAGTTATGCTGTTCACAGACACACACACAGACATGTTTCTAAAAAAGCTTTTTTTGGACTCAGGGGGTCTCAAAACATGTATTTCCGGTGAAATCTCGGTATCGAATTTTTGGGTGGAATACAATACTTCCCCTACTTACTATATGTAGTAGAGAAAGTAAAAATGATAACAGATTTTCGAAAGTAGTGAGAAATAGGACAGAAGATATAGAGAAGCAAGAAATCTGGGCAAGTCTTGAAAATAAAAAGCCCCTAAGTTTATATAGAACAGTTTCGAGATTGGGGGAGAGAAGATTATGTTGACTTATGTAGCAGACAGGAAAGGCAGGATTTAGCTTGGGTGAGAACAGGGGCTATGTTCCTTAGAGGGTTCACTGGGAGAGAATCGGTAGTAGGCACCATAAGTGGAAAATAAGATACATTACTTGGTAGAATGTAAATAGAGAAGTGAAGACAGGATGGTTCAATATGAGCAAGGAAATGATAGCTATAAAAATATTAACAATTAAGGTAGGAAAAAGAATAAAAGGAAATGGGAGAGCTTTCAAGGAAAAATCATTAAGGAAAGTAAAAAAAGCAAGGCGAAAGGAGCAGGAAGGGCAAGAGAAAGGAGAATAATAGGAAAGTAGGAATCGGGGAATTGGAAAGGGAAAGAAAAGAATAAAGAATAGCTGAAAGCCAAAGGGCCAGGTGAAAAGTAGTCTTTAAAAGGAAGGAAAATTGGACTAAATTTGTACTAGAATGTAAGTAGTTTTAAGAAATTACATAAAAGATGCTTAAAATGTTGTATGTTATTCAGTACAAATTAATATTGTATTCTATATTCTATTCTAAAAAAATGAATATAAACTATGATGTACGATAGTGAAATTTGGATCAGTGCAAAAGCAGAAGAGAAAAGAATTGAAAGCCGTCCAGATGAAATTCTACAATCACTATCAGGACTGTCATGAAAACTAATGAAATTAAATCTCTCACACTTAAGTTTTGTTGTTCTGCGACACGGGCCATGATAACAATATTTATTGCTAGCTTGAAGCGATCTCTATGCTACCTGCAATGCCACTGTTACAACTGTATGCATTCATATAGAGGTTACAATATACAAGAGGTTACTGAAATGCAATTTTGACAATTTTCTGCCATTATGAGATAAGTTACTAGAATCTGGTGATATTCAGGTTTTTAGGTTCCATTCATAACCAGCAACTCCTCCACAAATATGCATCTGTTGCATGTATTGGGAATGTTAATTATATGGCACAGTTATGTTGGCACCCTGTTTATATATTCGCAGGTGTTCAAACTGTGCACCTGACCATTTATTCACCAACTGACACACTGATTATTGTATTAATTATATATTATTATATTACTATTTATATTAGATTAGTTATACTTATATTAATTAGGCTAATTATACAAGCATTTAATTAATTATTACTAGGTACTAGGTTAGGTTATTAGGTCTTACTGGTTTTAGGTCTTACCTTTGCAGTTAACTAGAAATCTGAATTGCTTTTGCAATTTATACTGTAAGCTTTGTTTGTGTGGGGTTTTATTCTTAGCGGAGGAAGACCTGCAGAGAAAAATAACAAGAAATTTATTTGTTTGGTTTGGTTAAGTAGACCAAAATCATATTAAAACGTAACTTTAAGTTGTTCTTCATACTATTACAGTACAGTAATTTGCAATGTTTAATAACATATGCACTGAACTGCGCATTGGATGGTTCAGTGCTTAATTTAACACTTATTGTGCATCCAGATTATAGGTAATCAGTTAATTATATATGAGAAGGAAGGTGATGACCAAAGCTTTGGTTTCCAAAAGAATAAATCAACTATCAATGCAATAAATAAGGTAAATAATTATATAATTGAAGCATTAAATAAACAGAAGACGGTAATAGCATTTGAGTGTGTTAATAATGACGTTCTGATAAATAAATTAGAAAATTATGGGGTTCGTGGATTGGCACAAAAATGGATCATCTCGTATCTGAAAAACAGAATACAGTGTGTAGAAATAAATCACAGAAACAGTCCTGGTATTGTAAAACAAATTAAATCAAACTTCCAAATGGTTGGGCAAGGAGTACGGCAACGTTCGAAATTAGGTCAATTTTTGTTTTTAATATACAACAATATTTTTTAATTAGTACAAAGAAATGGAAATATAGTAGTAATTGGATATGTGGATGACATGATAGTAATTAAAGGTAAATCAATAGCTGATGTGGAACCAAAGCAAATGAATTAATGAAAAAATAAAACAATACAGCCTGGATAAATTTTGAATTAAAAATTGTAGTTTAAATAGTATAAAATTGGAAAAAGATGGAGAAAATATACCAGATATCCAATATACAAATTTTTTAGGCGTTATAACAGACAAACAGTTAAACTGCAAACCATATATGTCATATGAAAAAAGACAAATACTGGCTTATAAATAATGAGACAGGTAAGGAAAACCATGGACAATGATACACTCAAACAGGTATACTATACCCCCGCCGCTGTATCTTTGCACTTGACAGTTCGTGTGGCTTTGTGTAAGGTTGGCTACATTGTGGTTGCGCCGTTGCCAGAGTGGCTAGTAAACAACAACAGCTGATTGTTCTCCTTTTTATCATGTCTAAGCCGCATACAAAAGTGTACGTAAGTAGTGAACGTCAATGAATAACTATTTCGTATTATTATTGTTAATTGAAAATAACTCTGCATAAACACTGCAGCATATGTAGAATAAATTACGCACTTTTGACAATATAGAAACAAAATACAAACTTCCTGCTACAATGAGGAGAAATAAAACAAATTATAAGCATGCCATAGCAAAGTTATTTTCACTCACGCATTTAAAACTGCAATGGCTCAATTCCATCCAAATCCCTGTTGTCGTCGCCATCATCCTCGGAAGCATCATTGTCATCATCATCATCTTCACCAAGGCATATCATCAATGGTTCACAGTCTATTCCTTGTCTATTCCGTCTGTTTCTTGTGCTTTTCGTATTAGCTTATTCACATGATCTACTCTTTTCTTCCACGAAGCCGCGTCCACCGTAGCCTTGTGAATAACAGTTCTCGTGCTTAGTCCAAGAGCTGCTGCAGTTCGTTGTACGGCTTTATCAGCAGGAATAGAGGGATTGGCATGAAGCTTCACGTACTCCTTTTCCTGTTTAAAGAATTCCCAGGTTCTCCTTAATAGTTCCAATGCCTGACTATTAAGTGGTACACCCATAGGCGCAAAGGATTTTCACTTCGTAAAACATCACTCGGCGATCGGCGTCGTTTTTCAGACATTGTCACACTTAAGTTTTGTTTAAATAAATAATATGAATGAAATATATGTAAAATAGATAAATATATATGTATAAACGAACAAAAACAAAACCATCAAACAATAACCATAAATATAAATAACAATGAAAAATATGTAGCTTGCAAAGAACAACTCGATGCTCGTGCTAGAGATTCACAAACTGAAGCACGTGGTTGGGAATAGTTACATACGGCAACAGAGCCGATTCTAGTTCCGGTTCCGCTTTGTCATCGACCATCCGGAATGCTGCCTTGTGATTGGCTTAGGAAGTCAAACGGTTGAAGCTTTTCATCTGTTTTTTTGCGAGTGTACCAACTTAAACGCTAGCTGTCAAGTGCAACGTTACAGCGGCGGGGGTGCATGCTTTTATATACCCACACATATAATATGGGACAACCTCGGTGGGGAAATATTACAGCAAGAGAAGTTTAAAATGTTTTTAAATTGCAAAAGCAATTAGACTAATATGAAATGTTAACTAGTAGACATAATGCAGATAAATGTTTAAACAATTCAGTATATTACTGTTCCATGCATATATATTTATGAGACTATAAAACATATTTTACAGGAAAAAGAAGAATAAAAAAATTTGGATATACACATGTATAACTTAAGAAACAATGGTGATCTGTAATTAGAGCCACATTAGGCAGACACTGTATAAAAAATGGGAAAAGAGCTTTATAATAAGTTACCCGAAGACATAAAAATTATGAAAAATACTGAACTAGCTATAAAGGCATCAAAGAGTAACTAATTTTAAAGGCATTTTATACTCTGGAGGAATTTAAGTGTAGGGAAGAGTAATAAGAGATGCATGTGTATACATGTGTTTAGTTAACTTATTTGTGTGTAGTTTTAAATTAGAAATTGTAAATAATTATTGTAAAATAGTATTATTTTTTATGAATTCACAAACATGTAGATTTTTCATGGATGAAATAAATTGAAGTTGAACGAAAAAAAGAAAGTTAGAAATTTCACCACCCGACATGTGGCATCAGTCATCTTTGTTTTTAGTAACTTGAGTTAAGCCCCCTGTACATGATCAAACTTTTTTTTTCAATTCAAGAGTTTACAAGAAAAATTGTGAAATATTTTTAATATGTGACAAGATTGGAAAAGACCTGGCAAGACTTGACAATGTCAAAAATGTGTATTTACAAGTTGTCTCTTCGTCAAACTGAAACCGTTCAGAACACATTGATAATTTATCACGCGCAAAGCAATTTTGTATTTGTATCACAATATAACAATTTGCAATGAAATATTGTTCTTTACTAATATTATGTAGCACTTTCATGTATTATATCCAATGAAATCACATTACGAGTGTGGGATACAATGAAAATAACACCAATTGATAGGTTAACCACACTATACAACTTTCCATTAATATATACTTAGTTCGGAAACGTGCCTGGCAAATATTTCTTCATAATGGCCTTCATCTGCTCCATCTTGTGGTGAACCAAGGAGCTCTCGATGTACAGACATGGCCAGCTTATATATAACCTAATCGACGCGCATACGACATACCTTGGCCGGGTAGCCATTTTTGTTTACTTTTCGTTTTCAGCCATGTTGCAGATTTCGTGACGCACTGTGAATACTCGCATTTCATTGGCCAAAACCATCAAATCATTGTGAAATCTTTGACCGTTTAGAGCATGTCCTTATTTGCTTTCAAGACTTTAAAAGTATTGGAAGCAATTTGACAAGAAAAGTTGTGAAGATGTGAGAACTCTTGAAAAGTATTGTAAAGTATTGAATTTGACAAAAATTTGATCGTGTAAAAGCGACTTTTGGCTATGTGTTTTTCAAAGGACACACGTATTTTCATGGTGAAAAAGTAAGCAATAATCATTTAAAATAAAGAGAGTTGAAGGTTGTTACGCTACATCACTAAAATGTTCTTACTTGAACGCATTTTGGGAGATGTTTCCTCCCATCGTCAGCATGTCCTCAACTGATTTTGCCGGTCATTGTCTGGGGAATGTGTGTGGCTAGTGGTGTTCTCTGGTGCTGGGCTGATGAACCTTCAAAGGCTGTTGGATGCGGCAGTTCGAAATTCATTAGGTGATTCCTGTGTTTGACGATATGTATTTTTTCCTAGATGTCCAATTCAATTTAGTGATGTAGTGTAACAACCTTCAACTCTCTTTATTTTAAATTATGGCACGTCACTGTTACTAGCTTCTAAATCTTCAAAATTAAGCAATAATCAATCTGGATAAACTGGAAAACTGGATTAATGAGGGCTGGATAAACAAGGTTCTTGTGTATTGCATTCCGCCCAAAAATTTGATGTTGAGATTTCACCAGAAATTCACATTTTGGGATGCTCTAAATCCAAAAATGTTTGTAGTATTGATAAAATCCGAATAACCTTTACTAAAATAGCTTGTGATCAGCCATATAAATAAGCCCTAAAGAGCTGTAATTCAAGACCTTGATTTCCATAATAATATCTGAGGTTATTAATTACAATTTCATGAGACACATGGTCAGAGGCTTTGATTAAATCTCAAAGGGCATGTTTAGAAGTATCAAAACCAGATATTATAGAACATATAAAACTCAACAGCATCCACAGTAAATACACCTCTTTTGAATCCATACTGATTTTTACAAATAATTTGTTATCGATAATCAAAATAACCGATGAGCTGTTTGTGCATGATGCATTTTAAAATTTATGAAAAAATAGGCACCACAGAAATAGGTCTATAGTTAACAGGCAGAGATGGGTCACCCTTTTTACTTTCTCTACTACGTATAGTAAGTAGGGGAAGTATTGTATTCCATCCAAAAATTCGATACCGAGATTTCACTGGAAATACATGTTTTGAGACCCCCTGAATCCAAAAAAAGCATTTTTGGAAACATGTCCATGTGTGTGTATGTGTGTCTGTCTGTGAACAGCATAACTCAGAAATAAATAGTCGGATAAACACCAAACTTGGTATTTAGGTTCAGTATCTTCCAGAGATGCGACACGAAGGTTTTCAAGAAAATCCCCCCACCCCAGACTACCCTTTACATGGAACATTTTTCGAAATTTTTAATTTTCTCAAAAATGGCTCTAACGATTTTGATTAAAATATCATATGTTTAAGATATTTTCATGACAAAATGTATATCTTGAATTTTCTGGGAATGTCTCCAAAAGTATTCTTCATTATGAACGACTTTTGCATAACTGGTAAACCATAAGAGATAGACAAAATTTTACTACACAAAAAATGTAGATCGCGTTAAAATACACAATTTATGTCATATACATTTTTTTTGTTGAGTGAACTATTTTCGAGATATTGCTTGTTATTCCCTTTAAATTTTTCAACTTATTTTCTCAAATGGGAATTCGTTATTCATTTTTTTTGTCTTGGATATGCAAAGAGTATTAATCTGTGGCAAAGGGAATGGTGCTGCACCTAGCAACCAGCTATTAAGAGATATGTATGTGCTTAAAGGCTACTGTATTTCTATATTGCCCTTGTAAATATATATTCCCCTTACATCTACAAGAAGATTAGCAATAAGATAGAGTCTGCAAATGTTTATCTCAATTAACATGAAGTATATGGAGAATGAGCGTTTGTAAAAATAGTTTGTACAAGAGTAGAGAAAGTCATGTGAGTGTAACACATCAGATTTTTTAAATGGGAACAACTTCGGAAAATTTCTGGAATTTAGCTTGTGAAGTTACCCTGAAGCTTCGGACTCACAACTCAATAAAACATGTTAACAGCTTCATTGGAATGAACATCAATCATACTTCAGCTGTCTTTGTTATCTAAGAGTTTAAATGGAAAAATAAAGCATTACATAAATGGAAATAGGATGGGTGATGCGGAAGGGCTTGATTATAGCGTGATGGTTAAAAATAAGGAACTTACTTTAAGAATCTTTTATTGAGACATTTTAGTCATTCCTTGAAATATTATTTGAGTTTGTTTGCAATCCACTCATATTATGTTATTAATGTGGATATTATTATGTTTCCTTGTTTTTATGAATATATTTTGTTAATATACATATGTCCAGAATTAAGAGTATAAATATTAAAATAAAGACAGTTTATAACTTCAATGAGTACTATAAATAAAAAAAATTGTATCATTTATCAACAAGCCATGGAAAAAAAATCTGATGTGTTACACTCACATGACTTTCTCTACTCTTGTACAATCTAATTTTACAAACGCCTATTCTCCATATGCTTCATGTTAATCGAGATGTCAATCTTATTGGTAATTTTCTTGTAGATGCAAGGGGAATATGGTAGCTTTTAAGCGATAGTCAAATATTTTAACGCTGGTTGCTATGTGGCGCATTCCATTCTCTTTGCATGTCCAGGACAAAAAAAAAATGAATAACGAATTTGAGAAAAAGTATAAGTATTGGAAAATTTAAGGAAATAACAAGCAATATCTCGAAAACGGTTCACTCAACAAAAGAAATGTATATGACATAAGTTGTGTATTTTAACGCAATCTACATATTTTGTGTAGTAAAATTTTGTCTATCTCTTATGGTTTACCAGTTATGCAAAAGTCATTCACAATGAAGAATACTTTTGGAGACATTCCCAGAAAATTCGAGATATACATTTCATTTCTCATGACATTATCTTAAACATATGATATTTTCATCAAAATCGTTAGAGCCATTTTTGAGAAAATTAAAATTTTCGAAAAATGTTCCATGTAAAGGGTAGTTTGGGGTGGGGGGATTTTCTTGAAAACCTTTGTGTCGCATCTCTGGAAGATACTGAACCTAAATACCAAGTTTGGTGTTTATCCGACTGTTCGTTTTTGAGTTATGCTGTTCACAGACACACAGACACACAGACACACACACACACACACAGACACACACACGGACATGTTTCCAAAAATGCTTTTTTTGGATTCAGGAGGTCTCAAAACATGTATTTCCGGTGAAATCTCGGTATCGAATTTTTGGGTGGAATGCAATACTTCCCCTACTTACTATACGTAGTAGAGAAAGTAATAAACAATAAGAATACTTGTTGTACCACATAAGGATGAAAGAACTTATTAGTAAAATTGTGAAGGAGAAGTTAGTATCACACCAGCAATCATAGTGAACACATCATGCTGTTCACATCCAACGGCAGAATTCTGTTTACATGTATAAATGAGTTGGCGAATGGAATGGAAAAGTTATTATATTTAGAATTGTATTGAATATGATACCAATCAAAATTAATAAATAAAAATCTGATGTGTTACACTCACATGACCTTCTCTACTCTTGTACAAACTATTTTTGCAAAGTCTTATTCTCCATCTATTTCATATTAATCGAGATAAACATTTGCAGAAACGATCTTTTGACATGCAAAGAGAATTACATTTTACACATAGCGACCAGTTCTAAAAATATTTGACTATCGCTTAAGGCGTACTATGTTCCCCTTGTTTTGTATTTGCCAGGGCAATATAGAAATAGAGTAGCCTTTAAGCACATACATATCTCTTAATAGCTGGTTGCTAGGTGCAGCACCATTCTCTTTGCCACAGTTTAATACTCTTTGCATATCCAAGACAAAAAAATGAATAACGAATTCCCATTTGAGAAAATCAGTATTAAAAAATTTAAGGGAATAACAAGCAATATCTGGAAAATGGTTCACTCAACAAAAAAAATGTATATGACATAAATTGTGTATTTTAATGTGATCTACATTTTTTGTGTAGTAAAATTTTGTCAATCTCTTATGGTTTACCAGTTATGCAAAAGTCGTTCACAATGAAGAATACTTTTGGAGGCATTCCCAGAAAATTCAAGATATACATTTTATTTGTCATGAAAATATCTTAAACATATGATATTTTAATCAAAATCATTAGAGCCATTTTTGAGAAAATTAAAATTTTCGAAAAATGTTCCATGTGAAGGGTAATCTGGGTTGGGGGGGATTTTCTTGAAAACCTCCGTGTCGCATCTCTGGAAGATACTGAATCTAAATACCAAGTTTAGTGTTTATCCGACTGTTCGTTTCTGAGTTATGCTGTTCACAGACATACAGACACACACACAGACATGTTTCTAGAAATGCTTTTTTTGGATTCAGGGGGTCTCAAAACATGTATTTCCAGTGAAATCTCGGTATCGAATTTTTGTGTGGAATACAATACTTCCCCTGCTTACTATACGTAGTAGAGAAAGTAAAAAAAATCAGTATGTAAAAAAAATTAAATTATTTGTAAAGAAGCCATTCCTATTAACATGCCCTGCAAATGAATAAGTAAACAAACCAACCACTACATAATAGCCGCTGCAATAGAAAGAGGCTTAAAATATGGGTATAGGATATTGAAATTAAATTATGGTAATATCTTAAAAGAATGAAAATGAACGAGGCTTAGGAAAACTCATTTACACTTTTCACTTAAGTAGAATTACCTGGACATGTTTCAAGAGTCCTTTGATCTCATGGTCAGCTGCTGACCTACTCGATGAGAGCAAGGGACTCTCGAAATATGTCCGGTAATTGTACTTAAGTGAAAAGTGTAAATGAGTTTTCCTATTCGTCATTGATTTTCATTTGAAATCCTTCACTATTAAACGCTTTTACATTATTACTTATAATTCTTAAAAGAATGTTTGAAATATCAGGAAAGTATGCTAAGTATTGTATTTATGCTGTTTGCTTTCATAAGATTGTTATAGATTGGTAATTAATTTACTGGATAGAAAGAGTCTATAACTGTTCTGCTTTTTATTTTTAGGCAAATGACGAATGCACCGTTTAGCCGCCCAGTTCCCTTACAAGACTATTCCAGTGACGGTGGAGACACAGATGATGAATAGCAAATCCTGGAATCTGGTATGACCTCAGTCAGTGCAAATTGCAAGTCCAGCTAAATGTTGAGAAAAGGATACCAGACACAATAAACGTGATCCACAGGAGGAATTCAAGCATAGGAGAAAAAAGAGAAATTTCCAGTACAACTGGTCTTCAGTTTATTAATATTTCAAAGGGAGGACTTGGCTGCTTTTCCTAATCATTGTGAGAGTAAAAAAATTAAATTGTTTTCTATTTATATCCAAGAACAACCTCTGTTGCCAATACTTTACTGGATAATGTATTTATTAATACACAAATGAGTGCATAAAAATAGATTAGAATACAATCTGTGATTAGGTAATGCTAGGATTTTTTTCTGTTATGATTGTTTCCATTTTTCTCTTCCAACGTAAGTGTGAATGATAGAATAAAAGTGGGAATTTGGTTTGGTATTTCATAATAAATAAGAAGAAGGTATGTGCGTATAGAAGATATATCTGCCTTAGGTTTTATTTTCCCCCTATTCTTCCTCGTCAATTCTATTTTTCACTCTTATGGTCTTTTTATGCGGTTAAATTGAATGAAAGAGCAGTAAATTACGTTTTACAAAGTACCTTACAAATGTCTTTTAATGTTGTGTCCCCTTTTTTCACTTTGCAGAATTTGTGAGTTTTCACAAAAATAAATGTATGCTAGTCCAAAGAACTCAAAAATTATTTTTATGAGAATTTTACAGAGTATAAGTAGTTAAAACACGGTGAGATGCTGTAGCTGAAGTGTTATTCTTAACCCTCAAAGAGGAACAGTAATTCTTTCAAAAATTGTTCGGAGGTTTCTTGCTATGTGCAATGCAACTTACTGTCCAAATATCTGGGAAAGAATTTGGAAGGCGTTTGGCTTCTGTGGCATGTACCTGGATGTTAGCAATGTCATTATAAACATTTGCACTTAACCTTCTTTAAACCATAAACTTTACCATAGATCTCCACATGAAAGATATTAGGCAACTCACATTATCAGATACTTAATTTATGGCTACACTCTCAATAAAGGTGCAATGTGCGTGTTTCCTTTTGCCAGTTTTCTGCACTTTGGTAGCCCCTAGATTAGTATGGAAAACTACTCTATTTAAAGAATCTTGCCACTCTGTGGTTTTATAAGGAAAGACCTTTTAGCACAGAACTTACCTCCTAATAGGTTGCTACTAGAATTTTAAGGGATTACTGATAAGGTGTCTGTATTTTATAGTTTTCTGTCTCTATATACAGATGCTTTTCAAATAAGGACTGTGCAACATGGTTCCTTTGCCACTCATCCCAACCGCAAAGAGCAGTCTACAACTGCAAATATATTAAAACACGTTAGACAATCTCATTTCTTGGTAACATATTTTTTGTTTTGTTTTATTTTAATTTATAACAGTAATGAAATATTTGTATTATAATTCTGTTTTATAATTGATAATTTTGTTGTAAAGAAGCTTTTCGTAACAGTGAATGACATTGATTTTCATTAAATTGGAATATGCAGATGCTATAAAAATATTTGTTTATTGTCTTTTTATTTTGTATATTTTTTATTAATTTTTTTTCCCTCAAGTATCATGATTTATGTTGAATTTGTGGATAAGCAGGTAAATAATGTTTCATTAAAAGTTGATTTTAGCAAAATGCCTCTATACTTCTGCTAAAATAGTACTAGATAGAGAAGAATATTTGCCTGTAATTAATTAATGTTGATAAAATCCATATTTTAAAGAACATTTTCAAATTGCTGAAGTTTTCTTTTTGCACTTCCATAGTTTCATTATGAAATGATTAAGAGCAAGGGGTTTATTTGAGAGGTTGGATGTGTGGAACAGATGATTTGAACTGTAAAGTCATGGGAAAAATATATTGGCTCATAGGTCATTCTGTTCTCTGCATCTTCTCTTAAGTGATCCGTATGTTAAGCATTTATTCCTTGCTTTTTTTTTCTCCCCTGCACATTTTGTAAAATAAATAATAAAGTACAACTTCTGTCAACATTGAAGATTACATTTGCACAAGTGATTACATAGGCTTTACATACAGAAAAATAACTTATTGCAAATCAGCAAAATCTGCGTCCTGTAAATTAATAATGCAGCCATGTATTAGCTTTGCTAAAGAAGGAGATACAGCTAAATGGTGTATGTATTTGTTTCTATATCATAGAAACACAGTGAAAGTTTATTTATGTGTAGCCTTTTAAAAGGTTATGTCTCAACTGGAAATTGGTTTATGATTGTGATGTAAATCAATTTAAAAATGCTCTCCATTTAGTACAACTAAGCACTGCAGCAGTTCTGTTCAAAGAAGTTTGATTCCTGTGAAACTAATGCTACTATTGTAGACCATATAGTGTGAATATTGTTCATTAATAGCATACAAGAATATTGTTCAATTTATTATGAGAGAAGAAACACTCAAGAAATCCAAATGCCTAGGAAACTTGATCATCTATTATGAACAGCGTTGTTGTAAAAGGTTTGTTTTCAATAAAGTTACAAAAAAGATAAAGAATTAACCTAATGAATTGTTGTATTTGTCCTTTAAAACTGTTTTCAAAAGTGGAAAATAGGACCAGTAAAGGGAAGGATAAGAGCAGAATGGTTCCGTATTGATAACTATGTTAGCAGAGTGGAGCAGGGTTTTCTTTCCAGCTGTTCAACGCACAGTTTAAAGTAGCTTACAACAGTTTTTTTTTTTTTAACTTTCTCTACCGCTTACCTATAATAAGTATTTCATGGAAATATACTTTTTGTTCCTCCCTGAATTAAATAAAACGTTTTATAAAAAGGTCTATGTGTGGATGTGTGCCTCTGCAAACAGCATAGCTCAAAAATGAAAAGTTCATTAAATGCCAAGGATGCAACACAAATATTTTAAGAAAATTTCTCCACCCCAAACTACTCTTTACACGTCAAATTTGTTATTATTTTTTATTTTCTTAAAAATGGCTGAAAGATTTTTATTAAACTACCGTACGTTTAAGATAATTGCAAGACAAATAAAATGTGTATCTTGAATTTTCTGGCAATAGGCTCTAAAGTCATGTTTTTTCTGAGTGAGTTTTGTATAATTTGTAAACAATAAGGGCTCTGAGAGAAGTATGGGAATACGGAAGCAATAATAATTGGGGAATTAATATTAGAATAGGGAGGGAGAGTGATTATAGAATGAATATATTGTGGAAATGAAACATGATCTAGAAGGGAATAAATTAGACAAAGTAAAGACAAATGTATTGATAAGCAAGTGATAGATTTATATGAAATCGTGAAGTGAATGATTTAGATATAAAGGACGGTAAACACGGAGAGGGCTAGGAGGGAGAGTTACATTTCTTAATATGAACGAGCAAGTGTTGTTATGGCCAATCAGCACGGGGACATAATAAGTATTCTTAAAGGTATTAAATTGCATGTAATAGTAGCCATTTCCCGCTGGTAGTGGAGATTCAAAGGGAAGGAGATGGGAATGGGAGAAGAACACTAAGCAGTATAGTGACTTTAAATGAGAAACTGTTAGCGATATGAAGCTAACTCAACACACATGTTTTGTAAATGTGGAAGCTTGGGTATGATCAGCAATAGGAGCCAGGGCTCAACGCTGATCATGCCCAAATGTATTGTATTGGCAAAATCGTACTACACAAAAAAATGTAGATCTATTAAAGCACACAATTATGTCTTCTTCTTCGTTTGAATTTTCAAATACTTATACTTTCTTCAAGTGGCAGTTGCTATTTACTGTTTGCTTGTCATGCAAAGGAGCATAGAATTTGAAAACCATGACAAAGCGACACTCTTTTTAAAAATGTGACTATCACTTTGCCTACTCTTTTCTACAATGAAATTTGAATTGAAAGTTTATATGGATTAACAATAAATAGAATAATAAGCTTTTGTAAGAATAGTTTGTAGAGGAATGAATAGAGAAAGTTATGTAAATGCAACACAGGAAACACCTGTTATCATACAGGGCATTATGATGGTGTACATTACTAGTAAATTTTGCAATAACTATGGCAAACAAAACTTGATGACAGGTGGACAGCGGACCTGGTCAGTGCAAAACAGTGTTGCACTGACGCAATCAGATCTTGAGTTTGTTTGGCTGTGTGTGGCCGGCCATTGCCACTCATTATTGTTTCCCTATAAACTTCATACAGTTGGCGATGAATGTTTGCTGGCGTAACATTTCTCGCATTCAAAAAATGAATCACTTATCTGACTTCACAGTTGGCAGGTGATTCAATTGTTTTGAACATTTTGAAACGCTTTTAACAATAGCAAAATGCAAAGTGACGATCACTCACAGCTGTGTCTGGCCTCCTGATGATTGCAGGAAGTGACTGCACATGCTCAAAATCACAACCGCAGCAGTAAAATATTAAAATGGTATTCACTTTAGAAACACACCTCTTATTTCCAATAGGTTTTATACTTGGAAAACACATTGATTAAGTTTGACTGCATAATATTTGTGATTTCATTTCAAATGTAAACTCTAAAACATATACTTTAATATTTTAGACTATGCACCCAAGTAAAAAGTTTAAGTTAGCTCTGGTAATCCATTGAGTCATATATCAGTAGTAGCCACTGTATCTTCAAACACTATTAGCAAGCATTTTGAGTGTTTAAATGACTATGAGGCTGAAACCATAGTTCAATATTGCAAGCTGTTGGTCAACTAAATATTCACCATAAAAGAAAACAACATACTCATACTTCTGGATCTCCTGGTTGTAAACAAGAAGTCCTTGTAAGTGTATAAATTTGAAAGTTTGAGTTGTAGTAATCGCATGGTTTTATGAGGAGAGAATACTAAAATTCCTATCTAGTATATTAATTCAGGAAGTGATTTGTTGAATGTTTAAAATGTTTGTCAAATTACTTCTGTTGAACTCTATGCCTTAAGTTTTCCCTTTTTTTCTTGTAGACATATTGATGTACAAATATAATCCAAGAAGCAATGACCATTTGGCTTTCATAAACTAAACAAATATATATATTTTACACACAGTGCCTTATTTTCGACCCCTGGCTGGCAGCTTGGTGGATGTAGCTGCATGCGGTTCTGGCTAGCCCTGTTATAATGCCAAGAAGTGCATTTACTTTAGAACACCGCATATTCATGTATGATTTCTATGTGCGAACAGTCTTGTAGACAAGTGATATGGCTATTTATAAGCAGATTCCCCAGAACCCATGCGCCTCACAGAGAGACAGTTCGTAGTCATGTAAGCCGATTTAGAGAAGCGGGTTCTGTTCTTGATAAGAAACCCAAAGTAACTCGCCATGCTCTTAGAGAGGGAAAACTCAATGATATAGGACAAAGGTTAGAACATAGCCCAAAAAAATCTCTGAGTACGTTATCATAGGAAACGGGTGTTTCACAATTCTTGGCTTGGAAAGCCACTAAACTTTTAAAATTAAAACCTTATAAGATAACCGTAGTTCAGGAACTGCAACCATGTGATACTGTGAGTAAAGTAAATTTCTGCAATTGGTGTCGGGTAAAATTAATGATGGCTCTATGACCCAAAGTTAATTTTTTTCACAACCGAAGCATGGTTTTCTTTAAATGGCCATGTAACGACACAAAACAACAGATACTGGAGTGCAGAAAAATCTGATATTGTACACAAAATGCCATTGCAATACCAGAAAATTGGTGTTTGGTGTGCTGTGAATGTGTACCGAATTATAGGGCGTATATTCTTTGAGAATACAGTTAATGGGCAGAGGTACAGGGCTACAATACTCAAATCATTCCTAGAATATTTGTGTGACATTGAAAGCACACAGGCATATTTTCAACAAGATTCTGCTACAGCACATACAGTGTCATCTCTCGTTGAAATTAATTGCGGAAATTTTTTAAGATAGGGTCATCAGTAAAGGACTATGGCCACCTTTCTCCCCAGGCCTTATGGTATGCGACTTTTATTTATGGGGGAACTTAAAAAATAAAATGTATCAGAACAATCCGCATATGTTGGAAGAACTGAAAGGCAATATCAGAGAGAAATTACTGCAATTTCAGAAGAAGAATTAATGCGTGTTAATGGAAATTTTCTTAAGAGGTGTGAGGTGCGTGGCAGTACAAGAATATAATTTCTAATACCTTCTGTGATAAATGTATGTGTTTATTGTATGCATGTAAATCTATGTGCTTGAGTTCAGGGTCTGTGAGTATTCAACTCAGCCAGCAGCAGCGGGCTGCGAAGAACCTGCCCAGGAATCAGAAATAAGGCACTGTGTGTATATATAAAATTGTTTATAATATAAACAATGCATGCTGCTTACATTGAAGCATACTTTATCTCTCCACATATGCCTCTCCCAGGGTTTTTTTTTTTTTATTAAAGTTAAATTTCTAGTGGTGTTTAAGTGTTGCAAATGCCAACTCAACATTCATTAATGAAATACACATCAGTGTTACTATAATAATCTTCTGCTGTAAAGTACACATATCTATTACTGCTATTTAAATATATTTGTTTCATAATATTAAGATACAATTTGGTTAAATAAGTGGTCAAACATTTGTGATAACGATGAAGATGAAAATGAAACCTAGCTGTATAGGGAAGGAATAAACTTCCAGTTTATTTCTTGTTTGTATGTAACGAGATGAGCATATTAGTTTAAATGGAATACAGGTGGACTTAATGGTATTGGATCCAAACATTTCTATCCATCTATTCATTTTATTCCTCTTTTGTTTCTTTTTTTTTAGGTTGTCACTGCATGTACCAAAACAAAAACATTCTTGCTTAGAATTGCTTTAAGAGTAGCATTATGTCTCATTTGACATTTTAACAAATATTGCCATGTTTATAATTTTGTAACAAGTTCTGTAGGTGAATATAAGCAATTTGTCCAATGTGATGAATTATTCTTGTGGACCATGGAGGAAGAGAATCACAAATGAACAAAAATAACAACGTAGCTTTTAGTTTTTTAGGGAAGTAAACTAAAATCATGACAGTACAGGAATAAATAATTCATAAAAAAAGCTAAATAAAGGACCTTGGATGAATAAGTTATTTAAAATGTGTTGTTATGATTAATGTGTCATACAACCTAATTCAAGGAATGAAATTCCAAAATATACAGATAAGCGCAAATGTTTCATGGTACATATAACATAGCACGTTTATTTTATATATATTTTATATTTATTTATTTTATATATATTTATTGTGCTAAGAGTTTTACAAATTTGATTGTCTACTGCACTTTGACCCTGGTCACTCATTCAGTAGACAATCACTACAGTTTATTTACATTTTACAGTTTCTTGTCAGTAAATTATCTTGCTCTTTTTTTTCAGTTTTTTTTTTCATGTCCCATTTGCACTTGTTTTTCACTTTTCATTTATTGATCACTTAACCATCACACATTCACTATAGTTTTGCATTCAAAGTAAGATGCACTACCTCTTACTTTTCTCTTTCCACTGTCCAAAGCCATTTATTTTTTACTTTACACAAAAACTGTCCAATGCTTCTAGCGTCCTTACATATCATTTCAATCATAAGTGTATTTCTATCCCCCTTCAACCACTTCTTATTAAAAAATTCTTTTCTCCAATTTTCTGTTCCTTGGCACTTAAATACTGTGTTCAATGTCTTCATTACCACCACATATCGGGCAATGGTTCTGAGGAATACCCTGTCTTAGCCCTTTTAGCCTCCATGCTCTGGTTCTTAACCATGCAATAGATTCTCTCTCTTCTTTATTTACTATGTCTATATATTTTTCCCTACCCCATGTATTTTTCATTGGCCTATAATAAACTAATGAGCTCTTTTCAGCAATCTCACTGAACATGATTTGTATTTCTATATCTTCCAGTCTTTTCCTCGCCTTTTTCCAAAACATTTTCACGTTATTTTCTCTCCTTCTCCACATATCTCCTAACCCATCTTTCTCCAAAATGTTCCGTAATTTACTTACCCATCCATCATTCATTAAGCTATTCTCTTGGTATTCAATACATTGTCTTAACACATTACTTTTTCCTAGATTTAAAGTTCTGAACCAAAATTTCAAAGCTCTTTCCATTATCTTCCCCTTAGTTGCCACCCTGCCCATCTTTAATTGTGCTATCTGTCATACAATTGACTTCGGTAGCCCTAGTATTTCTCTACAAAACATCCTGTGCACCACATCTATACTTTCCCATCCTCTATCTAATCCCCATATTTCTATACCATACATCATTTTTGCCTCCACAACCATCTCATAAACTTTTTCCAGCCATTTAACATTTATATTAGGTACTTTATATTTGCAGCTTCTAATTGCTGCCATCGCCCCTTTACCTTTTGCCAATGCAAACTTCTTTTGTTTCTCCCATTTATTATCTCCATCTATTTTTACTCCTAAACAGATACAGTCACGCACCAATGATCATTATAGAAATAGTATAATTTTTTTTGTAAGTAATGTTTTTACAAGTTGTGAAACTCTTTTACAAATTGCAGCTTTTTTACAAGCTGTATCATTCTGTTTACAAGTTGTGCAAATGTTTGTGCAAGCTACAAAGTAGCTTATTAAAATAAACAAGCTTGCTATGAGTAATACAGACGGTTGTATAAAGGGTACAGGTAACTATGAGCATTGCATGGGAGATTGCAGAGAGGTTCATGATAAAGGTGGAGTGAAATGTTAAAATCTGCAAGAGAAGTAAGTTGTTTCATACAATGCACTTAATTCATTCAACAGTACAGAAATTCAGTGCATAAACTGGATATAGCTACATCTGTACTAGCAATTTGCCTTTGTTATTCATTTCCAAGTAACTGCATAGACATCTTTCAAATTCACTAAATGACGTATGAGTCCATAAACACAATGGGTGATAGGAATAAAAATCTGATGTGTTACACTCACATGGCTTTCTCTACTCTTGTACAATCTAATTTTACAAACGCCTATTCTCCATATGCTTCATGTTAATCGAGATATCGAGATGTCAATCTTATTGGTAATTTTCTTGTAGATGCAAGGGAAATATGGTAGCTTTTAAGCGATAGTCAAATATTTTAACGCTGGTTGCTATGTGGAGCATTCCATTCTCTTTGCATGTCCAGGACATAAAAAAATGAATAACGCATTTGAGAAAAAGTATAAGTATTGGAAAATTTAAGGAAATAACAAGCAATATCTCGAAAACGGTTCACTCAACAAAAGAAATGTATATAACATAAGTTGTGTATTTTAATGCGATCTACATTTTTTGTGTAGTAAAATTTTGTCTATCTCTTATGGTTTACCAGTTATGCAAAAGTCGTTCACAATGAAGAATACTTTTGGAGACATTCCCAGAAAATTCGAGATATACATTTCATTTCTCATGACATTATCTTAAACATATGATATTTTAATCAAAATCGTTAGAGCCATTTTTGAGAAAATTAAAATTTTCGAAAAATCTTCCATGTAAAGGGTAGTCTGGGGTGGGGGGATTTTCTTGAAAACCTTCGTGTCGCATCTCTGGAAGATACTGAACCTAAATACCAAGTTTGGTACTTATCCGACTGTTCGTTTTTGAGTTATGCTGTTCACAGACACACACACACACACACAGACACACACACGGACATGTTTCCAAAAATGCTTTTTTTGGATTCAGGAGGTCTCAAAACATATATTTCCGGCGAAATCTCGGTATCGAATTTTTGGGTGGAATGCAATACTTCCCCTACTTACTATACGTAGTAGAGAAAGTAAAAAATGAATAACGCATTTGAGAAAAAGTATAAGTATTGGAAAATTTAAGGAAATAACAAGCAATATCTCGAAAACGGTTCACTCAACAAAAGAAATGTATATGACATAAGTTGTGTATTTTAACGCGATCTACATTTTTTGTGTAGTAAAATTTTGTCTATCTCTTATGGTTTACCAGTTATGCAAAAGTCGTTCACAATGAAGAATACTTTTGGAGACATTCCCAGAAAATTCGAGATATACATTTCATTTCTCATGACATTACCCTAAACATATAATATTTTCATCAGAATCGTTAAAGCCATTTTTGAGAAAATTAAAATTTTCGAAAAATCTTCCATGTAAAGGGTAGTCTGGGGTGAGGGGATTTTCTTGAAAACCTTCGTGTCGCATCTCTGGAAGATACTGAACCTAAATACCAAGTTTGGTGCTTATCCGATTGTTCGTTTTTGAGTTATGCTGTTCACAGACACACACACGGACATGTTTCTAAAAATGCTTTTTTTGGATTCAGGAGGTCTCAAAACGTGTATTTCCGGTGAAATCTCGGTATCGAATTTTTGGGTGGAATGCAATACTTCCCCTACTTACTATACGTAGTAGAGAAAGTAAAAATGAGTTTATACTTAAGAGTATAAACTGGGTAAGCATTTTATTTAAATTTAAACTCAGAAATGCAGAAATAAAAGTTACCTGAGTATAAATTCACACTTGCAATTTAGACTTCTTAATTAACTAACAGTTTAAATTCACATTGTTGGCTAAAAAAATACATTGTTTCACATCCTTATTATCGCTGTGGCTTTATTCTTGTTGCAGTACTGGTTTATCATGGTTGCATCAGATTTATTTGTAAATGAACAAGGTTGTTAACATGTCAGATACATCGAATATTGAGGAGGTCAGTGATCATGACCATGCTTAAAAAATATCACGTGTATTTTCCAAATTGCGAAATCCAGCTGCAAGGGAAGAAAAGAAAACTGCATTAAGCAATATTCGACATGAATTGATGATGCAGTATGGAAAAGATATGCCAAAATTCAGATAATCAAATAAATTAACATCAAAACACTTATAGTTTTTTTGCAGCATTGCTGTGGAGTAGTAGGATTTCTAAAAGGCAGCATTAGCCATGGAGCTAAACCATATCCTTTATCACCCAGAAGAAGAACACATGTTGGATTCAATTTTAATCACTATACACATTTGAATTCTTCCAAATTCGAGAATCATGCACTGATCCCAGCTTTCACACAAAAAATGTTCTGCCAACCACCTAACATTCTCTCTTTCAATTCTTTACAAACTTGCAGTTATGGTCATTTCTATCGTGAGGTACTGAATACATTTTTCTAGTATGTAATTAGGTATCTATAAATTCACCCATTATGTGTAACACTCGTGAACAGTGCAAGATTGAGCCAGCTACTGATCAAGCTCGACCTAAGAGAAGTATAAATTTACCACCAAAAGTATGTACTCTCTTTTATTAATACAGTTTTTTGAGTTCTTACTCCCTCTCGATATATACTCCAGAGTTAAGTTTGTACTCCAAACTTTTATTATTATGATTTGTAGTATAAACTCAAATTTGTTGAGCAAGAGCACATACTTTTATTCATACCACCTAATATGTTCTTTTTCACTCCAGTTCAAATTTTATTCACCATTTGATTTCAATACAGAAATATTGGCTTCGTCAACAATACAATTATTAGTACAAAAAGAACAGGTCTGATTAGATGTAATACAGAAATCCTAATTTATTATGTGAGTAGGTACCTAAACTAAATTTTGGAATTGTAAACATAGTATATTCCATAAGAAAGCTTATAAACTAATTAATTTCTAGATATTCTTCCACTGAATAAAAACAACCCTGTATTAGGAATTTGTTCAATTTTTTTTTTTTTTTTTGAAGTCTGTTAGGGATTTATGTGGGGAGTTTATTAAACAATTGAATGCCATTATAATATAAACTTTTTTCATATAGGGTTCTTTTATGACCTGTAATGTGTAATTTAGATTTATTTATTGTATTATAGTCATGAATATCAGCATTTGTGTTAAAACTATTTTGCTGCTTATACATTGCTATCAGAGTTTCCAAAATGTATAGTAAAGGAACAGTCAAGATATTTAACAGTATGAGGTAAGGTTCGCAGCTTGTATTGCTGCAAAGGTTTAACATTATTCTGATTGCCCTTTTTTTGTATTATAAAGATTCTATTTTTATAACCACTTTGAGTTATTCATCTGTAATATCACTCATTAACACAAACCTATAACAAATAACCTAAGAGTAGCCTGTATTACTTCATAAACATTCAATGGTCCAGTTTTTGTTTCAGATTAAACACATTTCTCTGGCTTAAGATTATAAAAATGTTCGCAGACCCTATACTGCCTGTTCTCCACAGGCCACCTTTAACTGTACCCTTGTGCAAGTAATTCTGACCTATGCAGATAGATAGTTGTGGAAGTAGGATATACAACATTTCAGAGTATCGGAGATAGAACATTTCCATTCATTAAAAATATTCTGGAAGTATGCATATTGGTTTAAAATGTATTGTTTTACGAGAATAAGAAATATATTGGCAGCAAGAATTTTACACGTTTGTTTAAAGAAGCAAACCTAAAAATGAGATTGCAGTGATATTTCACTGTTAATTATCCTTGGTATCTGTGTATGTATTTTCTTTTTTAACTTTGTTGGGGGGGAGATACCATAAGGAAGAAACTCTGGAAACGAAAGAACAAGGATCTCATCACTTTATACATCAAACCACATGGAAACCGGGGAATTTGTCAGTGCTTCTTAGCTGACGATGGACACAAGATGTCTCTGAAGCATCGTTCAAGGTAACTAAAAAATAGTGAAGTTAGTGTGTGTGCCACATTGAAATAGTTCTTGCAATTATATTACTTCATATGATTGCTATTGTAATGGTTTCAAATTATAAAATGGTAGATCCACCAGCCATTTTATTCCATCACAGCACTTAATGGAAAGCTTGTCTCCCTAGAAATGCTGATAATAACTTAAATCATAGATAAACATAAGAAATCTTGCAATTGCAGAACAATAACAAAGTTTCCAACATCTCTTAATATCTCTTCATTTTTACTTTCTCTTCTACGTATAGTAAGTAGGGGAAGTATTGTATTCCACCCAAAAATTTGATACCGAGATTTCACCGGAAATACTTGTTTTGAGACCCCCTGAATCCAAAAAAAGCATTTCTAGAAACATGTCCGTGTGTGTGTCTGTATGTCTGTGAACAGCATAACTCAGAAACAAACAGTCGGATAAACACCAAACTTGGTAATTAGGTTCTGTATCTTCCAGAGATGCGACACGACGGTTTTCAAGAAAATCCCCCCACCCCAGATTACCCTTTACATGGAAGATTTTTCAAAAATTTTAATTTTCTCAAAAATGGCTCTAACGATTTTGATTAAAGTATCATATGTTTAAGATATTTTCATGACAAATAAAATGTATATCTTGAATTTTCTGGGAATGTCTCCAAAAGTATTCTTCATTGTGAATGACTTTTGGTAAACTGGTAAACCATAAGAGATAGACAAAATTTTACTACACAAAAAATGTAGATCGCGTTAAAATACACAATTTATGTCATATACATTTTTTTTGTTGAGTGATCCATTTTCAAGATATTGCTTGTTATTCCCTTAAATTTTCGAATACTTATATTTTTTCTCAAATTCGTTATTCATTTTTTTTATGTCCTGGACATGCAAAGAGAATGGAATGTGCCACATAGCAACCAGCGCTTACAAGATTTGACTATTGCTTATAACCTACCATATTCCCCTTGTATCTACAAGAAAATTAGCTATAAGATTGACATCTGGATATCTCGATTAACATGAAGCATATGGAGAATAAGCGTTTGTAAAAATAGTTTGTACAAGAGTAGAGAAAGTCATATGAGTGTAACAGATTTTTTTCTGTTGTGGCACCTGTGAAGAAATATAAAATACCATTCCTTGTCTAAATTTTACGTGAATATGTTTAAAATGCATTTTTACTTTCTCTACTACTTACCTATAGTAAGTAAAGGAAGCAGTTAATTTCACCCAAAAATTTGATACTGAGATTTTATCAGAAGTACCAGGTGGCCCACATAAGCCGTACTTTGTTGAAGTTAGTTTATCCTGGATAGCATGGATGCCAAAAGGTTTGCCTAAGCAGAACTATAAAGGGGATTCCATATCGACAGAGGGGAGACCTTGCTAAATAAAAGACCAATGCTTGAAAACAGATACTAACTGCTATGACTGGTCCCTTAGCTCAGTCAGTGGAGCACCTGCCTGCTGTGTTAGGGGTCCTGGATTCAATTTCCAGCTGGGCTCAAGAAAGTTTTCTTTAATAAAGAAATGTTTCACGGTATGCCTAGGATCTGGTGTTTGAATGTAAGTGTGTGTTTTATCGTTATTTAATAACCAATTTGCCCATAAACAATTCAGGATTGTCACTGGACAAAAATTTGAACACAATGTATTAAGTCATATAATTACATTACAGTTAATCTAGAATCCGTACAACTAGATACATAACACCAATTGGTGCTACAAAGTTCACAAGATTCAACAAAATGCTATTTTTATAAGTTTATGTTCCTTTAAAGCTGCATTAGAATTAAATGACATTCTATTAGTGCATCATTCATAATAAGGATGTTCAAATATATGTCCACTTTGGTGGATGCATTGACGTAAGTGCCTCTCAGTATCAGCATGGACACATCTTAACGTTTCTTATGATATTGAAGCACAGACATGACATCCTTTCTTTTAAAATTTCTGGTTCAGTTTCATAAACCCTGGCTTTGATATATCCCCATAATGAAAAATCCAGGAGATTATTTTGCTGGCCACTGAATGCAATCAAAATTATGTATCCACCGGCTGGGTACATTTACTGAGATTTTCTTTAATTCCTCTAGAATAATGGAATGGTGTACCATTGTGCTGAAACCAGTGATTTAGAACTAACTAAAGTGGTACATCTTCTAGAAGGTTCCCAATATTCAGCTCATTCTGGGTGAATCACAAATAAAACTGCCCATTATGCTTAGGAGCCAAATAAACTGGCCCGATGATGTCTCCCTGAATGCCATACCACATGTTAACACCACACACACCCTGCATGTAATGTGGCAGTAACTAGTGAGATTCCTCAGGAGCCCAATAATGGAGATTGTTTGTTTGCATTGGAGTCGCTGACGAAATAACTTTCATCTCCCCATTAATACCTACCTGGTGAAAACTGGATTTTCATTTATTTTCTTCTGCAAACAGAAACGTGATTCTGGAAATCGTTCCCATAAAGCATTTGTGGTGTAAGTGCAGTTTATAGGGATGGTATTTTCTCTCCTTCAAAATCCATTGTGCTCAAGTTGAACTCCCAGGTCAGCTGCAGCTCTTTTTTGCCCTAATTACCATAAGAAAAATTAATGTTTAAGAAATAATAATAACTGGAATGATGCATCAGTTCTCAATTGCATCTCTAGGTTGATTAATGTGCGCAGAAGGCAGACGTAACATTGGCAAACATTTAGAATACAGCCTTCAAGCTTCAGCCATATTTTGGTGCATCTTCCCATAGATCATAACTATATCCATGCATTTGTTGTGGGATAAACATGTTACCTGCTTGCCTGAATGACCTGACTCAAACTGCAAGTAAGTGGCCATGCGGGACTTATCAGTACAAAACCAGGAAGTAAACAGATGCAGAGAACAAACACTACCTCAATGAACTTTCGCTTCGTACGTACATTGCCTCTTTGAAAATCAGTAACGCTGCAATTAATTTTGCAGTCATGTATGCAGGAAACATCAAACTGCAAAGAGCGACTTGTTTGGACCACCTGGTACATGTTAGGCTCCCTGAATTCAAAATAGGCATTTCTCTCTCAAGCACTTTGTGTGCGCTTGAGAGAGAGAGAACAGCGTAACTCAAAAACAAAAACTTGCATGAATATGAAAGTTGTTATTTAAGTAGAATGTTATTTATGACACATTTAGTTGAAATTAATTATATTTTAGAGATTAAGCATGGTCTATGACATGGTTTTAATATAGAGTCAACTGAAAAGTTCAATACCACAGCTGGGATTTGAACATGGTTCTCCTCTCTCCATGCAGTTATTCTAACCAGTGAGCTACTGTGACAACATGCTGGTGGGACACTGAATTCCCCAATTGAAACAAGTTGTTTCCACCAAGGCATCTCACTAGAGATGACAATCTCAGTGGCAACCTGCCATCACAAGTACTTTATTACTGGGTGCTTATAAGCTTTCTTTCTTAAAGTAAGATAACAGTTCTCCAACTTTGCACTAATGCAATTGTTCAAGTATTCTTATAACTGGCTGCAGAAGTAAGTCTCAGTTGTGAGACTGATATTTAATCACTTAGGTAATAAGGATAAAAACTTGAAAATGAGAAATTAAGATTCTTTGGTGAGAAATGATGCCTCACAGAATGCTGGAATGTCAAAATTATTCTTCTGTTTTTCAAAATGATTCTTTTCCAGGTGGTCAGTTCTATTTGATTTCTTCCTTTTATTGAATCTGCTGAATGTGCATTTTATTTAGATTGTTTTGACTTAGAAATACCATTTATTGCTTTATATCCTCTGAATCTGTTTATTTTCATAGTTATTGTGGGAATACTGAATTCTATGGAGATTGCTGAGTTCATTATACAGGTTGCAGATAAACATTGTTTAGAAAATTGTATAGGAAGGCAGTACCAAACTAAGTATTTTCAGGTTAGGAGCATGGGATTGCAGATGCAATATAACACCATTCAGGAGCACTTCCTGGATGTAATTTAAATCTCACTTTATGAAATTAAACGTTTTTATTTTCAGTAAAAATGAAAAGCAATCCACTGTTGAGTATGTATATACTGTCTCAACTAATGAGTACTAGCACACAATCAGAAACTATTACATGTGTGTACTTAGTACAACATGTCTTTAAAATGCTGAATGTAGAAAAATGCTCATGCATACTGTAATTATAATTCTCAATAGTAATACTAAGAATCTTAACGGTTTCACTGTGCGAAAGTTCCCACATAATTTAATTTGTAATTAAATGTTTAAAAAAGCCTCTGCAATGTGTTGTTCCTATCCTCAAAATGCTTATTTTAGTACTGCCTTTCTACTCTACAATTTTCTGCTCATAGTTTTTCCTTCCCCTTTATCATTTTAGTTCTATTTTATATACCGCATTGGTGAGTGGAATGTTAACTAATCTGTATGCTAAGCTGTTGAACATTGTATAATGAGATGAGTCTTAACAGCTGTTTTCCTTACATAGTTGTCTGTATATGTGAGTTTCCTATATATTCCCAAATTGATTTTGTTTTTATTATGACTTTTGAGTTTAGAATCACTCGTAACTACACAAATTTGAGAAATCCTTCAAGAAATTCATTATCAGACTGCCACTGGGAACAGATAGAATAACAGGAATCTTCATATCTGATCATTGAAATCCAAGATATCCTCAGAAAAGAAATCAGTAGTATGTGCAGAATGTTTAAACTGCAACATTGGTAAAATAAAAGGAAATATAAATGTACATAAAAAAATAGTTTTAGAAATATCTATCTGAAACAAATTTAAAAATTGGCAGTACCACCATACTTCTGAGATGATAATCACAAAATAAATCTGGAAGCCAAACTATTAAAAGAAGCACAGAAAGAATCGTCATTTTGAAAAACAAGAATTGTCATGAATTTGATATTCTAGCATTAGACACCTTTCCAAGTTCACCACATATGCTCCAGATGCTACCACAGCAGACTGGAACATCCAGATACTGAGCATTTAAACACCCACCAAGCAGTAAGTCACGGCTGAAGCTGGTTCTCAAAACATGAACCATTAGTACACAGGTTCTCGAAACATGTTCATGTACTTAAAAGCTAGGTGAAACGTGAATTAGGTCAAACCTACCCCTGGATAGCAAAAGTAAAACTCCTTGGTGAGAAAGGAAATTTCTTGGGTACTTTGTATCACGTATAATTAAAAAGATAGATAATGATTTCATTATTGACATTTTTCTTCTATTCAAGAGTTCCTATTATGGATTCAATTGATGTTTTAAATTAACAACAATAACATGTTCCATAAAATGCCTCTGATTTCTCTGGAAAATAATTGTTTACTGGTTAATCTAAACCAGCTTTAAATGGATGATGAATGACATTTATCAAAGCTTTCATGAATGTAAGATCTGTAATTCTTGGCTGGCTATTGATGAAACAGACTTGGAAATAATGGACAAGATGTCAGTCTCTGGGTGTATCTAATGCCTCCAAACTTTGCATAAACATTTCTGGAATGACTGAGAAGTCTGATTTTTCAGTATGTGTATCACATCAGGTAGAAGGGGAGTAAATGTCACCTTTTAAACCAAGGATA
This sequence comes from Deroplatys truncata, assembly GCA_030765065.1. Lineage (NCBI taxonomy): Eukaryota > Metazoa > Arthropoda > Insecta > Mantodea > Mantidae > Deroplatys > Deroplatys truncata. Next base: position 49,168,402 of record CM060975.1, on the reverse strand, counting down.
GACCTTGATGAATACACTGAAAAAGCTTATGAAAAAGTAAATGAACCATTACTGCAGCTGTAACAGTAAATGGAAGAAAGAAATGTAATGTAAAGAAGCAGTTTAATGTCGACGATGATGGTGGTTATGATAAAGGATTAACTTTATAGACCAAGGAAGGGCAGATTCTGTATACAGGAAATTGAAATATTCATCAAGGAAGGGTAGAAGCTTAATCAGAATGACTGGCTTCTGTATGCAGCCAGTTTAAATAATCATAAAAGAAAGCTGGAAATACTAATTAATTCAGTGCTTATTAAGTTTGTGGCCGTGGTTTATGCTGTCTTAACATTAACATATTTTAATTTCCCACTCTTATGGGAATGACAACAGATGGCAGCAAAGTTGCTCTCAGACTTGAGAAATAGTTCACGACTATACCATAGAGAGCACACTATACGCTTGGAGAATAAACCGAATGAGTTAACCAAATGAACCTTTAATGTTGATGATGTAATGAAAAGCAAATAAAAATCTTTTGCTAATAACCTGTGCATTCTTCGAACGCCTGCAGTATTGCTTGTTCAGTGGATTGTGAATGTACTTTTGTAGATACGAATATTTGAGGCAATCCATCTTGGTGGCAGTGAAACGCGGCGTTACGATTCGCCCCTCCCCCAACATTGAACTCGCCCTCTTGTTGTTAATGAAGGAGTGAGATCGTAAACAAAAAATACCGTAAAAATTGTGTTTTTGAAGGACTGTGTAGTGATGGTACATTTTCTGAGTGAATATGAACTTTAGGTGACAAATTTCTGTTGCTAGAATTCTGTGAACACACCAAAGAAGTCGCCCTGACGGAAAAAAATGGGTGAGTTGCCAAACCGGCGCAAGTTTAGTAATAGTATTAATAATGTTTCTTAGCCTGGGAATATCTTTTAATTTTAGACTGTTTTCCTAAACGTACATAAATAACTTACCTTTCTTGATTAAGCTGTGTACCAGCATTATAGGCACCAGGAAAATACTCGGTTCTTAGGTTATAGTATCGTAGCAGACGATACGAAACAAAGTGTGGTGCTATTTTGCATTATGTCATAGTATTTCATAGAGAAGTACATAAATGGAAACGAAGTTAACCTTTACTCGCCAATGTTTTCATTTGGGAACGGGGAATAAAATGTCTATAAACGTGTAATATAACAACTTAAAACATATTTTAACTTGCATTTGTGTTTTATCAAGATCCAAACTTATTTTTAAAGCATTTTAAAGCTCCTGAATTTGAAAAAATAAACCTGATTGGTAACCTAAAATATGTTAAATTGGAAGAATTGCACCCTCTAACATATATTTAGCGTTACGTCCCAATTAAATATAGTTTTAATCGCTGCACAATAGATTTTATGTTTAATAACTTCATAATCAAGATAATGAAACCTTTATCAAATAAATAACTTTTATATTGAACATTGGAGAACTGCGTATGTTTTGGTGTTCCCAAATGGGAACATTGGCGTTTAGGAATATCTAAATGGAATATTTGTTTTTACTTATCTTTCACAACATACACGCGTTCAAATACTCAACAATGAAGCTTGGACTGTAAAACTCAAATCAATGCAATAATGAGTACATACTTGTTACTTCTGACGAGTAAACCAAATTTCAGGGTTACTGTTAGTTTTATCCTTGCCTTCAAAGAATAATGACATCAAAGAAGTTTTCACCATAGAAGGAGCAGTGGAATATTACAATCAATTGCAAGATCACTTTCTTAGTGATGATGAGATTCAAATCAGTCAGCTGCCTACTGATGATAATGCATACGTCTCTGGTGAAGAAATAGTGGACGACATATTAGATAAGGTGGTACCAGTAGATGTCTGTGGCCAAGTGGAGGTTACTGCTAATATAAGAGAGCTTCCAGAGACTTCTACAGGTTCTAGTCCAAGTGCATGTAAGAAGCGTAGGGGAGGCAAGACACAGAATCCATCCTGGAAAAAGTCCTCTAATTTTTGATAATGGTTTCCATCAAAATAAAATAACAATTCCTCTATTAGATCAACATCCAGAACTTATTCCCTTAGAGCCAATATACTTATTTTATAAAAATTTGCCTGAAACTTACATAAAATTTCTAGCATCCATGACACGATTATATGCAGCTCTGAAAGGAGAGCAGTTTCTAGTAACAAAAGAAGACATTGCACAGTTTTTTTTTAATTCTCTTACTAAGTGGTTACCATTTAGTACCCACTGAAGTTATGTACTGGAGTACATCAGAGGATATTGAGGTTCGCATTGTTGCTTCTGTAATGAGCAGGCAACATCTCGAGATTTAAAAAAGTATTTTCATTTGATGGATAACAAAGTTAAACGCTGGAGATAAATTGAGGAAAATGACTCTATTATATGATGAACTCAACAAAAATTGCAGAAATATGGAGTTTTTCATAAGAAGCTTAGTATCGATTATTCCATGGCACCGTATTATGGCCATTCCTGCAAAAAGTTATTAGGGAAAACCAATACGTTTTGGTTTCAAAGTGTGGATGCTTTGTTCGGGTACTGGATATCCTTAAAGCGTGGAAATTTATGGAGGAAAGAGTAATTCTGATAGCAGCTCTCCTCTGGAATCCCGAGTTGTTATGGATTTACTTTCTGTCGTGCCTGATCCTTTACAATTAAGTATACTTTGATAATTTCTTCACATCATATGACTTGCTGATGGAATTGAAAGAGAGGAATTTCAGAGCCACAGGGACTATACGAGATGGAAGAATCAGAATATGTCCTTTGACCCAATCAGATATCCTGAAGAAGGAGGAGAGGGGTGTTTTTGATTACCAATGTGATGGTGCTGTATACATGTGCAGGTGGAATGATAATGCTGTAGTTATTCTGGCCTCAAACACATATGCCTATGGGAGATACAAAACGATTTTCAAGAAAATCTAAAGAGAATTGATGTTCCAGAGCCAAACATCGTGATGAATTACAATGTGGGAATGGGTGGTGTAGATGTTCTCGGCCACCTCTTATCAAGCTATCATCCGCAACTACGAAGAAAGAAGTGGTGGTGGAATCTCTTTGCAAATGGTTTGAATATGGCAGTTGTTGGTGCTTGGCAAATCCGCATGGCAAGAAAGCTAAAGAACATCTGCTGAAAACTCAACCAAGAGTACTTATTAGATCAGGATCTAAGGCGAAAATACCCAGCTCAATTAGAAAGACTGATAGGCATTATTTGATTGAATCCTGTCATGAATGTATAAGAAATATGCACCTTCATTGTTTACGCCAGTACCGTGGACTGTTATAATGTTAGAGTTGTATAACATGTATTAAAGACTATTTATACTTTTTGAATGACACAAAGTTAATATTCAGTGTTATAGTATAATTCTTGGGTTTTACTTTACCCTAAACATAATTCATTTTCAGTTCAAAATATGTTTTAAACAATTTATGCAGAGAAATTAATTATTTTTTGTGTAAAATTTAATAAATTAAATAAATTCTGTATTAAACCAAGTTTCTCTAAAATGTTCATTCTAACCGCCAATGTTCCCAAATGGGAACAACAACAAAAAAATTGTGATAATACTTTTTTAAAAGTTATTTTATATATATCTTAATTGAAGGCCTCCAGTGTAGAAAATCAACAAAGTTTTCAAAATTTCTGAAAGGAAATTAATTTGGCGGGTAAAAGGTTAAGTTTTGGGTTGGGCACCTATTCTTGTGCAGTTTATAAAGTTAAAAGGAGTACATAAATTTTCAGATGGAGATACCTGAGAAGTGAGTTATGTAGTTAAAATAGTTGTGTACCCATTATTGTGTTTTGAAAATAAATATTGAAGTTTATAAGTTTGCTAATGACTCAAATATTGGGGTGAGGGTGGAATGTGGATAAGTAACAATGTTTGCAAAAATAGAGGCCATCTTTACAACTATCTTAAACCAACAGTACTAGACACAACTATTGTCGTTCCTCATTAGTAACACATTGAAAGCTTCCTTAGAATAGGGACAGGTGTGTGGTATTAGCATCTATTTTAAATAGATATAAGAAAGCTTGCGTAGAAATGAAGGTTTCAATGGATATACACTTAGACTACTGTTGGTGACCTTTGACATGTCTTTAATATGTATAGTATAGTATGAGTGTTCTGTTATTTCAATTTTATACTTTTTGTTAATCTCGGCTACAAGTTATTGCATATTTTGAAGATATCTGTCCATGTAAAATTCATGTTAATGAAGATGCAGATAAGCAGTTTTGGTTTAAATAATTTGCAACTTTAAGGAAAAGGCAGATAGCTTTTATAGAATACAGATGTCCAATCCCTCAATGGAAATTACCTACTTTTGGAGAAACTGATTGAATTTAGTCAAAATGGTCAATTTTGAGATTTTTGTTATGTGTAATATTTTAACCGTATAGGTATTTTTCATAATATATAATTATTGTACAAGTAACTCTAATTTAAAGGTCCTTAAAGTTGGTTTAAATGTCAAACTGCACTTAAGATTATACCTGTAAAATTTTATTTTATGTATATAACATTTTTTTTTTTAGAAGGGATTAATTGTATGCAAGTTAAATTTCTACAATGTTTGTAATTTAGTTGCTTTTGTAAACATTGTGAATTAAAGTGTAATTGTAAAAACTAGTTTAGTTGGCAAAGTGTTTTTAAGTCAGTAGGCAGAAAGTAGGTGCTACTTTAAACCTGTCATCTATGTTAATAGCCATAACAGTCTTTGAGAAAAGGTAGATATTTGTCAGATTTTACAGTGGGACAATGGAGGTATTACTGTTTCTCCTTAAGGAGTGTGTAGTGTTGAGAAAATTGGTGTTGCATCCCAAACGTAATGAATTAAACTGTTCTAGACAGGCAATGTGCTCATGCAGGCCATCAGCTCTTATATTGGTCTGCACTAGTCCAACAGGTTGATGAGATGTTAACTTTCCTTTTCACTATCTGGTTTTGTTTGCCGCAGGACATAATACGACTACTATACCAGTATCAGAAATACGGACTTCCTCTTCTGTATTCGCGAAACACTTGAGAATCTATAAGAATGACAAATGGAGAATGCTTCTTCCGTTTTCTAACCAGTGATCAATTACAGTCCAATTTTCCCGAACGATTGATTAATGGTTACTGAATTCGATAGCATTAAAAGCATAAATGAGCATGGTATACATATCTCGTTATTCGTATATCTTGATGTAACCAGTCACACGGGTTGGAGAATGCTAGCTGAAAACGAGTCAGTCGTGCAATGATTGGATCAATGAAAGGATTTGTTTCACTCGTGAAAGGAAGGTGTCCATCACTTTTGGGAGAGTTCTTGTTTCGAAAACGCTTGGAGATGAATTAAAGGATGTTCGTGACAGGCCGTTAGCGTAGTCAACCTTATTAATCAACGTCCCCTTCAGTCTCACATATTAGGCAAAATATGCCAAACCATGGGACAAGACCACCTTACTCTCCTCCTACACAAAGATTTCAGTTGGCTTTCAAGGTCAATGCTAGGCACAGCTGTACTTGAACTTCGAGAGGAGCTTCGGATTTTCTTTAAAGAGCATAATAAAACGGCCTTCTACAACTTTCTTGAGGACGAATCCTGGAATATGAAACTTGCGTATCTTGCAGACATTTAAGTATGCTGAACACTTAACATGCAAGGGCACAAAGAAAATATTCTGTCACCCACGGACAAGCTTCTGGCTTTCAAAGTAACTTTGCGTGTTCTGAAAGGTACTGTTGACATATTTCCGCATTTATTTCAGTTGCCAAACCATTCAAGCAATATGTTAAACCACTCATTTCGGACTACCTGGAATCCCTGTCGGCAAGCCTTTAGAAGTGCTTCCCTTCTTTATCATTGGAGATTATATGACTGGATCAGGAACCCTTTCATATTTTATAATAAACCAGAAGTATTTCTTATTGTGATGTTATATGATACCGCTAGTTGTTACCGTAGGAGCGCTTTCGAGAGATTTGTTTCTCTCATCCTCAGCTGAGACCCAACTACGGTAACAACTAGCGCCTTTATGTGATGTGAATTAACGTATACCAACTCAAATTTTAAGAACCCTTTCATAGTTTGACTTCGTGGCTCACATAACGTATTCACCTAGGAAGAGGAAGAGTACGAGCCAAAGTGAAATGCGATCAGAGATTAAAAGCGAAATTCAGTGAACAGTTTTCAGATCTGTTTTGGTTAATGGTGAGACGAGTTCCCTGTAATCTCATAGAAACCTTTAAAGGTAGTACTCCAATTCTCCACATTTATTTGTGTGAACAGGCGTTTTCTCGTTTGAAAAGCATTAAAACCAAGCAGCGAAATAGACTTTATCCATTGAAGAAACTTTGAGTTTGTCAAAATTGCGGCTTAGAATAAAACTATTGTGTTCCGAAAACAAGTACAAATTTTACACTAAACCGGTAATGAAATCAAACTAACGATCGGTGAATTTTAATCTTTTTTTTTGGAGGGGAGGGGCTAATTACGGTCCAAATGTTAAATACAACTTCTGTATAAAGTAAGTTTAGTATATTTTAAGTTAGTATATTTCTATGAATAGTAGGTATTATTAAATAAATGGTTATTTTTTCTAAAATATAAATGTGATATAGATTACCTACTGCACAACACGTATTTAGCCTCGGTGAAAAACTTAAGCGTTAGACTGCTGGGGTTCCCCGAGGTTTGGTTAACCGATTCTAGCGTTTTCCGAGGCGAAAAATATTGGGAAACACTGCAGTAGACGACCTTAAGTGTTGTCGGATTTCAAGGGGGCGAAACAGGAACGCTTCCGTCGAATAAGATGGGGCTAATTGCTGAAAATGCCGATGTTAAATATTTCTGAAATTGCGAAGCAATGCACCTGAGAAATTATAAACTCCTTACTTAACTTATCACGTAAGAATTTTACATTTCAAATTCCGTTGCTTGCAGTGCATTGTTAATGTAATATTAATTTTAAAATGCGCTCACAATTCCCCACGAAATATATACAGGCCGAAACTATATTGCACCAGAGACTTTAAGCTACTTTAATAGCAAACTATAAATGAAGCATAATATAAAAGCTGATAATTTACTATAGAAACTTTCCCATAATAGAAGATTGATATAGTCTAGAGAACTATAAATCCAGAGATAAGACGAATTTTATGGCGGTAAATAAATGCAAATTTTAGAAATTGAACATTGTTGCGAACAAAATAATAATAGCGTCTTTTATTTCGGGCAATAAGCTCTTAATGTGTAAATTGCTACGTCATAAAATAATACTCTATTTGAGGTGTAGGATGTAATTATCGGAGGGGGTCCCAGACGTTACCGCCTGAGCCATCCCGCTCAATATGTGAGGTGTAATTCCACATAGCATGCTACCTACAATGTAAATAAATTTGAAAAGGAGGAATTAATGCAAGGCTTTGGTGTAGAAAAGGAAAACAGTGAAACAACAGCAGCTAATTTACGTTATTAATTAGTGAAAGAATATTACAGATATTGTAAAGGAAAATAAACTAGAGCTAAAAAATATACGTTACCATCTGGTATACACACATTCATCTGAAAGAAGACCAAATACTGCTGAAAATATGTTGAAATAGATTCCATGGGGGAAGCGATTTGGAGGATACAAGTGGTGGCATATGACAAAGTTCGATCCATGTCCCTTCGAAAGCAGGAGTAACCTAAATATGAATCATTTAATTACTACGGATGTGGGTTTTATGATTTATATTTAAAATAATATAGTTACGTAAGTTAGAAGGGGAATGGTTAAGGACAGAAAATGGTTCAGTCATAGAAAAATGCCGTCTTGGTGTATAATAAAGCTGTATCTAAATGTTTGTTGGTAATATCAACGTTGAAATAGGACAATATTAACAGTGAAGAAGTAATTTGATAAAATGGATGAGTCGAATGATATTAAAAACCTTCATTTACATCATGATGGTAAAATCTGGACGATTGTTTCGAGACTTCAAGGTCTCATTAGTCGGTTCCAAATTCCCGCAGAAGATGAGACCTTGAAGTCTCGAAACGATCGTCCAGATTTTACCATCATGATGTAAGTGAAGGCTTTTAATATCATTTGACTCATCCATTTTATCATTTGTTGGTAATGTTCGATTTGATTAAATAACAGATGTTAGAGGCAAACATCAGATTTAATACATTATTTCTGTATGTAAGCATGTTACCTGTTTCACTCTAGATTAACTGAACCGATTGCTATGACACTTTAATTACTTTCCCCAAACGGCAGATTGTCGACGGCGTGACGTCAGAAAGTCGAGATATTTCACGTATTGAGTTTAGTGAACGGGGTGTATAATTTAACGCTTCAACAGGGTAAATAGTAAGAATTTGTGCACATAATTCTTTGCTGTTATTTATATACATAAACCAGTTAACTTTTCTTAATTATAATACTGGGTGTTTTATGGCCGTTTTCTGGCTGCCGTGGGTGACGGCATAGTTCTCGTCGCATTGAAGAATTCCTAATCTGGAGAGGAAATAAAATCAGCCAATGACTAAACACCTAGGATTAAAGAGTAACTCTTCTAATTCAATTATGTTTTGTTGTGTTTGAATTTTCTAAAAGATGTGTTGATTTTTAAGATTTTATGGTTTATACTGTTACTACTTTCTCTACTTACGGGAGAGCCAAGAAACTACAAACCGGTTGCGCATCGTTTTTCCACTGGGCGTGTCGAAACATGATAACGCACTGCTGCTATAAACAAGGTCACGCTGTTGACCTGGTTCTGCTGTGCAATGTGAAGTGCAGTATTGAGTTGACGGTGATGTGATGTAATTCAATTATTACGAATTATTTATTATTTTGTCCTGTACTTAGTCACAAAGTATATTATGGCTCAGTATATGTTTTCTACTACTGCACAGCATGTATTTATTTATGATTTGTATGTGTTAACTCAGTCAGATCGCCAAGAGAAAGTACGATTTGCAGAAAGATTTTCAGGTGTAAAAGTTCCAAGCCGTACAAACAATTCATGAACATTGCAATAAATTTCAGGCCACAGGAAGTGTTCAGGCTAAGAAATTTAAAAAATGGCGTTCGGTTCTTACCGAAGAAACATTAGACATCGGTCATCTTTTGTAGAATTCCCCCCCCCAAAAAAAATCACTTAGGCGTCTTTCACAACAGGCAGGCGCGAAAAGCTACTAAATTGTTGAAGTTAAAACCATATATAATAACTGTGGCACATGCTCTTCAACCAGGTGATCCTGTAATTAGGCGCACATTTTGTGAGTGGAGTCTCAATAGTGTACACAATGGCGAAATAGACCCATATTTAATATACTTCACGGACGAGACTTGGTTCCACCTTCATGGATATGTGTGTACACAAAATAATCATTATTGAAGCTCTGACCTAATATTGTTCATGAAGTATCCCTTCATGGCGAAAAAATTGGTGTATTGTGCGCTATGAGCGGAGAAACAGTTATAGGGCCAATTTTTTTCGAGTCAACAGTTGACGCCCGTACATACGTGAATACAATTTTGCCCCCCCCCCCATTTTTAGAGAATTAACAGATAGGGAGCGTGATTTTGCCTTTTTTCCAACAAGACTCTGCAAGAGCTCATACGGCCAATATTTCGATGAGAACAGTTGAAAGTGTGTTTGAGGACAGAATTATTAGTAGAGATCTGTGGTCCCCTCGTTCTCCCGACCTAACCCTCTGCGATTTCTATCTCTGCGGTAACTTAAAACAGAAAGTGTACAAGACAAACCCACACACCCTGGAAGAATTAAAACAAAATATCCGCCAGGAAATTGCCAGCATTTCTCAACGTGAACTACGGCGAGTGATGGATAGTTTCCTAAAGAGGTGCCAAAAATGTATAGACAACATGGAGGCCAGTTTCAGCATCTCTTTTCATAAAATTGGTAAGTTAAGCCTTTAAAAGTAGTTTTACAAATGTTTTATGGCTTCGTCCACGCCTTCCTATGATAGCGACGGCAACAGCGCCCAAAAATTGGATACCAAGATTTCACCGGAAATACATGTTTTGAAGCGTCCTTAATCCAAATAAAGCATTTTTGGAAACATGCCCTTGTGTGTGTGTGTGTGTGTGTGTGTGTGTGTGTGTGTGTGTGTGTGAACAGCATAAACTATTCCATTCTCACATGGCTTTTGTAAAAATCGTTTGTAGAATGAGTCGAGAAACTCGTGCGAATGCCACACATCAAAATTTTTAAGTCTATTGTCATGCGTGGTCTTGAGTTCTTCCCTAGCATGGTGGAATTGTGCGTGGTTTCTCAACTCGAGTCGCCTGTAAGGCACAGCAACATCATCCTGTAGAAGAAGAGTCTACGGGCGAACATGGTAATGATGCGGAGGAGGCCCTTTAAAGCTGCCCTACCTTAGTCACCATAGGATTCATCGTAATGGACAACAGATTCCCATAAACGAAGGCGGGAGTGGCAGCCAAGCGACGAGACTGGCCAAAATTCCTAATTGCATTTGCTTATCTTTCTTTTAAAATATTTTAATATTCTGGTCCTTCCAGATAGTGAATGGAATGATACACAGGTAAATACAAAGTTGCTTGACACAGGCCAGGTCAAAAACCTAAACGCAGAGTCGGGAATCGAATGGTGCCCTCCGAAAGGCGGAGGCGCAATCACTTTGCGGAGGTAGACTTTCGTCGCAATTATAAAGTTTGTGTTTTAACGTAGAAAATCAACCTTAACCTTAAATGAGCTTAGGACTGTCTTTTACAGCGAATGATAATTGTGCAGTATCGTTGATCGCAAGGATGTTACCAGGTTAAGCATGCCAATCCAAGAGCATTAGAACATCACAATATATTCATATCATTGCCATAGACAGATCCATTAAAGTGATGATGTTCACCATTGGCACTGGGGATTAATTGATGTGCATCATTTTCCCTCTGGCTTCCCAATATGAAGTCTGTAAGTTATCACTTTTAAGGCCTTTGTATTTGGCGAGATGCTGTTTGTTCAGGATGACATCTTCTTCACAGAGAGTACACTTGGGTGTAGGTAGGCATCCTATCTTGTTGTCAAGACAATTGTGGCCAGTTGCCATCGTAAATAAGGCCACTACAGTTTTCCTTGGCACTTTTTGCATATCAATTCTATCTTTAATATTCTTATAATCTTTATCTTTTAATTTATCTTCTTCATCAAGTCTCTGCTGTCTTTTAAAATATTGTTTAATGTTATTTAATTGTTTATTTATTTCTATTTGACCTGCAGGTTTTCTTTGTTGTATTGCACCTTTCTTTGCTAATTGATTCACATGCTTATTACCCAAAAGTCAGCTGGGATCTATTGTAGAGTGACATGATTTCTAGTTTCAACTGCTTTAATTAGGCTTCTTATTTCTTTAATATTTCTTGTTGTTTTATTATTGTAATTTACTATTCCATCTATGGCTGATTTTGAGTCTGATAAGATGACTATTTTTTGTTTTATGTATGGTCTATATAAAATATTCTGTAATGCTGCTTTTATAGCTGTTAATTCTCCATCATAGTGGTTTGACATTTCATCTACTGTGCAAAATGTTTACAGTATACTCCTGCACCGGCATTTTTTTTATTGATGAGGGCTCCATCTGTATATATTTGGAGCCATTCTTTTTCTGGGTATCTCATTTTCCGTAGCTGTTGCTATGGCTCTCATTTCATCTGGTATATTGTTTTGTTTGTGTATTGTATATATCAGGTCATTCTGATATTGTATATCAATATATTCTATTGGACTCGATACCTCTGTTGCTTTTATATTTGTTGTAATTATATTCTTGTATTTTAGGTTATTAATATATTAAAGTGATGATGTTTACCAGATAATTTTGCGTGATTCGACTAAAGACCATACGAGTTGAAAGCGCACGCGCTAAGGAGGGTATTTCTTTTGCAAGTGAAGGCAGCACTTGTATTGCCCATGGTGTGCAACTACAGACTTAGCTGAATGAATCAATAACCTCCAGCTTTCCTGCACTGAGTTTAGTTGTCCTAATGCTGTCGCTCTTGGCTTGCACCTGTTATACAGTCTGGTATCATTCATTAGTAACAGGAATTTAAATGTTTGCTCCTCTCCCTTTCCTTAAATTATCCGCAGAAAATGAACTTAAGTGGTAGTGGACGGGCCGTCACTTAAGTATTTGCTATAGCAAGTGTTAGCAATACATTTCTGCAAACCTTTATCTCAACATAAGACAGATAGAAAAATAAACTTTTGTAAGAACAGATTTTAGAACAGATAAAATAAGCGATATGGGGTTTGTTTTGTTCAGGGGAAACAAAAAGTGAAATCGTTTTGCTCGAATGCAATGCTGTATCTACCTTAGGTATGCGACAGGAAAAGTTAAATATATGGGTAAATATCATCATGATTTAACAAACAAACAAAAATCTGATGTGCTACACTCACACGACTTTCCCTACTCTTGTACAAACTATTTTTACAAACGCTTATTCTCCATATGCTTCATGTTAATCGAGATGTTAATCTTATTGCTAATTTTCTTGTAGATGCAAGGGGAATTGGTAGGCTTTAAGCTATAGTCAAATATTTTAAGAGCTGGTTGCTATGTGGAGTATTTCATTCTCTTTGCATTACCAGGACAAAAAAAAAGTATTGGAAAATTTAAGGGAATAACAAACAATATCTCGAAAATGGTTCACCCAACAACAGAAATGTATATGATATAAATTGTGTATTTTAACGCGATCTACATTTTGAGTGCAGTAAAATTTTATCTATCTCTTGTGGTTTACCAGTTATGCAAAAGTCGTTCACAATGAAGAATACTTTTGGAGACATTCCCAGAAAATTCAAGATATACATATCATTTGTCATGAAAATATCTTAAACATGTGATATTTTAATCAAAATCTTTAGAGCCATTTTTGAGAAAATTAAAATTTTCGAAAAATGTTCCATGTAAAGGGTAGTCTGGGGTGGGGGGATTTTCTTGAAAACCGTCGTGTCGCATCTCTGGAAGATACTGAACCTAAATACCAAGTTTGGTGTTTATCCGACTTCGTTTCTGAGTTATGCTGTTCACGGACATGTTTCCAAAAATGCTTTTTTTTGGATTTAGGGGTCTCAAAACATGTATTTCAGGTGAAATCTCGGTATCTAATTTTTTGGGTGGAATACAATACTTCCCCTACTTACTATACGTAGTAGAGAAAGTAAAACTGGAGGTGTCAGCTTAATTTTCGAGTCTGAATCGTCCAGTTTTCACTCACTGTAATAAAGCCAAGCATTAAACATTTAAAGGGTCTTTTCGACCATACGTTAGAGCGTGTGCTTGTACTCGTATGCAGCAATGAGAATTGTCTACCGATAGTGTTCAACTATAACGATATTCCGAAATGTTTTGCTTATTTGGAGCAATTTATGGCGAATGGTTTCTTATTGATCCTAAAGTGATGGATTACTATTCCCACGTGAATACACAAGCATATGAAGAGAATGTGATGGATATTTCACACCGTGTTCGAATATCAGGAGGAGGGAATGTAAAGAGATCATTTGTTCGTAATCCACGTCTCCCTTCACACGAAAAAGTCACGCATCCAGGAAACCAGCAGAAGAAACTTGAGAAGAATTGTGAACATTATTAAATGTCATCACTTCAGACTACAGGTGCTCCAAAACTTGTTCCTTCTAATTCCTTCATAACCGTCTCAATTTAGTTTAAAAGTAAAACTAGGTTTTTAACGTTTCCAGAGGTCCATTTCTCAAAAAGGTATTAAATGTTACCACGAGAAGAGTATTTACGATTAATTAAAACTGCATATATAGAGGCGCATTCTTTCAATAAAATGGTGGGTCGTTTAAAGTTTCCATATTCTGGTTGTTGGACATTGCGCATGCCCAGATGTCAAGTGTCTCTTGAAGATGACACCGCTCATAATCACCACTATTAGGCGCGTCATCGTGACACATTCTAAAGGAATTGACTACGTCTCGGCAGGAGGAACTAAATACGTTCTTTTTATCGTAGGAAATGGATTTACTGTGTTACCATTGAGTTACTGCACTGATTTGAAGTTTACTTATTAAATGCTAATAGAATACAGCCTTAATGACAGTGGTTAGTATGCCCGTTTTCTACTTGAAGAAACCAAGTTCGATTTACTACGGGCAGTAAAGTTGTATCCGCCCTAATGTACTTGGTTTTTCGAAATTCATAGACGGTGTTTAACGAGAAATCTGACGTTTTAATATTCACATTACTTTTCTGGCCACTATCTTTCATTATTTCCGAAGCATTCTTACCAAACCTTATTTTTCTATCCACTACATTAATCGAGGTAAAGGTTTGCAGAAATAATTTCATTACACATTTCTTGGTGAGCAAGGAGGCTGAAGCTATAGTCAGATATTTAAAAATCTGATGTTAAACTCACATGACTTTCTCTACTCTTGTACAAACTATTTTTACAAACTCTTATTCTCCATCTATTTCATATTAATCGAGATAAACATTTGCAGAAACGATCTTTTGACATGCAAAGAGAATAACATTTTACACATAGCGACCAGTTCTAAAAATATTTGACTCACTTAAGGCGTACTATGTTCCCCTTGTTTTGTAATTGCAAGGGCAGTATAGAAATACAGTAGCCTTTAAGCATAGACATATCTCTTAATAGCTGGTTGCTAGGTGCAGCATCATTCTCTTTGCCACAAATTAATACTCTTTGCATATCCAAAACAAAAAAAAAATGAATAACGAATTCCCATTTGAGAAAATCAGTATTGAAAAATTTAAGGGAATAACAAGCAATATCTCGAAAATGGTTCACTCAAAAAAAAAAATGTATGTGACATAAATTGTGTATTTTAACACGATCTACATTTTTTGTGTAGTAAAATTCTTTCTATCTCTTATGGTTTACCAGTTATGCAAAAGTCGTTCACAATGAAGAATACTTTTGGAGACATTGCCAGAAAATTCGAGATATACATTTCATTTATCATGAAAATATCTTAAACATATGATATTTTAATCAAAATCGTTAGAGCCATTTTTGAGAAAATTAAAATTTTCGAAAAATGTTCCATGTAAAGGGTAATCTGGGGTGGGGGGAATTTTGTTGAAAACCTTCGTGTCGCATCTCTGGAAGATACTGAACCTAAATACCAAGTTTGGTGTTTATCCGACTGTCGTTTCTGAGTTATGCTGTTCACAGACACATACACACACACACACACACACACGCACGCACGCACGCTCACGCACACGCACACACACGGACATGTTTCCAAAAATGCTTTTTTTGGATTCAGTGGGCCTAAAAACATATATTTCCGGTGAAATCTCGGTATCGAATTTTTGGGTGGAATGCAATACTTCCCCTACTTACTATACGTAGTAGAGAAAGTAAAAAGCGGATTGCTATATGCTGGCTTTGAAATTCCTCTGTTTGCATGACCATGGAAAACAATTGAATGACTACTTAGTAATTCAAAAGGCTGTAAAGTATCTGAAAAGTCAAATAACGAATATCTTAGAAATAGTTAAAGCAGCAAAAGAATGTTTTTCACATAAAGTGTGTGTTTTAGCAAGATCTACATTTTTGTCGTGGTAAGCGTTTGTTCACCTATTGTGCTTTACCAGTCATACAGAATTAATTTAGAATGAAGAGGACTTCACGGGCTATTCGCAGAAAATTAAAGGTATAATTTTATTTTTCATATAAATGTCTTAAACATATGGTATTTTAATCAAATTCATTAGTCATTTTTTAGAAAGTAAAAAATAACGAACCATTTCCCATGCAAAGAGTAGTTTGGGGGTTTTATTCAGAAACTTCATGTCGCATCCTTGTAAGGTGTTGAACTTAAATACCAAACTTGGTATTTATCCCACATATCGTTTTTGAGTTATTGTGCTCTCTCCCTCTCTCCCCCCCTCTCACACACACCTTTTTGTAAAAGTGCCTTTTTGATGCACATATCTACATTTTGAATGGAATACAATAGTTCCTCTACTTGCTATAGTTAAGTGATAGAAAAAGTAAACATTTATTGGTCATGGCTTATACTCGTAGGTTTCTGCAGAGAAAAATGTAGAACAAGTGAAGAGGCCGACTGTATGAGAGTATGGACCAAAATTAGAAATGAAATTAGTGTAGGAAGTAAACAAAATCAGTAGCCTGAGAGTTTGTCCAGATATTCTCAATCTTGAAATGAAATAAGATAAACTCTAAAGAGAGCAACTCCAAATAGTTAAGCAGAAAAATCTTGTGTGTTGCATTCTCTCCCACTCTTCAACAAACTGTTCTGTCTATTTTTGGATACCCGAGATAAACTTTCTTTATACGTTTCCAAATTTCGTTATAGATATATGAAGGATTCCGTAGGCTAAAGCGTTAGTGGGATTTCTAAAAAGCGGTTTGGTATGTATGGTTTTGAAATTACATGTTTTTAGTAGCACCAAGAGAAAAAAACGAATAGCGGCTTACCACCTTGAAAAAGTATAAGTTTTTTAACATTCACACCAATAACAAGAAATATTTCGGAAGTGGTTAACGAAAAAAACAAATCTGGCATAAGTTGTAGCTTTAACGTGTGTGTGTGTGTGTGTGTGTGTATGTATGTATGTGTGTGCGTGCGTGCGTGTGCGCGTGCGCGTGTGCGTGTGTGTGTGCAGCATAAAAACTAAAAGTCAGACTTGTTATTTAAGTTCAGCATCTTCCAAAGATGCGACACGAAGATTTTCAAGAAAATTCCCCAACCCAAACTACCCTTTACATGGAACATTCTTCGAAAATTTTGATTTTCTAAAAACTTGCTCCGATTTTGACTAAAATACCATATATGAAAGATAGTTTATATGACAAATAAAAGTATATCTTGAATTTTCTGGGAATAGACTGTGAAGTCCTCTTCATTGGGAAAGAATTTTGTATAATCTTGTATAACTGGTAAATGTTAAGCGATAGACAAAAACGTGCCACACAAAAAAAAATTTAGATCTGTTTAAAACACACAATTTATTTCAAAAAAGTTTTTTGTGGTATTAGCGATTTCCGAGATATCCGTTATTAAAGGTGCATCTCTTGGTCAATCTCTTAAAAATTTGGTCAACATTCAGCTGTTTCTCGGGATTTTATGGAAACAGTATGGAATTTTAAGGCCAGCATATAGCTTCCAGTTCTTAAACATTTGACTATCGCTGTTCTCTTTGTATCTGTAAAGAAATGTGCAATACAGCCATTTCGGCAAAGGTTTCTTTGGATTAAAATGTAGTAGATCGATAGAAGATAGAGAAAGTCATGTGCATGTATCATGTAATTTTTACTTTTTCTACTACGTATAGTAAGTAGGGGAAGTATTGCATTCCAACCAAAATTTCGATACCGAGATTTCACCGGAAATACATGTTTTGAGACCCCCTGAATCCATAAAAATCCATTTTTAGAAACATGTCCGGATGTGTGAACAGCATAACTCAGAAACGAACATTCGGATAGATAAACACCAAACTTGGTATCTAGGTTCAGTATCTTCCACGACACGAAGGTTTTCAAGAAAATCCCCCCATCCCAGATTACCCTTTACATGGAACATTTTTCGAAAATTTTAATTTTCTCAAAAATGGCTCTAGCGATTTTAATTAAAATATCATATGTTTAAGATATTTTCATGACAAATAAAATGTATATCTTGAATTTTCTGGGAATGTCTCCAAAACTATTCTTCATTGTGAACGACTTTTGCATAACTGGTAAACCATAAGAGATAGACAAAATTGTACTACACAAAAAATGTAGATCGCGTTAAAATACACAATTGATGTCATATACATTTCTTTTGTTGAGTGAACCATTTTCGAGGTATTGCTTGTTATTCCCTTAAATTTTCCAATACTTTTTCTCAAATGGGAATTCTTTATTCATTTTTACTTTCTCTACTACGTATAGTAAGTAGGGGAAGTATTGCATTCCACCCAAAAATTCGATACCGAGATTTCACCGGAAATACATGTTTTGAGACCTCCTGAATCCAAAAAAAGCATTTTTGGAAACATGTCCGTGTGTGTGTCTGTGTGTGTGTGTGTCTGTGAACAGCATAACTCAAAAACGAACAGTCGGATAAACACCAAACTTGGTATTTAGGTTCAGTATCTTCCAGAGATGCGACACGAAGGTTTTCAAGAAAATCCCCCCACCCCAGACTACCCTTTACATGGAAGATTTTTCGAAAATTTTAATTTTCTCAAAAATGGCTCTAACGATTTTGATTAAAATATCATATGTTTAAGATAATGTCATAAGAAGTGAAATGTATATCTCGAATTTTCTGGGAATGTCTCCAAAAGTATTCTTCATTGTGAACGACTTTTGCATAACTGGTAAACCATAAGAGATAGACAAAATTTTACTACACAAAAAATGTAGATCGCATTAAAATACACAACTTATGTCATATACATTTCTTTTGTTGAGTGAACCGTTTTCGAGATATTGCTTGTTATTTCCTTAAATTTTCCAATACTTATACTTCTTCTCAAATTCGTTATTCATTTTTTTATGTCCTGGACATGCAAAGAGAATGGAATTCGCCACATAGCAACCAGCGTTAAAATATTTGACTATCGCTTAAAAGCTACCATGTTTCCCTTGCATCTACAAGAAAATTACCAATAAGATTGACATCTCGATATCTCGATTAACATGAAGCATATGGAGAATAGGCGTTTGTAAAAATAGATTGTGCAAGAGTAGAGAAAGTCATGTGAGTGTAACACATCAGATTTTTTTATATCCTGGACATACAAAGAGAATAGAATGCGCCACATAGCAACCAGCTCTTAAAACATTTGACTATCGCTTAAAGCCTACCATATGCCCCTTGCATCTACAAGAAAATTAGCAATAAGATTAACATCTCGATATCTCGATTAACATGAAGCATATGGAGAATAAGCGTTTGTAAAAATCAGATTTTTTTTTTAATGTTGCGTATGCCCAAAACTAATACTAAGCGCATAATCTAGAGCTTTCTTTGTTCCTTAAAGTGGAAATTCAGACATTGAAATAGCAAGTATGCTATGTATGCATTGGGATAGGATGAACCTTGTTAATTGTGCAGTACATTGAAGTTTTGTGTTTGTCCTGACTAGAGCCGTGTTTACAGTTCTGTGAAGTTTGAAGGACTTTGAAAAAGCCTGTGCCCATTCCAGGTTCGCTTCTAATGAGCGAGTGACTCATCGTAACGAGGGGGTTTTCTCTCTGGTTATTAGTTTGCAGTCCGGACACGAACCACAACCCTTTCCGTTATTGCTATAGGAAGCTGATCCTACTACGGTAATGCTGCACACGTAGCCAGTGCTAGTGAGTAGTGGTTCCGAGAAATATGAGGCATCCTGATGCAGCCGTGTCTAATTTCGTACATCGTCATGCCCCGAAACTAGTCTGCCGAACATTCTGCGAAGCAGCATTGTCAGGAAAACCCGGCTATTTTCTCATTAAACTAATCTATCTTTACACCGCGTTTTCCTCCTTCAACGTGGTACACTTATTGAAATAGTTTCCTGTCTCCAATCGGCCTGGATGTGTATAGAAGAACTAGTGAGAAAACCGTTGCTTCAGATCCCAGTTTCTGCACAATTAACAATAATAAGGACTGCTTCTGTGTTCTGTAGTTAGCATACTAACTTCCAAATCCAGAGGTTCCGTGTTTGATTCCCGGCTGGAGAATAGGAAGTTTTCTTTAGCCGGCATCATTCCCCACCCTTCCTAGAGCCCTTATTTGTTTGATCAGTTGAAATTACTTCTATTCTTATCTTTAGAGCTATAAATCATTTTAACAATTTTCATAAAATTACAATTAAATCCACCTTCAAATTATTCTCCCAAAATTTAATATTCATGCAATTGTTATTAATAAAGCAACATCATCAACCGAATAGTAATATTATTCCTTGTATTTATTTCTTTTTTTTTTAGAGCTGCTTGTACTTTGCATTGGAAATGTGAGTGTAAATGTGTGTGTGAAATTAATGTTTAAATACAAGACCTAAAGTAAACAAACCTAAAGATTAACACGAAAGTAAATGAGAACAATTTTCCAAAGACAAAGCCGCCGACATGACCTTAGATGTTAAAGGTGGCATATAAATGGAACACAAACAAAAATATTTGTCAATCGATTTGTTTACAAATGTCTGACATCAAAATTACAGTTAAAAATAAAGAAAAAAACAGATTAATCTAGACAGACTTAAAATATTAAACAAATAGCATTGAAGAATTATTATCAAGGGATATTTTTAATTTTATTTTAAATATTGAGCATTTACTTTTTTCTGACATTTTCTTACTAAAATTATTCTAAAATGTATAATGTCTGGTATAGGTAATGTATTTTTGGAAACATGTCCGTGTGTGTGTGTGTGTGTGTGTGTGTGTGTGTGTGTGTCTGTGTCTGTGAACTGCATAACTCAGAAACGAACACCAAACTTGGTATTTAGGTTCAGCATCTTCCAGAGATGCGACACGGTTTTCAAGAAAATCCTCCCACCCCAGATTACCCTTTACATGGAACATTTTTCGAAAATTTTAATTTTCTCAAAAATGGCTCTTAACGATTTTGATTAAAATATCATATGTTTAAGATATTTTCATGAGAAATGAAATGTATATCTCGAATTTTCTGGGAATGTCTGCAAAAGTATTCTTCATTTTGAACGACTTTTGCATAACTGGTAAACCATAAGAGATAGATAAAATTTTACTGTACAAAAAATGTAGATCGCGTTAAAATACAGAATTTATGTGGTATACATTTTTTTTGTTGAGTGAACCATTTTCGAGATATTGCTTATTATTTCCTTACATTTTCCAATTCTTATACTTTTTCTCAAATTCGTTATTCATTTTTACTTTCTCTACTACGTATAGTAAGTAGGGGAAGTATTGTATTCCACTCAAAAATTCGATACCGAGATTTCACCGGAAATAAATGTTTTGAGACCCCCTGAATCCCAAAAAAGCATTTTTGGAAACATGTCCATGTGTGTGTGTGTCTGTCTGTGAACAGCATAACTCAGAAACGAACAGTCGGATAAACACCAAACTTGGTATTTAGGTTCAGCATCTTCCAGAGATGCGACACGGTTTTCAAGAAAATCCCCCCACCCCAGATTACCCTTTACATGGAACATTTTTCGAAAATTTTAATTTTCTCAAAAATGGCTCTTAACGATTCTGATTAAAATATCACATGTTTAAGATATTTTCATGGCAAATAAAATGTATATCTTGAATTTTCTGGGACTGTCTCCAAAAGTATTCTTCATTGTGAACGACTTTTGCATAACTGGTAAACCATAAGAGATAGACAAAAGTTTACTACGTAAAAATGTAGATCGCGTTAAAATACACAATTTGTCATATACATTTTTTTGTTAAGTGAACCATTTTCGAGATATTGCTTGTTATTCCCTTAAATTTTTCAATACTTATTTTCTCAAATGGGAATTCGTTATTCATTTTTTTCTCTTGGATATGCAAAGAGTATTAATCTGTGGGAAAGGGAATGGTGCTGCACCTAGCAACCAGCTATTAAGAGATGTGTATATGCTTAAAGGCTACTGTATTTCTATATTGCCCTTGTAAATATACATTCCCCTTACATCTACAAGAAAATTGGCAATAAGATAGAGTCTGCAAATGTTTATCTCGATTAACATGAAGTAGATGGAGAATAAGCGTTTGTAAAAATAGTTACAAGAGTAGAAAAAGTCATGTGAGTGTAACACATCAGATTTTTTTTTTCTGTCCTGGTAATGCAAAGACAATGGAATACTCCACATAGCAACCAGCTCTTAAAATATTTGACTATCGCTTAAAGCCTACCAATTCTCCTTGCATCTACAAGAACATTAGGAATAAGATTAATATCTCGATTAATATGAAGCATATGGAGAATAAGCGTTTGTAAAAATAGTTTGTACAAGAGTAGAGAAAGTCGTGTGAGTGTAACACATGAGATTTTTACTTTCTCACTTACATATATGTAATGGGGAAGATGATGTATTGTATCCCATCCAACGATATCGAGATTTCACCGAAATGCCGTTTTGATATCTTCTGAACCCCCTCAAAAAAGACTTTTAGAAAAAAGTATTCTTGTGTCATTGTATGTTTGTCAACAGCATAACTCAAAAACGAAAAGTCGGATAAATATCAAACTTGGCATTTTAAGTTCAATTTCTTCCAAAGATGCGACATGAAGATTTTCAAGAAAATCCCTCCACCCCAAACTGCCCTTCACATTGAAAATGTTTCATTCTTGAAATATTTTCATGTTTCATGAAATGTTGCATTCATTTCAAAAAATAAAGAGGAGGCTCTAACGATTTTGATTGGCTCTACGGAGTTCAGATTATTAATTTTGGAATTTCCGTTCGTAAAAATTTAGAACATCGGCACAATTTTCAGACCTGTGTTTAAACTTCATAACACGATAAATTTTAAAATCGGATTAAAACGGCTTTGTTTCGCAAGATTCCGTTTTTATGGTGAGCGACTTTCTTATGCAGCCGATATTGTGGTTGTGAATGAAAATGGCTCCAGCCCATTCATAGCGTCGGTTTATTTTGTGATCGATCTTTGTCAACTATTAAACTGTTCCAGAAGTGTTTTGAAGAGCTCGAGGAAAATAAACAGACGGAGTTATTGAGAGATGGGAATGTTACACAAGCCAGCATGGATGAAACTTAACAGCTGTCCATTGACGCACAGGCTTCGCACCGCATCATTGTCTTGTAGTTTGCTTTAAAAAAAACATACGTTTTGTTGCTTCAGTCAATATATAGATGTCTCAGTTCAAGCGCGTTTCCGCTCAAATTTTGACATATGAATAGAGGCATTTGCATATAGTACGCTCTTGTCATTGTGCAGCCGACATCAATTCACATACTATAAGGAAAAATCTGATTTGTTGCACTCATATGACTTTATTTCATTGTAAGCACGAGATGTGACCAGAAGGTTACAAGGCCGATATTCCTGGAGTTTCGTCCGTTATAAAGAAATTATAGTATGCGGTAATTCTAATGCATGCTGTTGGCAACTGTGCGGAGTTTCAGCCACCCGCCACCTACAGTGCTAGTTGTAGGTAAATACAAATGGCGACTCGTTTGGAGAACTGGTTTCGCGAAGAAATCCGCTTCGTTATTCGATTTCTGTGGGCGAAACACGTAACCGCGGCAGCTGGTAGAGGTTTACGGAGAGACTGTAATGTTTCGTCAGCATGTCGCAGAATGGTGTCGAAAGTTTGCGACCGGTAGAGAAAACGTCACCGACGATGGTCGCAGTGGCCGACCCAGCACGGCATCAACAGATTTGAGCACAGCTCGCGTGGAGGAGCTGATTCAGGACAACAGGAGGATCATGTTACGGCATATGACGGCAGAATTGAGAATGTTGTTCGGAAGCGTTCGGCACATTGTTCACGATATTCTGTAGTATAGGAAGGTTTGTTCCCGATGGGTTCCACGAAATCTGCCCAGCCAACGCAAGAAGCACCTGGGGGGCAAGTCTGCAACTTTTACGTTTCTCCGCGGAAGGGAACTGTTTACTTCACTACATCATTGTCACAGATGACGAAACTTGGATACAATTTTTACACCGCCAGCAGTAAACAGTCCTCCATGGAGTGGAAACACCCCTCCTCTCCAAAGACAAAGAAGTTTAAGGTGACGCCACCTGCCGAGAAGGTGATAGCCACAGTGTTTTGGGACAACGCGTGTGTAATACTTGTGGAGTTTTTGGAAAGAAGGCACAGTGACCGCTGACCGACACTGTGAGACCTTGACACGATTGCGCGAAGTAATAAGGAGGAAACAGCCAGGGTTTCTCACCGAGGGCATTATCTTCCTTCACAACAACGCACGACCTCATACATCCCAGAAGACCACCACGCTGTTGAAGAGTTCGCTGGGACATCATCGACCACTCTTCCTACAGCCCGGACTTCGCTCCAAGCGACTTTCCCTTTTTCCTCACTTGAAGGAACACCTAGGATGCCGACGATTCTCTTCAGATGAGGAGGTGAAACTTCGCGACAACGTGGCTGAACACGCAAGGACAGGGTTTTTATCAGGAGGGAATATTCAAACTCATCCCACGAAGTGACAAG
Organism: Deroplatys truncata; assembly: GCA_030765065.1. Classification (NCBI taxonomy): domain Eukaryota; kingdom Metazoa; phylum Arthropoda; class Insecta; order Mantodea; family Mantidae; genus Deroplatys; species Deroplatys truncata. Next base: position 49,144,208 of record CM060975.1, on the reverse strand, counting down.
TGCCTAAACTGATAAGGAAACTATGTCGAAAAATAACCTAATATATCCACGAGTACTATCAGTTGGTTGTATTGGTTGTATGAAATAAAATGTACACGTTTTACTGCAGGCTTTGTAACCTTAGTTTTTGATCACCCCTCGTGTAAGGAAGATGCAGTAGGCTAAAGCGATAGTCAGTTTTTACTTTCTCTACCACGTACATAGACGGTAGAGAAGATATTGCATTCCAACCAAAAATTCGATACCGAGATTACACCGGAAATATATGTTTTTAGGCCCCCTGAATAAAAAAAATTAAAAAGGTGTGTGTGTGAACAGCATAACTCAAAAACGAAAAATCCCATAAATACCAAAACTTGGTACTAGTTCTGTATCTTTCAAAGACGCGACACAAGATTTACAAGAAAAACCCCCACCCCAAACTACCATTTACATGGCAAATGTTTGAAAATTTTTAATTTTCTAAAAAAATTGCTCTAATGATGTCCATTAAACTACCATACATTAAAGAAACATATTTACATGGCAAATAACGTATATCCTAAGTTTTCTGGCAATAACTTGTGAAATCCTCTTCATACGGAAGGAATTTTACATAATCTTGTATAATGGTAAACGTTAAGAGATAGACGGAAACGTACTACTCAAAAAATGTAGATCTCTTTAAAACGTAAGTAAGTCCTGTCGATTTTCAGCTGTTTCTCGCAATGCCATGGAAAGATTATGGAAATTTTAATGCCTGCGTATAGCGCCCGGTTCTAAAACGTGTGACTATCGCTGTTCCCTTTGTATCTATAACGAAATGTGTAATGCAGCTATTTATGCAAAGGTTTATCTCGATTAAAATGAACTAAATAGGAAAATAAACTTTCGTAAGAGTAATGTGCATACCATTAATAAACAAGGATAGAGAAAGTCATATGGATGTAACACATCAACATTTTTAAAATGCGGGTCGATAGTGATGATGGCTTTGGAATTCCATGTTCCTTGCATGGCCACAAAAGTATTTGAAAATTCAAACCAAACAAAGAATATCTCGGGAATGGTTAACGCCACAAAAAATTGACAAAACTGTGTGCTTTAACGAGATCCACATTTTTATTTATTTTTTTTGTACTAAGATTTCGTCTTATCTCTTATGGTTTACCAGTTAACTGTTATACAAAAGTAATTCAGAATGAGTAGGACTTCAGGTACTATTCGCAGAAAATCCAAGATATACATTTTATTTTTCATGCAACTATCTTAAACATATGGTATTGTAATCAAAATCGTTAGAGCCCTTTTTGAGCAAAACAAAAAATAACGAAAATATTTGCATGTAAAGGGTAGTTTGGGGTGAGAGATTTACTTGAAAATATTCGTGTCGCTTTCTTGGAAGACGAACTTAAATACTAAGTATTTTCCGGCATTTCGTTTTTGAGTGATACTGTTTTTATGTTTTACTGTTACTCAGGGAGTCTCTAAACGTGTATTTCTGGTGAAATCGCGATATCGATTTTTTGTTTGGAATGCAATGCTCCCTCTACTTACTATAGGTAAATAGTTGGGAAAGTAAAAAGGCTATGGTTTGAGAATCTTGGGGGTCCTTTCCTTAATCAGGAGTAATTAAGAGAGCACCAAGAGAATGCTGCCAACGCTGACGTCATACCAGAGCACAGGAAGCAATGTCGAGGCCTTCTAATTGCTTGACAAACATTGTTCGCAGCAGTTGCTGGTACATACTCGAAACAAGACACTGTTATTATGTTGGAGCTAATTCAGCCTGCCATGTAATACGGATCCACCTTTTCGTTTGTTTGTAACCACGCTGTTTCATTTTATTTTGAACAAGAGCTATGGAGAAAGTATAGTAGATTAGGATATTAGTTTGGTAGTGATTTTCACTTGACTGTCTGTGACGCCGAGCTTTACAGATTCGAGGAAAGCTTAAAAAAACACTAAGGGGGTATTCTTGTGTCTTTTTTCTCCCTTAAGTTTCTGAAAAGCACTTCACAAAAGTTGACAGTACTTTTCCTGTTGTCACTCGGCTGTTCCAATTACGCTTGATATACCAGGTGAATCGCTTGCCCCTAGGCTTTTTTTTTTTTTGAGTTATGCAACCTCTTAACCGCGGTTGTATTTAGGCTCATTTTCGTCTACCACTTTACAGCTCGTTTACCATGCAGGTAGACTAATGGTCGTGTGCAACATTCTAGATCAAGATTTTACCATGATAAAATATGGACTTTACCGCAGTGAACGGTTATTTGTCATGCATCGACACCGGTAAAAGTTTATCAAGGATTTTACCGCGGTTAAATCTGACCGGCTATGAACGGCCGGTTTTCTTCGATTATTTCCAACTTTACTTGTGCTGAAATGTTAAAATGGCGGAACGGTATAGGTTAGAATTCCCAACGAATAGATACACTCCATTTTCGCCAATGAATACATCTTGATTAAGTTAGTTTAATGTGCTTTGTACTTTTTAATGCTTTAAAGCCTATCTGTGCGACAAGTGAAGCTAAGACGTAACGAAAATCCACATAATCACGGCGTTACATATAATTATATTAGTTGAAGCATAGTTCCAAGAACAAGGCAGAAATAAGGAGAGTAATGAATGGATTTAGTGCAATTACGACATTTTCAGGGATATTAAGTACATTAATTGCACAGATATCGGAATCCGGCAACCTGAAGAGATCAGTACCGAAATCTGAAGTCATCGTGGCGTCAGGGTAGCGTGTGCGCCTCCTATTCAAGAGGTTTCGAGTTCAAATCTTGTTTGGGAATAATATTTCTTTTTCTTTCTTTCAGTGAATATCGGCTAAGCTAACTGGCATTTAGTCAGTGTGGAAAGAAAGAAAAAACTCTATAATAGTTCAGCATATTTTTCTAATCAATTGTAAGGCCAGCTTTTCCCAAGTGTCCATCTTAAAGTTATTGCTTCTATCTCTGTAATTTCTATCTTTTCTTAAGAAATTATGTTAAATTTAATAACGTAATAGAGAAACTTGGTTCTGCTTTTGCTTTCCTCCATTGCACGCTGAACTGCATGCACGCGCTTCAGCAAAGAGGTAGAACAAGTGAAAAACAGACGATATGATGTACATCCGGGTGCGTTCAGTAGAGTTTACCTGCAATGAACGGTGCGCTCAACCAAGATGAGCGCCTGCCAGATAACCCCTAAACTGTGGTGAACATTGGTGCACCGCTGTGTGATGATTATCCCGATCAAATGGTTACCGCGGTAAGCTGAAGGTCCCTGAAGGGTTTGTTTAACGAGGATGGTGCACACGGCCATAAGGCTCCACACCAAGCGGTCTGCGGTTTTAAGGAGCACAAGTAAAAATCCTTTCGATTACACTTCAGGGTTGCCACTGGAAGGGACGCGAGGTTTAACCCATCCAGCTGTTTTGTTCTTCGGTTTGCCTACCGTCCAAGGAGCTTCTATTAGCACTGTGTCGCCGTAATGTCCGACCACCCGCAACACCGAGTGATACAAAATGGCATGCCAACTAAAGCTACACCAGCTTTCAAGCCGATTTAATAAACGTTTACTTAACAGTGTAATTTTTAACCTTGCAATGAGCGAAAGAATTATCAGATTGAGCCATTGTCAAAATCAACCCAACAGGAAAATGGCATATCTTAAAAAAGGGATATGTTACAACTAATTAAGAGAGACGCCTATAGCCAATAGATCTTGTGCACGGAAGATAAACGAATACTTCAATTTTGGTGTAGCTTGTGTCAGGTGATTAATAAAGTTAAGATACCTAATACAGGTTTAGTCGTTCTGAAAGGCTGTAACAGTAATTCGCCTAGAATCAGGGTAAGGGGACAAGGTTCTCTAAAATGGTCAAAAAATCACATTTTTTGTTTTGTTTTAGGCACTAATAAAATCTTTATTATTTCCAGTTTCAGAAAATATATACTTTTTGGGGGTTAAGAGTTTTTTTAAGACATTTAAATACCATTTAAATGCTAGTGTGCATTTCTTTAAAGCTGTCACGCAACGCCCCTTTTAGAACATTTTTTTTATCTTTCAACAACGAACGACTATATCATGCCCAGCGAGCAGTTCAGCAATTGACAAAAGAGGTCAGGACCAAGAGAAGGCAATCAGAAAAGCTGAAGCAATCCAGGAATGAAGGTGGAGATGATTATGCCCCTGGAATGTACTGAAGTGTGTCAGAATTTTAAGGTTCAAACTTTAAATTCAGTTTTCTCAAAATAACTTTTTTTGATGCTTTGTACCTACCTTTTTCTAAGAAAGTATACGAAGTAGAGAGCTGAAATTTTCAGTACATGTATATAACACATAGTTAAACTTTCTGAGCCACAAACATAATTTTATAATGTATATTAGTGGTATTAAGAAAGCAGCAACATTGCAGATTTTCCACATTTTTACTTTGTTGACTTTGCAAATAACTTCTTTTTTTCAATTTCTAGTGAACTGATATTCATAACTAAATAATTGAGGTTCAGAAGATAGCTGATTATACTAAGAACAAGCATGCAAAAGTGTGATTCTGTATTGCAAGTAGTATCCGAGAAAAAAGGTACATGAATTCACATGTTTTAAGAGTAAATTTTATTATTTTTCTGCTGAATTAAATAATTTTTAAAGACTCAACCACATAAGTTATCAATGCAAAAAAAAAAAAAACCGGTGAAATAATTGTCATGGTTTACAGAATAATTCATAAAAATTTCAGGTAAAACCATTGAGAACTTTAAGAGCAGTGGTAATTTAACACACTTAAGGTGTAATTTCCATGTGTTCAGACTACCTTGTCCCCTTGTCATTTAAAAGGCGCTATGATTCAAGGCAACATGTAGCTGACCTATAATGACAATTCATGATTGGCAATGCGGGGATTGTTTACTGGTTTCGATATAGAACTGAATATTTTAGATAAGTGAGTTAACCAAGTTAAGAGTTTTAACAGGTCAGAAGGAATAAATGTTCCTCTGGTTCTCTCTAGGGATGGGGGAAGCACTTGAGGTAGAAATAACAATAAAAGAAAAAAAGTATCTTACAGTATCGGATGCAGTGCACTAAACAAAATATTACATGATTATAGTTACTAATATTTGAGTTAAACTCCTCGGTTTAGACGATAAAAGATTAATACTGAATAAGAAAAAGCTTTCAAGGAACGAAGTTTGAACCCCCGATCTTCGAGACACCGGAGTGATTTTGGAGCCCTAATCCAATGGATCACGAGACACTTTTGCTGAGTTGTTCTCAGCAGAACATTTCTGCAATGATAAATAATTAATGTGATAGGCAGAGGAATGAATAAACACGTGTGAAGAACTTCCCTCAAAGCGCCGATGTTTTCACGTAAGAATATAATTCGCGGTTTGCGTAGATACATAAACTTGGTATTGCTGATTCATTTCGTATAATGGAATGGAACAAAAATGTTGCTGATAAATTTTGGTTTCGGACAAATAATCGATGAGGGCATACAATGATTATTCTGAAACTAAAGTCACATTTTAAAATGTTGTTTAAATATACGTATTGTGTGCGAATAAATGTACATTTCATGAAGATATATTAAAAACACTTGATGGTTTCACTCAATACAGGTTTTATAATGCAGCACGAAGTCATAAACTCCAAATATATTGTATATTACTGAGCTTTGTGAAATATGTTACATGAGTGTTTACGTTCTCTACCAAAAATTCACTATCGAGATTACTTCGGAAATACACGCGAAATACATTTTGAGGTCCAAAGAAACCAAAACAGCACTTTTAGAAAAAAAATCTGATGTGTTACACTCATATGACTTTCTTTACTCTTGTACAAAGTATTCTTACAAACGCCTATTCTCCATATGCTTCATGTTAATCGAGATATCGAGATGTTAATCTTATTGCTAATTTTCTTGTAGATGCAAGGGGAATATGGTAGGCTTTAAGCGAAGAGCTGGTTGCTATGTGCAGTATTCCATTCTCTTTGCATTAACAGGACAAACAAAATGAATAAAGAATTCCCATTTGAGAAAAGGTATAAGGATTGGAAAAGTTAAGGGAATAACAGGCAATATCTCGAAAATGGTTCACTCAAAAAAAAATGTATATGACATAAATTGTGTATTTTAACGTGATCTACATTTTTTGTGTAGTATAATTTTGTCTATCTCTTATGGTTTACCAGTTATGCAAAAGTCGTTCACAGTGAAGAATACTTTTGGAGACATTTCCAGAAAATTCGAGATATACATTTTATTTGTCATGAAAATATCTTAAACATATGATATTTTAATCAAAATCGTTAGAGCCATTTTTGAGAAAATTAACATTTTCGAAAAATGTTCCATGTAAGGGGTAATCTGGTGTGGGGGATTTTATCGAAAACCTTCGTGTCGCATCTCTGGAAGACACTGAACCTAAATACCAAGTTTGGTGTTTATCCAACTGTTCGTTTCTGAGTTATGCTGTTCACAGACACACACGCGCGCGCACACACACACACACACACACACGCGCGTTTCCAAAAATATTTTTTTTATTCAGGGGGTCTCAAAACATATATTTCCGGTGAAATCTCGGTATCGAATTTTTGGGTGGAATACTCGTACAATTCCCCTACTTACTATACGTAGTAGAAAAAGTAAAAAACACGTTCGTGTGCGTATATGAGAGCAAAGTCAGAAATGTAAAGTGGTTAAATACTAAATTTTATATTGAGCCCAATGATGTTTGAACATGTCTGGCCAGCATTTTAAGTAAATTTCCCCACCCCAAATTACCCTTTACAAGGGGACATTTTCATTAATTTTCAGTTTATAAGAACGGCTCTATTTTTTTTTTATTAAAATACCGTATGTTTAAGCTATTTATATTATTAATAAGAATATGAAGATGTATTAAATTTCCTGCCAACAGGTTCCTCGACATTCTGAATGAAGGCTGGTTCATTATAACCCGAAAACGGGAACCAAAGCAGCATACACAGTTTTGGTTCACAATACCCCGGGAACGAAATCGGGAGTGTATATCGATCATATCGATAACAAAGTGGAAAGTCGATTTTGCTCATTAGAACGTCATTTATTTCTAACTGACCAGTGATGTTTCACCCGCTTCTAATTCAGCCAATATATTGCAGGTTAGCCAAAGTCAAAATTCGATAGAGTTAACATTTTCTAATTGAAGATACACTACTATTTCCGATTCCTCTAATCCTACCAAAAATTATGTCTTTATTAATAGGCATTCGTTGCTATTTATTAATTTCTACCGTTTTTTTCTGTTCTTTGTAGGTTTTACTATTTTTTTTTAAAGGCAATAGTCAGTTTTGAGTTGCATATAAACTATAAATGACGCTTTTCGTAAAAGAACCAACACTCAGTGGATCTGAGGGAAGCAGGCAGCCCATTTGCTGGAATTTGTTCTGATCAAATTTTCCAAATTTGTGACCAGAGAAACCTCTAACGGCTGCTTCATGTCACGGCTGCCTTAAATACCAGGGCAGTCCCAAAAGTACCTGACCTGATGTATAGGCAGTGGTTGTTGTTGCAAACAAATGACTGTGGTAGAAAGTACCAACCTTATAAAGCTTAAGTCTGAAGTTTGATGATGCTATGTCGTTTAGTAATTGTTTGGCAGCCATCAATGGTGAACGCTCTCAGCAAATTTGTAAACATGGATAAAACTGGTCATCGTTATGTGATACAATACTTTCGTTTGAAAGGTCTTAGTCCAACTAATATTAAAGCTGAGCTAGATTCTACTCTGGGGGAGTCTGCTCCTTCATTTACAACAGTAGAATATTTGGTGGCAGAGTTTAAGCAAGGCCGTACGAGCTGTCAAGACGAACATCGCAGTGGTCGACCAAATGAGGTGAGCACCCCAGAAATTGTGAGGAAAATCCACAAAATGGTATTGGATGGCCGTCGACTGAAAGTGCGCGAGCTAGCAGACATCGTAGGAATTTCAAAAAGTGTTGTACGTCGCACCTGACTGAAAATTTAGACATGAGAAAGCTATGTGCAAGAGGGTGCCGCGTTTACTCACAATGGAACAAAAGTAGTATCGTGAGGATGTTTTAGTCGGGTGTTTGGTGATGTTTTGCTGCAATAAAGCCGAGTTTTTGTGTCGATTTATAACCATGGATGAAACATGGGTCCATCACTTCACACCTGAGACGAAGGAACAACCAAAACAGTGGATTGAAAGGGGAGAATTGGGTCCTAAGAAGGTGAGACAGTTCCATTTGCAGGCAAGGTCATGGCGTCAGTTTTTTTGGGATGCGTGTAGGATAATTTTCATTGATTATCTTCAAAAAGGAAAAGCAATCAATGGCGAGGGTTATGCAACCTTATTGCAGCGTTTAAATCATGAAATCAAGCAAAAACGGCCGCATTTAGTGGAAAAGTAACTTTTGTTTCATCAAGACAATGCACCAGGTCACACATCCATTATCACCATGGCCAAAATCAATGTGTTGAAGTTCGTATTGCTTCCTCATGCACCCTATTCGCCAGATTTAGCCCCCTCTGGTTATTTTCTATTTCCAAAGTTGAAGAAATAGTTTGGTGGTAACATATTTGCCAACAGTGAAGAGCTGGTGTTTGCAGTTGATGGCTATTTTGCAGAACTCGGCGGTTCTCACAATAAACAGGGCATCGAAGCTATTGAACATCGCTGGGAAAAGTGTATCGAGCTGAAAGGAGACTATGTAGAGAAATAAAAATGTTTTTCCCAATATTTTTGTGTTTTGTTTGTTAGGTCGGGTACTTCTGGGACAGCCCTTGTAATTTATACAGTGAAGATACTAATACGCACAATATGGATCTAATATGTCGTCCCCGGGAACGAGAACGAGAAAGTTAACATTTGACCAAGTCTTCTCTCCCGTTAATTGTGAACGCTCACAATATAATTAGGTGCAGGAATTTAATACAAATGCATATTTCTTCTGTGCTGCTGTCAGGAAGTACACTCACTTGGTATGCGAGTTAATTACTAAATTTCCAACAATTTAAACATTATTTTATGTTACAGTCATGCATATTTTGCCTGTTTTGTTAATGAGCAAAATATTTCAGCATTCGCAAATGCTTGTTTTATATATGCATTTTATTTTATTTATTTATTGTACGAGTACGTTCATATTGGATTTTTAAAAATGGTATTTCCAAATAATATGTATTCATTGCTCCAGTCTTGAAACATGACAACACTGATGGTAGTATACACGCAATAACTCGCGTCACATCGGTGAATCCCCGCCTTATCTGATCGTGGCTGTTAAGGATTTCTCGGAATTGAGTTCAAGTATGGTGTTTATATTTATGCGTAATATTAAATTTAGTTGAAAGTTTATCTTTTAATATCTTTTAAACTTATACAAAATGTAACTTACTAATTTATACAAAGGATAAGCATTTTAAAGTATTCAACTGTTAATAGTTCTAGAAATTCAATTCCGAAAAGATTCCTGCAGATTCGTAAACGTTCTCCGATTTGAAACTTCGGGTAACTCAGTGTTGCCAACTTAGCCATTTTATGGCTAAATCTAGCATTTTCACAGTAGCGTTTAGCCACATAAAATCGCAAAATGCTTATAGCCTGAAATCTAGCCTATTCAACAAACCCCTTTAGCCAAAATCTAGCTTAAATAGCATAATTTCATCTGCGGTTTAGCTATGCAAAAGGAATAAATGGTTACGTGAATCCCCACTACCGTGTAGTTGTATTATGTTCCTATCATGACATGTCATCAAAATGTATGATTTTTGACACACAGAATTGGTCAGTTTTTACATATTTTACCTAAAGAATTTCAGTAAACTTCATATTTCAATATCAGTTATATTTAGCGTACGGTGTTGGTGCTTAGCAAAAATATACCTTACTCAATTTCCGTTTTATATTAAATAAATTATTCTTTTACAATATTTAAATGTTATGGAATTATCTAATCAATTATAATATTTAGAATGTCTTTATGGGGTTTAACTTCCGCAAACAAAATATGGGTAGTTTTAGACGCCAATTATATATAGCCATTTTGGTTAAATAATGCCGTTTTGAAGATACCATCTAGCCATTACTCCCCTGGAAGTGTTGGCAACACTGTCAGTGGTGTTTGTATACGCTGAAGGCCTGTTTACGTGTATATCCTAACTCCTCAATGTTAAAGAGAAATTTTGACGAGTTAAATAATCCATATGCTTTCCACAATAGTTTTATTTATGGAGAGATCACATAGTCTTATTTTTTTTTATTTTTTCAGTGAAATGTCTCAATACTATTTATATGGGCATATTATGCTTTTAATGCATAAATGCATACACAAAGCATACAATTCCTGTCCCTAATTGTAATACGCGTACTTTCTGGTTTTTATTGTGGTTTCCTTTCTCGGTTCTTGTGAACCAGCTTAAATTTTTATACTTCTGTAGCACAAGAAGATGTCGCAATATGGAATTAAGTCCCCCTAAATTCTTTGGACCCCCCTCCCCCCCAAAGAAAGAAATATACAGTTGAGTACTGTCGGATCAGTCATTGTCGTTTGGAACATAATTGGCGTTAGAATTCCAACAAAGCAACTTTTTGCATGTTTGTGCGGAATGTCTCCTTGAAAGTTGACAAAACTGTGTCTGAGTCATAGCGGATGAAGATTTCCTTGGGAAGTGAAAGGGTGAAAGTTATTCACGATTCGTTTTGCCGCAGCAAAGGAAATCACTTGTGCCAGCAGCGAACTCGGTATCCCAAGATCGATCGGTCGGTCGGTCACGAGCCCGTGCACTGCAGGTCCCGTCTTCGAGCGACATTGCAGATGTCTGGTCAGGAGAGGAATTTTCTCTTCACTATTACTTCACACCAGGGGTGCCCATTCCCCCAAAGGCTATGGCGCACCCCCCCTCAAACAATCGTCCTCTTTCCATTTTTCTGAAAGCTCACTTTAAACCATTTAATTCCTTTTCTATGATGCTGGAAAGCTTCGAATAGGGTACGTCTTATAGGCACTGTAGTAGTTATTGTAATACTGGTACACAATAAAAGCTTAAACAAATAATTGGAAAGTTAAAATCCTACTATTTACAGCAAAAACTACAAACAAAAATGTGGCTGGCTTGGAGTTTCAATATATTCTATTGTATCTATCTAAATAGACCAATATGATAAGTATAATAACGCTATAAGTTCTGAACAACTACATACCTACCTGTAATGTTATAGTTCCTTTTATACATTTTCAAGAATTATCATCTGATACGTCACATAATACCATATACTTAACATTATTTTGCAGGGGGTACAGCACATTTAGATTAACAAACTTAAAGATACAGACTGAGATAACAGTTACAGTACTCGATAAAAAAATTGTAATGTGTTTATATTACCTACGTTAATTTACTTTAATATTTTTGTATTCCCCAACGTCTTGCATTCCCTCCAAAATGTTTCCAATGGCGCAACTTGCGGCCCTGCCTCACTCAGTTGCACACGTTACATCGCTAACCCATGTCTGGTGTTATGTTGTAATGAAACACTTTGCTTCATGCGAGAACATGTAATTTAGCAGCGTTTCACCATCTCTTCGCTCCGGAACTTATTCATTTTCTGGTCTAGATTTTTTTTTCGCGCGCTTAAAATACGAGGGCGGATCGAAAAGTAACACACAATAATTTTTCTACAAAAAAGTTTAATAGTTAAAAAAATCACAAATGAACTTACACCTTTTACCTACTTTTCGACATAGTCACCAATTTTCTCAACACATTTCTCCCATCGTCATACCTGTTTCAATATGCCCTGTTCGTAGAAGTCCGTTTCCTTGAGTATAGCCATCTGCGGACTGCTGATTTCATTTCCGCATCTGTCGCAAAGCGTTGGCCGGCCAGGAATTTCTTAATGGGACCAAACACATGAAAGTCCGACGGTGCAAGGTCCGGACTGTATGGTGAATGCTGGAGCACCTCCCAACCAAATTTGGTTTTTCCGACGAACAGCAGCAGCAACATGTGTGCGAGCATTGTTATGAATATCGTGCACTGTACCATAGAAAATGTTGAACTGTTGCGATAAGGTTCGCAGTTGTACACGCCGGTCGTTCAAAATTGCCGCCTCAATGCCTCTTGACATTCTGCGGGGTTGCAGCTGTTACCCGCCTCTCGGATCGTGGCGAATCACTAAAGTTCACAAGGCCCTCTAGGAAGAATGCACACTACCTGGAGACCATACAATCATCCCCATGCACGCCACGTATGTCCCTGTGAATATCACTCGGTTTATGCCCTTTGGCCCACAAATATCGAACCACACCTCTCTGCTCTTCACACGTGGACGACAGTAACATGCGCGCCATCTTTGTTGTGTAGTTCACGCTTCTCTCGCTAGAGCTGCACATGAAACAAAAGATATCTGTAATGAAAACTTCAACTTATATCTGTGTGAAATTGCAGCTGCAATACCAAGGCAGAAAAAAATTATTGTGCGTTACTTTTGGATCCGCCCTCGTACTCGGCATTGAAATATCTGCGCTCTGCAGTTAATTTTCTTCCCTCGCCTTAGCCATGAAGTTTGTAAAAATATTAGGCTTCGTCGTTGCAATATATTACTTTCTGTAGGAAAAAATGATATATTCACATGACTTTCACTGACCACTATCGTTTATTTGTTACCTCTTCTACACTATCATACAAAAGCTTATTTTTCTATAAACTTCCTCAGATTACTCGAGATAAACTTTTGCAGAAATGGTGTCATTACACATTTGGTTCTATGCCAAGGGATACAGGAAACTGAAGCGAATGGTCAAGTATTTAAAAATCTGATGTGTTACACTCACATGATTTTCTCTACTCTTGTACAAACTATTTTTACAACGTTTATTCTCCACATGCTTCATGTTAATCGAGATATCGAGATGTTAATCTTATGCTAATTTTCTTGTAGATGCAAGGGGAATATGGTAGACATTAAGCGACAGTCAAATCTTTTAAGAGCTGGTTGCTATGTGGCGCATTCATTCTCTTTGCATGTCCAGTACATAAAAAAATGAATAACGAATTCCCATTTGAGAAAGTATCGGAAAATTTAAGTGAATAACAAGCAATATCTCGAAAATGGTTCACTCAACAAAAAAATGCATATGACATAAATTGTGTACTTTAACGCGATCTACATTTTTTGTGTAATAAAATTTTGTCTATCTCTTATGGTTTACCAGTTATGCAAAAGTCGCTCACACAGAAGAATACGTTTGGAGACATTCCCAGAAAATTCGATATATACATTTCATTTGTCATGAAAATATCTTAAACATATGATATTTTAATCAAAATCGTTAGAGCTATTTTTGAGAAAATTAAAATTTTCGAAAAATGTTCCATGTAAAGGGTAATCTGGGGTGGGAGGATTTTCTTGAAAACCTTCGTGTCGTATCTCTGAAAGTTACTGAACCTAAATACCATACCAAGTTTGATGTTTATCCGACTGTTCGTTTCTGAGTTATGCTGTTCACACACACACACACACACACACACACACACACACACACACACAGGGACATGTTTCCAAAAATGCGTTTTTTGGATTCAGGGGATCTCAAAACATATATTTCCGGTGAAATCTCGGTATCGAATTTTTGGGTGGAATACAATACTTCCCCTACTTACTATACGTAGTAGAAAAAGTAAAAAGTGGATCGCTATATGTTGCCTTTAAATGATGAAACAAGAATGGCGACATAGTACTTTTAAAAAGTGTTGGAAAACAAGCTAATAGCAGCAAATAACTCGCAAATAATTAATGCCTCCCCCCAAAAAAATAAAACATTAAGATTGAAGAAGACTTCATGGGTTATTCCCAGAAAATTCAGTATATACGTTTTATTATTCATATATACACATAGGTTAAACATGTGTTATTTTAATCAAAATTCTTTATTATTTTCAAGAAAATAAAAAAAACAATAACTAAAATAACGAAAACTGTTCCGAAGCGTAGATTGGGGCGGGGGAATTTTCTTGAAAAATCTTGGTGTCACATTCTTGGAGCTGAGCATGCGCAGTGTCCTGCAATGGCCGTTTGTTTTCTTCTTGAAGTGTACACGTACTCTTGACGTACAGGTATGGCGGACATTAGCTTCAAAGGACACTGGAATTTAACCTCCGGATTTTCTAACCGCGTTTATATGGATGGGACGAACAGACCCCTCCGGGAGCTGCTCTTTAAAAAACAATTCTCGTGTTACATTCACAGACTTTCTCTACCCTCTGTAATTTACTTTTATATAATATCTTGTACAAACTATTGTTACAAAGCCTTACTTTTCACTTTCTCTACTACGTTTAGTAAATAGGGGAAGAACTGCATTCCACCCAAAAATTCGATATGAGGTTTCACCGGAAGTACATGTTTTGAGATGCCCTGAATCCAAATAAAACATTTTTGGAAACGTCCGCGTGTGTGTCTGTCAGTCTGTGAACAGCATAACTCAAAAACGAAAAGTCGGATAAATACCAAACTTGGTACTTGAGTTTATTATCTTCCAAGAGTGTGACACGAAGATTTTCAAGAAAAATCCCCCCACCCCACACTACCCTTTACATAGACATTTTTGGAAAAATTTTGATTTTTTCAAAAATGGCTCTAACGATTTTGATTAAAATGTCATATGTTTAAGATATTTTCATGGCAAACGAAATCTATATTTTGAATTTTCTGGAAATGTCCCCAGAAGTCCTCTTTATTCTGAATGACTTTCGCATAACTGGTAAACCTTAAGAGATAGACAACATTTTACTACACAAAAATGTAGATCTCGTTAAAACGCAGAATTTGTCATATCCTTTTTATATTCATTTTTTTAATGGGCTGGAACACACAAAGAGAATGGAATGCTCCACATAGCAACCAGCTTTGACTATCGCTTAAAGCCTAGCAATTCCCCTTGCATCTACAAGAAAATTTAGCAATAAAATTGACATCTCTATATGTCGATTAAGGTGAAGTAGATGGAGAATAAGCGTTTGTAAAAATAGTTCGTAGAGAGTCATGCGAGTGCAACACTTCAGATTTTTTTTTCTTTGTTAATCGAGATAAACTTCGTGAGATAATAGTTTCCTCACACATTTCGTTGTAGGTACAAGTGCCCATAATTAAAGAGGAGGTAAAAAAAATTGAGCTTTATTTATGGACGCTCTTTAACTGCTGTGGTCCTTAGCGTCCCATTCTATGTTGGGCGTGAAACACCGGTAATTTGGCTCAGAGGCCTCTTTATCAGGCTTGAGGTTGTTTTACGTGGCGTAAATCTACGACACGGGTCACCGGCTTTACTTCCCTTTGGAGGGAAGCCAAGCTAAGGATTTTTTACGCCCGAAAAAATCCATTGCTCTCCGCCGGGTTTGAACCCGCGACCTCGGGAACTAGCGGTAACCACTATACCACGGAGGACGACAATAGAGGTGTTTGAGGGATCGTGAGTAAACAGCGCTGAGGCCAAATAAATTAAATTTCGGCATACATACGTTTCAGACAATGGGAATTCCATTCTGAGAAGAAAAATAGTTCAAACATTTGCCACCAGAGGACGAAATGGCGCTGTATGGGGTGGTACATGTCTCAAGACTTTTTGGGACACATAACGCGATGCTCTGCTTGCGTGATCATCAGGCTTTATTACCAAAATAACAGCAATGCTTGCGTTGCTAAGAACCTACGGAGAGGTTCCGTGACCATTACTGATTTGCAAAAGATGCTCTCTTGAGCTGTTTACAAGTGCAACCAGGACGAGGACGCAAATATGCATGCAACGAAGATTTTGAGATTGTTGCAACTGCTGCTAAGTTCTACAGCGGAAAATGCGATTTAGAGACAGCAGTTTGTAGGGCAGCATATTGTAATTGTCATTGTGCTTCCTTTCACTCCCCATACAGTCCCATTTCATCCCCTAGTGGCGATTTTTAGAACTATTGTTTTCTTCTCAGAATGGAATTCTCATTTTCTGAAACACATGTACACCAAAGTTCAATTTATTTGGCCTCGCCGTTGTTTACTTATACATGGGGGATAGAGGAAACCGAATCGACAGTCAATGTTTAAAAACGGGGTGTTATATGCTGGCCTTGAAATTCCGTACCCTTTCCGTAGCATTGGGAGAAATAACTGAATGATGACAGCACTTCAAAAAACTGACAAGTATTGAAAACCTCAAAACCTGATGTCACAAAAATAGTTATTTGGAATAAATTGTGTGTTTTAAAGAGATCTACATTTTTGTGTAGTAATTTTTTTTGTCTATCTCTTATGGTTTACCAGTTATACAAAATTCCTTCCGAAAGAGGACTACACAGGCTATTCCCGGAAAATTCAAGATATATATTTTTTGCCATGTAAATATCTTAAACGGTATTTTAATCAATATCATTTTCGTGAAAATAAAATAAAAAAATCGAACATTTTTATATGTAAAGGGTAGTTTGGGGTAGAAGATTTCCTTGAAAGTCGTATCGCATCTTTGGAAGATACTGACCGTTCTAGAGTTATGCTGTTTAGACACACAAGTAGACCTTTATCTAAAATTCTTTTTTATTAAGATGACATCAAAACATGTCGAAATTTCACCGGAAATACATTTGATTTTTGGGTGAAATGCAATACTGTCTTCCTCTTACCTGCTATAAGTAGGTGGCAGAGAAACTCAAAAGGTGTGCCCTCTAGCAAAGTTAGAGAGCCACTGTGCCACTGCAGCGCACTCAAGTACAGGGTGATTTATGAAGAACTGACACATTTATTTCTTTAATTGTTTCAAAACGAGTTATACAAGCGACAACTTATTATACCTGAAATGCAGAGGAATTTTGGGAGATTATTTACCTCTATAGCAAATGTTGAGAATGTCCTCCATCCCGCATAAGGCACAACTCAACACGTCGTTCCATGTTACTGGCCACTCGGAGGACTATGTTGTCAATAGCTTGAATCTCCTGTGTAATGTTGTGCTTCAGATCGTCCAGTCTGGGGACGTGTGGCATAAACCCTGTCTTTTAAGTAACCCCATGGAAAGAAGTTCGGCAATGTCAAATCCGGAGATCTCTGTGGCCACAAGTTCTTGGAAATTATCCGATCATCAAAGAAACTTGCAATTAGTGCCATGGATTCATTTGATGTATGGCAAGTAAAGCCGTCCTGCTGAAAATATCCTTGGCTCAGCTCTACATCGTCTAGTTGCTCAGCAAACTCCATGAAAATCCTGCTGTTTTCACATTGTTTTAAAAAAAATTGGTCCCACTATTCTCTGTGCGGATATTGCGCACCAAAGTCCGATTTTAACCGGGTGCATAGATGCTTCATGAATAACGTGGATTTTCGCTGGCCCAATAGCGTGAGTTATTTGAGTTCACGTAGCCGGATAAATGGAACCATGCTTCATCTGTGAACCATGTGATGGACAATATGGCAGGATTTTGCAAAATGAACGCCTGAAACCAACGGCAATAATTCAGTCGTCTATCCTTATCTGGTTCCTGTAACTGATGGACAACCGTAATCCTATACGGCTTTAAACCTGCACTTTTCACAGCTCTCTGACACATTGAGTAGTTGTACCCTGTCTCCTGCGACAAACGTCTTAATGTTTTTTTTTTTTTTTTTTGTGACTGATCCAGTCGTACTCTTAAGTCAACAACCGTGGGAAGCCTAGATGAACGAGTTTTGCCTTTTTCACTCACTAGAGATCCAGTTGTTTCCAGTTCGTTTACCAGTCCCAGTGTTGTGTCTCTTTGGGGAGGATTCCGAACACCAAATTCTCTCTGGTATGCCCCTTGAGTAGCTGTAATTGAATCCGTAATTCAGTATTGCTTTACAAGGAAGAGTCGTTAATTTAATGTGTACTCCATTTTCACGTTGACCAGAACAAAATATAAAAACCGGTTGCCAACAATAAAACTAACAATTACAAATAAAGCATGAACATCTGCGCATCTAGTGACAGGCAATCGAAATTCCAGAACATTCTGCTTAATTTGGTGCTAAAATGGGGCATTGAGTGAATTTCGAACAGAATAATTAAAGAAAGAAATATGTCAGTTCTTCATAGATCATTCTGTATAACTGTTGTGTAATTTGCAGCTTACGTAACTATAAGTGTCTGACTGGATGCTACGTTTTGGAGAAAATAACTCACATAACACGTGACGAATGTATTCCTAGAGTTTTTTTAAGCCATACGGCTCGTTGATACCCTGCATGTTTGACAGTACCATGTGTTAAGGTGGGGAATCACCTTGTTGATGGACGGTCGATATTTGTTGAAGCAATGCTAGGCGATCCGAGCAAATATGCGCCTAACCTAGTTTTCTTGAGGGCAACAACCTGTAACATACGGCTGAAAAGTGCACATAGACTATTGTTATTTATGGATAGGGAAAAGGGATGGCGACAGTTGTGACGTCATCCAGGCGGCCTACTTCTCTCAGAAGTTACAACTTCAGGTACTGCACGACATATATTTCTGTCACGGCAAAATGAAAATAAATCAGAAAATAATAACAAAAAGGAAACGCTCAGTGTATTTAGCTATCCATTATAGACTTTCGAAAAAAATCAAAGAAGCTAACTATATAGCCATCTGCACTACCAGGTTTATGGCAAACTGAATGTCAGAAGGTAAATAAGATGTTGGTTCCAGTAACATTGAATGATCCTGGTTTCACAGAACATTTGTCACGGTATACGAAACTCGTAACTACTTGCACTGGCAGTTCAAATCCTATATTTTTATCCACCATAGCTCCGTACATTATTATTAGAATCAGATGATGTTATGGTGGGTAAAATTAATACGTAAGGTAAGTAATGCATAGTTTCAGTTGCCCTTGTGTATTATCTCGAAATTTGGAGGATAACATACGTTGCTTGAAATATGAAAAAGTCATGCAGGTCTTAATTTTTGATTAAGCAGTTCAGTCAGAATTTTTTAATAAACCCAAAGGAGCATAGATTTGTTTTTCTACGGATAACCTAAAAAAATGGTGTTTAGTAATTTATTAGCATAAAATGTTGAATCAATATAACTAGAAAGCCCTAGATGTGCACAAAGCTTAGGTTTAAGACAAAGATGAAGTAGAGATAAATGCCCTAACACTGAAACTTATTGTATTATCTTCCATATTTATTGTTTCTAATTAAACAGACCAGCACCGTTAACAAGGGATTGTAGACTATTAACTCAACTCTTTCCTGGGAGATCTCCTGTTGAGCCAGTCACTCCCAGGTGTGCATATCTTGTCTGACTGTAGTCGGATGAGAGGCATTTCATTCCTCCTCAACATATAACCTACAAATGGGGGCTTCCTTAACGATACCCATTATATGAAGCTATTGTGACCTGTAAAGAGGTCCATTATTAACCTAATTTGTGGAGATTTAAGACATCTTTAGTAAGAGATAGAGTTGGTCTTAACAACATTCTCTTACTATGTCTACATCCTTCCACTTACGTCCATTGCTACTGGTGGTGTTTTGTGACCCACTCTTGAGTTGGTTCTGCTTCTAGTGATTAAAGTCGGTTTGGGTGGCTCAGTTGGTTAGGCGCTGGCCTTCTGATCCCAAGGTTGCGGGTTGAAATCCGGCCTACACCGATGTGTAGGTGTGCTTAAAAGTGACAGCCCCATGTCAGTAAATTTACCAGCATGTAAAATAACTCCTGCGGGACAAAGTTCCAGAACACCGTCGGGCTGGTATGATCCTGGCAAAATATTTTTATAGTGGTTAAGGGAATGCCAAATACTAGCTCAGGGCCAATATACTTTTGAGCAGTACCTTATCTTGCTAGGGAATCTGCTTTTTTATTGCCAATTAACTGTTTATACCTACCTGGCACCCTCCAAGTGTTACCTGTTATGTTTCTCCAGTTTTATAAGGTGTTGTAGACAATTCCAGACAAACTGGTGTTATCTTGTTGTTTAGAATTGCTTTAAGAGCAGCCTGGCTGTCGGAGAAAATCCATATGCTATTTTTATAGCCCCTACGGAGCTTTTCTCCGACACAGGTTTCAGTTGCATAAACTTCAGCCTGGAATACTGTAGTATTGCTACCTGGAGGGACAAACATGTCACATCTCGGAGTTTCCCCACGAATTCCAGTTTATGATCTACTGTACATCTTTGAGCCGTCTGCATACCAGATCAGTCCTCGAGGGGAAATAATGTTTTTTTTTGTTTTTTTTTATCTTGACTCCATTCAAGCGAAATGTTGAATGGTTTCTTTAAGGATAGTGTAGGAAGCATATGATCATTGCCTCTCAAATACTAGGTTTCTGATTATAAGCTATTCCAGAAGTATAATGCAAGGAATTGAACAAACGGAGTGCTTTTAATTTCTCTACCACGTACCTTGTAGGTAGAGAAGGTATTGCATTCCACCCAAAAATTCGATAACGAGATTTCACCGGAAATTTATGTTTTGAGACACCCCCCCCGAATAAAAAAATAGAAAGCGGCGCGCGCGTGAGCGTGGGTGTATGTGTGAACAGTATGACTCAGAAACGAACGTTTGATAAGTACCAAACTTGGTATTTATGTTCAGTACCTTCCAAAGATGCGACACGTAGATTTTCAAGAAAATCCGTCCACCCCAAACTACCCGTTACATGAAACATTTTTCGAAATTTTTGATTTTCTAAAAAATTGCTCTAAGGGTTTTGATTAAAATGCCATATATTAAAGATATTTACATGACAAATAAAACTATATTTTGAATTTTCTTTGAATAACCTTGAATTCCTCTTTATTTGAAGGAATTTTGTATAATCGTGTATAACTGGTAAACGTTAAACGATAGACGAAAAGTACTACACAAAAAATGTAGATGCTTTAAAAAAATAAAATTGTGTTTTATTTATGGATGCTCTTTAACTGCTGTGGTTCTTAGCGCCCCATTCTATATTGGGCGTGAAAGACCGGAAATTTTGCTCAGAGGCCTCTTTATCAGTCATGAGGTTCTACAACACGGGACCACCGGCTTTAGTTCACTTCCGAAGGAAGCCATGCAAGGATTTTTACGCCTAAAAAATCCATCGCCCTCCGCCAGGTTTGAACCCGCGACCTCGGGAACCAGAGGCTAGCATGGTATCCCCTGGACCACGCTTTAAAACACACAATTTATTTCAAATAACTTTTTTGTGGGATCAGCCATTTTCGAGATATCCATTATTAATGGTTCGATTTGTTCAATACTTTGTCATTCTTTTTTACTTTCTCTACTACGTATAGTAAGTAGGGGAAGTATTGTATTCCACTCAAAAATTCGATACCAAGATTTCACCGGAAATACATGTTTTGAAGCGCACTGAATGCATATAAAGCATTTTTGGAAACATGTCCGTGTGTGTGTCTGTGTCTGTCTGTGAACAGCATAACTCAGAAACGAACAGTCGGATGAACACCAAACTTGGTATTTAGGTTCAGTACCTTCCAGAGATGCGACACGAAGGTTTTCAAGAAAATCCCCCCACACGTTTTACGATTTTGATTAAAATGTCATATATTTAAGATACTTTCATGACAAATGAAATGTATATTTTGAATTTGCTGGGAATGTCTCCAAAAGTATTCTTCATTGTGAACGACTTTTGCATAACTGGTAAACCATAAGAGATAGACAAAAGTTTAGTACACAAAAAATGTAGATCTCGTTAAAATACACAATTTATGTCATATACATTTTTGTTGTTGTTTGTGTGAACCATTTTCGAGATATTGCTTGTTATTCCTTTACATTTTCCAATACTTGTACTTTTTCTCAAATTCGTTATTCATTTTTTTTGTCCTGGTAATGCAAAGAGAATGGAATACTCCACATAGCAACCAGCTCTTAAAATATTTGACTATAGCTTAAAGCCTACTAATTCCCGTTGCATCTACAAGAAAATTAGCAATAAGATTAACATCTCGATTAACATAAAGCATATGGAGAATAAGCGTTTTTAAAAATAGTTTGTACAAGAGTAGAGAAAGTCATGTGAGTGTAACACATCAGATTTTTTAAGTACCATCGATATTTTCAGTTGTTTGTGGCGATGTTATGGAAAAAGTATATTATTTAAGGCCAGCGTACAGCGTCCAGTTCTTAAACATTTGACTATCACTCTTCTGTTTGTATCGTAATGAAATGTGTTATGTAGCTATTTCTCCAAAGGTTTATCTGGATTAAAATGAAGCAGATAGAAAAATGAACTTTCGAAAAATAATTTGTATACCTACTAATAAACGATAGAGGGTAGAGAGAGTCATGTGAACCTAACATGAACCTAACATACAATTTTTACGTTTAATCTCCATAACAATAGTTCATATAATAAATTCTTTCAAACCAGTAGTAATTTTATTACACATATTAAGTTGATTGCAGAGATCACCAGTCTTCTTAGTTTTCTTACAAAGCTTCCCAAGATCATGCAAATTCCTTTGAATTCATGTATCCTGAGAATTGCACTGTCACTTACTGTACAACAGGATGCGGAAAAACAGTGAGCAGAAAATTGTAGATTAGAAAAGCGGTACTAAGGATAGGAAAAGGGGTTATTACTGCGCTACGTGTGTCAACTTTATATCAGAGTCGCCGATTGTGATATATATGTAAACAAAACACACTCTTGTACATTACTAGTCACTGTCACTATTATCCATTCCAAACCAGAGTGCCTCTCACTGTCAACAAACTCTTTGTATTATCCGCGCGAAAGTAGTTCGCAATCCCCGCCCCCTAATGGCCGCTTCTTCCTCTCGCATGTGCTTGCTGAATAACACATACAGCTGAGCATTGTTTCAATCTAGAAAAAGGCGCCTTGCGTGAAAATCATAGTTCAAAATGCACCTGAAATAGCAATTGGTGTTATAAGCATGCGGAAATGTACATTTTACTTACGTTAATCACAATCCTCAGGCAAAGGTGCAACACCCAAATCCGAATCCTCCGAAGATGACTCAGCTACCATACAGGAATCAGAACTATCCTCCAAGTTGATTACAAGCTTATCCACAACACTGTCGCACATAAAATCGAGTTCCCACATTTTATTCTCCTCTTCTATTATGTGCTTAATATCCGCCTGCCACATAGCGGGTGTCACTTTCGCAATTGCGTGTTGAAGTGCTCTTTCACTTCAGCCAGTTTGAATGTTTTGTTGTTTCTAGCGACATAGCCTTTTAAAAATGCCCAAACCAGTTCGATTGGATTTAAATTGCTATGATAGGGAGGTAATCTTAGCACTCGATGTCCAGCTTTAGATGCAAGATCGTCTATCACACATTTTCTTTCATCCTTGTCAGAAATTTCCTGCGCTACGTGCACTAATTCAACTTTTACACTATTTTCGTCGAAGGACACTTCTCTTTCCTGCAACCACTCTATCACATTTTGCTTACGCCAAGAACTGTTCGGGCGACGATTAAGTTGAACGCTATGGTATGGTGCATTGTCCATCACTATTAAACTATTGGGTTCGAGTTTCGGCAATACACGTTCAAACCAGTTACGGAAAACATCGTCATTCATCTCCTCATGGTAATCACCTGTTTTTTTAGACTCGAAAATGAGTAATCCACCGTCCATGAAACCACTGACGCTGCCAATATGGGTGACAATTA
Source organism: Deroplatys truncata (assembly GCA_030765065.1). Classification (NCBI taxonomy): domain Eukaryota; kingdom Metazoa; phylum Arthropoda; class Insecta; order Mantodea; family Mantidae; genus Deroplatys; species Deroplatys truncata. The sequence goes on along the minus strand of CM060975.1, from coordinate 49,120,581 downwards.
GGCGTTTGCCTCTGCCACTTTATTTGCACTACAAGCACCTTCCTCTGCCATGAAAACTCAAATACCAACTGACTAATCATAAGATTTGACCTGAGTTGAGCACACGTGTGCTAGCATGTTATGATTAACTAATCGCTTATCATATTTCCTGTGTTTATCCCGTACTCAGATAGCACCACTGGGAATTCATTGCTGCATTTCTGTATATGCAAGTCAGTGATAGTCAAGCATACTGTTAGTAATTAACAAGCACGATTACTCTCAGCGTTAGCTCAATAGCAGCATCAACAAAATCATATTTTGTAATATCTTAACAGTTAGTATTTTTCCATTACCTTTAGCAATGAGTTCTTATGATATCCGCAATAAAATTCGCAGTTCTATACCTTCCCTGCCCCAATATTTCATGATAAAAAACATTTATTAAGGAACTATTTTCATTGGCGTAAGCATACGTGCTTAGGTTCGTGACAAGCAGAAGCACGTGCTTTTGTTTACATCAGAGGGAACTCTGGTTTGGAATGGACTATAGTTGTGTGCGTTGTGAAGCCACTGGATCAGTAAGTATATGCGCATGTAATTGTTAGTTTTTCATTGTGTACTGATTAGTTGAGAAGGTAGGTAGGTACATACGCACTTGTATGAGTTACATTTAATTTTCACGTGAAAATTGAGGTGTTTCGGTTGTTCTTGCAGCCGTATATTGTTTTTAACTTATATGAACTCTGTTGTTAATTTTGTTCGGGGTGGCTTTCTGGAAATACATGTATTTACTGTATAGCTCCGACTATGTGATACAATAACGAGAATAATGTTAGTAAAGTCGAAACTATACAGGATGTAACAAAAATGTACGGCACAAAATGCAGGACACATTCCTAACACGTGGACGAAGAAATTATGTTATATGAATAGAACGTACCTGCATACCACATGCAACTCTTTCTCACAGATGCTCTATGTGCCCTCCGTGAGCATTGATACATACATCAACCCGCCGTCGTAGTTAATTCCGGATGCGCTGATGTATCCCTGGAGTATTGTGTATGGTTTCGCAGCCTTCCATAATACGGGCACGGAGACACTGAACATCTGGTACTGGGGTTCGATACACAAGAACTTTCAAATGCCCCCACAAATAAAAGTCCAGTGGGTTTAGGTCCAGGGAGCGTGGAGGCCAGACAGTTGGTCCACCTCTACCTATTCATCTGTCACCGAATCTGTTATTTAGAAGCCGACGGACATTAACACTAAAATGAGGAGGTGCTCCATCGTGCATTAAGTGCATGTTTTGTCGCACAGCTAAAGGCACATGTGCTAACAGATCAAATAGAACATTCTCTACAAAATCATGGTAACTTTGTCCGTTGAGCCTGGGTGAAAGAACGTGAGGCCCTACTACCAACAATGCCGGCCCAAACATTGACAGAAAATCTTTGTTGATTACTTGCTTCAACAGTTGCGTGAGGATTGACGTGACCATACATGCCGATTGTGATAATTTACAATCTGATCTCGTTGAAATGACGTCGCATCTGTGAATAGCACCGTTGCACTAAAATTAGGGTTGACACTTTATTGCACAAACCATTCGCAGAAGGGTACCCGTGCAGGAAAATCAGCTGCTGATAGTGCCTGCACACGCTGTAAACGGTATGGATACAGCCAGACCTCGTGTAACACTCGTCAGACAATCATGTGGTCAACATTCATTGTTGCAACTACTTGTCTTATACTGACACTAGGGTCGTTGTCAACTGCCTGAAGAATTGCCGCCTCCTGTTACGGTGTCCTCGTCCTTCTAGGCTTCCCCGGTCGCGGGTATGTGGCTGAAATGCCCCATGTTCCCTAAGACGATCAATGGCTTCAAACGTTTTCCTGTTGGGGCACCTTCGTCCTGGAAATCTCTCTCGGTATAAACGTTGAGCACAAGCGCCATTGCCGTTTGCTAATCCATACACCAAATGGGCATCTGCCATCTCTGCGTATGTGTACACTGCCATTGCACCATTCTTGTACATAGTAACCCGTGTACTTGCCAAGGTCGTACTACTCACTGGAACAGTTGATGTTACCTGTAAACAAGCAATGACGTAAGTCGCATGGCAACAGGGACATGTAAAACAAAACACTGGTGGTGCACCTACGGTAATGACAACGTAACCAAGAGTGTATATTCCCCATGATTCTAACGTTCTGTTCGTGTGTGTTTCCCATGATTAATGAGTTGGAGAAAATGAGTTGTAACATGGAAACAAAGTGTTTCCAGACCCATGTCCATATAACATAATTTCTTCGTCTACGCATGAGGATTGTGTCCTGCAATTTGTGCCGTACATTTTTGTTACATCCTGTATATTTGAAAATAAATAAAACGGTGTGAAGCTAATCAAGTACACATGAATCAGTGAAACCATTTTTTTTCAGTTGTATAGTAACTATTAATTACTATATTAGTACCTACTGTAAATTAACAAATACATGAGATTGATGTTGATGTGTCATTTCATGAAAAACAAATCCCGCAAATCGCCTGCATTTTTGCGGCGACAATCTGCCAGTCTATTATGTACATCATCAAACTACTTTTGCGACATTTCAGTTGGAATAGCATTAATTCCGTCGTGAAATTCACCCTGTTTACCCAAACGTTCGTCGAGTGCGTGCTGTACAACCTTCAGGAGGAAGAGAATAACGAAAAAGATTACAGAAATAAATGCCAAACTTGATATCTATTTAAGTTCAGTCTATTCCAGAGATGTGATACGAAGCTTTGGAGAAAATCTCCCGACGCCAAAGTGCCTTTTACATGGAGAATTTTTCGATATTCTTTATTTTCTCAAAAACGGCGCCAACGATTTTTATTATACCATATATTTAAGATATTTACATGACAAATAATATGTATGTATATCTTGAATTTTCTGAGAAAAGCCTGTGAAGTCTTCTTAAAAAGGAATTTTGTATATTTGGTAAACCGTAGGAGATAGGCAAAAACTATTGAGCTCTTTGAAAACACGTTTTCTTTGTGGCATCAGCTATTTACGAGATATCCATTATTGTTGGTATGAAACTTTCAATAGCTGGTCATATTTTTAAGGTGCTGTTGCTATTCGGCGGCTATCGCGATGCCATTGAAAGATAATGTAACTTGAGGCAGTATTTTTAACACTTAAATGATTTTCAGTCTAATTATATAAATATAAAGTAATATATGTATTTAACAATATATAAAAAGTGTATATTACAGTCATTGTATACGTTTATATTATTGTATCGATGTGTAATAATGTTATGTGAATATATTACGTAATTTAATAATGTAGGAGCTGTGAGAATAATAAGTTAAAAGCTGCTAACAATGAGGTAACCTTGAGGCAATAATGAGTTTGAAAGTTTAAATGCTACTAGTCATTATTGGAGCAACAATAATGTAAATTTAGTGACAGTTTATAAAATAGCCAATCAACAACCAGAAAAAGCTTTAGTAAAATGAAGGTATTCTATTGAAGTAGGATCAGCTAATCTGAAACTGAAAAGGAGAAAAGTCTACAAATTTAGAGTTCAGTTGCCTGCAGACAGCGTTACTAACCAGGCGCAAAAAGTGTCCTCGAAAGAAGTATAATACGTATTCGTGTGAGACGAAAAATATTTTACGTGTTAAAAAGTGCAAGTATTTAATAAAAACATCTCACAGCTCTCTCTCTCTCTATATCAGTGAAGTGTTATTTAAATCGTGTCAAGCATTAATAAAAGGAGTGAAGTAAAATTAAAATCTATGTAAGCCTACATTCTTGTTGCAACACAACCCTGCTAAGAGAAACGTGTCTAACAATAATACTGACGCAGCCAAGGCAAACATAAATATATAATATTTAAAGGAACAGTCAAATTACAAAGTTAATATTTTTAAAAACTGGAGCAAATAAATTACTTTCACAAATTGGCGCAAAACGTGGGGCTAAGAAAAACCTTTTTCAAACTTCAAGGTCAGCAGAACATCTGACTATCGATTTGGTTTCCTATATTCTTCTAGTACCTACAACGAAAGTGCGCTGGTCCCGTAGCTCAGTCGGTAGAGCACCTGCCTGTTGTGCTAGGGGTCCCGGGGTGGGAATTTTTCTCTAGCCAAGATTATTCCTTAACCTCCCCAGAGTCTGGGAGTATGGATGAGAGGGTGAATGTGTGTATAAGCTAATGATTAAAAACCAAAGTTATTACTCGCGCAAAACTTCTGGAATCGTGACCTTGATTGCTACCCCAGCTGCCGAGCCTAGGAATGGTTTATGTTTAGCTTAATCAACGAAAGCGATATTAATACCTTTGCTTACTCACAGTGCGTAACACATACAGTCTGCATAGAAAGTGTCTGCATCTGGTTGTAATTTTAAAGAGAGCAGTATCTAAATAGTACTTACTTTATATTTGTTATATTTATAACCATGGCTCCTATGTTTTCAAAGTTAAGTGATAAGGTGTTGCGTAGTCAAAGTAGGGAAATAATTGCAAATGTCCTCGACTTCATGAAGCAAGAAGCAGAGATGAAGGAAGAAAATATATGTTCATCCGAGTTCCACAAAAGCCTTAAGAGAGCGAAAGAAAGAGTAGTCAAAGCAACTGGTGTTTCACCGAGTTCCGATTCCAGAGTTCTCAAAGATAAGAGAAAAAAAACATATGGATGAAAGAGTACCATTTGACACACCTGGGAAGAAACATAAGGTCCCTAAACGTATTACAGAAATAGACGATTTCGAATGCGTCATTCGGCGCACGATTCACAATTCCTATGTGGAAGAAAAAAGTGTGCTAACAATAAGCAGATTGCTCATCAAGCTGAAAGACAGCAGAAACTTTCAAGGTGGTGCTACAAATCTCAGAAAAATTATTAAAGATTTAGGGTTCAAGTGGAAGAAACCGAAATCAAATAGAAGAGCTCTAACAGAAAATCAAAACAAATAAATAAATAAATAAAATAAAATAAAAAAATAATAAATTTAAAAAAATAAAAATAAAAAGTAAATGTTGCCATGATAGCTTAGTCGGTTAGAGCAACGGCACGGAAAGCCTAAGATCCGTGGTTCAAATCCTGGCTATGGCATTGAATTTTTCAGTCTGATTCTACCTTTCCAAATGAGTATAATTTTATATGTACTTATATCAGCATCAATTTTAAAGGTGGTGCTACAAATTTCAGAAAAATACTATAATGTATGAAGATGAGTCATACATACACAGCAGTCATACAGCATCTAAAAGTTGGAGTGACGATAGCGAATTAGGCTGCAGGTCCCTGTTGCTAAAGGGCAAATACTTATTATCGTTCATGCTGTTGGAAAGATCGGCTTCGTTCCAAATGCCCTTCTTTTACAAGTTGCAAAAACAACAGGAGATTTTCATCAAGAAATGAATACAGAAAAGTACATGAAGTGAATCAACGCCATGTTGATACCTAATATGTCTGCTGGGTCTGTTCTGGTCATCGACAATGCTTCACAATGCGTCAACACTCAATTGACAAACAACCTACCTCAAATTCCTTGAAAGAAGAAATGAGAGCTTGATTACTTAGACATAATATGCTTTAGATGAAAGCATGAGTAAAACAAAGCTATATAACTTAATTAAAGCCAACAAACAGCTTCAGACGTCATACATACGTGACCAGATAGTTATACAACATCGCCATAATGTACTTAAGACTGCCATCGCATCGCCCAGATCTAAACCCAATCGAATTAATCTGGGCTGATATCAAAAAATGGGTGGCATGCAGAAATATCACTTTTAATTAAAATATGGGGAGCAGTTATAACGCCAGCAATTTGCTGAAATTGGAAGGCCAGAATGGGAAAATGTATGTCGACATGTTGAATAAATTAAGAATCATTATTTCGAAAAATACGGAATTGCAGAAAATCAAATAGAAAGAATTCTCATCCAAGATAATGGTGCAGAAAGTAGTGACAGCAGCGATGACGGCAATAATGTGAGTGATTCCGCAGATGAGGAAGGGTTATTAGGTTTGGAAGAATTGGAGGCAATGATTGACATTGTTTTTTATATTAAGCGCTTTTTGCAGCGTGGATTTTAATATACTGTATATAACCAAGTTTATCAGCGCAGCGCATAACCGGTGTGCGGACATTTGACAATGACTGTCCCACGCACTCCTGCAGCATGCAGACGACCGGTCACCTCCTGATCCGGTAAGCAACTCGCTTCAAAGCTCTCATTAAGATTTTCACATGTCTAGAACTGTTGCGCCGATTATAACACCATTGCCAATAGGCAATAAGTTCCAAAGGATCAACAAGACCAATGTAGTTTAAGGCGGGGTATACATGGAACTTAAGAAAGAAAGAAAGAAAGAAAGAAAGAAAGAAAGAAAGAAAGAAAGAAAGAAAGAAAGAAAAACTAAAGTGTAATGAAAGTATTATTGTAAATGTTAATCTCGATTAACATGTAGTGGATAGAAAAACAAACTTTATGTAACACATAAGATTTCTAGTGTGATAGGGGTGAAAGCAAAAGAAGCATGATTCAAGTCAAAGGAGTAGTTTCTTGCATGGAACAGGCCTGCTTAGTGCCACCCATCGCTGGGAAATCGTTTCAGAAAGTAGTTGGGCAGCATTTCTCATGATTTACTGTCGATTGAAGATACATTTATCCTGCTATTAGGTTCGGTCTCTTAGCTTAATGTTTACAGTCGATTATGGGCGTATCACCAATTTGGTATGGAAATTAAGCACGTTCCATAGAGGCAGATGGACCAGAATCAAGATTGCAGTTGATAAGATCGATTTAGAAATGAAGACATCGTTAGAAACGGCACACAAAAAACCCAGCATCCGAGAGAACAAGTTAGCATATGAAAAAGGATCCGTATGCTAATAGAAGTGAAATAAAAACCGTTAGTAGGGGAACAAACTATAGTTAGAGATAGTGAGTTAATGCTCATTGTCATGAGAGTTGTGTTTGCTAGTTGCTATAGTCGTGTGCTAATGGACAGGAATTGTCTTGGCATGCTAACGAACATGAGAGGAAGATTATCGTCTTCGTTAGCTTTCATGCAAGTTCCTCGTCCGGTCTATGCAAACACTTGCGATGAATAGTCTTCGCTATTCACAGCTTTTATTTAACTGTCTCTGCTAGTGACCATTCTCCTGAATTTCATTTGGAGAACTCCGATATGCAACACTCACAGGCTTTCTCTATACATTACATATTCGTATTTATACTGCATATAAACCTACCTTAAGATAAATGTTTGCCCAGGAATGATTTCGGATCAAGTAATATGGGATTAGTTGCGGAGATTAAAGTCGAGCTCATGTGAAGAAAAAGAAAGAAAAAAGGTCTGCCAGATGCCGCAGAAATGTAAATGTACAGCATAGAATATTTCAGAAACGGCTAACGCCACGAAAAAGAGAGTGACACAATTTATGCCTTTAATAAACTCTACATTTTTTCTGTGGTATACTTTTTATATTCTCTACCACGTAGGTACCTAGTAGGTAGAGAAGGTATTGCATTCCACCCAAAAATTTGATACCGAGATTTCACTGGAAATACATCTTTTGAGACCCCTGAATCCTAAAAAGCATTTTTGTAGAAAAGGATTCTTTGTGTGTGTGTGTGTGTGTGTGTGTGTGTGTGAACAGCATAACTCTAAAATGTAAAACTTTGATAAACACCAAACTTGGTATATAGGTTTAGTACCTTCCAAAGATGCGACACGAAGATTTTCAAAAAAATCCCCACCCCAAACTACCCTTAATATGGAACATTTTTACTTTCTGTACTACGTATAGTAATTAGGGTAGTATTGTATTCCATCCAAAAATTCGATACCGAGATTTCACCGGAAATACATGTTTTGAGACCCCTGAATCCAAAAAAAGCATTTTTGGAAACATGTCCGTGTGTGTGTGTGTGTGTGTGTGTGTGTGTGTCTGTGAACAGCATAACTCAGAAACGAACAGTCGGATAAACACCAAACTTGGTATTTAGGTTCAGTATCTTCCAAGGATGCGACACGAAGGTTTTCAAGAAAATCCCCCCACCCCAGATTACCCTTTACATGGAACATTTTTCGAAAATTTTAACTTTCTCAAAAATGGCTCTAACGATTTTGATTAAAATATCATATGTTTAAGATATTTTTATGACAAATAAAATGTATATCTTGAATTTCCTGGGAATGTCTCCAAAAGTATTATTCATTGTGAACGACTTTTGCATAACTGATAAACCATAAGAGATAGACAAAAGTTTACTACACAAAAAATGTAGATCGCGTTAAAATACACAATTTATGTCGTATACATTTTTTTTGTTGAGTGAACCATTTTCGAGATATTACTTGTTATTCCCTTAAATTTTTCAATACTTATTTTCTCAAATGGGAATTCGTTATTCATTTTTTTGTCTTGGATATGCAAAGAGTATTAATCTGTGGGAAAGGGAATGGTGCTGCACCTAGCAACCAGCTATTAAGAGATATGCATGTGCTTAAAGGCTACTGTATTTCCAAATTGCCCTTGTAAATATATATTCCTCTTAACATCTACAAGAAAATTAGCAATAAGATAGACTCTGCAAATGTTTATCTTGATTAACATGAAGTAGATGGAGAATAAGCGTTTGTATAAATAGTTTGTACAAGAGTAGAGAAAGTCATGTGAGTGTAACACATCAGATTTTTTCGAAATGTTTTATTTAAAAAATGGCTCAAGATTTTGATTTAAATATCAAATATTAAAGATATTTACACGACAAATAAAATATGTGTCTTGAATTTTCTGCGAATAGCCTTTCAAGCCCTCTTTATTGGAAGGAATTCTGTATAATCTTGTATAACTGGTGAACGTTAAACGATAGACGAAAACGTACTGCACAAGAAATGTGGATCTCTTTAAAACACAATTTATTTCAAACAAGTTTTTTTTGTGGCAACAACCATTTCCGAGATATCCGTTATTAATGGTTCGAATGTTCATTACTTAGCCATTCTTTTGAAGTTCTGTCGATTTTCAGCTGTTTTTCTCGATTACATGGAAACAATATGGATTTTTAAGGCCAGCGTATAGCGTCCTGTTAAAACATTTGACTATCGCTGTTCCGTTTGTATCTATAACGAAATATGTATCGCTATTCCGTTTGTATTTACAGAGAGAGCCAAAAAACTACGAACCGGCTGCGCGTGTTTTTCCTGTCTGCGTCCTTGGCGCTCGTTGCCGTCTGCCGCTATCATAGAAAGGCGCGGCTGAAACCATACATTTTTAAAAGTCTTTTAAAGGATTTACTTATCAACTTTATGAAAGGAGATGCTGAAACTGGCCACCGTCGTTGTCCATACATTTTTGGCACCTCTTTAGGAAACTATTCATCGCTCGCCGTAGTTCACATTGAGAAATGCTGGCAATTTCCTGGCGGATATTTTGTTTTAATTATCCCAGGGTGTGTGGGTTTGTCTTGTACACTTTGTTTTAAGTTACCTCAGAGATAGAAATCGCAGGGGGTTAGGTCGGGGGACCGAGGGGGCCACAAATCTCTACTAATAATTCTGTCCTCAAACGCACTTTCAGTTGCTCTCATCGAAATATTGGCCGTATAAGCTAACGCAGAGTCTTGTTGAAAAATGGCAAAATCACGCTCCCTGGCTGTTAATTTTCCAAAAATATGGGAGGGGGGATTCTATTCACATATGTAAGGGCGTCAACCGTTGACTCGAAAACATTGGCCCTATAACTCTTAGTAAGTAAACTCTGGTAAGTAAGACCTTTAAAAGTGGTTTTAAAAATGTTGTATGGTATCTGCGGCTTTCAACGATAGCGGCAGACGGCAACGAGCGCCGAGGACGCGGACAGGAAAAACACCGCGCAACCGGTTCGTAGTTTTTTTGGCTCTTCCTGTATAACGGAATGTGTAATGCAGCTATTTCCGGAAGGGTTTATCTCGATTAAAATAAAGCAGATAGGAGAATGAACTTCAATAAGAATAATGTGTATATTCGCTTATACATGATCGAGGGTGCAGAAAGTCATGTGAATTAACACCGGATTTTTTAATATAATTCCCCAGTTATTCAAAATTGCACAAAAGTCAATTAGAGTGAAGAGGTTACATATGATATACACTTTATTCGTACAGAATTCTCAAATGTATACTATTTTAACTCAAAACTCTTCAATTAGCATTCTTGAACAACTTGGTACTTATCCTGCTTTTCATTTAAGACCTTTATGCAGGTCTTTCATGTGCGCATGCGTTTTTTTGGATTCAGAGGACCCAACAACCTATATTTCCGGTGAAATCGCAATATCTAATTTCTGGAAGAATATAGTACCTACCCCTTCCTCACAGAAGTAAAAAAGTAAAAGGGAGAAGAAAAAAAATCTGATGTGTTACACTCACATGACTTTCTCTACTCTTGTACAAACTATTTTTACAAGCGCTTATTCTCCATATCCTTCATGTTAATCTTATTGCTAATTTTCTTGTAGATGCAAGGGGAATTGGTAGGTTTTAAGCGATAGTCAAATCTTTAAGAGCTGGTTGCTATGTGGAGTATTCCATTCTCTTTGCATTACCAGGACAAAAAAAAATAAGAATAACGAATTCCCATTTGAGAAAAAGTATAAGTATTGGAAAATTTAAGGGAATAACAAGCAATATCTCGAAAATGGTTCGCTCAAAAAAAATGTTTGACATAAATTGTGTATTTTAACGCGATCTATATTTTTTGTGTAGTAAAATCTTATGGTTTACCAGTTATGCAAAAGTCGTTCACAATGAAGAATACTTTCGGAGACATTCCCAGTAAATTCAAGATATACATTTTATTTGCCATAAAAATGTCTTAAATATATGATACATTAATCAAAATCGTTAGAGCCGTTTTTGAGAAAATAAAATTTTTCGAAAAAAGTTCCATGTAAAGGGTAAATTGTGGTGGGGGATTTTCTTGAAAACCTTCGTGTCGCATCTCTGGAAGATGCTGAACCTAAATACCAAGTTTGGTGTTTATCCGACTGTTCGTTTCTGAGTTACGCTGTTCACAGACAGACAGACACACACACGGACATGTTTCCAAAAATGCTTTTTTTTCGGATTCAGGGGCTTCAAAACATATATTTCCGGTTAAATCTCGATATCGAATTTTTGGGTGGAATACTTCCCCTACTTACTGTACGTAGTAGAGAAAGTAAAAAACTAGGAAAAGAAAATAATATAATAATTACATTTTGTAACAAGTGGGAGTCTCAGATAATCTTAATGCATATCCTGCTTTAGTATTGTGACTGCTTGTTGTTTCCAAATATGGATCTCCCAATATGGTCTACCTTTGGGAAACTTCGTCTCACCAAGCGATGATTAATGCATTTTTGAAGCTTTAAGCACCCAGCAGGCCTCCGATGGTACGATGACAATAATGGCGATGGAACAAGGGGATCTACAGCTTTTACCGTGGACTCCTAGGTTATGCTTCGTATGAATTGTCTTCACCAGGAGCGAAGGTGGTTACGCAGTAGCAAAAATTCCGCTACTTCATAGTCAGGTGCTTCCTAGTCAGTCCGAGATGGTCTGTTTCAGACAGTGTGTGCGCATGAACAAGCTTGCTGTTTAACAGTGAAATTTGATAATTTTGAGCTGCAAATCAACTCCGTTGAAGAATACTACTTCTGAAGGAGAATCCAGTAAAGAAGAATTAAATAAGACGTATTATGTGGTGTATTAATGTTTAAGAACAAAATAATGTTGGCACCAAAAAGCCACGTGGTTGCGACCACACCCGTTCCGCCTCACAGCTGGATGCACGGTAGCTGGCGTTCACCCTTTCGTTTGTGAGGGAGACTATAGTCAAAGATGAAGACTTGTACAGTCGACTTAAGACCGTCACCCTTTGCTAGGAATCGAACCCCGAGAGCGAAACCACTAAACTACCCCGCTGTCCTTCTAGCGATTGTAAATAGAAACAATTGAAGTGTTGCGCGTCCGATACGACACTGATAATGTTGGACCAATATTGATACACCGATATCGGCCACTCTTTGTGGATATATGATTGCTTATTCGGTGCTTGGCATGGCAGCAATAAATCGAGGTAAATAAAAAAAATTAATATTAAAAAAATCTGATGTGTTACACTCACATGACTTTCTCTACTCTTGTACAAACTATTTTTACAAACGCTTATTCTCCATATGCTTCATGTTAATCGAGATGTTAATCTTATTGCTAATTTTCTTGTAGATGCAAGGGGAATGTGGTAGGCTTTAAGCGATAGTCAAATATTTTAAGAGCTGGTTGCTATGTGGAGTATTCCATTCTCTTTGCATTACCAGGACCAAAAAAAAAAAAATGAATAACGAATTTGAGAAAAAGTACAAGTATTGAAAAATTTAAGGGAATAACAAGCAATATCTCCAAAATGGTTCACTCAACAAAAAAAATGTATATGACATAAATTGTGTATTTTAACGCGATCTACATTTTTTGTGTAGTAACATTTTGTCTATCTCTTATGGTTTACCAGTTATGCAAAAGTCGTTCACAATGAATACTTTTGGAGCCATTCCCAGTAAGTTCAAGGTATACATTTTATTTGCCATAAAATGTCTTAAACATATGATACTTTAATCAAAATCGTTAGTTGTTTTTGAGAAAATAAAATTTGTGTGAAAAAGTTCCATGTAAAGGGTAATCTGTGGTGGGGGGATTTTCTTGAAAACCTTCGTGTCGCATCTCTGGAATATACTGAACCTAAATACCAAGTTTGGTGTTTATCGACTGTTCGTTTCTGAGTTATGCTGTTCACAGACACACACACACACACACACAGACATGTTTCCAAAAATGCTTTTTTTGGATTCAGGGGTCTCAAAACATATATTTGCGGTGAAATCTCGTTATCGAATTTGTGCGTGGAATACAATACTTCCCCTACTTACTATACGTAGTAGAGAAAGTAAAAAATTAATATTAAAAAAAATAATTGGACCGATATCGAATATTCTGTTATGTGGTATCAATAGTTTGTACCGTGAATTGGCAGAACATTGAAATGTGTAGGACTTTTCGTCTCGTTTGAAAGTAACCATATACGTAACATTTCTTAAACAATTCAAAGTGCAAGTGTATTAGTAAATGAAGGCTGTTTATAACAATTGTGTTAAATGGCTTCCATTGGTATTGCTGATGTGTCCATTATCGAATTGACATCGAATATTATTAAAGCCTTCTGGATACGCCATATGAACACAACTCTACGTTCATATAAGATGATTGTTCCCTTTTAATTACTGTGCAGCACAAATGACACTCCTTACCTTGTCATATCAGAATCTCAAACTTTTTACGTTTTAATCAAAATGTTACGGCTGTTTTTGACAAAATTTTTTTTTTTTCATGTAAAAGTTTACTGCACTGAGAACAAATTCCTTTATTTATACTAAGTGGATATCATAACATGCAGTTTCGTTGAAATTCTGATGTAGGATATTTGGGTCGAACGCAGTACTTCTTCCGCCCGGACACAAGAAACAGCTCGCCAGCAACTGTAATTCTGAGTTGAGTGAGATTCTATCTAAATAGACATTTGAAGAAAATACGTTCAATTTTGGCTGGAATCAGTACAATTTCAAGGGTAGTTTAAATATCAGGCCTCTTAAAAATGTTCGGATCTTAAACGAACAAATATATGCATGGGACTGCCTCTGTAGTCTGGTGGTTGGCATGTTAACCTAGTCCCGGGTTCGATTCCCGGCTTTAGGGTGAGTATTTTTCTTAAGCCAAGATTATTTCTCATCCTTCCCTTAGTCTGGAAGTATGAATGAGAATGTGAATTTAATGTAATAAACTAAAAGTAATATCAACACAAATATTAACAACACTGAGTGGACATTATTGCTGATGAGCAATTATTTCAAAGTTGAAGAAGCCGCCGATACGATCTTAGATGTTAAAGGATGTTAAATGGAATAAAAAAAAAATACACGCACGGAGTTGAAATTCTGCACACAAAATTTAGTTGAAATGACACTCGTAAGAATATTTGAGATGGATAGACTTAAGTTTAAAATTTTAGACCAAGCACGTACAGTCGAGTGCATGGAAACCGCTCGATGCTTTTGGTTTGATGGCAGAAACTCCGTATCATCTATGCTCCACACCAGGTCTAGCTGAGTCAATCTTTCCAGCGGAAGGCGATGGATGTTTTCGGGCGTAAAGATCCTTAGCATGGCTACCTTCGGAAGGGAAGTAAAGCAAAGCCGGTGGTCCCGTGTCGTAGATTTACGGCACGTAAAAGAACCTCAAGCCTGATAAAGAGGCCTCTGAGCAAAATTTTCGGTCTTTCACGCCCAATGTATAAAATGGGACGCTAAGAACCATAGCAGTTACAGAGCGTCCATAAATAAAGCTCAGTTTCAGTTTTTGAGTCAATCTCATTGGTTTGAATTTATATAAGTCTGGTACACACGCATTAGCCTAGGTGAGCGGAGAAAATGGAGGAGTACTGAAACATTTCACCGGAGTGGCTGGAAGGCATGCTTTGCAACGACGGTCCACCATCTCCTGGATGAGTCCGTCTCATACTTGGTTTGATGTCAAAAGTCTGGCGCTCAAACATTAACCTTAATGTAAATAAAGAACCTCCTAAAACGTATTCATTTTATTTCCAAACGTTATTCTAAATATCATACTACAAAGCATTAACCATTTTTCTTTCTTAAATTTTGTATAAAATTTGTTGGCAATGCTTATAAATCAACAGCCATTTCTGAATTTAATATGAGAGCGTTAAACTTGGATATACACTGCTGAAAATACTATTATATAAAATTTTCATTACTTTGGCTGAGCATTTAATTAATGTTTGTATTACATAAGCACTAAACAGTTTTTATTTTATATACATTTCTAGACCATGGCCCACAAGTCCTGAAGCGACGTTTTATCATCATTGTAATTATTTTTACGCTCTTTTTACTTTAAAAATTAATTTTAAAAAACTCGCAACGCAAAAAATTATATGATAGTTTTAATTATTTTACTTTCTGGAGTATACCTTACAAGTTTAGAGAAGGATTTTAATCGTGTGGAATACCTTGTCTGGCGATAATGTATGGACACATCTTTAAATGTTCACATTGAATACCAGAATATAAAGTATAAAATGTTGCGAATGTATCTAAATTGTAACTCTGTACGATCTTGTTTTGTAATGTAACAACGCAAATTGTTTCTTGAAATACTCCTGCTTGTGATCCGCGGTGATCTTCGTGTGGAAGCGTTGTTTGTTGGTCCGGTTGACTAGGAAAGGAAAACATAAGTCAAAGAAGCAGATGTCTTGACGTTTGTTATCTAAAAGCATACGCGATAGAGCATGAGGTTATCTTTCGTCGAAGGTTACTGCCGCTTCACAGCCAAATATAGCAAATACTTTGTGTCTCCGAGATAAAAGTCAGGGTGTTGCCTGTTAATGGGTTTTGTTCTCACGTTTTCTCGCGTGGCGTTACCAAGTTCTATGTTGTTTTTGAGGCTTTATCTGAAATGCCAAAATTTTTAGTTTTACATCTTAACTAAAATTCTTGACTGACGCTGCAGTTTGAAAAGCTTTGTGCGCTAATGACTGTGCAAATAGCCTCAGAAATCTATTTCTAATCAGACGTGTTCTCAAACATTTCAAGAGACTGCAAATGAGGTTAATGCTATTACTCATGAGTGCGAGGTCCATCGAAGTGTTTCCAAAGAAAGGAAAACTACAAGATTAATATTAGAAGTTTTCTCTAGGTGCACTTAAGGTAAAACACTTGATTTATGAGAAATGCCAAAATCTCATTGAACTTCTATCGTTCTGTTTTCTGTATCCCGTTAAACCTCCAAGTTGGTCTCAATTGCTGCGAGCTATCGTAGCATAGAGGTGACTATTTATAACTATTGTTATGGCTATTAATCAAGAAACTATGTAGTCGATATTCATCACAGATATCAGGTCTTCAATTCCTCCAAGTGCTATCGTAGATTATAATGGTCCCTATCAAAACATCCAGAAGATGTCAGTAGATGAATAATCTGGATCAATATTAGCAGAAAATGTGTTCTATGCATTGTGTTTCGAAAGCAAACTAAAGAAATCTTATATATTACCTGTACTCAATGTCGTTTATTACTTTATCTACTACGTATAGTAAGTAGGGGAAGTATTGCATTCCACCCAAAAATTCGATACCGAGATTTCACCGGAAATACATGTTTTGAGACTCCCTGAATCCAAAAAAAGCATTTTTGGAAACATGTCCGTGTGTGTGTCTGTGTGTGTGTGTGTGTGTGTGTGTGTGTGTGTGTGTGTGTGTGTGTGTGTGTGTGTGTGTGTCTGTGAACAGCATAACTCAGAAACGAAGAGTCGGATAAACACCAAACTTGGTATTTAGGTTCAGTATCTTCCAGAGATGCGACACGAAGGTTTTCAAGAAAATCCCCCCACCCCAGACTACTCTTTACATGGAACATTTTTCGAAAATTTTAATTTTCTCAAAAATGGCTCTAACGATTTTGATGAAAATATCATATGTTTAAGATAATATCATGACAAATGAAATGTATATCTTGAATTTTCTGGGAATGTCTCCAAAAGTGTTCTTCATTCTGAACGACTTTTGCATAACTGGTAAACCATAAGAGGTAGACAAAATTTTACTGCACAAAAAATGTAGATTGCGTTACAATACATAATTTATGTCATATACATTTTTTTTGTTGAGTGAACCGTTTTCGAGATATTGCTTGTTATTCCCTTAAATTTTCCAATACTTATACTTTTTCTCAAATTCGTTACTCAATTTTTTATGTCCTGGACATGCAAAGAGAATGGAATGCGCCACATAGCAACCAGCGCTTAAATATTTGACTATCGCTTAAAACCTACCATATTCCCCTTGCATCTACAAGAAAATTAGCAATAATATTGACATCTCGATATCTCGATTAACATGAAGCATATGGAGAATAAGCGCTTGTAAAAATAGTTTGTACATGAGTAGAGAAAGTCATGTGAGTGTAACACATCAGATTTTTTTATATCTCTTTTACACATTATTCTTACAAAAGTTTATTTTTCTGTATACTGCGTATTAATTCAGATAAACATTTGCAGAAATGGTTTCATTACACGTTCTTTTGTAAGTACAGGAGGGACACAGAAGACTGAAGCAATTAGTTATCTAGCCACATTGTGAAGCAATAGCCAAATCTTTAACAAGTGGGTTGCTATATGCTGGTTCTCAAATTGCATACTTTTTACATGACATCTTGAGAAACGAAAGAATGGGACTTAGCGCTTCAAAAGATGTAGGACAAAGTATCGGAAAATTCAAACCAATAGCAACAAATATCTCGTAAATGATTAATGCCATTAAAATTACACAAATTGTAAGTTTTAACTAGCTCTGCATGTTTCGTGTAGTACGTTTTCGTCTATCTCTTATCTAATTGATTCAGAACGAATAGAACGTCATTCTGAATTAATGAAGTCCAGGCTATTCGCGGAACATAAAGACATAGCACACACACACGCGCGCGGATCTCTTTCTAAAAGTCCCTTTTAGGGATTCAGAGTAACTCAATACAAGTAATTCCGGTGAATACTTTTTTGTGTGTATATATACGAGGGCTGATCAACAAAGACTGAGACAGATTTTTTCCTGTAGCTTCCGTGATATTTTCGTATCTGTAACGTAAATATTTGAAAAGAGCGGATTTTTATGGATAATGTTGGTAGGCGGCAGCACTCTCGTATTGGTAGGTTGGTAGTAATGCTCTATTTTGTAGACCCTACGTGCATTTCGCATACCAGACAATGGAGGTGATGCATTTTTTAAATCGATTATCACCGGTGATGAGTCATGGCTGCATCATTATGATCCTGAAGGAAAACAAGCCAGCACAGTGTGGAAATCGCCAGGTTCTCCAACACCAAAAAAGGCAAAAGTTGTTCCATCTGCAGGGAAAGTGATGGTGATCACATTTTTTGACTGTAATGGAATGATTTACCAGCATGCAGTTCCCCCTCACACTACTGTTACAGCAGCATACTACACGTCAGTACTGGCTACACTGAGGAAGCACATTGCAAAGAAACGACCAGAGCTTTCTCGGACTGGTTGGCGACTTCATCATGACAATGCAGGGCCTCACGTCGCAAATCAAGTCATGCAGTTTCTGGCTCGATTCACATTACCTGTGTACCACATCCACCTTATAGCCCCGATCTTGCACCCTGTGACTTTTTTTTATTCCCATCACTAAAGGCAAGGCTTAGGGATATTCGATTTGAGAACTCTGAAGCAGTGCTCAAGAAAAGTGAGGCGATTCTCAAGGACCTGACAAAGAATGGTCTGCAGCACGTGTTCAAGGACTGGCAGAGACGTTATAAAAAGTGCAATTGAAGTAGATGGGGACTACTTTGAAAAAGATCATATAAACATTTAATTGGAGTAATAAACATCTGTGAAAAAAATCAGTCAGTCTTTGTTGATCAGCCCTCGTATATCTGGGGAGGAAAGGGGATTAGGAAGGGAAGGCTGGTTTTCTGTAATGTCCCAATTTATTGGGATAACTGTGGTATTGTGCAGCCCAGGTACCGCGTATAAGACAGAAAAGTGTGGGGTCTGTGTCATTGCCGAGGTCCTAACAGACCTGCAAATTGTGGTGTTCATTTGTCCTTAAGGGTGTGGAGTTACAGTATCATCAAAAAAAGTCCTGATGTGTTAAGATTTCAGGAGGTATCGGAGCTGGTTCAGTCGGTCGGTGAGGTTCTTATGGTAGTCGTCGAGTGCTTTCTGGAGGTGGTTATTGATGTAGGTCACTACCTTTTCAAGTTTCTTGTCAAAGTGAGATGTTGCCTTCGTTGTTTCTGCGAATGTTGCTTCGGTTAGGTTCATGTCGGAGTCCCGGACGTCCTGTCGGATGAGGCTCAGGACTTCCTCCCACGTGGCGATGCGTTCAGTGAGGCTCTGGAGAGTGGTACTCAATTCCTGTAGAGCTGAGGTGTTGGCTGTTATTTCGGCGTGTAGATTGTGAAGTTCTGCGTTGAAGTCTTGTTGCATGGTGATCGGCGGTGGCGGCTGTGGTCTGTGATGGCGTGTTGTCGACGCTGGTGTTGAGGATGGCTATAGTAGCTGTGGTCGTTCTGCTGTCGGTAGTCTGCTGGGATTGCTTGGGCATGCCGCTTGTACCGCGAAGTGTCACATTTGACGCAGTAGACTGGGTGGCGTGTCAGTGGCTGTGTAGTTGGCGGTGCCACAGTAATGGCGGCGCGGTACAGATGTGCAGGCTTCGGCGGAATGGCCGTATTTGCAGCAGTAGCGACAAGGGATGGAGCAGGGAGCTGCGACTGGCTCAACAGGGAGCAGGCAGCCCCGTCCCAAAACTCGAGTCTCACCAGCTGCTGGCGGCGCTGAAGAATAAGGCATTGGGGAGCTACCGGGCACTCCGCGCACTACTGCGCTGAGGCGTGGCAGTGAGTTAAGAGTCGGCTGTGACGGCTGAGAGAAAGCGTTGTCTGTGCTGTCGGCGACTTCATAGCGGTGTCTTTGGCTATGAAGTGTGGGCGGCGCCGGCGTCCCTGTCTGCTCTTGGAGCGGCATTGAGCTGTGAGGCAGCGAGATGGAGCTGGCTGTGTTGGTTGGTGGCGACGAAGATGGCGCTATCGTTGGCTGTGAGGCAGAGACGGCGTTGGCGTTTTCAGATATTAGTATTCTGTGGTTTTCAGTCCACATCTGCTCCTTGGCGAATGCTGCGACGTTTCTCCTCTTCTTCCCTGCCATATTCACCATGCGGCGGCTGTAAGCGAAATGTGCCCCGATGAAATTTCGATATCTAGGTTTTGGGTGGAATACATATTTCCTCTAACTACTATAGGTAGTGGTAGAGAAGACTATTATTATTATTATTATTATTATTATTATTATTATTATTACCATCATCGTTCTTCAAGGATTAGACTATTATTGATCTGTTCCGGCTCCATTTAAGTTAAATAACTGGTCGATCTATCTGTTATTAGTTCGGCCACGAATTTTGTTACCTTGTGGTTTATATTCTAAAATATTCAGAGGTATGCGTCCTTGGGGCATTCTTAAGGAAAGAAGTAGCCGAGGTTGCTATTATAAGGCTGCATGTTGAATTTACGCATTCATTGTACGAAAAGTACAACACCCACAGCTTTGACATGTTTACGCAATGTAGCAACTTTAACTAAAAACTGATAGGAGATCAGGTCTGTACAGTGATTGTTTTAATATAAATATGATTTAATATGAATACATGGATTTTATAAAAATTGTTTCATGGTCACTAACTCTTACATTAGTCCTACCACTCCGTAATGCAATCAGTTTTTCAGTTATGATATTCTTAAAAAGCTGCGAAAATTGCAAGTCTATATCTTTCGTACTTTGTGAGATAATTGTACCTAAAGGCAGAAAAGTGTGGTTTTGAAAAAATTGAGTTAAAGTTTAGAAGTACTCAAGATATTTTTGTTTTATATTGTAGAATTGCAGTTAATACATTCTAGAACTGTATGCTAAGTCAACTATCTCCTCTTGTTGCGTTTTCTTTTCTTGCCCCTCTTTGCTTTTCTGGCTTCTTTTGTTGCTTGCTGAACTACAAACTCAAACCAACAAACACAGAGCTCGTACCGGTTTGAAAAAGGGGCGTGGCACAGTTCCACTCCGAAGGTATTTAAATTTTTAAATGCACCTAGAGGTGGTAAAAAGAAATCTTGGAATATGTGCTTATATGTCTTATCTATCAAATAAAAATGTTAGAAAAAATGGTTTGTATATAAAATTTGCATACAGCCCCCCTTTATTACATGTTCGTGCCAATTTTTTCAATGTTCAAGTAATAATAACGTTAGCATTTTAATTGGTGGGGAGGGGGATCAAAATCTGTTTTTGATTGCATTCTTTTTTCCCCCTTTATTGTCTTTAACGCCCGTCCTTATTACATACGGCACCCCAGGTGGTGGACACTAGTGGTACATGGAATGATGTCTGGGAAGGAAACGTTTGAGGCCTAGGGTTTAGGGTGCCTCCCCGGCATTTGCCAGTTAGAGGACTGAAGAAAGCTTTACCAGGGAAGAAGGTTCTGGCGGGATTTGAGCCAGGGACCTCCAGTTCTCGAGCCCGTTGCTTAACGACCTGGGTTACCCGTGTCGGTGGATGCTTCATAAATATTTATTTATTTAATTTTGACGTGTATGTCCCCGTTTTTTCAAGTAACTGACTCGTCACGGATGTTGTTAGCTAACAGTTGCTTCTAAGTTTTGTCTTCGAGCTGAACTTCCGTATATTGGCGAAAGGAGAATAAGCGACAGAGGTCATCGATAGAGGTACACGTGTGATCTGCTTGATACCAAAACGGTTTTCATGCCATGAATCTGACCTCTGGGACAAACGGCAGTTTCAAGTATGATCATCACACAGCCACCAGCTTTGCATAATTCCAGCATATGAATAATGGATAAGAAACTCTGTTTACAGACGAACAGCATAGCAATTTCATCAGAATGTGCTAATGTTTATTATAGTGGCTCACTGGATTCGATGCCCGCCCCATCGATAAGAAGTTGTGGAAATCAGATGGTTTGCCCGAAAGCGTTTGTACTGTTGAGAGTTTCTAGCCTGCTTTGTGGTTCTTCTTTCGCCGTACATACAGATTCATAGTAAGTATTGAAATAAAGTGCTGACATGCACTTGTGGGGGTCACGCTGCCTTATTATCCAAGAATGCACTACGAAGTCTTTGTTCTTCTGGAAACTAGTAAACAGTTTTAAGTCTGTGTCACATTCACATGACTTCCTCTACCCATCCTTCTACAAACTATTCTCACAAAAGCTTATTCTTCTATCTGCTTCTTGTTAATAGAGGTAAACATTTACAGAAATGGTTTTAATACACATTTCGTTGTAGGGAATACAGTTGTTTTGCAATTACGTTCTCTTTTCATGACACGAGAAAAAAAAAGCGACTTAGCATTTGAAAAAAGAAAAGTATGAAGTATTTGACAGTTCAGACCAATAATAAAGAATATCTCGGAATTGGTCAACGCATCAAAAAATCTATTTCACATAAATTGTGTATTTTAACGTAATCTACATTTTTTGTGAAGTGAGATTTTGTTTTATCACGTACGGTTTACAAGTTATACAAAGTTATTCATTTAGAATTGAGAGGACCTGACAGGCTATTCCCAAAAAATTTAACATATACACTTAGTCGTGTAAATATCTTGTATTTTAATAAAAATCGTCAGTCATTTTTGAGAATATAAAAATTAACGAAAAATGTCTAGGTGAAGCGTAGTTTGGGTTGGGAATTTTCTTGAAAATATTCGTGTCCAATTCTTGAAAGACGCTGAATTTAACTACCAAGTTTGACATTTAACTGACTTTTCGCTTTTGAGTTGAGCTTTTCAGAGACACTCATTCGCATACAACTTTTCTAATTTTTTTTATTTATTCAGGGAGTCTCAAAACGTGTATTTCCAGTGAAATCTCGGTATCGAATTTTTGGGTGGAATACGATATTCCTGCTCAATGTAGGTAAGTAGTGGTCAAGGTGGTGGTAGCAGCCTTTAATCCCTATAGGACAACGGCCTCTCCTTCCTTTGAACTATCAAAAACAAACACAGGGAATGTCACATTTTTGGTTCAAATGTGGAACATGTCGAGCTACCTTCCTCTTAGAAGAGACCGTTGGTCTATAGGGTATTATTATTATTATTATTATTATTATTATTATTATTATTATTATTATTATTATTATTATTATTGACCTACGTTGAGCAGAAGTATCGTATTCCACCCAAAAATTCGATACCAAGATTTCATGAAACGGATAAAATGCTTGGCAGATTTTTGTTCAGATATTTTTCTTAGTCTGTGGACTAATTGTAAGCAATTTAATTCGTAATATCAAGCTCATCTGCGCATTCGTTGAAGTTTTTAATGGTAGCTTTAAAAGCTATATTTATTTTACGCTCCAAATAAGAGAAAAGATCATGATCCTAGAAAGGTTAAAATGTATATCGCTCTTCAATTTCCATTAGGTGGCACTGTTGTAGTTGCATAATACAGGTGTGGACGTTCTTTGCCAAGAAATAATTTTTTTACTGTATATAGGTGTAAAAGTCAACAGAAGGCTTGAGAAAAAGAGACTTAAAATCCAGCTTGGTGATATATCATTGGCTATGGACTTTAGGACACCTTAAAGCCACTTAAAAAGCCTTACGGATAAGATATCTCTTAAAAACCATCTATTTCATGCCATTTTTATAACCACGTGGCATTCATCAGTATAAATATTTGCCTAAATATCATTTGAAATTAGACAATACGGACTTGGTTATATGCAAGATAAGGAAACAACACTGCTGTTTATATCATAATCCCATTTAATCGACAATGAGCTAGAAGGAAGAATGAGAAATTAAAAAAAATTCAAGAAAAATCAAGATTTTTCCGGTAGCAATTCTCGTTTGTTACTTGTGGTTTACAATAAATCCAGTAAGAATGAAGAGGACCTCACAGGCTATTATGGAAAATTCAAGCTATATAATTTATTTCTCATTCGAATAAACATATATTAACAAATCATTTTAGATCCTTTTTGAGAAAATAAAATATATGCTCGAAGGTAAAGGATTGTTTAGTGTGGCTTAAGTTGAAAACAATTTCCTTGTATCCTTTTCTTGTTCTTTTTTACTTTCTCCACTACGTATAGTAAGTAGGGGAAGTATTGTATTCCACCCAAGATTTCGATACCGATATTTCACCGGAAATATATGTTTTGAGGCCCCCTGTATCCAAAAAAAGCATTTTTGGAAACATGTCCATGTGTGTGTCTGTGTGTCTGTGAACAGCATAACTCAGAAACGAACAGTCGGATAAACACCAAACGTGGTATTTAGATTCAGTATCTTCCAAGGATGCGACACGAAGGTTTTCAACAAAATCCCCCCACCCCAGATTAGCCTTTACATGGAACATTTTTCGAAAATTTTAATTTTCTCAAAAACGGTTCTAACGATTTTGATTAAAATATATGTTTAAGATATTTTCATGACAAATGAAATGTATATCTCGAATTTTCTGGGAATGTTTCCAAAAGTATTCTTCATTGTGAACGACTTTTGCATAACTGGTAAACCATAAGAGATAGACAAAATTTTACTACATAAAAAATGTAGATCGCGTTAAAATACACAATTTATGTCATATACATTTTTTTTTTTGAGTGAACCATTTTCGAGATATTGCTTGTTATTCCCTTAAATTTTCCAATACTTATACTTTTTCTCAAATGGGAATTCGTTATTCATTTTTACTTTCTCTACTACGTATAGTAAGTAGGGGAAGTATTGCATTCCACCCAAAAATTCGATACCGAGATTTCACAAGAAATACTTGTTATGAGGTGCACCGAATGCATTAAAAGCATTTTTGGAAACATGTCCGTGTGTGTGTCTGCCTGCCTGTGTGTCTGTGAACAGCATAACTCAGAAACGAATAGTCGGATAAACACCAAACTTGGTATTTAGGTTCAGTATCTTCCAGAGATGCGACTTTTCAAGAAAATCCTCCCGCCCCAGATTACCCTTTACATGGAACATTTCGAGATATTGCTTGCTATTCCCTTAAATTTTTTAATACATATTTTCTCAAATGGGAATTCGTTATTCATTTTTTTTGTGTTGGATATGCAAAGAGTATTAATCTGTGGCAAAGGGAATGGTGCTGCACCTAGCAACCAGCTACTAAGAGATATGTATATGCTTAAAGGTTACTGTATTTCTATATTGCCCTTGCAAATACAAAATAAGGGGAACATACGAGTAGTAGGCGTTAAACGATAGTGAAATATTTTTAGAACTGGTCGCTATGTGTAAAATGTAATTCTTTGCATGTCAAAAGATCGTTTCTGCAAATGTTTATCTCGATTAATATGAA
Source organism: Deroplatys truncata (assembly GCA_030765065.1). Classification (NCBI taxonomy): domain Eukaryota; kingdom Metazoa; phylum Arthropoda; class Insecta; order Mantodea; family Mantidae; genus Deroplatys; species Deroplatys truncata. The sequence continues at coordinate 49,095,566 of CM060975.1, read as the reverse complement.
ATAGATGGAGAATAAGAGCTTGTAAAAATAGTTTGTACAAGAGTAGAGAAAGTCATGTGAGTGTAACACAGATTTTTTTAAAGTCTAAGCCACCATTCTTTATTTCTCGTGATATGGATAGTGTGGAATTTTAAAGCCAACATGAGGCGATCCACTTTTATACTTGCTTCATCCTCTTGTAGCACCTTGTACATACAACGAATGTAACGAAGCCATTTCTGCAAACATTTATTTCGATTAACTTAAAGTAGATGGAAAAACAAAAAGCTTTAAGTATTGTTAATTCATTGGACCTCAAGTCATTTATTTTCGATGAAATTACTTTCTTTCTTTCTTTTTTTTCTTTCTTTCTTTCTTTCTTTCTTTCTTTCTTTTTTCGTGGAATACAATTTTATTCTCTACCTACCACAGGCAAGCTGTAGAGAAAGTAATGCATACTTGCAGTGCTGGAATCGAATTGTGACAGAAAATAGGAATATGACTCTCTCGCAAGCCCCTCCAAGAAATGAACAGTTTTAACCACGGGACGTTGTGAACGTGCGTATTCATTACCAATGCGTTTGATTAAGTACCTACATGCACGGCAAAGTTTTTTGCAAATGCTTACAAATATAGGCTCAGTTGCAGAGCGTCGTTTGTAATTATGCAGCCATTCAAACAAAGTGTGTGCCAAACTGATAGTTGAGAGGAGCATTCTTGTGGAAAATCATATACATGTGTGGATACAAGGTTGAAATAATCATAGACTGCCAGTTGAAACAGTAAAACCGTCATATTGGCAAGTATGATTATTTTGAAGGCGTGGCATGTTGTTCATCATGTGTTCTGCGCACCGAGTTTGTTCTAGTTTCCGAGCCATAAGGATGTCCGGCCCCGTGGCTCACTAGGTAGAGCACCTGCCTGCTGTGCGAGGGTTCGATTCCCGGCTGGGGTGAAAATTTTTCTCTAGCCAAGATTATTTACTATCAACCCCAGAGTCAGGAAGTGTGAATATGTGTGTGTGTGTGTGTGTGTGATCTAATGATTAAAAACCTAAAAGTGCAAGAAACCCAACACGAGTACACGAGTTAACACCATTACTAATAGGCCATAAGTTCCAAAGAAAGGCCGCCGATAAGACCAACGTAGTTAAAGGCGGGGTATAAATGGAACTAAAGAAAAAATCTGATGTGTTACACTCTCATGACTTTCTCTACTCTTGTACAAACTATTTTTACAAACGCTTATTCTCCATCTACTTCATGTCAATCGAGATGTTAATCTTATTGCTAATTTTCTTGTAGGTGCAAGGGGTACATGGTAGGCTTTAAGCGATAGTCAAATGTTTTAAGCGCTGGTTGCTATGTGGAGCATTCCATTCTCTTTGCATTACCAGGACAAAAAAATCTGATGTTACACTCACATGACTTTCTCTACTCTTGTACAATCTATTTTTACAAACGCCTATTCTCCATATGCTTCATATTAATCGAGATATCGAGATGTCAATCTTATTTGTAATTTTCTTGTAGATGCAAGGGGAATATGGTAGCTTTTAAGCGATAGTCAAATATTTTAACGCTGGTTGCTATGTGGCGCATTCCATTCTCTTTGCATGTCCAGGACATAAAAAAAATGAATAACGAATTTGAGAAAAAGTATAAGTATTGGAAAATTTAAGAAAATAACAAGCAATATCTCGAAAACGGTTCACTCAACAAAAGAAATGTATATAACATAAGTTGTGTATTTTAACGCGATCTACATTTTTTGTGTAGTAAAATTTTGTCTGGTTTACCAGTTATGCAAAAGTCGTTCATAATGAAGAATACTTTTGGAGACATTCCCAGAAATTTCGAGATATACATTTCATTTCTCATGACATTATCTTAAACATATGATATTTTCATCAAAATCGTTAGCCATTTTTGAGAAAATTAAAATTTTCGAAAAATGTTCCATGTAAAGGGTAGTCTGGGGTGGGGGGATTTTCTTGAAAATCTTCGTGTCGCATCTCTGGAAGATACTGAACGTAAATACCAAGTTTGGTGTTTATCCGACTGTTAGTTTTTGACTTATGCTATTCACAGACACACACACACACACACACACACACACACACACACAGTGCGGCTATCACCTCCTCATCCGTTGCTGTTAGGCTTACCTTGACGCTTCTCCCGTTGCTTCCAGAAGTTCTCAGCGTGTTGGTTCTCTTCAATTTATCCTCGGCTAGCTGCAGTAATTTTTCTTAAACTATATGGGAGCATGGACTTATCCTCGGTAAAGGAAAACGTAGATCTCGGGTGGTGATATAGGAAGACATAGACTTGCTTTGTTTATGAAAATATGACACTGCCGTTTCTTTTTATTTAATTAACACTCGTAGTATACAAAACTAGTATTGCCGCTGTAAAATACTGTCCACCGCTGTTAAACTATGGCGCGGATATGAGACGAAGTTTAAATATTCTTATTGTCGCTTTAAGAGTAGCAGATCTTAGGTGTGTTGTTAGAACTATCTTGATTCCCTGTTTTGGCGCGATATCTCACACATCCTGCAGCATCTCTCCCTGACCACACATGACATAAACTGCCGAATAAAATGCAATACTAAGCTGACATTACAAAGCTGACTTGATTCCTTTCTGGGCGCGATATCTCACGCATCCTGCAGCATCTCTCCCTGACTACACATTACCAAAACTGCCGCGAATTTTCCCCAAACAGATCCATTTATAGTCTCAGGCTTCTGAGGCTGCTTCCTTTCCTATTGGTCCATTTTTAGCGCGACTCGACGCGTCTAACTATTTCGAATAAACTTTCAGGGATCTCATTGGTCCAATTTTAATATAAATCGCGGCTTTTCCTACATTTACCGTTAAGGTTGTCTTTCTCACTCACTTGGTCACGGCGAATTATCAAATAATGGGACAAAGGCTCTACGCCCTCGCTGTAGGAATAATAGCACAGCGACCGGAGAGAGGTAATAAAACTAGGTTTTCTGCCTTCGAAAGCACTATTCCTGTAGCTAAAACTTTCCCTCGTGGACAGTATTTTAACATAGCGCTTAAATTATTTACATTAAACCATTTATAACTCTACTAATATTAATAACCTAGATAGATACATAATGTTAAATCACCCTTCTTAAAATATACAAGCAGTATGAGAAAAAGATATTTACATAATACGATTTAACATCACTAAAAGTTAATTAATAAGTTATCTGTAATTATAGTTCTTGGGCTCGGCCTAGAGTTGCCGTTTCAAATTGCCCTGTTCTGGAAAAGAATAAATTTTTCAACACTTGATACAATTTTCTTTTACAGAATAATTCCTCTGATTATGGCCTTTGTTCGTTTGTTTTGTTGACAGAGACCCTTCGCTATACCTGCTCCTTCACAAGGGCTCTGACAAACCGGTGATGTTTATATTTGGGTCATTCACTCTACACTCTCCCTTTAAAAACAGGTTTCCGAGAGACATTCTTATACACAATACATTTCCCGCACACGAATAACTTGTGACGCATACAAATACTCTAATACCCAATTTAAGTTCTAAAATTAAATCTATTTACATACATATTGGTACATAATTATTATGCCTTTATTTATTTCTTTACATCCTTATTTATCGGGTGTATTACCTTTACTATTTGTTCACAGGGGTGTTACCTCATTTCGAGTAAAACTAACCTGATTCTTTTCATTATATTCTTCACCCTTCTCATTCTCTAAACATTTGTACGGTTTGAGCAACTGTTTATGGTATCTCCCTACGATCTTGGAATTCTTTATTTCTTGTAACTCAAATGTATCCGAGCCAAAAATGTTAATCACCCGGTATGGACCTTTAAATAAATTTTCCATTCTATGATACCTTTTGTTCAGAATGCTAGACTTTTTCTTGTCCCGTACCAATACTAAGTCTCCCAATTTGATCAACCAGTGTTTTCGTTTCTTCTTCTTAAACTTTTCTTTTCTTTTCTGCGCCTTATTGGCCATTCTTTCAAAAGCTTTCTTAAACATCTCTTCTTCCGTTAGTGCTTTCGGATCTTTAGCTTCTAGTGTCTGTGGTAATTCCCCTTCGAGTGTTTCCATTAATTTCCCCTTCATCAGCTCGATGGGCTTATAACCGGTAGTAGGGCTCACACTTTCATTTAAAATACTTTCGATGCGCTGATAGTGATTTGCCCAATCACTGTGTTTTTTATTGGCCAAAATTCTCAAATAAACCGAAATGTCCCGTATTATTCTTTCGCAGGGATTGCTTTGTGGGTGGTATTTTGAGCAATGATACAACGTGATTTCGTTTTCTTTTAAGGTGTCTACAAATTTTCTGCTGGTAAATATTGAAGCATTATCACATAAAATTGCCTTCATCTTTCCAAATTGTGGAACATACGACTTCATTATCTTCCTTAGGCATGTTTCACTTGTAATCTTCCGGACTGGGTAAATTTTCACAAATTTTGAAAATACATCTATTAACACTATTATATACCTAAATCCAAATTTACTACGAGGCATCTCACCATGACAGTCCAAGGTCACTAACATTCCTGGTTTTTCTCTTAGTATTGAGTTTGTCTCGTATTCGTATTGTATATTCAGTGGCTTTGCTTTTTGACATTGTAAGCATGTCGAAATTATTCTCCTTACTTTATGGTGTAATTTTGGAATATACAGGTTTTCTTGGATCATTAAAGCGGTGCGTTCTGAGCCAGAATGTGCTAGAGCTTGATGGAACGTGCTTATGAGTTCATTCTCCATGTTCTTAGGTATATATGTCTTCCATTTCTGTATTTCACTGCCATGTAGTTTATATAACACGCCCCCTTTTAACCCTATGTTTCCCTTGATATTTTCATCTATTTCTGGGGCCTTTTTTATTAATTTATTTAACTTCTCATCTCGTCGCTGCTGGTCCCCTATTCCTTTTAATTCTTTTATCAATCCTTTACTCAAAGGTATTTCAATACTCATTAATGTTACTTCATTTTTAGGGCGTTCTATTCTCTCCGGTATTTCACTGTTGTTATGTAACCTAGACAGCAAATCGCTAAAAACATTTGTTTTTCCTGGAATGTGTTTCACCGCAACATCATACGAAAGAATCTCATGGATGTACCTAGATAATTTAGTACTCGTAAGCCGACAACGTTTCATAAATGAAAGACTCACATGATCTGTGTATATAATAACCTTCTGTAGATATATATATGATCTAAATTTCTGTAGTGCGTAATACACAGCACAGATCTCTAATTCGGTGACCGAAGCATTTTTCTCTATTTGACTTAAACCTCTTGAAGCGGTACTTATCACGTGCAGTTGATTTTCCTCATCTGATTGGGCTAGGACACACCCATATCCGTGACCTGAAGCATCCACGTAAATCACAAATGGTAGGTTGTCCTTGGGTCTCTCTAGTAGAATTGATTTTGCAAATAGTTCTTTTATCTTTTCAAAAGCTTTCTGGTGTACCTCGTCCCATTTCCATCGCACTTTCTTTTTAAGCAATTCGCGCAAAGGTGCTATTTCTGCGGCGTACCTCAGGATAAATTTGCTTTGATAATTTAGCACTCCAAGAAACGACCTAACCTGCTTAACACTCTTGGGCGCTGGTATTCTTCTCACAGCCGCTACTCTTTCTTCGTTTGGCTTTATTCCTCTATCATTAATTACATAACCTAGAAATTCCACCTCACGGATGCAAAATTTGGATTTATTAATGTTCACCGTCATACCGTTTTCTCTCAGCTTTCTAAGCACATAATCCACATGTTTAATATGCTCATCAAAATTTTCATCAACTATTAGAAAATCGTCGATATATTGGATCAAAAATTCGTCGGCTGAGTCGCCAAATATTTTATCGATGGCTCTTAATAGTCCACTACATGACGTAAGCATACCAAAAGGCATTCTCAAAAATTCGAACTGTTTCCCAAAAAATAAAAAAGAAGTATACTTTCTAACATCCTCGTGAAGCTCAATCTGCCAGTATGACGCAGTTAAATCAATGGTGGAGAAATACTTGCCTTTGGTTATTTTTGACAGCAATTTTTCTACACTTTCGCTCCGAAATCTGTCTGGTTGAGTGTGTTTATTTATCTTTCGACCATCTATCGTCATCCTAAGTTCGCCATTGCGTTTCGTCACCCAACATAATGGACTGCTATATGGAGAATTTGACTTTTGTATTATTTGGTCTCTCAACATTTTATCGATCACTTGTTTGGCTCTCTCCCTTAATGCAATCGGAATATCCCGATACTTGTGTGTGAAGGGTGCAATATCTTGTACCTTAAAACTGTGTTTGTATGCTTTGCACTTGCCTGGGACGTCCGAAAATACCGCTTTGTTTTCTTGTAACATTCGCCTTAATAGATGCCTTTGTGTCTCTGTGAGGTTCTCGGCAAGGGTCACTTTCTCCTCTACTGCTTCTACCTGGCTGCCGGTATCTTGGAATTCTTTATTTCGGGCGTAACCATAATCTTTCTCATTGTGCTCCGTATACCCGTTGTAAAACCTGTCAGCGAACGCATGCATCTCATCGGTTTCTTCCCCTTGTACTATAGCAATTAATTTCTCACTCCTACCTGTTTGTACTAATTGTACGAAAAATCTTTCTTCGGCGATATCTTCTTCTCCTTGGGTTTTGTTATAAGTATCCTGCTTCATACCCTCTACAAAAGGGATTTCTAATAGTTTTCTGTTCTTCTCTATTTTCAAAACTTTATCAGCAAAATCAACCCTAGCTCTTAATTCAAACAAAACGTCACACCCAATCAAAATGTCACAAATCAAATTATTGATTACCAGAAAAATAAACTCAAATTTGTCTTCTCCTATTTTTATGTTCAACATTACTTGCATTTTTATTCGGGTAACCTCTTTGTTAACTGCTACCCGGCATACCGTGTTCCTTATGGGTAATGTCATTAGCTTAATTCCTTTATTTACCAGGTTCTGATATAACCTCAGGCTGCATACACTCACATTGGCTCCAGAGTCTATTAAAGCGTTATATTCTTCATCCAACAATACTACTTTTATGCTAGGGGAATCTGTCAGATCCTTTTCCGAGTGATTTTGAATAGTAGTTATCAGTTCTCCCAGTATAAAGTCATCTTTGAGCCCTGTTTCACATTTTCTGTTTATTTGAGAATTTTGCGCGCTTAGAATCCGCTCCGAGCTCCTGATTGGATCCTGTCTTAGTTTTCCGGGTTATCGACACTATTTGGTGCTCCGCTAGTCTCTTCCACATTTCCCGCTCTCTGAGTTTGCCTATAGTTTCCTCTGTTTCCTCTAAAATGTCCCCGGGAAGGTCTCTCTCTCCTTTCGTTTCTTTCTGGGTCATTTTCGTCATACCTCTCTCCTATATCGCTTTCCCCTCGGTCAGAAAAATAATGTTCCCTGGATCTGTTTTCATTGTTTCTGCCTCTCCTATAGCTAAAACGGCCCCTGTATCTTGGTCTGGTTTGTATAGCATTTATGTGATATTGGTTATCACCTTCCCTCCTGAAACGGTTATTTTGACAGTTCCTGTTCCCGGATTGAGGCACGTCGTTCCAGTATCTCTCTCTGGGGTTATAGTTCCCTCTCGCGTTTCCTCTCCAATTCGCATTCCTTGAATTATCCGGTAATGGTCGAACTGTATAGTTTTGTACGTGGTTCCTACTACTTGTCTCGAATGATGATACCAACTCAATCAATTCGGGAATAGAATTTGGCTTCGCAATGAGTAGGTAATGGTGTATCCGTTCTGGATAATGTGGTACAATCATATTAATGAAATCCCTCTCGCTTATGGGTGGCTCGATTAGTCTACTACTCTGTGCTTTAGTTAGCAAATAATCTACCATGCTTAGGTTTCCGCGTTCATCGTACTTGCCATTAACTAGGATAGATCTCACCTGGTTCTGAGTATTAGTACTCCAATACTTATTCAAAAATGCCCTTCTGAAATATTCAAAATTATTATTCTCCCCCAAAGTCAATCTTACCCATTGGAGAACCCTTTGACGTAAACCTTTACGAACGATTAACATCTTTAGCTCGTCCGGAATCTGCTTCAAACGGAAATACTCCTCAAGGTCATTTAGGTATTGTTTAGGATTATCAGCCGAATTTTCCTCGAAAGTAGGTACCCCTATCTCATTTAATAAATGGTAGTTTGCATTACTTGCATGGTTAGATGTACATTGGTGCCCTGAATTAAAATTATATGGGTCGGCAGCTGGACTTTGGCCTCCATTTACCTCCCTAAAAGTGGTGCTAGTTTCACTGGGTGAGCTATCATCACTCTGTCTCACACTTATCCCTAGTCTACCAATAGAGCGTTTTAACTCCTTTACACAATTTTCATGCTCTTCCACCCTCTTCACAATTTCATGATGATTTGAGAGCTGTTCAGTCATTTTTGACGAAAGTTCATTCATCTTTCCCTGATCCTTTTCTAACACTATTCTAAATTCTTTGAACTCCCTTTGAATGTTAGATTCTAAGGTACTTTGTTTTTTTTCTAAAGAAACATTTACAGCTCTTAAGTCATCATCCAATTGTTCCTTTATGGCTAAGCTGGTAACACTTAATTCTGTTTCTACATCCTTCCTTAGTTTTTCTACATCGTTTCTTAGACATAGTTGTCCTGCCTGAATTTCTTGCACTACCATCCCTTGCTGACTGAATTTGGAGTCCAATTGACTTTGTAATCGGGTGACCTGTTCACCTAAATATTCCCTCATCTCCTGAGCTAATTCCCCTCTCATCTTCCTGTTTTCCTCTCTGACATATTCACCTATCTGTATACTCTGCTCATTTAATTTCCCTTCCAAATTTTTATTTTGTTCACTCAAATTTCTTTTTGACTCCTTACTCAGCTCATTTAATTTCCCTTCTAAATTGTTACTTTGTTCACTCAAATTTCTTTTTGACTCCTTACTCAGCTCATTTAATTTCCCTTCTAAATTTTTAATTTGTTCACTCAAATTTCTTTTTGACTCCTTACTCTGCTCATCTATCTTTGCGCTCAAATGTTGAAGCAATATTAGCAGCTGGTTTTGACCTGCGTCAATGACCTGCTCAATCGGTGATTGCCTTTCCCTAACTTCTACTTCAGCTGCACCCATATTTTCTCCATCTGTTGTTATGCTGACAATAGCCTCCCCATTCAGTTCTTCCAAATCTTCCCTTGACCTACTCATGGTTCCGTTAGCAAGTTCTACCTCCCTAGTAATGACTTTACCCCCTCTCAATAACATGTGTTCACAAAACTGAGTCACTACTCTGCATGCCTTTTTGTTTGTTTTTGAATAAAAGTTCTAACCTGTATTTTTTTTCAATGTTAACTGATGCGTTCCGGGTTCGAATCCTGGTGAAGTTCTAGAAGCGATGTTCTCAGCTGTTTTGTTGTCCCACGTAGGTAGACTAGAAGTTCGCGTTGTAATTTTGTTCTGCTGTGCCCCTTTCCTCTGAAGATTCTTCGTCTGTTCGTTGTTTCCTAGTACTCCGTTTGAGTCGTTCTTCCTTTCGATCTCCACGTTATGGCGCCAGTTTGCGGCTATCACCTCCTCATCCGTTGCTGTTAGGCTTACCTTGACGCTTCTCCCGTTGCTTCCAGAAGTTCTCAGCGTGTTGGTTCTCTTCAATTTATCCTCGGCTAGCTGCAGTAATTTTTCTTAAACTATATGGGAGCATGGACTTATCCTCGGTAAAGGAAAACGTAGATCTCGGGTGGTGATATAGGAAGACATAGACTTGCTTTGTTTATGAAAATATGACACTGCCGTTTCTTTTTATTTAATTAACACTCGTAGTATACAAAACTAGTATTGCCGCTGTAAAATACTGTCCACCGCTGTTAAACTATGGCGCGGATATGAGACGAAGTTTAAATATTCTTATTGTCGCTTTAAGAGTAGCAGATCTTAGGTGTGTTGTTAGAACTATCTTGATTCCCTGTTTTGGCGCGATATCTCACACATCCTGCAGCATCTCTCCCTGACCACACATGACATAAACTGCCGAATAAAATGCAATACTAAGCTGACATTACAAAGCTGACTTGATTCCTTTCTGGGCGCGATATCTCACGCATCCTGCAGCATCTCTCCCTGACTACACATTACCAAAACTGCCGCGAATTTTCCCCAAACAGATCCATTTATAGTCTCAGGCTTCTGAGGCTGCTTCCTTTCCTATTGGTCCATTTTTAGCGCGACTCGACGCGTCTAACTATTTCGAATAAACTTTCAGGGATCTCATTGGTCCAATTTTAATATAAATCGCGGCTTTTCCTACATTTACCGTTAAGGTTGTCTTTCTCACTCACTTGGTCACGGCGAATTATCAAATAATGGGACAAAGGCTCTACGCCCTCGCTGTAGGAATAATAGCACAGCGACCGGAGAGAGGTAATAAAACTAGGTTTTCTGCCTTCGAAAGCACTATTCCTGTAGCTAAAACTTTCCCTCGTGGACAGTATTTTAACATAGCGCTTAAATTATTTACATTAAACCATTTATAACTCTACTAATATTAATAACCTAGATAGATACATAATGTTAAATCACCCTTCTTAAAATATACAAGCAGTATGAGAAAAAGATATTTACATAATACGATTTAACATCACTAAAAGTTAATTAATAAGTTATCTGTAATTATAGTTCTTGGGCTCGGCCTAGAGTTGCCGTTTCAACAGACACACACACGGACATGTTTCCAAAAATGCTTTTTCTGGATTCAGGAGGTCTCAAAACATGTATTTCCGGTGAAATCTCGGTATTGAATTTTTGGGTGGAATGCAATACTTCCCCTACTTACTATACGTAGTAGAGAAAGTAAAAATGAATAACGAATTTGAGAAAAAGTATAAGTATTGGAATATTTAAGGGAATAACAAGCAATATCTCGAAAATGGTTCAATCAACAAAAAAATTTATATGTCATAAATTGTGTATTTTAACCCGATCTACATTTTTTGTGTAGTAAAATTTTGTCTATCTCTTATGGTTTACCAGTTATGCAAAAGTCGTTCACAATGAAGAATACTTTTGGAGACATTCCCAGAAAATTCGAGATATGCATTTTATTTGTCATGAAAATATCTTAAACATATGATATTTTAATCAAAATCGTTAGAGCCATATTTGAGAAAATTAAAATTTTCGAAAAATGTTCCATGTAAAGGGTAATCTGGGGTGGGGGGATTTTCTTGAAAACCTTCGTGTCGCATCTCTGAAAGATACTGAACCTAAATACCAAGTTTGGTGTTTATCCGACTGTTCGTTTCTGAGTTATGCTGTTCACAGACACACACACACACACACACACACACACACACACACACACACACGGACATGTTTCCAAAAATGCTTTTTTTGGATTCAGGGGGTCTCAAAACATGTATAAATGGAAATCTTGGTATTGAATTTTTGGGTGGAATGCAATACTTCCCCTACTTACTATACGTAGTAGAGAAAGTAAAAATTCCCGATGTATAGGAATGATTTGAAACCAGTAAGACCTTAGTTACATGCAACATTGGAACACCATTCAAATGTTTAGCCTGTTACAGTTTCTGGCGATGGAAAATAAATAAAAGAAGAGTAAACATTGAAGCATGGTCGCAATTAGAATTTCAGGTTGTTATCGTGATTATCCATAAAGGAGGTGGCTGACGGGAGTAATTTCAGCACAGTGAATAAATAGCGTTGTTTCAGATTGATTGTTAAGGCAATGCATCTCTGAAATTTTACCAAGAACAGTGAAAATAGAAAATTAAGTTTTTCCATAATACATAATATGAATTCAATGCCTTAAGAAAACATAGTTTTTTCCACTTGGCGCATTTAAATTATCAATTAACTGAAGCTATAAACGGACAGGCGCAAACTTATTAATAGACACGCCCAACTTTAAACCTAGTTTTTTCGCAAACTTTTGTTCAGCTTTTTTCCATACTCAAAATGTTCCACACGAATCAATTTTATACTAATTTGTTTCACAATTTTGTATGTCTCCCAAAAGTACATAACCATATACTTTTTTAAAAATAATGCTCCAATTTTGAGAAATTAGGGGTTAATATAAGAACATCTGATATGGCAGATCATTTTCTGTAAAACCTGAATTTTTTATGTGATAATTTTTTAAAAACGCATTGCTTGGAGCATTTTTATTAGAACAAAGTATTTACACCATAAAATATTAATTTTTCAATAACCATACAAGCTTACATTTTGAAACATGGCGAAACATGATTGTTATTGTGTGTAACCGCTGGCATAGATTCCAACACGATATCTTACACCCTGGATTTTCCAAATGTCGTAGATTGTCGTAGACATTAAATTGTTTTAAAAAATTAATACTAATGATGATGATGATGATGATAATAATAATAATAATAATAATAATAATAATAATAATAATAATAATAATAATAATAATGAAACAAGATGTTAAACATGTTAACTTGGATTATCAAACTGATTTATTTCCGTATTTCTATAAATTAGCACCCTTAATTAAAAGCTCAGTGTGTAACAGTCGCAGGACTTTAGTCATAGCTGATTTACTAGTTATTCGTTTGAAACACTATGTGCTTCCTGTTACTCATAATAAATATTAGCAAGAAATGGTTTCCGGTAGTTAATATCTGGGTTTGTCTTCCGAGACTTAAAAAGCAAGTCCATATAGGTAATTATGGTTGCCCCCCTCAGAATTTCCGCTTAACAACAGTTTGAGTTACTTTTACTTAAACAACTCCTCCCCCAATTCGTATTTAAATTAATAGAGTAGCTTTCAGCTAAAATATCTGTGCATTTTGAGCTTTTTGTCCCAATTACCCTAAAAGCGCGATAAGGTATTTTAGCCAAAAGCTGCTCTATTAATATAAATTGCTTATTGCAACTTGGAAGAAACTGTTGTTAATCTGGAAATAAATTCCCCTTTATCCCCCTCCCCCAGGTTACGCCCAGCACTTCGCTAGAACTTCTCCAGATGTTACAACAGAGCAAAGTTAAAGTCCAAGCCCTTAGTAAAGAATGAACAGAAAGTGTGCTAAGCAAACGTTAAGAAGGTTTTGTTCCTGACGTCGTAAAGACGTCAAGAGAGAGTGTTGAGGAGCATGACGTAAGCCCTTTTTTTTCAGTGGCTAATGAAAATGATATGGTAATCTTGGGCTGATGCGTCACGTTGGAGAATGGGAGTTTTCACCCTCTGTCTTATTGATCGTGAAAAGCATGACTAACACGTAATGAAAAGAGGGTCGTGTGGACTGTCTGGAAGTATGAATTAGGTCAGGGCCGATCCCTGCTGGTTCCCAGCCTGCGAGGGATATTCAAGGGCAAACTCGTGGACGTGTTTCCTGGATGTGCTTCATTCTGTATCACAGATGGTGTGTCCAGAATTCACTTGCTATATCCTGCTGAAGAGTTTTAGTCCTTGTCGTGAAGTAATCTTGGTATTTTTTTTCCATATTGTTAATTAAATAGTTCAGTGATTGTTCAGGTGGATTGGACCTAATTCAAGTTTGATCCAGAGTTCTTGAAATGACTGTTGTCACTCAAGTACTAAGTCTGTAAAGAGTTTGCTTATCATATACAAACGCAAGTGAAGGAATGCTCAATGGAATAAACATCGGACGTAAACAACTCTAACCTGTGAAACATGGTTCAAGAAAGTTGTTAAAAAAACAATTAAGGCAAAATTATTTATCTTCTTTGGTTCTTCGATGCATCTATTCACCTAGAAGGCCTGACAGGATCTTAGGAAACAAACATTTCAGTAGGTTAAAAAGAAGCTGATTACATGACCTCAAGACTTGCTTTGAACATAACCGCAAAATGTGAAGAGAATAGTCCAGTTATTTTTCTGACGGCCCCAGGCTGACCTCGAGCTTGTCATCCTATGTTTCGTCGGAATGTGCGCCAGCGTTTGTTCCCTTCAAGCAAAATATTTCGCACAAGCGGAAGACAGGATTTGGCAGTCATTCCCTGCTACTTTCTTTTGTGTGGAGCTGAAGCATATTTACTGAAAATAATGACCAAGATATTGAAAAATTTGGTTTTATCATACCCTCATGACTTTATCCTTCACACAATCCCTTATATATATATATAATGGCATTCATATAAAAATGGTTTTTCTATTCACGTTAGTTACTCAAAATGATTTATCAGAAATAGTATACCTATACATAATTAAGAAGAATGGACCTTTCTTTTCACTTGGTTGCTTGCAGATTACAGAAAGCAAAACTCAAAACACATTATTTAGTTTTTGTCACTAATAAACCCTTGCGGCGGGGAAAAAATTGCTTCAGATGCTTTCTAGATATTGCAGGGACAGTTCAACCTGGGAGAACTTAACAAATGTTTGGAAAACGGCTGCTGGTACTACAAAAAATTATTGACGAAATAATGATATCTGCATTTTGTGCACCGAGGTTTTGTCTGTCTCTTATGCAGTCATACAAAATTTATTTAGAATGAAGACTTCATAGACTCGCTCACATAAAACTTAAGAAGTTCCTTTTATTAGTCATATAACACAGTATGTCTATGTAGTAGTTGGGTGTCGGTCGTCATTTTTAAAATCTCTTCTTCTGGCGTGCTTAGTTTGAAATTTGGTATAGAGGTGGGTGCCCGTGACTGTTTGCCGAGCTTTGGCAGGAATACAGTAAGTACTTCCTCTGCCTGTTATAGACAGGTAGTAGATAAAATAAAAAGGAGTTTTTCTGGAAGTTAATTGCAAAAAAAAAAAAAAACAGAGACAGAACTGAGTACAATTTGTACCAAATAATCTAAAGAAAACTGTTCTTTTTAGGGCGGGGGGTCCTTCAGTTAATGACCAATTAGCTATTAGACGTAACAGTAATGATCAAAGAATTCAGACGAAGAGACAAACAGAGCAGGAGAGAATTGGTTTCCGAGGGGTATGCAATAAAAAGACGATGCTAACAGGAAAAGGAGCCAATAAGGATTGAAGAATGTTGCAGATAGATCGATGAAGCGTATACTGTGAACAATAAACAGTTTATGGTAAAGGTCAGCATTTTGTGGAGGATCATAGGGACAGACTAGAGAATCGTATAATACGATGTAGGTGCTTCGGATAATACCTAAGTCTAAGCCGCATTCTGATGGTGGCGATAAGTCGAGCAATATGGTAAACTATGGCATTGTCTGCATGTCTTCCTGAATGGTCGCATAATCTTTGCCTTTTGAGGTTTCCTTAAAATACCATTCGTCACTCCCATGATGAAAGTTAGCGCTACGCAAGGCTGGTAAAATGTCCTTATGGAAATCTGATGCCTTGAATTCTCTTGTGGATTGCCAATCAGTATCCTCATTGGTTTATTCCGGATTTGAATTTAATCCATAAAAAGTCAACTTGCTGACCTCCTTCTGTAGCGACATTCACACGATGAAAATACTGTTGCAGGTCGCGCTCCATAACGGGTATTCTAACCTCTGCAGCACACTTTTAAGATTCTGTTAAAATTATTTTATTTTTTGGCAGTTTTTTTTTTGGGGGGGTGAGAAACTTTGTAGTCAAGTGCAGTTCGGTTGTCTAAAATTTCGGTCATACCGTTAGAAGCTTTCGAAAGTAACTGATAGCGAGCATGTTCGGAAGTGGAGGGGCGATAATAAGCGTAACCAACTCCAGCGACAGTTTTGGAGCCATCCATGTAGAGCTGGACATAAACAGGTATGGTGGTGCTCACAAAGTGGGAGACAAAGACATTAAATCGACTATCCATGAATGAGATAGTCCGGGAGTTAATAATATATGAAAAGTTTCAAAAAGTGCAGTTCGTAGCGCTTTAGGAAACCAGCAATAGAGTAGTTTTTCGGAACAAGCAGAAGACAAGTCTGGAATCCGAAGAGTAAGGGCGTTCTGCGTATATCAGGAGCTCCCAAGGAAGAATCTTCCCTACAAGGTCTGCAATTTCCCCCCCACGGGTTGTATGTCCACAGAGAAGATACGCAGCAGCTGACGTCGACGATTATGGGTAGGCGGTTCCACTGCCGCCACCTAAAGCGCATTTGTAGACGAGACATGTCCACGACACGAGACGGAACGGAGCAGTATCCAGCATAGCCAAAACACTGCTGGGCGATTCCAAAGAAGATGCAGCCGTACTACAGCCAGTACCGGTCCAACGATGAAAACATTTGAAACGGTAATACCTTCTAGCAGCAAATGCAGCTGGTCAAGAGCTTCATGAAGGACCCGCTTCTCTAAGGACTTTGTCTCCAAAGGATAGACTGGGTGAAAGTTCACTGCTGTCAGAAAACCCTCGTTGCTGTGATGGATGTGTTCTATGGTCAGTAATTGTAGCGAGGAAATCTGCTAGTGAAGCTAATGCTTATAAAACCGTAAATGGTGTTCTTATAATTTCTAATTAGTCTTCGTAATTGGAACATTTACATTCACCAGAACGGCATTATATCGATTTTGAAGCTATTTCAACAGCTGTTCAGCAATACCATGTTATTTAAATTCTCTTTGAATAGCTGGTCAACCTCTTCATTCTTATTGCATTTTTAGAGGAACAATAGAGGTCAGACAGGAAGTAGTTGCAGAAAAAAAAATATAGAACTGGTTAACATATGGAAGTTTTGTATAAAATTTTTTGTTGCAGCTCTAGCCTTTTACGGCACATTCCCTCTCGTTGGTTCGAGATTTTCCATCTTTTAAATTACATTTGTTCAAAAAATTATGTCCGCTTTTTCGCTTCTCACCAGCCATTGCAGAGAATATCCATTATCAAGAGTTGCGTTTTAAGATCCTCCTGGA
The DNA here is from genome assembly GCA_030765065.1 of Deroplatys truncata. Classification (NCBI taxonomy): domain Eukaryota; kingdom Metazoa; phylum Arthropoda; class Insecta; order Mantodea; family Mantidae; genus Deroplatys; species Deroplatys truncata. The sequence continues at coordinate 49,078,764 of CM060975.1, read as the reverse complement.
CCTCTATAAGCTTATGTGTATTGTCACCTCCGTGGCGTGGCGGTAGCACGTTTGCCTCACATTCAAGGAGTTCGAATCTCGTTTGTGAATTATCAAGCTGTCTTTTTTCCGGTGTTCCTCATTCTCAGAAGACGAATGTTGAAGTGTTAGGGCACTGGGCTCATTAGAGCATCATTTACCGAGCGAGATGGTTCCATGGTAACGCGTAAGGCTTGCATTCGGGAGATCCAATGATTGATTCCCATTGCGCCGGCCACTTTGACCTTGAGTTTTTTCCCCCGCAGTTTCCCTGGTTAGTGGGCGAATGTTGGGGTGGGCTATGTATAATGCCGTGAATTTTCCTGTCGTTTCATTTCCTTATGCTTCAGAGTCGAAGGATCAGGCGATGGGTGTGGTGACGGAGTTTGCAATGAGGAAGTATCTGCCTTGGCGTTCGATGTGTGATGGGCCCACAGTGATACCTCTCCTTGGGGAGAGGGGGTCCCAACAAGTCAGTATGTAATATCTGGAAACGTTAGGGACCCCGCCTGCTTCGAGTATACCGCCCCGTATGTGGTCGTCCTCTGTGACCTATTCACCCCTTCCACGAGCACAATAGGCGACTGTGCGCCTAAGTGCCGAAGTCCTCCGCTTCCTGATAACCATGACCATAGTGCATCATTTCACCTGTTTCATACATTCACCGTCTGTGTCCTAACGGGTTAAAGTATTTCAAAGAACATGCATTATGACTCACAGGAAGCACAAAAAAATTGCGAATAATTTACAGAATAGATATGAAAATATAATATATAATGTGTAGAGAAAGTTGATTCTTTGTGAACACAGATTTTTTGTACCTAAAATACGGAAGCAATACTTTCCCGAATAACATTTTCTGTCCAGAAGTTCATCATCAATAATGCATTCCCTTCTACGTGTTACAAGGGTTTGTAATTCATGAACATTTTGAGGCTTTGTATTCAGTTCCTTAATTGCCTTGTAGAAGCAAGTAGCCTAGTCGGAGCCTTTTCCGAGAAGTTTCCCTGCACTGGAAATTTGAACTTCAGTAAACGTTTGGCCCCGACGACTCGGATCTTTTCTGCGATCAGCCATCCCATTCATAATCTTAGCTGCCTTGTCAATATACGCGAGTGTGAAATACGCACACGAAAGAAAAGCATCGTGAAAGTTGCGTAAATAAATGCTCCTTTAATGAAACTTATTTTGTTTCATACGATCAGAAATGTTTTCCCGTCTCTATGTCAAATTGAAGTTCAATTACTTTTCGTACTCCAACACCAACATATGAACACACAATGATAAATCTACGAGGACTGATCAACAAAGACAGACTGATTTTTTTTACAGAGGTTTATTACTCAAATTCAATGTTTACATGATCTTTTACAAAGTAGTCACCTCCTACTTCAATGCACTTTTTATAGCGTCTCTGCCAGTCCTTGAACACGTGCTGCAGACCATTCTTTGTCAGGTCCTTGAGAATCGCCTCACTTTTCTTGAGCAGTGCTTCAGAGTTCTCAAATCGAATACCCCTAAGCTTTGCCTTTAGTGATGGGAATAAAAAAAAGTCACAGGGTGCAAGATCGGGGCTATAAGGTGGATGTGGTACACAGGTAATGTTGAATCGAGCCAGAAACTGCATGACTTGATTTGCGACGTGAGGCCGTGTATTGTCATGATGAAGTCGCCACCCAGTCCGAGAAAGCTCTGGTCGTTTCTTTGCAATGTGCTTCCTCAGTGTAGCCAATACTGACGTGTAGTATGCTGCTGTAACAGTAGTGTGAGGGGGAACTGCATGCTGGTAAATCATTCCATTACAGTCAACAAATGTGATCACCATCACTTTCCCTGCAGATGGAACAACTTTTGCCTTTTTTGGTGTTGGAGAACCTGGCGATTTCCACACTGTGCTGGCTTGTTTTCCTTCAGGATCATAATGATGCAGCCATGACTCATCACCGGTGTTAATCGGTTTAAAAAATGCATCACCTCCATTGTCTGGTATGCGAAATGCACGTAGGGTCTACAAAATAGAGCATTACTACCAACCTACCAATACGTTTTCAAAATTAAATGGTAAGGTATTACATAGTCAAAGCAGGGAAATAATTGCAAATGTCCTCGACTTCATGAAGCAAGAAGCAGAGATGAAGGAAGAAAATATACGTTCACCCGAGTTCCACAAAAGCCTTAGAGATTGAAAGAAAGAGTAGCCAAAGCATCTGGTGTTTCACTGAGTTCCGTTTCCAGAGTTCTCAAAGATAGGAAAAAACATGCGTGAAGGAGTACCATTTGACACGCCTGGGAAGAAACATAAAGCGCCTAAATGTGTTACAGAAATAGACGATTTGGACAATTACATCATTCAGCGCATGATTCACAATTTCTGCGTGTAAGAAAAAGCTGTGCAAACAATAAGCAGATTACTCATCAAGGTGAAAGACAGCATAAATTTTCAAGGTGATGCTACAAATCTCAGAAAAGTTATAAAAGATTTAGGGTTCAAGTGGAAGAAAATGAAATCAAATAAAAGAGTTCTAATAAAAAAGCACGACATACGATCTCAGCTGGAAAATTAGAGGGTCAAACTATAGTGTATGAAGATAAGTCATACATACACAGCAGTCATACAACATCTAAAAGTTGGAGTGACGACAGCGAATTAGGTTTGCAGGTACCTGTTGCCAAAGGGCAAATACTCATTATCGTTCATGCTGCTGGAAATATTGGCTTCGTTCCAAATGCCCTTCTTTTACAAGTCGCAACAAAAAACAGGAGATTTTCATCAAAGAAATGAATACAGAAAATTACATGAAGTGAATCAACTGCATTTTGATACCTAATATGCCTGCTGGGTGCATTCTGGTTATTAACAATGCTTCTTACCACAACATTCAAATTGACAAACCACCTACCTACCAGATGATTGACAGCGCTTTTTGCAGAGGTGGATTTAAATATACTGTATATAACTATAAGTTTATCAGCGCAGCGCAGTGCATAACCGGTGTGCGGATATTTGACATGATTGTCTCACGCACTCCTGCAACATGCAGACGACCGGTCGCCTCCTGATCTGGTACGTAACTCGCTTCATAGCTGTCATTAAGATTTTCACGTGTCTAGAACTGTTGCGCCAATTATACTTAACTCGCCTTAATTGATTTATTTACAAAGATATTTCTTTTCAAATGCTACTAAACGTCTGCAGTTTCATACTCAACAGTACGTTGAAATAATTGATATTCTGACAACGGCGCCACTACACGGCAAGCTACAAGGTTACTAACATGATTACATAAACTCATATGAGCATATGAAACATATGACTGTCCATGTCGAACATAATATGCAGTACAGTATTTAGCCGTATATAAAGTATTTCGACATAGTATGAAACAAAATATTGTACGTAAGTGCACAAAAGTGAGTTTTTTGAGGACACTCTTCGATATTCCGAGATACTCAGCTTGGCTTCGGCCATAAACATCTTACTGATCCTAAAAACTCTTTTTCTGTACAGTTACATAAATAAATATTGTTTTCTGATAGAGCAACTAAATGAAATTCTTCCCAAGAGAAAAAATCTGAATAATAGCAGTGCAAGAAGATTCCCTTTGGAATCAATTGGTGTTGCTTACACAGAGGTTTACACATGACCTTGCTGAAGAGAATTAAGTGAGGTTAAGTTGAGGGATCATGCGGGCTAACCAATAAATTAACTTCGAGTAAGTGAGCCCAATGCAGTAGGTATTCCCATGGTGTAAATCTGTAATAACATCAGGAGACAAGTTCAAGAGTGTAAACAATTTTATAAACCACCGTATAATGACAGCTTTTAAAGTCAGTACAAAATTAACTCCTTGAAAGATTAATACTAAAGCAAACGCGTAAAGTTTTTTTTCTCTCCATTTTTATTTCGAACAGCTTTTTCTCTTGATTAGATTTTCTGATATGAATGACTTTTTTTTTTCTTCCCAGAAACTATTGAAATGAAATTTTACTACGATAAAAATAATATTGATGCTGTTCTACATCCACTGTAAATAACTGCTGCTGAACGTTAAATCAGAATTATTTAATGAATTAAAATAATGAGCGACATTGTACACAAACTTCAATGTACTTAGAGGGCATGCATTAAATCTTGTTAACATTTCAGACTGGTTTCCGAAATAATGAGCCATGAAGCTAGCGAATTTAACATTAGCCGAATAGGTCTTTTGATCCGAATAGTAAGCATATTCGTTACCCTGTACTTTAAAAAAATCTGATGTGTTACACTCATATGACTTTCTCTGCTCTTGTACAAATTATTTTTACAAACGCTTATTCTCCATATGCTTCATGTTAATCGAGATGTTAATCTTATTGCTAATTTTCTTGTAGATGCAAGGGGAATTGGTAGGCTTTAAGTGATAGTCAAATCTTTTAAGAGCTGGTTGCTATGTGGAGTATTCCATTCTCTTTGTATGTCCAGGATAAAAAATATGAATAACGAATTCCCATTTCAGAAAAAAGTATAAGTATTGGAAAATTTAAGGAAATAACAAGCAATATCTCGAAAATGGTTCACTCAACAACAAAAAAATGTATATGACATAAATTGTGTATTTTAACGCGATCTACATTTTTTGTGTAGTAAAATTTTGTCTCTCTTATGGTTTACCAGTTATGCAAAAGTCGTTCACAATAAATAATAGTTTTGGAGACATTCCCAGAAAATTCGAGATATACATTTCATTTGTCATGAAAATATTTTAAACATACAATATTTTAATCAAAATCGTTAAGAGCCATTTTTGAGAAAATTAAAATTTTCGAAAAATGTTCCATGTAAAGGGTAATCTGGGGTGGGGGGATTTTCTTGAAAACCTTCGTGTCGTATCTCTGTAAGATACTGAACCTAAATACCAAGTTTGGTGTTTATTCGACTGTTCGTTTTTGAGTTATGCTGTTCACACACACACACACACACACACACACACACGGACATGTTTCAAAAATACTTACTAGAGTAGAGAAAGTAAAAAAGTATCAAGGTTCTATCACCAAAAAGGGGGGAGTGTGTGAAATCGGCCGGGAAGATCATGGCGTGGGTTTTCTGGCATACGAGGGTGTGCTGCTAATCGATTATCTTCCTCTTGGAAAATCTGTCACCGAAGCGTATTATGCTAACCTTCTGGACCAACTGAAGGCCGTGTTTGGCAAAGAAGAAAAGACTTCCATCAAGACAATGCTCGCCCTCACACGTGTTGTTGCAATGGCGAAAATCAACGAAGGGAGGTGAGATTGCTGTCACATCCCCTTATTCTCTAGACTTAGCTCCATCAGACTTCTATGTTTAGTCTCTTCTTTTGTTTTATGTTTAACTAAACTAGGTATGTTTAACTGAACTATGTTTAGTCTTTGTCTTTTTCAAAAGTCTTTCTAGACGGAGAAAGTTCCTTGGTGAAAAGACATTTTTGAGCGATGTACGTAAATCATCAGTTAAGGCGTATTTTTGCAGGTTTGGGGGAACTTAATTCCGCAATGGGGTAATGACCATGGGACATTGCAGGATCAGATGTGTTGATGTCAGGGATACTACATTGAAAAATAATAACAATTTTGAAAAATCTGTTTGATCATTAGTGCTTCATTCTGAGAACATTTCAAATGATCCTCATAAATCTCCTTGTTGCAATTGCGTGCTACCCTGATATAGCCGTTAGACGTGACTCTCGATATAAAATCAGGAACGGATGCAACAGTCGCATAAGGAAATGGCATAGCTTCGTAGCTGTACTATAATTAAAAGGATATCCTCTGTTCGAATCATAGTTATTGAGTGGTATTATGGCCTTCAGGTATCCTCCCTTGACCATGCATGAAATGGGCTTGACTAGGGAATCTTCAGATCCTTTATCTACAAGGAAGCTCTCGCAACACACGATTTTCAAGAAGGCCATCTTTTTGTATGGGAATACTTCCGCGATCGCCGACAGTGATACAGGTTTTACTCCATGTCGCATCGTGAGTCAGTTGATGTGCATCTACTGTTTGCTGCCACAGAGAGCTTCTGGGCGTGACCCGTCTTCGACGTGGAGAGGTACCAGATGTTTCGTCGTAAATTCATCCATAGAGCGTGTGTATTTGGCATTTTTTCTGCTGACTTTTCCTGAATCCGCCCTCTTTCTTTTTACATATCCTTTAAGATATTTGCACGTCTAATAACATTTATAACTTGAATCTTCTATAAATGGCCTGTGAAGTCCTCTTCATTCTGATTGAATTTTGTATAACTGGGAATCCATAAGAGATAGTAAAAATTTAAAATTTTACTTCAGAAAAAAAGTAGAGCTCATTGAAACATACGTTTTTTTTTTTTTTTTTTAAATATTTCATGTTGTAAATGTAAAATGTAAGCGCTTCGTCTGACGCAGGATGCTTAAAAGTTTCTGATTCTGTTTTTAGAGCTCGTTGCTATGATTTCTTAATTTATTCCTCTGTGCTTCCGATAAGCATTTGAACGTTTTATTTGCAATTTGTACTTAATTTGACATAATCTCTAAGCAAAGATGTGTGGTGAATAACATGGGTACAACAGTTACATTTTAATGAATACATAACGAATGCAAATGAATTTGTGATGAGGAGAGAAACTTATGTGGTTGTACCACATCAGATGTTTTTTGAAAGTTTAATGTTGATGAAACGGCCATAATAATTTCTGTTTTTCTTGTTTTCAGGTAAGTCCAAGTACATCTTAGCTTCAGTTTACACATAAGGTAGGTCTACAATTATCCATGTGTTTACAAGCAACTGTCAAGCCAAAGATATATTTGTTAAGGCGATAAGAATGTCACTCGTGAAGACATTTTAGAATGGGTAAGAAAATGGTATGAGTAGAGAAAGTCTTATGAATATTAAACATTACTACTTGTTAGCTTTTTCGTGGTTTAGCACCATATTTTGTTGCTAAGCATTGCAGAGACGGTGAAGGAAACGGAGTAAATTAATCTTGAAATTGACCTGGGGGTCCATGGAGTGAAAGTACCCGATGTTTTTCTTCAGGATAAGGGAAACCGAAAAATAACCTTATCCAGACATTTCCCCAACTAAGGTTCGAAGCCCTAAATCCCCAAAATGCGCGGTGTCATCTGAAAGGAGTCATTAAAATGAATGTTGATCTTGCAAACAGTATTTGATATTTTCAGAGATGATAAGGCATGAGATTCAAGTAAATATTTTATCCAACCATTTTTCTTTATCCACTTCCCGTTCAGGCTGTCACGGTGGAAAGTTGAATTTCCGTCATTCAGTGCTGCTGGTAACCTAACCTACCTGCGTGTTTTGTCTACCTTACCGCACTATGTGCATGGACTATATAAATCCCCATATATTTATTATTGCAGACATGGAATATAATCATATTTGATAATTGAATTGTACCGTTTAGTCTTACTTGGGGGTTTGCTTCCTTTTTATTTGTTAATAATTACTATTTAATTCATGCAGCAGTTGAATTATGAACTGAAGATCAGCAAACAGTCGTGGTTATTCGATCGCTGGTTCACCAGCAGTGTTAATGCTACTGAATCCATCATGTGCAACAGCTGTTAGAAATTAATTTTATTTTCGCGTAAGTACTCTTTTATTATTCACGATCGCCTAAAAATAGTGTGCAATACGCATGCGTTAGGTGCAATGGAGAATCTCGGAAGTAGATACTTTTCAAACATTGCCTTTTTACTTTCTCTACTACGTATAGTAAGTAGGGGAAGTATTGTATTCCACCCTAAAATTCGATACCGAGATTTCACCCGAAATATATGTTTTGAGACCCCCTGAATCCAAAAAAAAAACATTTTTGGAAACATGTCCGTGTGTGTGTGTGTCTGTCTGTCTGCCTGTCTGTCTGCCTGTCTGCCTGTCTGTGAACAGCATAACTCGGAAACGAGCAGCCGGATAAACACCAAACTTGGTATTTAGGTTCAGTATTCTTCCAGAGATGCGACTCGAAGGTTTTCAAGAAAATCCCCCCATCCCAGATTACCCTTTACGTGGAACATTTTTCGAAAATTTTAATTTTTTCAAAAATACCTCTAACGATTTTGATTAAAATATCATATCATATGTTTAAGATATTTTCATGACAAATAAAATGTATATCTTGAATTTTCTAGGAATGTCTCCAAAAGTATTCTTCATTGTGAACGACTTTTGCATAACTGGTAAACCATAAGAGATAGACAAAATTTTACTAGAGACAAAATGTAGTACGCGTTAAAATACACAATTTATGTCAAATACATTTTTTTGTTGTTGAGTGAACCATTTTCGGGATATTGCTTGTTATTCCCTTAAATTTTTCAATACTTACTTTCTGAAATGGGAATTCTTATTCATTTTTTTTTTTTTGTCTTGGATATGCAAAGAGTATTAATCTGTGGCAAAGGGAATGGTGCTGCACATAGCAACCAGCTATTAAGAGATATGTATGTGTTTAAAGGCTACTGTATTTCTATATTGCCCTTGTAAATATATATTCCCCTTACATCTACAAGAAAATTAGCAATAAGACAGAGTCTGCAAATGTTTATCTCGATTAACATGAAGTAGATGGAGAATAAGCGTTTGTAGAAATAGTTTGTACAAAAGTAAAGAAAGTCATGTGAGTGTAACACATCAGATTTTTTTTTCAATGCTGCACTTACCGCACTTATATCGCAGTATATCTACTATTTCCTCTTCCCTGTTGTAGAAGCTTGGTTCATACCCAAGTTTCTTTTGAAGCGTGTTTGATAATGTAATTTCCTAGATGCGCTTTAGAGACGGTCCTATCAGCGCATGTCATTTGTTAGTTCCCATGCTACCCCATTGTTTGGTAGTGCTCCACCTCTGATTGACGTTGAAAGGGAAGAGAGTGAGTGAGTGTTGCTGGGCAGGGCAAATGGGATGGAATTGATGAGTTTAATTTCAGTTGGGCTGGCAGGCGCCCGCCTCACAAAGCAATGGGACTGTTGCCACGACAACGCCCAATATAGGTTACTAGGTCGCTCACACCAACCTCTGTCCTACGAGCACTGTTATTAGTTTGTCGTCAGTAATCCATACTGAGTGGAATGCTCATTATCAGAAGTCTTAAGGGGACAGGTGCAATAATCTATAGTAAAAGTACGTCTAAATGAAATGTATATTAATCAAGGAAATAATTATCATAGGTAATAGCACGAGTGAGTTCGATATGTTGATGGTCGGGCAATTGTCTAATATCAAACTCCCGAGTGGTTTTTGCTAATGAAATGCTTAAAACATAAATAATAATAATAATAACAATAAAATTAATATAACAGGTATTTTATGTAATATTTAGCTGAGTTTATTGTATTCCAGTATCATAACGCCTTCTATATTCTTTAAGAAGGTTTTCTTATTTTCGCTACCTTACAAATCGCGAGTCAGCTGTGATAGTTTACAAACAATTGCGAATAAGGTGCGGCAGTCACATTTCAACAAGATTTCAGCGTAATTACACGCGAGCGCTTTTCAGTCAATGTACGGTGTCATTAATTCAAGTTTATCCAATCAGATATCTAACTTAATCGATAGTTTTAAAGCACAGTGCTCAAAAAGTAATAAATGGTAGCTTTTTGCTCCTACTTTCATTTTTTTTTATTTTTATAATCTCTGCTTCGATTCGACTAGGGATCAAGGAAACCTATTCTTATGCATGTTTTGGGTCACTATTGGCGGTCGGTACACACTGTAAAAATAGCGAGATTAGATGATTTGCGAATTCAAAATATAAACAAGTTACGTAGGATCCAACGCCGCATAATACGAGATGAAACAGGTACGGCACTTCGTGATTGTACTAAAAGTACAAAAATGATATCGTAATGGCATTGTAATTATTTTACCGAATCTCCCTCTTATAATTTCTTGCGTAATTTAATTGAGTTTTCAAACGTTGAAGGCTTTGTTCGTTCGTTAACAACAAGCATTCCTTAACTCAATTAAATTACCCACAACTATCAGCATCGTGATATCACTGAAGATACGTGCAGGGAGAGCCAAAAAACTACGAACCGGCTGCGCGGTGTTTTTCCTGTCCGCGTCCTCGGCGCTCGTTGCCGTCTGCCGCTATCATAGAAAGGCGCGGATGAAACCATACATTTTTAAAATTACTTTTAAAGGCTTTACTTACCAAGTTTATGGAAGGAGATGCTGAAACTGGCCACCGTCGTTGTCCATACATTTTTGGCACCTCTATCCATTACTCGCCGTAGTTCACGTTGAGAAATCCTCGCCATTTCCTGGCGGATATTTCGTTTTAATTCTTCCAGGGTGTGTGGGTTTGTCTTGTACACTTTATGTTTTAAGTTACCTCAGAGATAGAAATCGCAGGGGGTTAGGTCGGGGGGACCTTTTGGGGCCACAAATCTCTACTAATAATTCTGTCCTCGAACACACTTTCAATTGTTTTCGTCGAAATATTGGCCGTATGAGCTGTTGCTGAGTCTTGTTGAAAAAAGGCAAAATCACGCTCCTTGTCTGTTAATTCTCTAAAAACAGCATCCCCTTTCTAAAAGTTGGTCGGTAAAGCCTTTAAAAGTAGTTTTAAAAATGTTGTATGGTTTCATCCGCGCGTTTCTATGATAGCGACAGACGGCAACGAGCGCCGAGGACGCGGACAGGAAAAACGCCGCGCAGCCGGTTCGTAGTTTATTGGCTCTCTCTATAGCGTATCGTGATTGATTCAAACTGACACTGGTTGTGAATGGGACTATCAGTATTGCCTGGCACATTAAGTAAACAGTCTCTTAAACGTAAAATTTGTAGAAATGTTTCCCATCTTTTGCAGTTTATCAATAATGGAACATTCAAATCAGATGTACAACTTATTTCTTATTTCAATATCTCAAAAGTGCTTGCAGATCTTTAAAGCCATAATCGACAGGGACGTTAAAAATAAGCTTATTTTTACTTTCTCTATTACATATAGGAAGTATGAGAAGTATTGTACTCCACCCAAAAATTCGATGTCGAGATTTGGTACTGGAAATATATGTTTAAACGCCCCCTAAACCAAGAAAATAATTTTTAGAAAAAGGCCCCGATTGTGCGCCTCTGAATAGTATGTCTCAAAAACAAAAGTGGGTTAAATACAAAACTTGGTGTTTAAGTTCTCCATCTTTTAAGGTTACGACAAATCCCCTTAATCCAAACTACTGTTTAAATGGATTTTTTTCGGAAATGTTGCTTTTCTCAAAAACGGCCCTAAGGGTTTTCGTTAAAATTCCATATGTTTAAGATTTTTCATGACAAATGAAACGTATGTCTTGAATTTTCTGAAAATGCCTCTGAAGTTCTCTTCATTCTGACGATTGCATAACTGGTAAACGGAAAGATATAGACAAAATCGTAGTACACAAAAAAATGTGGATCTGGTTAACGTACACAATTAATATAATTACTTTCGCTACTACGTATAGTAAGTAGGGCAAGTATTGTATTCCACCCAAAAATTCGATACCGAGATTTCACCGGAAATATATGTTTTGAGATCTCCTCAATCCAAAAAAAGGATTTTTGGAAACATGTCCGTGTGTGTGTGTGTGTGTGTGTGTGTGTGTGTGTGTGAACAGCATAACTCAGAAACGAACAGTCGGATAAACACCGAACTTGGTATTTAGGTTCAGTATCTTCCAGAGATGCGACACGAAGGTTTTCAAAAAAAATCCCCCACCCCAATTACCCTTTACATGGAACATTTTTCGAAAATTTTAATTTTCTCAGAAATGGGTCAAACGATTTTGATTAAAATATCATATGTTTAAGATATTTTCATGACAAATGAAATGTACATCTCGAATTTTCTGGGAATGTCTCCAAAAGTATTCTTCATTGTGAACGACTTTTGCATAACTGGTAAACCATAAGAGATAGACAAAATTTTACTACACAAAAAATGTAGATCGCGTTAAAATACACAATTTATGTCGTATACATTTTTTTTTTTTGAGTGAACCATTTTCGAGATATTGCTTGTTATTCCCTTAAATTTTTCAATACTTTTCTCAAATGGGAATTCGTTATTCATTTTTTTGTCTTGGATATGCAGAGTATTAATCTGTGGTAAAGAGATTGGTGCTGCACATAGCAACCAGCTATTAAGAGTAATGTCTATGTTTAAAGGCTACTGTATTTCTATATTCCCCTTGCATGTACAAGAAAATTAGCGATAAGATTAACATCTCGATTAACATGAACATATGGAGAATAAGCGTCTGTAAAAATAGTTTGTACAAGAGTAGAGAAAGTCATGTGAGTGTAACACATCAGAGTTTTTCCTTTCCTGATCATGCAAAGAGAACAGAATTTCAAAGCCATCACATAGCGAGCAGCTCTAAAAGATGTGACTATCGCTTAAGCCTACTGTGTTCCTCTATTCCCATTGCACCCTTAAGGAAATATGTAATAAAACCATTTCTACAAATGTTTATCTCGGTTAACATGCAGTAGAAAAATAAGCTTTTATAATAATACTTTGTTAAAGAATGTTTTGATTAAATTACGTGAATATAACTCATGAATTTTTCCCTTTCTTTGTCATAAATATCAAGAAGAGATGAAAATTCCGTTTATAATCGTGTATTCTATTCCTAATTATAATATGCTTGCTGTAGTAAATTTCATTTTTTATCTGTGCTATTCAAATGCACACAGCTTCATTCTTCCTTAGGAGTCCAGAAACACCTATTCTTAGTGAAGTGAAGGTTTTGAATTTGAATACACTAATTCCTTTGGGTGAGGGGTAGTGAATACAATTCCTCAAATACGTATTTTAGAGAACGTGATGTCAGAGCAACCGGGTATATTTTACTGAAAGCAGCTAATTTCCCATTACGGTTTCTGAAAATACAGCATCGCTGCAGTTTTTGCACAATTATTTACGTGAAATAAGTTATCACATTCTTTTCGATACAAACCCAGCAACAACGATCAGAAATCATTGTTTAAATCGGGCGTTTTCTCTTACGTAAACACACACGCACTGACTGACTCACGAGGTCAGAGACCTCGGCTGGTAGTTTTTATGCCGATTAATGCCAAGCCCGCTGATACGTTTTCACTTTCACCAGCATGCAGTGCCACAGTGACATGTACAGGTGTTTCTGTCGTAAAAGTTTCTCTTTGAAAGAGACCCGTTATGAAAAACACGTGACGTTTTTCAATTGGTACTGCGCGTGCCTGTGCCCTTGTAATGGTTTATTTTAGGCCATAAAATTGTTTGGCATTAATTGCGTAATGCCTCTCCGTGCAATAAGGTGATTATTATCAGAAGTGTTTTCATTGGGTGCTCTTACGCAAACATTTCATTCATCTCGACCAGAAAAGTAGTCAAGTCCTTTGTAGGTAATTTTCGCTTTACCTACTGTTACCTTTGTTAAGCGAAGTATTCCACCAAAAATACAATTTCACAGCAAATATATGTTTGGAGGTCCCTTAACCCCTAAAAATTGTGTTAGAAAAGGTGAGAACATAGTTCAAATGCAAAAAGTCTGATAAATACCAAACGAGTAGATACTGTTCTAGGACAGTCGATCTCTCTGGATTATAAAACAAACAAACTTCTTTATCAGTTTTATTTTAACAAAAGATTCTTGTGATTCTAATTAAAATACCCTATACTTGAAATATTTTCACGACTAATAATGTGCCATCTGGAATTTTCTGTGGATACCCTATGAGGTCCTCTTCATTTTGATTGGTTTTTACGAAGTTGGGAAATCCTGAAATGCCCATACGCAAAATAACTTTTAATGGGAAAATGAGATATTGCTGTTTTTTTTTACTTTCCCTACTACGTATAGTAAGTAGGGGAAGTATTGTATTCCACCCAAAAATTCGATACCGAGATTTCACCGGAAATACATGTTTTGAGGCCCCCTGAATAAAGAAAGCATTTTTGGAAACATGCCCGCGTGTGTGTATGTGTGTCTGTGAACAGCATAACTCCGAAACGAACAGTCGGATAAACACCAAACTTGGTATTTAGGTTCAGTATCTTCCAGAGATGCGACACGAAGGTTTTCAAGAAAATTCCCCCACCCCAGATTATCCTTTACATGGAACACTTTTCGAAAATTTTAATTTTCTCAAAAATGGCTCTAACGATTTTGATTAAAACATCATATGTTTAAGATATTTTCATGACAAATGAAATGTATATCTCGAATTTTCTGGGAATGTCTCCAAAAGTATTCTTCATTGTGAACGACATTTGTATAACTGGTAAACCATAAGATATAGGCAAAAGTTTACTGCACAAAAAATGTAGATCGCGTTAAAATACACAATTTGTCATATACATTTTTTTTTGTTGAGTGAACCATTTTCGAGATATTGCTTGTTATTCCCTTAAATTTTCCAATACTTATACTTTTTCTCAAATTCGTTATTCAATTTTTTTTGTCCTGGTAATGCAAAGAAAATGGAATGCTCCACATAGCAACCAGCTCTTAAAATATTTGACTATCGCTTAAAGCCTACCAATTCCCCTTGCACCTACAAGAAAATTAGCAATAAGGTTAACATCTCGATATCTCGATTAACATGAAGCATATGAAGAACAAGCGTTTATAAAATGGTTTGTACAAGAGTAGAGAAAGTCATATGAATGTAACACATCAGGTTTTTTCTTCAAAAGAGCTCATTATTAAGAACTCTGAATTATTCATCCATGATTCTGGTCTTAACATTTGACTGCTCTTTCCGCATGTTGTATAGAATTAAGCACTTACTGTGAAATCCATCATTTTTTGCAAAACGTATTGATTAACGTAACGTGGATAGAACAATTAGTTTTTGATAATACATATTATATGGTATACTTGTAAATTTGTAATGAGTAGAGAAGTTGTGTGAATGTACTATATCAGATTCTAAATTCACTGTCACAGTTGGAGTGGCTAGAGTGAAATGTTGTAACGTCGATGGCGTACCACGCAACTAAAAATATTTTAAATGTTAAGCCACATCTTGAGGACTAATAAATTCAACGTTTTGAGAGAGTTCCATCCCTCCTCCCCGGGATTTGGTGCTTAACTGCGAATGAGAGTTGAAGCTCTCTCGAAGCGTTGAATTTTGTTCATTCATGAGATGTGGCTTAAGCCGTAATATATTTTAACTATGGATAAGAGACCACGAAAGTTTACGCCATGTAATAAAATACTAAATAACTTTGGAATTGTTTGTACAGACCTGTAAAGAAGATAATTGAGATTGGCTGCAACTAAACGCAGAAGTCAGAAAATGCAGTGGTGTCCCCCATACTCAATTATCTAAGAACACGTGTACCTGATTTGGGGCACCCCTTGCAGTTGTATGTAATTTGTGTAAATGTCTGCAGGCAGAGTACCAATGACGTCAACACAACACGGAGTAAAAAACAAGATTACACCACGCGACATTGAGATGAGAAGATGCTGTGCAACGAGTTCCGGGTCCAGAAGCTTGTCTCTTTTCAGAAGCCTCTTGAGCTCAGTAGAGAATTGTTGGAAACTGGTTCCTTTAACAGCTACAATTTGAGCCTTGTTAAGGGCTTGTTTATTATTTCAACAGCTTCACTTGTTTGATGGTGTAACGAATTGAACGTCCACGTTAAGAGTATCTATACAATGTGTACAACATTCTGGCACCTGCAAGACAGTGTCTTATTATAGATGAGTTCTTTATCAATTCCTATCGCTGGCAAATGCTGCCTACCTTTTCTAGTTTCTCCAGGCGTGCATTCCCTCGAAGAGAGATCCACGCACTTGCTAATGTTTTTCTGACAGAGTTTTTTCAAGGCTTCAGATTTGTCAATTGTGAATCTTCGTTGAATGCTTTCTATGCGGAATATACATTTTAAGTCTTCTCTTAGCAAAATATGAAATACTTATATTAATTTGGGGAAAACAGAAGTTTTCTATTCTTCGCCATATGTTTATTTTCTAAACAACCCCTCATGCTCAACAACAGAACATCAGCAGATAATACACTTTTTCTTGTTCTTCACGGCTGCTATAACATATATTTGTAATTTTAAAGCGTGAAAGATTTGCTGCTTCTCTTAAAATACATATATATGAAAATGTTCTTTAGATGGAGCAGGGTGTCACTGAAGCCAATGACGTGGATTAATGAACTAAATCGTTAATAAAATAATATTCCTGGAATAGTACACAAAAATCTTTCACAGTCCTAAGTAGAGGTGTCTTTCTCACGCGCGATTTAAACCACACTTCAAGGTTTCGGATACTTACACAGCGATCTCTTACTGTATAGTAGGCACCATACTATTCGTCCTAAGGGTACCAAGGTAGTCTCTAGTTCCCGAAGTCGCGGGTTCAGGCCCGCCGGAGGACGATGGATTTTTTTCGAGCGTAAAAATCCTTAGCATGGCTTCCTTCGGAAGGAAAGTAAAGCCGGTGGTTCCGTGACTTAGATATACGACACGTAAAAGAACCTCAAGCTTGATAGAGGCCTCTGAGCAAAAATTTCCGATCTTTCACGCCCAATATAGAATGGGACGTAGTTAAAGAGCATCCATAAATAAAAATCAATTTAATTTAATTTAACCATACAATCAAATGTGCAGAAGTAGTTGCCTACGATTTAGGAAAATGAATTCGAATATTTTAAAGCGTATTCAAATTGATCAAGTGCGCTATCATCTGCAGTCTACATAGTAATTACAAAAAGTGACGCTTTTTTAAAATAAACTCAATGCCTTTATATGGACCCATAAAGTTTTGGGTTCAACTTGCTTAGGAATTATAAAACTCCACAAAAATACCTAATTCTGGCAACTGATCTCCAATTCGTAAGGTTAATACCAACAAGTTCTATTTCTGTGCACCCTTACACAAAGTTAAACCGTACACTCGCTTGAAAATTGGGGAGCGGGACAAGCGTTGTTTCTTTTGAATGTAAATAAAACAAACATTGGACAAAGTTTAGATAAAAGAATAAATGGGAAAGAATGTCTAAGTGAATTTGAATGTGCAGCTTCCCAAATTTATATACATTTGTTTGTGTGTGTGCGTGTTTGTTTTATGAGTATAAAGGAATATTACAGTGAGAGGATACTCTAGTCTAGGTTATAACAGTATAGCGAAATATTTTGAGTTTGAGAAAAATTGCATTATCTTCCATGGTAAAATGCATAAATCGTTATACTAGAACAGGTTATTGATGTACAAAGGAGGGGAAAAGCAAACTAAAACATAGAAATTGGATCTCATTTATTACCAATAGAGTTCACAAGAGCCCAAACGTCTCAGAGCTTAGCCTACATTGCAGACAATCATCCAAGCTGCTCAAAACGGTACTGTAGATGTGATCCTAACGTAAGCTGAAATTTCATCATTAATCACTCTGCAGCTACGAGCTTCCTTAAGGAAAAGAACCTCCAGCTCCAAAATATTATTACCTTCTAAACGCCGACCTATAGGGCTTATAAACCCTAATCGTAGTGATTAACATCGCTCCTCTGTCAGCTGCTGGAAGGTTCACCATCTAACTGACCAATCTGGGGGTATGTATTCCTTAAATGAACTGGCCCGCGAGATAGCAAGCCCTACAGCTGCTGACTCATAACTGTGTGTGTCATCAAGATGGTTTCTCCTTCACCTTTGGTTATTAAATTGCCTTTTCCACATAAACATCAGAAATAACTGCGTAAGTTTAAATGACACTTGATCCTAGCATTACTGCTTGATAGTTACTGGCGTAAATATGGTTTTCAACACGATTTCTAAGATTTTTCTGTACTGCCAACGGTTGTCATTCAAAAGCAGATTCAAACGAAACTGACTTCATGATTTAACACATGAATCTGAGGTTATGGCAAACTGCTTTCATTTTATTGAAAAATGAAACATTTTATTCGCCAAATGCTGTATACGATGGTTGTAAAAACCACGGGTAACATATTCAGTATAGAAAAACATGAGCTATATTAAAATAACCGATTAATTGCCAACCGTGTCCTATGCAACCTTCCAAGCCAGTAGGAGACTAGGATGTGAAACGCCTGCAATGCTCTAATCCTGGGAGAAGAGATATGTTCAAACCATATCTGCTTCGGAAAGTACTATCCTTTACTTTGATGTGTTCAGCAAAGTCTTTCGAACTGAATACATTCTGGGCGATTAATTTGTGCATTGTCCAAATTTCGCTAAAAACAGTAAAATTAACATACGGAATTTGAGCACAGAAAACATCTCCGTTACTCACAGAAAAGAATGTTTTGAGATTTCGATTTGCTTGTCCCTGTGTAAAAGAAGCAATTTGGTTATGTGATGGGCAAGTTACAAGAATTACTGAACTCCATTCCTGAGCAGACTGAGGTCATCCAACGGCTACCACAAGCTTAGGAAATGGTAGACGACATGGCCAGAATTTTCTTTGTGACCATACGCTGGTTGTTTTAAAAAAGAGCGCACTGCTAAGCCTAATTGTATACGTCAACACGTTTTGCAACCCTTGTCATGACTGCAAGAAACAAATCAGTCCACATCTGGATGGTCTTCATGATCGACAGATGTGAAACTGTCGAAGAAACGGTGAGCAGTGATAATTCCCAGCATTTTACCTGTGAACAGCTAGAAGGTAAATTTCCCTTCACACTGCACGTGTAGGATTATGTCAGAACTCGTTTCGTTCTGGTGTCGCTGTGATGAGATCACTGAATGCGTGCGGACCCCACGCATGTCCTTGTCCCGTATTCCATGTAAACTTTGCTATTATTCCAAGGCTCTTCCACACACGAGGTTGTTAGCCTTAGTATAACATTTGTTTTTACGATTATACTTCAAACTCATTTCAAATGGCTTATGGGTGTATGCGTGACTGCTTCATCCCTTGAGAAGCACTGCCATTTTTATACTGATTTCTAATGAAACAAAGTTCATCCCTTTTTCATGACTAAATTCACTTCTTGGCACTGTGCATGGCACAACAATAATCTTTACAGATTCATAGTCCAAGTATTTTTCGTGAGACTTCAGTGAGTACATATAATCTCACTGAGTCGCTTAGAGAAGTACTTTTAATCCTGGAAGTAAAAAGTATCCTTGTACGATTGCTAAAAGTTGGTTATATATATATAGGCAGTATTTTTAACACTTAAATAATTTCAGTCTAATTAAATAATATGTAAATTCAATAACAGCCCGCCTTGAAGCAATATGTGTGTAATAATTTGTAAAATTTATGTAACAGTCATTGTGTATGTTTATATTATTGTATCCATGTGTAATAATGTTATGTGAATATATTACGTAATTTAATTATGTAGGATCTGTGAGAATAATAAGTTAAAAGTTGCTAACAATGAGGTAGCCTTGAGGCAATAATGAGTTTTAGAGTTTAACAATACTACTTGTGGTTCTTGGAAGCAATAATGTAATTTTAGTGACAGTTTATAAAAATAGCCAATCAACAACCAGAAAAAGGTTTAGTTAAATAAAGGTATTCTATTGGATTAGGAATAGCCAATCAGAGACTTGAAATACAGAAATGTACAAGTTTAGGCGCTAGAAATCTTGTCAGTTGCCTGCAAACAGTGTTCCTAACCGGACGCGAGACACATCCTTGAGAGATTTAATACGTATTCGTGTGAGACGAAAAATAGTTTATGTGTTAAAAAGTGCAAGTAATTAATTAAAGAATCTCACAGCTCTCTATATCAATGAAGTGTTCTTTGACACAATCGCATATTCATTATCGAGTTGTATATTTTTTGTTGAGTAAATTTTTGTTTCTTACGGTTACATAGTTGTCAAAATTGCACCAAGTTCAATCAGAATGAAGAGCACTTAGCAGGTTATTCACAGAAAAAACAAGATGTGTATTTTATTCATTACATTGGTAGTTTCAAACATGAGATTGTTTAATGAAATCGTTATAGCTTTTTAATAGAAATAAAAGCATGATTTATTTTTTAATGTAAAGGGTGGTTTGACGCGCCCTTGTTTTTAAAATGCTTTTTGGGGGTTTCTGGGGACAGTTAAGACTCGCATTTCCGCGAAAGCTTGAATACAGTTGTTAAAACGGTGCCGAAAACTAACATAATTGTGATTATACATTTTATTGAGACATGTACATATTTGCTGCATGTACTGACCCTTGTTGCAGCCGGCAGGCAGACATAGTTTCAGGAACTAGAAATAGCAAAATCTTCTGATGTTTTCTAGAGGAAGAAACATCATATGGACGTGGGAAGTAAAGCTGAGAACTAATTATTGTTGTTGTGAGTAAGCCCATCGTGTGCAAGGGGGAAGTGAGACCATTGTTAAGAATGTTAATCATCTACTGTAGAATTGAAGCAATGGTCCATCCTTCTACGCCCGTACCATAACTCAGAGGGGAGCTAGGAAAAGGCACATAAATGGGATTAGGTCTAGCATGATGACTGGAAGAGTGTTTCTAATGTGATTAGAAAACTTAAGACTACCGCTTTACATTAAGAACACTTCATTTGTGCCACTAGTTGTTCGGTTGTTGAACAGTGAGGCAGTATTTTATATCACAACACTGTGAATGCCAGAGTGATTGTAGTGTAAACTAACATTATTGTATGACAATGATTTTAGATGTTTGTTAGTCATAAGCATTGTTAGGAAATAAGTTTACACGGCCTCACTGAAACTGACAATAGAGTGGGTAACAATGAAGCGAGGGGGTGAGTTGTTTATCACTAAGAAGAGATAAACAAATGACGTCAGGGTAGCGTGCCTTTCTTTAGAAATGGAGGGAATATCTTCCCTAGAGCATATGTTTTAGTAATTATGATTGGCTGACGAAACAGACGCTAATGTTGGCGCGATTTAGTAACCAATAGCAGCTCTATTATAATGTTTAGGCATATCGGGTTGAGGGAGTATAAATTCTTGAGCCAAAGGCAAGTATCGCGCAGTTCTACAGAATCATTCACGAGGTAAACGTCGCGTAGTTCTACAGAATCTCTCGCGAGGTACACATTACGCAGTTCTACAGAATCTCTCGCGTCGTAAAGTTAGTTACAAAATCTGAAGTAAGCGACAACTATTACGACAGTAATTACATTCGGAAATATAACAGTTTCAGTCGGGCGTGTATAAAGATTACAGATGTGAACTATTAATTAAGTGTGACGGCAATAAAAGTGTAAAAACAAATTCTTTTATCAGTGTTATCTTTTAGTAACAACTCCTTTCCGTTTACACGCCCTGTTCAGAGATATTTGTTCTACTGAGTAATAATAGCTAGCCGGAGGACAAAGAACCCAAAATTCAAAATAGTAAAACAATAACAGGCGCCAAGTAAAAAAGATAACACAAAATACTGCGACAACAGGTTATTGTTGAATACTCCTGTGTTTTAATGCTTGAAAATATCTGCTCTTCAAAGTACTTTTTGGAAATATGAAATTCAAATGGATTGTTTTCAATGTTATTGGAAAACAACAAGAGGTAGTGTTTTCTTTGAGGCTTTTTCTGTGCTGCTTGCTCCTTTGGCTTTGCGTGTTCGATGCTGGAGTTTTTATTGGCGACACTGAAGAAATTCCACTTGATCAGCGCCGTTAGCGCTTTGCCGTGTCCTTCGCACGTTTCTCAGATTAGAATTTGACTTTACCTGTTGAAGAGGAGCGTTGACAAGTGACGATGATGATACAAAAATAGGCTGGATGAGATCATTTTGCATTGCACAGGGAGACCTTGCTCAAGTCCATTGTACTGATGCTGCCTGTAAGGCGGTCGACCTTGGCAGCCGGCACAGAAATGGATCCAAGGTAAACTCTTTGGAGGAACCAGACGGGTTTTCTACCGCCAGCACCCAGCTCGTAGTTTTTATCATCGCCGCAGAGATGGAAACTATTCATCTGCGTCAAGCTTGTTTCACAAACCTGCTGATGAACATTGGCGCGGACAACTTTCATGCCACTTACGTAGCTCGTGCTTAGAGATATATTGGGGAACGGCGCTGAAGCTTTTATGGACTTGGTCCTCAAATTATTATTCGAAAACTGCGTTGTGTAGAATTGTAGAAAGATATGAAAATGCATGCCGAGCTATAATGTACATCAAATAAATTGTTTATCTTAAATGTAGGATTCCGAATTCATATGATACTAAACCTTTTTTTCTAAAAAATAATATTTCTCTTAGGTTACCGTCTCTTGACGAATGTATAAAGCGATGGTACTACTATGTTTTTGCTTGTAAACAGAGCATAAAAAGCTTGATGGAATAAATACAAAAAATCTGTTGTGTTACACTCACATGACTTTCTCTACTCTTGTACAAACTATTTTTACAAACGCTTATTCTTCATATGCTTTATGTTAATCGAGATGTCGAGATGTTAATCTTATTGCTAATTTTCTTGTAGATGCAAGGGGAATTGCTAGGCTTTAAGCGATAGTCAATTATTTTAAGAGCTGGTTGCTATGTAGAGTATTTCATTTTCTTTGCATTAACAGGACAAAAAAAAAATGAATAACGAATTTGAGGAAAATTTAAGGGAATAACAAGCAATATCTCGAAAATGGTTCACTCAACAAAACAAAACAAAAAATGTATATGACATAAATTGTGTATTTTAACGCGATCTACATTTTTTGTGTAGTAACATTTTGTCTATCTCTTATGGTTTACTAGTTATGCAAAAGTCGTTCACAATGAAGAATACTTTTGGAGACATTCCCAGAAAATGCGAGATATACATTTCATTTGTCATGAAAATATCTTAAACATATGATATTTTAATCAAAATCGTTAGAGCCATTTTTGAGAAAACTAACATTTTCGAAAAATGTTCCATGTAAAGGGTAATCTGGAGTGGGGGGATTTTTTTGAAAACCTTCGTGTCGCATCTCTGGAAGATACTGAACCTAAATACCAAGTTTGATGTTTATCCGACTGTTCGTTTCTGAGTTATGCTGTTCACACACAGACACACACACGGACATGTTTCCAAATTTTTTTGGATTCGGGGGGTCTCAAAACATGTATTTCCGGTGAAATCTCGGTATCGAATTTTTGAGTGGAATGCAATACTTCCCCTACTTACTATACGTAGTAGAGAAAGTAAAAATGTCAGCAAGGAAGACTAAAATCAAAGACAAAAAGTACAGCTAGTTGACGAAACCAACGCAATATTGTGTATGTTGTCATACCCCCCCCCAAAAAAAAAGACTTATGAAATGTATGAATTATATGGGAACAATATTCAAATTTAATTTCTACGTGACATTACAAAATTTATTAAATTTGCAGTCATTAATTCTTCTAATGCTTCACAGTAACTGAACTTAGCGTATACTAACATTTTCCAAAGATATGTTTTAAACTGCAACGAAACAATGAAATGATCACATTCTTTAATAAAATAAAATTCAGCGGCGTTGAATTCATGTTTATAGGGGAAAAAACTTCGGCATCTCATTGTGAGCGCAGAGTAGTAGTAATTTAATATTCATTCCATTCCATTGGATGGCAGAAAACATTCTGAATACTAAACATTGTGGGAAAATATTAATGTTTTGTAGAAGTTCTTCACATTTGTTTCGTAACTTATTATCGCGGAAGTTGTTCAACTTCTTGATTTCCTTGGGGTTGTTTGCTACTGGGATCTCAACAAACAACTGGCAGCAAATAATGTGGTCGGGGGGAGGGGTAGTTTTACAGAAAATGTAATTCCCAGTCATAACAGCCACGTTGTATTGTTCATCCAGACAGTCAAAAGCAATTCAGTAATGGATTTTCTTTTCTGAATAGTTACAGCACCGACGTTTGTATTTACATGTTGATATTTCTGCATCATTTCATCACATTATTTAAGCTCTTCCCATTTCCCAGGATAACATCATCCGGGTTGTTTCCAAACAGGTAGAGCTATTCTCTCCAGGTGTTAATGGGAACATGTTTACACTCAGCAATGCGCTTGGGATCTTAAGTCATTCGCTAAACTGATTTTGTGGAATTAGTTTAGAACGTACAGAAGTGATTCATCAGCAGTGAGGAGATGAAAGTCGTATCATGTGTGGAATTAACTCTAGTTGCAATTCATAGATTTCAAGACAAATGCTTCTCTTCGGTGATAGCACACCAATTTAGCGCAGTAAATATTAAAATAAAAAAGTAAGAGGGTTTGCAAAGCCCTCCATTACAGCGTGTTTATTTATTGCTGTCATATATTTGAGGTACGTGTTCCTGACATCAAAACAGTAAAAAAAAGTTCATATGAACATGGGTCTAAACATCATTTATTTCAGCGTTACAACACGAAATCGAAAGTTAACAAAAATTGCTCGAAGTGGCTTCCTCTTGCTTGGATGCATGCAGTAAGCCTGCGTTCCATGCTCTGGCATACTCTGTTGAAAATTCCTGGTGTGTTTCGTATTTGGTCAAATCCAGTTTGAATACGTCCTCTCAAAATGTCAACATCAGGTACAGGAGTCGCATAAACCAAGGACTTCAAATGTCCCCAGACGAAGAAATCCATTGGATTCAAATCAGGCGATCGAGCAGGCCATGCAATGTGTCCCTCTCGACCAATCCATCTTTGCGGAAATCGATCATTCAAAAAGTTACGAACTATCATACTGAAATGAGCTGGAGCACCATCGTGTATAAACCACATTCGTTGGATGATGTCCAGAGGCACATTATCCGTTCTCATTTGTGAGAAACTGGAGATAGGTTTATTCATTCAAACGCGGAGGGAAGAAGTAGGGACCAATAAGGTGATCAGAATGATTCCGCCCCAAACGTTGAGAGAGAACCTCTGTTGATGGTTGTCCTGTCGTACTTCATTAGGATTTTCAAATGCCCAGTTATGAGTGTTATGAAAATTGAAGATGCCGCCGCGAGTAAACCAGCCTCATCTTTGAATAAGATATAGGCTAGGAAATTGATGAACACAGCGCACTGCTGTAACATGCGTTAACAGAAATGTCTTCTTGGCTCAAAGTCGCCTTATTTAATCCTTGCACACGATGAAGGTGATGCGGGTACAGAAGATTTTCATTCAGAATTCTCCAGATAGTCATATGACTAACTCTTTCCCTTACAGCCATACGTCTTGTGCTTTGTGATGGGTCTGCATCCACAGCACGAAGAGCTCGTTCTCCAAGCTCAATGCCTCGTACCGCTCTTGGTCTCCCAACATCCTTCGTACTCCTCTCAAATGCGCCATTCTCTCTCAAGCGTTGGTGAATTCTTGCGAGTGTTCTTGCACACGGTAACTACCTGCCAGGGTACCTTTCTGCATAAAGTTCACTTGCTCGTGCAGCATTGCCGTCTGCACGGCCATACGTGTAGTGTATATCCGTCTGTTCACTCGTGGAATACATCTTCTTTGACCTATAACAACGAAACGGTTGATTTTCAGATCCATGTACGTATGAACTTTTTTTACTGTTTGATGTCAGGAATACGTCCCCCAAATATATGACACCAATAAAAATACACCTATATAAGGGAAGTCTCCTTTTCTGGTTTCAATAGACCCATTGGTATGTATTATTCTCCAAGAGCTGACTTCTGTTACAGCAGAAATATGAATGCTGCTTACGTTTGAGATTTGTTAAATGTTGAATCATGTGCAGCTGTTCTTTGGGAACGTCAGTTTTTTTCCAGAAGGAGAATGCTTGATATGGCGTTCAGAATAGGGTACCGGTATATTTATCTAAAAATGCGATACCGAGATTTCACCGGAAATACGTTTTCAGGCTCCCTCAATTAAGAGAGAGAGAGAGAGAGAGGCATTTTTAGGAAAAAGTCTGTGTGTTTGTGTATGTATGTGTCCCTCTAAAGCGTAAAGGCGTTTAGATACTAAACTACCGTTAACATGCAAAATGTTTCGTTATTTTTTATGTTCTCAAAAATGACTCGATGATTGTGATTTTTCTTGGAACACCTTTGAAGTCTTCTTCATTCTGAATGACTTTTGAATAATTGGTAAAGCGGAGATAACGACAAAATCTTACTGCACAAAACAAGTAGACCTCGTTAAAGGCACCCAATTTATGTCAAATATACCTTTTTATGGAGTTAACTATTTCCGAGTTACTCTTTGTTATTGGTTTGAATTTTCAAATGTAATTTTCACAACTGCGCTATTCGTGTTTTTGTTTTTTCTTTCTTGTAGTCATGCAAAGAGCATGGGATTTCAAAGCCATCACATAGCGATCCGCTCTTTAAAAATCTTGACTATCGCTTTACGTACTGTATCCTACAACGAAATATGCAAATGTGAATTGAAATTATATTTGGATTAGCAAGAAGTAACTAGAACAATAAGCTTGTGTAAGAATAGCTTGTAGAAGAGTGTGTAGAGTCATCCGAAAGCAACACAAAATAATTTTGTTATGTTTGAAAACTTCTGGTACTCCTTCAGAAATGTAAACTACCGGTAGTGCGTACCGATGGGTACCAGTTAAACTTAATCCCAAATTAACAGCGTGTTATATTTGCTGCAAGACAAGGTAAACATAAGCTATGATTAATGTGCTTCTGTCAGTATTTATGTAAGCTTAACCACGCCTGTATTGTTTCAACCTGTTGAGCTGATGTCCTTTTTCCTGGTTGTGACACAGTGAAGGTTATCTTAAGCAGCCAATCCTGCTGAAGCACTTACTATGGACGTTTGTTAAATAGTTGTTAATAAAGTAAGACTGAACTACAAAACAGGTTGTTTAGCAGTTGTAACGGAACCTGGTCGGCGGTAGCCATATGTCATCCAGAAGCGTTTGCCCTCGGCCGGAACAGATGTAACTTTATAGGTTCACATGAAGTTAAAACACTCTACAGCACTGCAGTTAACCGTCAGGGAATTTGAACGTCTCTGCAAACGGAGTGTTATTTACGATACGCAAACCAATATTTTAAGGGGATGCACCACTGAAAATGTTATTTTCTGAAGTTTTCGGTCAATTTGGCTGATAATTTAATCTGAAGTTTGTGTTAAGCCGTGTCCACACTGATTAACATTCATGTTAACAAAACCTGTCAAGTGCAACGTGTTAACATTTTGCATGTTGGCCGAATTTCGATCTCAGGGTTAGCTTAGCGCTTTCAAGGAAAACGTAAGTGAATTCGCTATTCGTATATGGTCGGGCGATCTTCGGAAGTTTCCGGATTGTAACCACGGAAGGCGCACTTCTGATCCCTGCACGCTGTTCATCACGTGTTCGGTGATAAGTAGTTCCGTTGTTTACTCGTATCGTTATGTGCTCGTATCCTTGATTTGGTTTGTTCCACGTGAAGTTATGGAATGGACGAAATAAAAGAAATTTTTATTAATCTTATGTTGAGGTTAGCATTGCGGGACGATTCGTGCAAAGAGTACAGGGACAATATAAAAAGGGCCCACAATTATGCCGAACTATGTGCAATAGCCTCGCTCCGTTCACAGTACAGTAGAGAACTGCAAAAAATGTAAAAAAGCCTCACGTCCGGCAGCTGGAATGGCTGCTCTCAAATGTGTGTCCTTTTTGTGAACTATACATACATAGGTTCCACCCTACTCGAAACAAAGTTGAGGTCCATTTCACTCATTCTCAAGAAATGTTTGATGCCAAACCTGTCTTCAATTTTAAGCTCATTAAAAATATTTTCACTCCTGTGCCGCTTAACGAGATCGTGACTCATCCACATTTTTCTTCTTTTTAATTACACACACAGACACAAATCCTCATAAATGGTTTCCATTTTAGTTGAGAGATGCCCTAACAAGTCGACCGGTGTCGATGGAATGTTAAAAGTTAACATTTACAACTATGGTTGGGCAGAAAATAACGTAACGGTTACGAAAGTAATGAATACAACTAGTTATCGCGTTAACGGTTACTGAGTCTGGCTGACGACATTCACGCATTGCGCAGCATTGGTATCACTTATCGGGTATTTGTTACCTCAACCGAGGCCGTCTCCTCGTATGCAGCTTGAGTCTTCCTCGCACGGAGTTGCAAGTACTTGTGTTTTGTTAATTATAGAGCGTTGCTAATCGCTTCGAATATAGATCACTCAACACTCCTGCAACAAAGCTTGCACGCATTGCATTACGATGGTTTTCACATAGGATTATAAGTGCACAAGGTTTTATACATCACGGTATAAATAAAACAACGCTGTTTAGCGATATGCGCGGGCCGCTAATCACAAACAACGGTACATAAAATTGTAGCAGTGGTGAAAGAAGATCCAGAGTTGCACAATTCCAGCGTCTATCCTCTGAGATTGCTTAAAGAAACGTGAAATTTACCCAACTTTCGAATTCGAAAAGCACGTGTGAAGGTGTGTATTTGCGCTCTTTTGGATTTATTGACATAGATACTTATACCGTATTCGCTCATAGGTTGATCCGCGTCAAAACAAAGCCCAGGTGACCAGTGCACCGCTATAATGTATCCTTCCGCCATTCGCACTAGAAATACTGTCACACTTTCAGACCATGTGGCGAGTACAAGCGGCACGTACTGCAAAATAGAACAGAGTCCTTATTTTGACATTTGAAACGGTGACTAGCATATTCTGTTAAGGGCTAAAGGTGATAAGATTGATAGTTGCAACAAAATAAACGTTTGCACATATAATAATAGTTAATCCTAAAATAAATGAGCGAAAAATAAAGTAACAGATATGCGATAACCTAATTTATTCGCTCTCTTGAACTGGCACTTTATTAACTGTTGGCGGCTCAGTTTAAAAAAGAAATTGTGCACTGTTACGCGAATTGCATTCTTCTTAAAATCACTACATTCTTGCATCGCGTATTTCATATGCTTTCTTTTTTTTCGGGTGTAACCACTTTTCCCGTTTCAGATTTTTCTGCACAAGCACTGTTTATACTTGTACTCGAAACACCGGTGAACTCGGAAGTTAATTTCACCATTTCTTTCGCGGAAAGTTGGATATTTCTCACATAACTTATAATAAAGATTCAACACTATTGTTTTTTCACCACTAGTCAATGGTTTGCGCGGCTAATGCTTTACGTAATTCGACGAAAACACAAGAGCGAATTCACCGTCCTCCATGATACTAAACACAACTGCTGGTTTCTGGCTGTAAACAATATTCTGCGCCTACCCGGATGTCAGGTGGCTCATACGAATTGGTCATGGGACTTGTAGCTCTTTTATGGTATAAATCAACCTTAAATAAAATCTTAGGTATTTGTATAGAATATTATACTATTTAAGGATAAATTCATTCTAAAATTCAGAGATTAGCATGGAACTACTTTCCTGGGCACATTGTTACCGTGTTGCACCGACCACGTGGGTTTGTTTTGCCGCGGATCAACCTAAGAGTGAATATAGTGTAAGCCTTTAACCTTTCCTGGCAAAGAATAATGAAAGGCCGACAGTTACACAACAGGATTAGAGTATTTCCCGAATCAAACCTCGAGGTTGAAAGGGCTGCCTCATTACCAAATACACCTAATAATTTGTAAGCTCAGTAATTCAATATTATAAAGTTCAATATTCTTGATTAATATTGTACAACTGCATGCTTCCGACCTCGATTTGCATGAATGCAATGATTTTTTCATTTACTCACGGTTGTTCCCATCTGCCACGTGCTAAGAGCGCCGGCCCTCGTGAGCGTCGCTGGAGCGTATAGCTTCGGCGCTCTGCCAAGCTGAAGGTCGCGGGTTAGAGTCCCGCCATGGGTATGTGCATGATCAAAATTACCGGTCTTTCACGCCCAATATAAAATGGGACGCTAAGGACCACAGCAGTTAAGGAGCTTTCACAAATAAAAAAAAAAAGGTGTTTGTGTTCTATATGTGTATGTGCGTAACAGTACTTGCGGGTAAAAAGTAAAACAGAGAAAACACGGTAATGATAAAACGGGAAACAACAAATAAAGAAAAAACCATAAATGATATTAAAAAGGGGAAGAGAGAGAGAGAGAGAGAGAGGTAAATAGTTTAACCAATAGGGAGAAGGCTATGTATAAACTACAGGCTGATTTATGAAGAACTGACACATTTATTTCTTTAATTGTTTCAAAACGAGTTATGCTATCGACAACTTATTATACCTGAAGTGCAGAGGAACTTTGGGAGATTATTTACCTCTATAGCAAATGATGATGTAGAATGGGACGCAAAGGACAACAGCAGTTATAGCGTCCACAAATAAAAAAATGGGTGTTTGTGTCTGTGTGTTCTATATATGTATGTGTAACAGTAATTGCGGTAAAAAGTAAAACAAAGGAAACACGGTAAAAATAAAACGGGGAACAAGAAATAAAGAAAAAACATAAGGCACAACTCAACACGCTGTTCCATGTTCCTGGTCACTCGTTGGAGGACTTGTCAATAGCTTCAATCTCCTGTGTAATGTTGTACTTCAGATCGTCCAATGTCTGGGAACGTGTGGCATAAACCCTGTTCTTTTAAGTAACCCCATAGAAAGAAGTCCCGGCGATGTCAAATACGGAGATCTCGGTGACAACAGGTTCTTGGAAATTATCCAGTCGTCAAAGAAACTTGCAATTAGTGCCATGGATTCATTTGATGTATGGCATGCAGCGCCGTCTTGCTAAAAATATCCTTGACTCAGTTTTACATCGTCTAGTTGCTCAGCAAACTCCATGAAAATCCATCGGTACTCTGCAGTGTTCACATTGTTTTAAAAAAAAAAAAGTTGGTCCCACTATTATCTGTGCGGATATTGTGCACCGATTTTAACCGGGTGCATAGGTGCTTCATGAATATGTGAATTTTCGCTGGTCCAATAGCGTGAGTTATTTGAGTTCACATAGCCGGATAAATGAAACCATGCTTCATCTGTGAACCATGTTATGGGCAATATAGCAGGATTTTGCACAATGAAGCCTGAAACCAACGACAATAATTCAGTCGTCTATCCTTATCTGGTTTCTGTAACTGATGGACAACCGTAATCCTATACGGCTTTAGGCCTGCACTTTTCACAGCTCTCGGACACATTGAGTAGTTGTACCCTGTCTCCTGCGACAAACGTCTTAATGAGTTTTTGGGTGACTGATCCAGTCGTGTTCTTACGTCAACAGCAACCGTGGGAAGCCTAGATGAACGAGTTTTGTCTTTTTCACTCACCAGAGATCCAGTTGTTTCCAATTTGTTTACCAGTCCCAATATTATGTTTCTTTGGGGAGGATTCCGAACACCACATTCCCTCTGGATGCCCTTTGAGTAACTGTAATTGAATTCGTAATCCAGTATTGCTTTAAAAGGCAGAGTCGTTCGTTTAATGTGTATTCAATTTTCACGTTGACTAGCACAAAATTTCAAAAACCATTGCCGACAATAAAACTAATAATTACGAATAAAACATGAATATCTGCGCAATCGACACATTCTGCATTATTTGGTGCTAAAGTTGGGGCATTGAGTGAATTGGGAACAGAATAATTAAAGAAAGAAGCGTGTCAGTTCTTCTTAAATCACCATGTAGAATGGGACGCAAAGGACAACAGTAGTTAAAGAGCGTCCACAAATAAAAATGAGTGTTTGTGTCTCTGTGTTCTATATGTGTATGTGTAACAGCAATTGCGGTAAAAAGTAAAACAAAGGAAACACTGTAAAAATAAAACGGGGAACAAGAAATAAAGAAAAAACATAAATGATATAAAAAAGGGGAAAAGAGAGAGAGAGAGAGAGAGAGGAAAATAACTTGGCCAGTAGGGAGAAGGCATAAGCTAGTATACTAGTCCCGGGCATCCTTTCCCCAACCGGCTTCAAAGCGAACGGAAAGCTTTGAAGCCTGACCATAAACCCATCAGTAAACGATTAGTAGGGTCTTCCCATCCCTTAAACACAACACGTGGTCCTTTCTCCAGCTCCACCAAAGCAAAGCGTTGTTGCAATGTCATTTCTGCTGTTTCTTCGGTTTTATTTTAGCAGCTGTGACTGTTCGCTCGTGCTTTTCTTCCATGTTCAGCTAAGCTTCTATATTACTTCTTCAGAGAAGTTATATAGTGTTTTACTTAGTGCAGTTTTGTAAGTTTAGCAGTGTTTAATAGTTATTAGCGTTTAATAGTTTAATTAAGATGTGGAGACCTTGGGAAACGAACCAAGTTGATGCCCCTCCGGTCGCACCAGCAAGTGACCCTCTGCCGAATATCAGTAATGCCAAGACCACGAAGAAAAGGGCTACAAAAACTGAATAAGCAAAGCCAGATTTTTATGTGTAATGTTCAAGAACATGTAGAAAAGAACCTTTTATGTGGAAAAATGTTTGTTATTGTTTTGAATTTCTCAAAAACAGCTTAACGATTTTTAGTAAAATACCGCAAGTTTAAGATATTTGCAGGAAAAATAAAATTTGTATCATGAATTTTATATTTTGGGAATAACTTGTAAAATTTTCCTCGTTCTCAACTTGTTGTATTACTGGTAAATTCTAAGAGAGAGACAAAATCTTACTCTGCGTAAAATGCAATCTCGGTAAAGGACAAATTTTAGGTCAAATTGTGTTAACCATTTCCGAGAAATTTTTTGTTGTTGGTTTGAATTTTGAAATACAAGTTGGAAGTCTCTGTTTGTATTTTCCTCGTGGTCATGCTAAGAGCATGGAATTTCAAAGTCATCATATAGTCATCTGTATTTTAAAAATCTGACTATCGCTTTAGCCTATGTATCCTTATATTTACAACGATATGTGCAATGAAATTTTATCTTATTATTTAAGAAGTAGATAGAATAAGCTTTTGTGAAAGTAGTTTGTAGAAGTGCGAGTAGAGATAATCTTGTGAATATAATACATAAGATTTTTTTTTTATTTTCTTTCTTTTGCCTTCGTATTTTTACTTATCCTGCATTTTATAATAAAGCTATTCATTTAAGTAAACAGAAGATGTCATGCTTATAAATCTTACACCTTAAACAATACACAACTTCTTGTATTAGCTTTATATTAATAAAACATTGTTGTGATACAAGTGATAAAAAACTTTTTACCATAGCTCCGCGCACAGCATAATCAAAAATGATGCTTTGATTTGGGAGTAAGAGTTCCTTTCAAAATAAATTAATATTTATGTATTTTAATTATTTAATGATAGTCCAACAATGTATAGTTTATTCGGAACATGTTTCTAAGTTTCTCTCGGATATGTTAACATGCATTTCTATTCTTGTAGCGCAGTATATTAGTTCAGATCATTCATTAGTTCAGTTATATTTTAAAGCGTTTGCAACTTAAATGTAATTACTATGCGATTCATAGTTATTTACATAGTTATTTTGTGTGTAAAGCAAGCAGACAAACTGCATGATTGTATTCTGTACATGTGGAAATCACCTGCAAAGTTTTGCTTTTAAATACTATTTTTAATTTTGGCAACAACGCGCATATGCACATGGATGTCACTAAGATTTTATGGTGCTTGCGGTTAGGGAGGGTAGGGAACAAGTGTTTGGCTACTGCACAAAGGTCGCCGCTTGGGGATCCGAAGGCTGCGATGAGCATATATATGTAGTACGTATGTATGCGCAGGAATATACGAAGAAGTGCGAAAGCATTTTGCGTTGTAAACCGCCGTAGTAATCAAAATGTTGACACAGCTAGAAGAACTTTTTTGATTGCATCAAATATCAAAGTAAGTCTGTATCGACATCGTTCACATTGAAACGTAGTTACAGCTAATCGTTAATGTAATGTAACTGGGAACGTGATAACAAGTAGCTTAATCGTTACTGGTAACCGTTAACGCATTGTAACTGCGACAGTTATAACCGTTACTCGAAAATAACTGTCACATCCCTAGTTACAACATGTTGAATGAAACGTTTCTTTAATTGTTGAATGTTAATTGTTGATATGTTGAACAGTATGGACTCACCTTTTGTCGTCCTATGCTAAATGTTCCACATGAGAAATTAAAAAAAAAATTCATTTAGATAGCCTTGTGATTTATCTGTTCATAGTCCACAAAATTGTCGTTTAAGGTTTGTGTTTCAGTTCAAAAGAAAATAAGGTTTAAACATTAGCATTTGAAATTTCTATTTTGTACATCTCCTTTTTTCTTTAAAAATAAATAACTAAAAAGCTAATAGCAGCATAAAAAATGTATGATAGTTTTAATTATTTAATATTTAAGAATGTACATCAATATTTTCAGAAGAATTGGATAAAAACTCCATCATGTGAAACATTTTTAACCAGCAAAAGAGCTGTGGCGGGGGAAAGCTCTAATTTTGTAATGTAAAGAAATTTAACGCTATATTGATACACTTTTGCATACAAGGTTAAACATCCACAATTGCAAAAGCGAAAATACTTTTTTAAATTATAGCTGTTTTACTACTTTTAGGCTTGCAGTCCTAAAGTCCATTTTCCTGAGATTTTGACGAGATTTCAGTGATGCACTCGCAATTACAGAGCATCTCCTTGACCTCTTGGAACTCTTAATAATTTATTTATTTAAAGACTGCTTGTAGGCAGCGCTAATATTTTAACAGTTTCACAGAGGATTGAATTTAATTAATTACTTGTAGTAATTATGTGTTTAACTAAATATGTTAAGTATTTAACCAAGTGTGTTTTAAAATATCAGGGCTACTGTATTAATCAAAATGACATTCTATATATTTAATTTTCAAGTTGCTAAACTTGTAAAGGCTTTTACATACACCAGTCACTTACTGTGCTCCGTCAGCAGAAGGGTTTCGAAGGCGATCAGCAGTGAGCTACGCAGAGCTTATGCATATATGGAACGTGGATCATGTGTAATCGTTCTTTCACTTGATTGCTGTGATTGAAACTAACATTGTCATCTTTTGTTGGCATTTAATACTTGGTATTCAGCGGGCCCCAGCCACCAACAAAATGGTATTAACTAGTAACCGGGTAGTTCCCGGATCCATGTTTACTGCAACGCTTTTGCTTCTTTTCCTTTTTTACTTTCTCTACTACGTATAGTAAGTAGGGGAAGTATTGTATTCCACCCAAAAATTCGATATCGAGGTTTCACCGGAAATACATGTTTTGAGACCCCCTGAATCCAAAAAAAGCATTTTTGGAAACATGTCTGTGTGTCTGTGTACAGCATAACTCAGAAACGAACAGTCGGATAAACACCAAACTTGGTATTTAGGTTCAGTATCTTCCAGAGATGCGACACGAAGGTTTTCAAGAAAATCCCCCCATCCCAGATTACCCTTTACATGGAACATTTTTCGAAATTTTTAATTTTCTCAAGAATAGCTCTAACGATTGTGATTAAAATATCGTATGTTTAAGATATTTTCATGACAAATAAAATGCATATCTTGAATTTTCTGGGAATGTCTCCAAAAGTATTCTTCACTGTGAACGACTTTTGCATAACTGGTAAACCATAAGATATAGACAAAATTTTACTACACAAAAAATGTAGATTGCGTTAAAATACACAATTTATGTCATATACATTTGTGTTGTTGAGTGAACCATTTTGGAGATATTGCTTGTTATTCCCTAAAATGTTTCAATACTTATTTTCTCAAATGGGAATTCGTTATTCATTTTTTTTTGTCTTGGATATGCAGAGAGTATTAATCTGTGGCAAAGAGAATGGTGCTGCACCTAGCAACCAGCTATTAAGAGATATGTCTATGCTTAAAGGCTACTGTATTTCTATATTGCCCTTGCAATTACAAAACTAGGGGAACATAGTACGCCTTAAGCTATAGTCAAATATTTTTAGTACTAGTCCCTATGTGTAAAATGTAATTCTCTTTGCATGTCAAAATATCGTTTCTGCAAATGTTTATATCGATTAATATGAAATATATGGGGAATAAGATTTTGTAAAAATAGTTTGTACAAGAGTAGAGAAAGTCATGTGAGTGTAACACATCAGATTTTACTTCTCATCCCTACATTTAGGACCATCACTTTTGAAACAGCATTCTTGGAGGTGTCCTGGGGTCTTGGAGTAAACTAGTGAGAAACGTACATCCTGCCATTAGATCTTATATCGCAAAAGAACTAAGGTATAAACAGTTCAATATGAGGAGGTCCATGGAATGGCCGTTAATGGCAGTTCACGCAGAATAACCATGATCACCTTAAACAGATTCATTATAGATCCAACAGTCCGCTTTGAACACCATACTGGTCAACCCGAAAAGGTGAACCAGGAAAAAAGGAAAACTTAGAACCAACTTTACACTACTATAAAATAAAAACCACCTTTAGGAAGCAGAAGTGATGGGATGAATGACATTTCGTCGACACCTGGAAGAGCTTCCAACTTCCCGCGAAAAACATCAGTGACATAATAATCACACTTAGAGGGGTCCATACTTGGCCCTGTAAGGTTTTTACCTTACGATATGAAATCTATAGCATATAATACTTCAGTTACACACCTAATCTACTTTAAAATAACTTATAAATGAAGCAATAAATTAGCTTGTGGATAGATTATACATATTTGTGTAAACACGTTAAATGTTATGTTAATTATAAGCATGTATTTCAATCTATATTACTGAAATGTTTTACCTTGTCTAAAATGGCAGCCTGTAATGGGAGGGTTGGTTTAACAGTAAATCTATACTGACACTTATTTCAAGTTCGTTTACGCGGAACAAATGATTGAAAATAAAGTGTGATAATTGGGCACCAGAAGTGATAAATCTAGTTGGACAATTTTACAGCGAGAGATGGTTGTGATTGGTTGAAGTGGTCGCTTCAACTTCAGATGCCTGGCGTGTGAATGGAATAGCAATAAAGTTATTATTACAGAGAGGGGAACTTGAGCTCCATCGGGAGAAACTAAATAAATACATAAAACAAGGTAAAGAAGCGATGCACAAATCACGAGTTTGTAGTTTACTTTTCTTGCAGGCTGGAGGCGAAGTCCAAGACACTTGCAGCAAAGTAATCCTGACACTTGTATTTTTTCGCATCACTGGTTTCTGCCAGTGTTATTATTTACATCCGTTTTTTCCCCATCAACAGCAGCACTTTATTACGTGGTTTGCAATTATAAGCGTGAAAGTTGAAGACTGAGTCACGCGCAGCTGGATATAAATAAGGACTTGACTTGGAATTATAATGTGCACTTAGTCATGCTTGAAACATCGTCTGCAGTGTTGTCGCGTCGGTTGTAGTGCAGGAAACTCTGGATTCTGTAACAGTTGGAGAACATTCATTCAATAACTTATGGAAAACTATTGCTGAAAGACTCTTCGATGTTTAAATAACATGTTATTTGACGTCACAGAAGCATATAAAATGGTGAAATTCACTACTCTTCTTCTCACTTGTCTCAGCTGATGAACCTTATGGGATGAGCTCCATTAGATCCAAAACTCAATTATTTTGAATTCTTTAATTTTCATCCACCTTTAGCTACTCTGGTCATATCGGCGGCTTTGACTTAAAAACAATCCCTCGATGTTCACTCGCTTACTTGTGTTCTGGATGAAAGATAAAACACGCAGTGTCACATCAATGATCAGTATTTCGGGTTTACCTCTTCATCAGAAATAAAAGATGAAATATGAAAACACTTGACTTGTGCACTGGTTACATAGTTACACACCTGTTGCGTTTAGTGACAAATATCTAATATTGGGAGATAATGAATATAGAGCTATACCTTTTTCACTATAAGTTGAAAGGAGAAGTAAACAAAACTTAATGTATCACTCCGCCGAGCACATGGCAGCACCACGTGGAGGATGACCCGTGAGAGGAAATTGCTTCAGACAGAATGTGAATACAGTATATTGCGCAGCTAGGGGATCATTATCTTTTAAACACTGTATGTCTTGTTCCTATATTTTGCCTTCTAACACGTAATACTAAGAGTCGACAAATAAAAGTTGTACCTGAACATTTCTGCATCTGTGATTAAAGGTTCTGGATTAAACTGTTCTTAACTTCAGGCTTTACAAATCATACATTTAATGACTAATATCAGTATACTACTTTTGCTTTAACCTTTATGAGTCAATTAAGAAAATGATTAACACTATAGGTTAGAAAACCACAATAGACGCGACCCAAGCTATCCCAGCAACAATTCTGCACCACTAAATAAAGTTCAATTATTGATAAATAATGGCCAACCATATTCATTGTCGATCAAAGGTGGATACTTTTCACAGAATTTGTTAAAATCATTTAACACAATTATCTTCTTTCCATTTTTCGCGTTTATGTTTTCCACTGTGGCAGAAGATTTTCAGCCATGACACTCTCGAAAGTAATATTTTCTCAAAAGTACATCGGCGGCTCATCCGGAAACCGGAAATGAACTGCAGCGCCTGCGCATAACCTCTTAAACCCTCTGTTATAACGCTTCATTTAGTTATAGGTGAATCTGAATAAACACATTTAGTTTCATAAATTGAACTGTTATAATAATTGGCTTTTTAAATTTCTCTGCATGAAAATGACCAGAAAATGTTACGATCTGTTCTATGTAGAGGAAGAGATGACATGTTAAGCGGGTAAATTTGTAGTTTGTCCACCAGCCAATGAGGTGCTGTCTTGTCACGTGGTTTTGTTTACATCTCCTTTAAACTTAAAGTGAAACCAGTATAGAAGGATCACAATAAACGACAGATAAAAACGCAGACACCTGTCATCGTCAGCTAGATTGTTTACGTTTCTCCTAGGTTTGTGTCGTGTCTGCTTCGTGTCAGCTAACTATTGTGTTCGTTATAGATCTATATTTGTTAAAATATGTACGCTATTACGTCGCAACACCCCTTCACACACACTCTCTCTCTCTCTCTCTCTCACACACACACACACACACACACACACACCGATTACTCACCGACTTACACTTCCAGACACTTGTGGAGAGTAGGAATGCTTTTAATTAAAGAAAACATCTATAACCGTGTCGGGAATGGAATCCCAAGGCCCCACGACAAGCCAGAACGTGGAGCACTTGGCCACAGAGGCAGTCAAAGCTCAATTTTTTCGGCATAAGTTATGTTTACATTATGTCCATATGAATATCATTATACAGGAATGTCATTTAGGTGGGCAGGGGAGTCGATTGCTATCATCGGTTTCGAGAAATAATTAGGCTACTGGTTGTTATTGCTTTACCAAAAGAAAAATTACAACTGTCCTTATAATACAAATATTTTACATTTGAGAATTAAAAGACGATTTTCTTTTAGGCTAAATGTGTGGTTAAAATTCACATGAAAATTGGAGAAACTGCTTCAGGCAATCTGACCCCCGCCCCCAAGCACAAACTGAAGTGACGCCCCTGTCATTATATACAGTTTTCTTATTACAAACGCTTGCAAGCAACGTATTATCCTTTTCGTCAAAAATAAGGAATGCTATATTCTGGATGAGCAGCGTAAGGCAGCTTGATTATTACAAACATTAAATGCTTTCCCTTGAGGTCTGCTGGCAAAGTTTCTTCAGCTGTGACAATATGTGTATTGTTACGCACGGGGTTCTGTTAGCTTGGTTCTCTAACGTATACCCTATTCGAAGCTAGGTCAACTCGCCGTACGAACATTAGGTGCGGGCTCAGATGTTAGAGGTAACTAAGACGTAGTAAACGATATAGCCAAACGGAGCCAAAACTAACGTGATGCAGCCCTTCTGTAGTATCAAGCACAACAACGAAGATCGAAAGCCGAAAAGATCAGAAGAGTGGATTGACCCTAGCGACTACTTAGCCAATCATCTACCGCCGTCGAATTTGTGAACTTCGGAGGCATATGGAGCAAGACGTGCATTACTATTCTCTCTGATATACACAACTTGCAAACACATGCCACAAAAGCAGCAGCTAGCTTTTCCTCACCATGCTGTAGTAATTATCCTTATAATCTTTTACAAAGCTAACATGGATTGGGTCTCTGTGTTTACGAGGGCAGTCCCAGAAGTACCCGACATGACGTATAGATAGCGGTTATTGTTTCAAACAAATGACTGGTAGAAAGTACCACTCTTATAAAGCTTAAGTCTTAAGTTTGACGATGCTACCTTGTTTAGTAATTATTTGAACACACTCAGCGAATTTGTAAACATGGATAAAACTGGTCATCGTTATGTGATACAATACTTTCATTTGAAAGGTCTCAGTCCAACTAATATTAAAGCTGACCTAGATTCTACTCTGGGGGAGTCTGCTCCTTCGTTTACAACAGTAAAATATTGGGTGGCAGAGTTTAAGCGAGGTCGTACGAGTTGCCAAAACGAACAAAGCAGTGGTCGACCAAATGAGGTGACCTCGCTAGAAATTGTGAAGAAAATCCACAAAAATTTGATGACCGTTGACTGAAAGCGCGCGAGCTAGCAGACATCGTAGGCATTTCAAAAAGTGCTGTACATTGCATACTGACTGAAAATTTGGATATGAGAAAGCTGTGCGCAAGATGGGTGCCACGTTTACTCACAATGGAACAAAAACAGAACGTGAGGATGTTTCAGTCGAGTGTTTGGCGATGTTTCGCTGCAATAAAACCGAGTTTTTGCGTCGATTCATAACCATGGATGAAATATGGGTCCATCTCTTCACACCTGAGACGAAGGAACAGTCAAAACAGCGGATTGAAAGGGGTGAATCGGCTCCAAAGAAGGCAAAGACAGTTCCATCTGCAGGCAAGATCATGGCGTCAGTTTCTTGGGATGCGCGTGGGATAATTTTCATTTATTATCTTCAAAAAGGAAAAGCAATCAATGGCGAGTATCATGCAAACTTACTGCAGCGTTTGAATAATGAAATCAAGCAAAAACGGCTGCATTTAGCGAAAAAGAAAGTTCTGTTTCATCAAGACAATGCACCTGTTCACACATCCATTATCGCCATGGCCAAAATCAATGAGGTAAAGTTCAAATTGCTTCCTCATGCACCCTATTCGCCAGATTTAGACCCTCTGATTATTTTCTGTTCCCAAAGTTGAAGAAATGGCTTGGTGGTAAAAGATTTGCCAACAATGAGGAGGTGGAGTCTGCAGTTGATGGATATTTTGCAGAACTCGACGGTTCTCACTATAAACAGGGTATCGAAGCAATTGAACATCGCTGGGAAAAGTTTATCGAGCTGAAAGACTATGTAGAGAATTAAAGATGTTTTTCTCCCAAACGTTTTTGCGATTTCTTTGTTAGGAGTGGGGAGCTTCGGGGACAGCCCTCGTACCTATAAAAGTATCATAGTTGTCCAATAGTTGCATAACACACTAGAGAGATTTTGTAACATTTCATTCAATAAGGAATTGAGGGGGATTATGAGGTGCAGAGACCCATACTAATATAATTCGGCTTCGGTAAAGCATTTTGAGCACAAAATTGAGATTCAGCTTTGGATTTAGGCAAATACACTCATTAATAGAGAATCAAACAGTCGTTATTAATATTTTGATAGTTTAAACAAAATAGAAATTTCAAAAATGCTTTTGAACTGGAGTAGTATGTCAAAGTAAAGTGTCTAGAAGTCGGTTTCACAGAATCGAGGAAAAATTCAGATCTCTTATGCTTCCCCCCTCTCCCTAGATTCCGTAAAACACTCCACGGAGATATGTGGTGTAACGAATGTTATGTACTGTTTCCAAATTAAAAATAGTGTAGAAGATGGAATTTCACGCTTCAGCAGCTATTTTTCGTAGTGCATATTTACCACACACCAGGAAAAATATAATATTGGAACTTTTTGGGATTACAAACAGAATAATGCTTCTCAACAATATACATATACAAACTATAACAATACTTGCTACTCAGCCCAGAGTTTCCGGTTTCAATTACAGTCTGGGGCGAGGAATTTTTCTTTTATCTGCACCATTCCCTATCTCTGCAGAGTCTGAAAGTATGAATGTGGGAGTGAATGTATGCTTAATACTAACTAAAAAAGTTAATAAAATTTACGTTAAGGAAATCTTTTTTTAAAAGTTTCTCAAATCTTAAAAAAAAAGATTGATTCATGCTTCTGTAGCGTTGTAGAGCGCTGTTGCCTGTGATGCAAAGGTACCAGCGTTCGATTTGACGGGTAGCAGATCATGGTGTCCCACTCGCTTACTTTAGTCAGCCCATGATGTGCTGTGGACGGAGGGGGAAGGTGCAGCGGCCGTACGTTAGGCCTTGGCCCGCTCGGTCTGTAAAGAAGTTAAAAGCAGTGTGCATATATTGGTCAGTATACTAAATTATCTAAGTTGTGACATTGTATACACTGTTTTTTTTTTAATTTTTTTTTTGCCTTACCACAGCGAAGAGAGCTCAATGGAACATTACGTAAAAGTCTCAGTTGTGGAATTTTACGAGCTCTTTTTTGATGTTTTATTTTTTATCCCGACCTGATTGTCATGTTACACAGTCTGGGAGTTGCCATAGCAACGCTGTGTACAATCTCGTTAGTGAAATACATGAATATTCAGATGCCTGGCCCTTCACCTCGTGTGGTCATTAGCGATAATGGAATTCCTCAGTCAGTAGTCGTTCAGAACCTGGGCTATGAGTTCAACATGTGGCTGGTCAGCAAGACTGGCACCGTCCATTAAGGAACAGCTCAACTCTTTAACGAACCTGTTTTTTTATTGAAGCACACGGAGATTAAATAACATTTCCTAGTTCTGAAAGCATCATCATTTAGTAAAGAGTCTGGTTAAGCATTCCACTGCTCAGGGGTTTGAATGAACATGCCTGTAGTTACGCAGCGATGTAGGAGTTGTGAGCCACGTGAGTGGAATAGCGTTCATTTGTTGTAATGCCTACCTCAGAATACTCCATATTTATTATTATCATCATAGTACAGTGAAATTCTTCATATTATTATTATTACTATTAGTATTATTACAGTTTTAGTCGTGGATAAATACCTGATGTTAGCGGGCATGATGGGGCTCCGAGTCGAAGTTCGCAATCTTACAGGTTTTGTTTGTATGACAGATTCTCACACAAACAATGAAGGAATCGAATAAAGGAAATCTGTATATTTCTCTCATAAAATGTTGTGGAAAAAAAATCCTGATGTGTTACACTCACATGACTTTCTCTATTCTTGTACAAACTATTTTTACAAACTCTTATTCTCCATCCATTTCATATTAATCGAGATAAGCAAAGAGAATTACATTTTACACATATCGACCAGTTCTAAAAATATTTGACTATCGCTTAAGGCCTACTATGTTCCCCTTGTTTTGTATTTACTAGGGCAATATAAGCACAGACATATCTCTTAATAGCTGGTTGCTATGTGCAGCACCATTCTCTTTGCCACAGATTAATACTCTTTGCATATCCAAGACAAAAAAAAATGAACAACGAATTCCCATTTGAGAAAATAAGTATTGAAAAATTTAAGGGAATAACAAGCAATATTTCGAAAATGGTTCACTCAATAAAAAAAATGTATATGACATAAATTGTGTATTTTAACGCGATCTACATTTTTTGTGTAGTAAAATTTTGTCTATCTCTTATGGTTTACCAGTTATGCAAAAGTCGTTCACAATGAAGAATACTTTTGGAGACATTCCCAGAAAATTCGAGATATACATTTCATTTGTCATGAAAATATCTTAAACATATGATATTTTAATCAAAATCGTTAGAGCCATTTTTGAGAAAATTAAAATTTTCGAAAAATGTTCCATGTAAAAGGTAATCTGGGGTAGGAGGATTTTCTTGAAAACCTTCGTGTCGCATCGCTGGAAGATACTGAACCTAAATACCAAGTTTGGTGTTTATGCGACTGTTCGTTTCTGAGTTATGCTGTTCACACACAGACAGACACACACAGACACACACACACACACACAGACACACACACACACACACACGGACATGTTTCCAAACATGCTTTTTTTTGGATTCGGGGGGTCTCAAAACACGTATTTTTTTTTGTGAAATCTCGGTATCGAATTTTTGGGTGGAATGCAATGCTTCCCCTACTTACTATAAGTA
Organism: Deroplatys truncata; assembly: GCA_030765065.1. NCBI lineage: Eukaryota > Metazoa > Arthropoda > Insecta > Mantodea > Mantidae > Deroplatys > Deroplatys truncata. The sequence continues at coordinate 49,034,864 of CM060975.1, read as the reverse complement.
GTAGAGAAAGTAAAAATCGATATCACCAAAAGCATTGGGTTACTGGCTGATGGTGTTGGTAACTCGAACTGTATAGGTTTTAACGTGGTTATACCGTTTTATCATGAATCGCACTTAGATTCACTCCTACGTTCATCTGGGTTTGAAAATCCATAACTGGGCCACAAAGGCAGTTTTTTACTATTTTGTTTAATGATTCTAATATATTTCAATAGGCTGAATATTTATAGAGATAAACAAAATAGTTGTTACTAATGTTCGTGTACATAAGCTGGTTAGGGACACGATTCTGTATCATTTATGTTATTTAATGTTAAGGGAGCCGGTATAGTTCCGAGAACATAGCAGGTATACGTTTATCTAATCTTAAGCGTATTACGTTTTAACTTTTATGAAGACCCCAGAAAAAACATTTTTGCTGTCCATTTAGAAGAAATCACTTGAAGATACATATAATTCTCTCTCTTTCATGACATGTAAAAGAACCTCAAGCCTGATTAAGAGGCCTCTTAGCAAATTTTCCAATCCTTCACGCCCAATATAGAATGGGAGCTAAGGAACATAATAGTTAAAGAGCGTCCATAAATGAAACTCAATTTAAGTAATTTAATTTTTCTCTTTCACACACATATACAAAGAGAGGGAGAGGGGGGAAAAGATTGCATGCATGCATTTAATGTAATGTGTGGGAGATATGGTTTCTATTATAAAGCAATTCTGGAAACTTGAGAGCAAGTTTGCGCAGCCGAAAACAGTTCGAGGGGAAGCAACGAAGCTGCACTGTTTCTTCAAATCCCTTTCACTGTGCTCGTTAGAGAGATGTCTTCCACTCCCATGTCATTGGACCAGGAATCCCTACACTGAGGTCCTCAGAAAATACTTTAGTTACTTCCTCTGTCAAGACTCCAGAACTAGAGGGTAACTAAAGAAGAAAACAAAAAGAAGAGAATTAATTTTAACAAGGAAACAGCAAATAAATAATTTTCTTGAATATAGTATATAGGCTGTAACAAACTGATTTTGGATCTATAGGAAACATTTGCTCATTTTACTTTCTCTGCCATCTACCTATAAGTTGAGATATTGCATTCCATCAAACAATTCGATGTAGAGATTTCACCAGAAATGCACATTTTGAGGTCACCGAATAAAACATGTAAGAGAAACTTCCATATGTGTGAACAGCATAACTAAAAAAGGAAATTTCGGTACATAGCAAACTGGATATTTAAGATAAAAATTTTCAAGGATGCAACACATAGGTCTTCAAGAAACCTCCCACTCTAACGTATCCTTTACATAGGAGGTTTTTCATTAATTTTGATTTTCTCAAAAATAACTAACGATTTTGATTAAAATATCACAAGTTTGAGGTATTTGCATTACAAATAAAAATAATATATCTATTGAATTTTCTGCGAATACTCAGCGAAGTCCTTTTCATACTTTTGTTGGTTAAACCATAAGATACTGTGACGTAGCTATGGGCCTCAATTATCGTGAAGGCACCGCCGATTGACTTGTTGAAGAGATATGGAGAGATAAGTAAACAGAGTAGCACTGTCGCCCAAATAAACACGAAGCGCTATCGAGAGATAACCAGATCCTTCTGGAAGCTTCTTTCTCCCCGCCTCCCTTGAACATTGTAGAATTATTTCGAAAACTCCAGCGTGCTCGCGAGTGAGTTAATGAGTGTATTTCTGTTGCGACGTTAAATGCTGTTCTACGAGTGAGGTTGTAACGATAGCTGTTAGCTACGATCAGTGCTGATACTGCGAGAGATTAGAGAAGTATTGTGTTTGACACCCCGGGACGGAAGAGTGTCACACTAAAAAAGTGAAATGACAGTGAAACTGAACTAAAGCATATCAGTGAAGTTACAGTAAAATTGGACAAAGTTCAATATAGACAAAAACTTGTTAAGATACAGTGCACAATTTGATACAATTTGTGTCAAATAAAAGTATTGTTATTCTGAGATATTCGTTGTTATTGGTTCGAATTTTCAAATCTTAAATGTTTTGAAGTGCCAAGTTCCATTCGTTTGTTTTGCATGGTTGTGCAAAAAGTATGGAACGACCCACTCTTTAAACACTAGCGCTACAGCCTCCTCTATTCTCCCTGTACCTGCAACGAAGTGTGTAATGAAATTATTTCTGCAAAGGCTTATCTCAATTAACATGAAGCAAATAGAAAATTAAGCTGTAGAAGAATGGGTAGAGAATGTCGTGATAATGTAACACCTAAGGTTTTTCTCATGATATTATGAATGAGGTAATTTAACTCCGTCTTGTACGGGTATTTTCACATGGCTCTTGTATCGTATCCCAACGCTTACAGGTTTTGCTTTTGGACGTGTAATTGTTAATTTTCTGTACTCATTTTCTTCTTGGTTAAATGTATGTCAGCAGTATCAAAGTAAAACTTGATTTTCACTCACATGTAAGTGGTAATGTGAATTCAAAACAGAGACCCCGACGACGCATTGTATTACGGTAAAAAAGTTAATAAAGAGTTGTGTTGTTCGTTGCCTCGTTTGATGAACCTGATGAAAAACTCGACAGAGGAAAGCGCTGTGGGTGTTGATTATGCAACGTCGGTGGGCGGATTGTGTTTCCACGGAAACTCGAAAATAAAGTTTATAGCGCCAGCTAGGCGGCCGTTGCCAAGTGGGAATTGTAATTGCTAATAATAAACTTACGTTCAAGTAACACAATCGCATACCAGTGGATGAAATTACACTTGTCTGGTGTCGAACTCACACGGTACTTAGGTGCTCAAGTGCGGTGACCGTGTAGTTTTCAGGCTCCGTAGAAAGCGGAAGTAAGGTTGCCTCTTGCAGTCAGGGCAAGTCATAGGTTCCAGTTGCTCTTCCGTAAAATTGATCGCACACGTGCATGTAAAGTTGTAAACTACAGAAGGTAATATCGACAAAGCTTTACATATTGCGAGATATTTTGATTTTAGACTAGTTGGAAAAGAATTTGCGATCTGTTACGTTCTCTGCCACTTACATATAATTAGGTAGAGGAAGCATTATATACCACACAAAAGTTCCATGTCGAAACTTCATTGGAAATACAGGTTTTGAGGTCCACCGAATCCAAAAAGAGTACCTTTCGAGAAATGAGAGAGCAGCATAAATCAGAAACGAAATGTCAAATATCAAGCTAGGTATTTAAAGTGCAGCACCTTCAAGCGTACGACACGAACATTTTCCAGAAAATCCGCTCAACCAAATTATCCTTTACATAGAAAATTTTCCGTTATATTTTGTTTCCCCAAAAATGGTTCTTACCACTTCGGTTAAAGTACCACGAGTTTAGGATATTTGCACGGAAAAAAGCATATATTGAATTTTCTGCAAATAGCCCACGAAGTTTCTTTGGATTGCATTTTCTGTAATTAGGGAATCAAAAGAAATAGACAAAAGATTACCGAACGGAAAACGTAAAACTCATTAAAGTACCTCACAATTTGTGTTAACTCTTTTTCCTAGCGTTAGCCGTTTTCGAAATATTCCCTGTTGCAAGTTTACACTTTTCTCAAGTGAGAGATCATTTAACAGGCAGGCTTGAAAAGTTTGCAACACCGTTTTACTTCTTTCCATCACAAGAACATATTACCAGGGATAAACTTGTTTCGAAATGAAATTGAGTTTTATTTATGGACGCTCTTTAACTACTATGGTTTTTAGCGTCCCATTCTATATTGGGCGTGAAAGACCGGTAATTTTGCTCAGAGGTCTCTTTATCAGGCTTGAGGTTCTTTTACGTGCCGTAAATCTACGACACGGGACCACCGGCTTTACTTCCCTTCCGAAGGATTTTTACGGCCGAAAAAATCCATCGCCCTCCGCCGGGTTTGAATCCGCGACCTTGGGAACTAGAGGCTAGCACGGTACCACTAGTCCACGGAGGACGACGAAAACTTGTTTCCGCATGTTACAAACATGTAACTAAACACTTCTTGCGTATTTTGAAATTATTCTTAAGCAAAAATATCTATTTAACATGGATAGAAGATTCAATTTTCGTATGAATAGTATAGGGTGTACCGTTGCGATTTTTTTTTTGTTCGAAGTTGAACTCTCCAACCGATTATGTCATATCAGACTATGAATCAATAAATGAATGAATGAATGAATGAATGAAATGGGTGAAATGTTGTTCAAACGAGTCTGGTGTCCCTAGAGCCCCCGACATTCGTCTTTTCACTATAAGGGAAAATCCTGAGAAAAAAAAACCCTTATAAGGTAGCTCGCCCTAATCGAAATTCGAACTCGGGACCTCTTAAATGTGAGGCAGACACGCTACCCCTACACTAAGGTGATGGGCTAATTGCGAATTTGTCAGTAGTGTGAATGCTTCATATTAGACCATCTCCATTTGGGCGACTTCACTGGAATTTTGTTGCCGCCAAATTATTGAGAGAGGCCCATTTCTCTTGACGCAAATAGGCCTCTCTCTTTATCTCCTTTGAGATAAAATGAAGGAAGGCGCTCATTTGAATGACAAGCTCCTTTGTCAAGCTTTAGTACTTCATAAATGTACCGCTCCTTTAACCTGGTAGGTCATATTGGACGATGAATAAGTGAAATTTGCTCAAATGAATCCGGGGTCCATAGAGCTTAAAGGTACCCGACATCCGTTTTCTCAGGATAAGGGAAAAGGCCAGAAAAACCGTATCCGTGTAACTCACCCTAACCGAAATTCGAACTCGGGACCGCTTGAATGCGATGCAGACTCACTACCCCCACACCACAGGGCCGGGGTACTTATCTTGAACGACTAATGATGAGTGTGAATCAGTGAAGCAGTTCGCAGGAATGAACTCATTTAAGCACAGACTTATAATTATATTACAGTGCTTTAATATTATATTGCATTATAAGTTATGTCAAACTGCACCTTTGATTGTCCTTTCTGAAGCGAGCTTCTGCGTCATTTAGAGAATAATAAATTACTGAAAAAAATGTTGCCTCCATCTTTAGAGAATTTTAAATATAGGCAATAAGTATAGATTTATTGGCAGCTAGACCCAGTGCTGCTTTTTACTGTAGAATAATATTGTTTCTAACGGACTAGTAATTTACTATTACACTAATTAATCAAATAAAAATTAGGTAAATGATTATAAAATAAAATTTTAAGCTATTTTTTTACTGAAATTTGTTAATGCATTGTTTTCGATAACTTTTTTTACTTTCTCTACTACGTATAGTAAGTAGGGGAAGTATTGTATTCCACCCAAAAATTCGATACCGAGATTTCACCGGAAATATATGTTTCGAGGGCCCCTGAATCCAAAAAAAGCATTTTTGGAAACATGTCCGTCTGTGTGTCTGTGAACAGCGTAACTCATAAACGCAGTCGGATAAACACCAAACTTGGTATTTAGGTTCAGTATCTTCCAGAGATGCGACACAAAGGTTTTCAAGAAAATCCCCCACCCCAGACTACCCTTTACATGGAACATTTTTCGAAAATTTTAATTTTCTCAAAAATGGCTCTAACGATTTTTATTTTAATATATGTTCAAGATATTTTCATGACAAATGAAATGTATATCTCGAATTTTCTGGGAATGTGTCCAAAAGTATACTTCATCGTGAACGACTTTTGCATAACTGGTAAACCATAAGAGATAGACAAAATTTTACTGCACAAAAAATGTAGATCGCGTTAAAATATACAATTTATGTCGTATACATTTTTTTTGTAGAGTGAACCATTTTCGAGATATTGCTTGTTATTCCCTTAAATTTTCCAATACTTATACTTTTTCTCAAATTCGTTATTCATTTTTTTTATGTCCTGGACATGCAAAGAGATTGGAATGCGCCACATAGCAACCAACGCTTAAAAGATTTGACTATCGTTTAAAACCTACCATACTCCCCTTGCATCTACTAGAAAATTAGCAATAAGATTGACATCTCGATTAACATGAAGCATATGGAGAATAAACGTTTGTAAAAATAGTTTGTACAAGAGTAGAGAAGGTCATGTGAGTGTAGCACATCAATTTTTTTTTTTTTTTTTTTTTTTTTTTTTTTTTTTTTTTTTGCAATCTCCTACAAAATATCTACGTATGCATATAAGTAATGCATTGTAACTCGAGCAGTTATCATCTGCACCACAGTGTTCCGTTGCGTTGGAAAAACCGGACTATAGTTTCCTTCTGAATCTCGGGCGATGCAAACCTGCGCCGCAGTAATACACCAGAGCGATGCTAGTGAAGTAACATATACACACTATAGCTGTGTTGGGGGCGGGGGTTGTTCACCACCGATTCAGACTTTGACATTGAGTTAACGGGTCTAAATATCTGCATAGTATGACTCTTCAACCACATCCATTAAACGAAACCTCAAAACGCTTGCAAGCTCATGCAAATCAGTCTGTTTTGCCAAATAAGAAGACATGGAAGTTAGAGAGGTCATCAGCTTATCTGAGATAACGACATTTCTAAAGCCATAAATTTCTGTACATGTGTCTACTTTAAACTTTAATTAAGAGGAGTCCATGATATCAATTTCATTAAAAATTAGGCGCTGTTGTATTAAGCTAACTCCATCTGGAATGAATGAATTGAAACTTGGTGAAATACTGTAAGCCAGAACATTTATTATAAAAGGGGCAAACCAGAAAGAAACGCTCGGGCACGCTTGTGCAACATTATAGCCATACCACTCTTAAATGTATAATATCGTATACTAAATGTGATGCAGTAATTCGTATCACAAATTACTTAAATGTAAATAATGATTGTAATATGAATATGCATTTTTATGTGACATTGATTTCAGATGTTTATTGATTGTAAATATTGTTGGGAAGTAAGTTTATAGGGGCTTACTGAAACTGTCAATAATAGCGCGCAATAATGCAGAGAGGGGGGTGAGCTGTTTATCATTATTGGAAACGAGGAAGTTACGTAATGTTGGCGCGTTTTTCGGTAGAAACTTCTGGAATGTTTCCCTAGAGCATATGTATTCATAATTTTCATTGGATATTAAAATAGACGCTAATGTTGGCGCGTTTTATTAGCCAATTGCAGTTCAGTTATAATCTTTAGGCATATCAGGGAGTGGGTGTATATAAAGCCAAGTCAGAGGTAGATCGCGGGCAGTTCATCGAAAATCTCAATACATTACACGTCGCCTTCAGTTGCTCAGTTCATCAAAATATTTGTATGAGATACGTCGGCTATAGATTCACAAGTTACGAAAATCTAAAGTATTATAAAGTTAATTATACACAAAGTTGAAGTATGCGAATTAAGAGTGATTAGTAATGAAGTTATTAAAACAGTTTCAGTTTGGCGAGTGTTAAGATCAATGTATAAATGTGATAGTTAACGTGTTCGACAATAAATGTGTAAAACAAATTTCTTCATCAGTGTTATATTTGGATAAAAGATTCCTTTCCGTTTACACAACCCTGATCAAGACACATGTTCGACCCAAGATAAGATAATAGCTACCGGAGGACAGTAAACAAAACTTAAAATTCTTTCAAACACTAATACTACCACAAATTGCTAACACTAGATGGAGCTACAAACCGAACAAATGAATGACGTCACAAGATGGCTTCAACACCGATGTAAACAAACATTATAAGTAATACCGTCGCAAATTGGCTACCACAACGTGGGGCTACAATAATGTTAAATAACTAACAAATACACTCGCAAATTGGCTCCCATACGTGGGGCAGTTAAAATTATGTAACCAAACAAAACAAAAGCAACACAACATAAGATCTTCAAGTTCTAATAATTTACGTACAATAATATTACGTAAACATTAAGTTACTTCAGATGTTATAAGCTTCGTGCAGAAATACACTTCCCAAGAAGATAAAAAGGTACAAACCACGATATGAAGGGCTTGTGCTAGCCTAGAAAACGTTATCCAAATGTATCGTGAGATAACATAATAGTCTTTTTGCCCTTTATCTTCAGAACATTAATGATGGAGCACATTTTTACCTTCTCTGCCACCTACTTATGGTAGGTAACAAGAAGTATTGTATTCCACCGAAAAATAACATTTTTAAAAAACATGGCCAAGAGATGGAGAAAGAGAGTGAGAGTGAGATCAGCATTTTCCAAGGATACGACAGCACCTCCCTACCCCATACTACCCTTTGTCGGTTCTTTTTTGTACAAAAACGCCTGTAACTATTTTGATTAAAACATGTTTGATATATTGACAGACATAAAAGTGTATCTTATATTTTCCACGAATGCCCTGGGAATTTCCCTGCCCCCTCTTTTTGCCTGAATTTTGTTATTACAAGGAAATCTTAAACACGTACTACACGAATAACGTAGATTATTAAAATACACAATTTGTGCCAAATAAATGTTTTCGTTGCATTAGCCGTTTTCTAAATATTCCATATTGCAGGATTGAAGGCTTCCTAAGTGTCACCTAACTGACATGCTTAATAGTTTGCGATTCTGGCGTGTTACCACGAATAAACACTTGAATATCGTTTCCGCATGTTGAAACGTTTATGCTTAATTTGAAGCAATTCGTAGGTAATAGTATGTCATGAGTACGTAGGGAGGGTAGAAAATATTGTTTTATACAAATAGTATAAGCTATAATGAGTATACAAAAATTTGTCTTGAAGAAAGTCAAATGAATGTTATGGGTAATGCAATATATCAGATTTTTACCAAGTAAAACATCTTTAATAACATTTGTTTCTACATACTTCATTAACTATTTTGACTTGTTAAACGGAGTAGTCCCCGTATGCCACACAAACTAAATACATTGTTACTGATGTTTCGTTTGGCTAGCAATGTACTTAACCAAAAATTAAATTGAATTTTATTTATGCACACTCTTTTATCTACTATAGTTCTTACCGTCCCTATATTGGGCGTGAAATACCGGAAATTTTGCTCAGGGCCCTCTTTATCAGGCTTGAGGTTCTTTTACGTGCCGTAAATCTACGATACAGGATTACTTCCCTTCAGAAAGAGCCATGCTAAGGATTTTTACGCCTGAAAAAGAAAAAGAAAATACATCGCCTTCCGCCGGGTTTGAACTCGCGACCTCGGGAACTATAGGCTAGCTTGGTACCCTTAGACCACGGTGGATAACAAGGTACTTAACGGTTAAGTCCATATCGTTGATGGAATGTCGAGTCGTAGAAAGGAATTTATACCGTAACTAAATTCAGACGAAGAAAAGGGTGATAATTAAACAATGACAGACAGAAGAAATAAACCGATATTTCTTGATTTGTTATTGATCACAGTACCGTATATGGCGGGTGATTGTAAGAATGCGGCAGCCCAGACATCGTGTGCTTGCCCATTAAGGCAGATGTCAAGTGATGGAAGCTGCCAGGAACAACAGCTGTTGCTCAGATTCATTCTAACTGCATTTCTTGACGAGGTCACGCGTTTCCAGTTTAGAACGCTGGAGCAAAACCGTTTCCACTCAGTCAAGACGAAGTCAAACAGATCTCGAGAAATTGCTGCATCACTCCAGAGGAAACACCCGCTTTCCACTAGACATGGGGCTTGAAAAGAAGTTTCAGTGCTCAGCTGTGTCGTCAGAAATGCACCCTCAAAATTTCAGAACCAAACACTACAATGCAATATAAAAATAAAATTACTAAGAAAGTATTTTTATTTTGGAACATAGAAGAGTTATCCACCCTCCAGTTGGTCTCGACCCATAGCACTGCACAGAAGCGTTAAGGTGAATTCTATAAATGTATATATTGCATTTGTTATGTTTTACCTTGAGTTATGAAAATTTATAGGGGTGATGTTATACAATTTGGTGTTTGTAAGTGAAGCGGTTTCAAAATTCTAATCTTTCTAATAGGTACAAAGCCCATAATTGATTTTTGGGCCGTTTATGATTTTTCACCTATCGGTTGCCATACGCAGATGTTAACTGAGGTCATAGCGTATTAACCAATACTGTTCGCGTGTAAAGATCAATTGGTGTTTTCTTACAGTTTAGAGTGAAGGTCTACACGGAGCCGAAGTTCCCCTCCTATGCCAGCCGACTGGCTCCTTTCCGTGGGTTTTTTTCCATTAGGTCAATACCTGATTTCTTAAAAAGCTTCCCTCCGTTTCGCAGGGACGGAAGACGATACATCATTTAAGTGCGTCAACCCCAAAGAGAAAGACTACCGAGAATCTTGCACGTCATCTCCCTTTCTCCAGACTGGTACCGGAGGACATTGTGCTGTCTCACAATGCCACCTGGACATCACCGCCCAGATGTACTCGATAACCCACGAGTATCGGAAACCATTGCCTCGCCGAGTCCAACCCAATCCGAGCAGCTCCCTCACAGGAGCAACTCGGATCGTGAGAACTAGAAATACCAGAGTGCTAGGGGTAAACACCGCCCGCACCACGGCAACGCCTTCTGTGATTGCCTGTTATCTGCCGCTAGAGCCATGGTGCTGAACGATTAGCTCAACGCTCGCTAGATAACACTAGGAAAAAGCTGGTTGTAGTTGGTTTTGAGTGGCTTATCATTTTGCTCAGAAACCCTTTTTACAAGGCCTACTTTACTTACGAATAAATATCACGCGGAATCAGCGGAAAGAAGAGTTTTACAACCGAAACAAAAATCCATCGGCCTCTACCGGGTTTGAACCCCGACCAGAAAACTAGAGGCTAGCATGGTGACTACTACTCCACGGAGGAGTCTCTTTAATGGAGTGCAGTAGTTCTAAACCTGCGTTACTAAAACCTTAAGGGTACCTAGGAACTCCTTTTTAACCAAAATCGCAAAAATTATGGAGATTAAATTTTTGCACAAATGAATTCTTTAATGTGTTAGTCAAGCCTGTAAATAGGTAGGTTGTCCAACAGGCAGATGTTCAATTATTTATCTTGAGATTTAAACTCAGGTGCAACGTAAATTTAATTTGGATATCTCTTCAATAAAGTATTAAGTTTTCCTAAAACTACATTTTTTTTTAGCGTACCAAATGTTTCATTCAGGACAGTTTTCATTCCTTTTATGAGAAAATCGTAACAAATATTCAACACACCAGTACCTACAAGTAATTTGTAGATTCCTTTTGTAATACTCTGAAAATCATTTGCACAGTGGATTCATTAATTTAAGAAGCTGTTTAATTCTAGTTTTCAAATTTGCCGTAACAACACCATTATTTGTTTAGAAGGCAAAATTTAAGTAAGACCGTAAATGTATACACAGCGTTTCATTTCAGGAGCGTTCGCAACTTTTTGTGTCTTGTGTTGTGGCATTTAGTCGGCAGTTTAAAAAATAATCCTAGAAATCTGACTTTTTCTTTCTTTGTTTCTTTTCTTTTTTTCAAATTTCCATATAAACTACTTTTTAATTTTTATTAATTTCAAACAAATATAATCTAGGGATATTCGCTTAGCACTTGCTAACATTATTTGTTTAACACCTTCACTTTTTTTCTCTCTCGTAATTTAAAATATAACACATAGCTGATACGTCGCAGGTGATTCATCATATACATCATAGTACAGCGTACTATGCCGATGCACATATGATATTTAAAATAAAAACTTATGTCCTTCAGTCCAACTGTAAGAGTTAAAAATAACATTTAATCCTTTTAAGGCTTAATAAGGTAGATTAAAATAGTGGGGAATCAAAACTAGGTCCCTCATATAACAAAGGCGAGCACAAACCATTACATCACGCAGCAACTATTTGGAATGGGAATCTTATAAACACATTAACAAGGTTTCGGCCACTGTCCTGGATTCCATCACGGTTGTATTCCGCTTCTAACGGTTATAAAAATGAAATTAAAAAAGAAGCATATATATTCCTCCCGCCCGTTTGTAGTCAATTACGTATAGGTATATTTCATAACAGTATCTTTCAGCACTGGCCTCGGTTCGGAGACTCCTTTATACATATTTTACAGGTGACCACAAATTTTGTTGTAACGCTTTTGAATAAAGCATAAACGTTTAATTCCATACGTGTAGTGATTGGCCTAAGAATTAAATAAAAATATTTTCAGTGCTACTTATGCCCTTAACCAAACAGATTTCCTGCAGAATACGCCAGCTCATGAAAGCTTTTGTTGCTTTTCAGTAATCAAACGAGTAAACTCTACCAAGACGGTTCTGATAACGAAGGATATATGATGCTAATATGCAGTTGTATTTTCCTCAGCATAGAGTTATTCTCATCAGGAATTGATGCAAATCTTATTCGTATTTAGATACAGTTTCATTTATTTTACTCCAACGAGTTATCTTGAAACATAAAGCCTTAAGTTGCAATCTACAAGATTCCATTTGTAGCGCACAAAAGTCTGTTCTCATTGAATGTAATGCCGTGCAATCAACATTCAGACAGCATCTCCGCATAGTTGGCAACAAGAATCAATCGGAACTTGCTCCATCTCTCTTTCTTCAGCTATGCAGAAATTCTTGGAATCACAGATGACAGTTTCTTGGCTACTCCATATGCTGCCCTCGAGATTTGTTCGACAAGCATTAGCCAGCGCTGGAAACGCTGAAGTGCTGAAACTGTGTATTTCACTGGAGAGTTACGTAGCATTTTGGAGACATGCAGAGGTCAGCATCTAGTACTTTTGACACCCCTAAAACTGTCGAGGATGGGGCTCAAGGAAGAGAGCGAGAAAGAGTGGAATGTGGTTAGAGAGCGAAACGGCTGAATGAGTCATGGTTAAAGCCTATTTGGGAAGCTGAGGAGAGTGGGGCGAGGTGCAGCCGGATTCCAACAACATACACACCAGGGCTGCATCATTCGCTATATTATGCTGGCGTTCTGTCTGGGAAACAAGTGCGACATCTAATTTAAATCCCCCATTCCTATTTTGCATCTAGAAGGTGTGTTACTGATTTAAAAGATAACTTGCTTATAGAGAAGCGTTTACGACATAGCAGGTGTATTAGCGGAATTTGCCATAAGAACGCACATCTGTAAAAGGAAAACATCTGATGTGTTACACTCACATGACTTTCTCTACTTTTGTACAAACTATTTTTACAAACGCTTATTCTCCATCTACTTCATGTTAATCGAGATAAACATTTGCAGACTAAATCTTATTGCTAGCTTTCTTGTAGATGTAAGGGGAATATATATTTACAAGGGCAATATAGAAATACAGTAGCCTTTAAGCACATACATATCTCTTAATAGCTGGTTGCTATGTGCAACACCATTCTCTTTGCCACAGATTAATACTCTTTGCATATCCAAGACAAAAAAATGAATAACGAATTCCCATTTGAGAAAATAAGTATTGAAAATTTTAAGGAATAACAAGCAATACCTCGAAAATGGTTCACTCAAAAACAAAAAATGTAGACATAAATTGTGTATTTTAACGCGATCTACATTTGTTGTGTAGTAAAATTTTGTTTATCTCTTATGGTTTACCAGTTTACTAAAGGTTTACCACAATGAAGAATACTTTTGGAGACATTCCCAGAAAATTCAAGATATACATTTTATTTGGCATGAAAATATCTTAAACATATGATATTTTAATCAAAATCGTTAGAGCCATTTTTGAGAAAATTAAAATTTTCGAAAAAGTTCCATGTAAAGGGTAATCTGGGGTGGGGGAATTTTCTTGAAAACCTTTGTGTCGCATCTCTGGAAGATACTGAACCTAAATACCAAGTTTGGTGTTTATCCGACTGTTCGTTTCTGAGTTATGCTGTTCACACACAGACACACACACACACACACACACACACACACACACACACAGACATGTTTCCAAAAATGCTTCTTTTTTTGGATTCAGGGGGTCTCAAAACATATATTTCCGGTGAAATCTCGGTATCGAATTTTTGGGTGGAATACAATACTTCCCCTACTTGCTATACGTAGTAGAGAAAGTAAAAACCCATACACTACCATTTTAAACTTAAGAAGGCTATTCTAAAAAGCTGTTTGAAAACGTGAGGGTTATTAAGTTACGTTACACCTAAACAGTCAATGAATGTCAACCACGAAGGTGATATTTCGTTGCCAATTTTCGGAATGATGATCATGAAATTTCTATGGTCGACTAATATACAAAAGTTTTATCTTGAGGCCTTTGGTTGAGACTCCTTTGACTTCTATGTTTGTCAGTCAGTCAATTAAACTGTCATAATTTTCTATCCATAAGCAGTTACTCTAGACTTACTCTCCTCTCCTTTCATTATTTCCTCCAGTGCATGTTTTAGCAAGCAGTTTCTTAAACATCTTGCGTTCCAGTCAGAGTTTTTTCCCTTTTCTTGATCTATTCTTTCTTCTCTGTTTCTAAATCAGCGTTATTCCTGTCTGTCCATTTCGCACGTTCCATTCCTCTATTTATCCACAATGTCAAATGCATCCGTGTTTCTCCCCCACTTCGCCTCAACGTCAAATTTTTCAGATCTAATCCTTGGTGTATTTCAGGAAAGGTACTGTAATCTCTTCATTAGTTATTTCTTGAAAGGTTCGCGGAAAACGTTTCATTTTTGTTAAAGGGTTCGTTGATATTGCTTCTCCCTGACATGTTACTTCCCACGTATGTAAAACTGGTAGCTCATTTATGTATTCTCGAATTCGCCAATTTATCGTGTTTGCTTTTCTTCCAGTAGTATTATATCTTAATTCCTCTACTTCTCACTTTAGCCATTTAACTTCAGCACGTTCCTCTCTGTGTTAGCAGTGCCATCATCTTCCTTTTATACTCTCCCCTCCCTTATTCTGGAAACAATCTTCACCAAATTCAAGAAGAAGCGGAACAGGATGGTGATAAGGGGCATCACTCTCGCAAGCCTCTCCCTTGTATTTTCTTCTTGACAAACCTTCTCTTGACCAAACATGATTAGTTGTTCCATGCAGAAGCTACGAAGCCTTTTCTATATTCAGTCCTCACTAATTTTACTCAGAATCTTTCTAAAATGTTTCCAATCAATTCTTTCATATGCCTTGTAGAAATTCTCACAAGTCACACACTTTATTTTATGTATCTTGGCGTAACGATCACCGATTGTTCATAGCATTCCAGTTACACCCCAAGTGCCTTTTGGCATTTCTAAGCCGAAATTTCTAGTTGTCTTCGGGTCTTAGAGCTTAGGCAGATTCTCTGTAGAACCTCCACCGATTGAGAGACCAGGCTAACAGTACGGAAAGCAGTGCATTTCTTGGTGAAATACAGGCAGTTTCTTGGATTAAAAATAATAGCAACGTTTTATTTTGGTAATCAAAAGAAGAAATCATCTCAGGAAGAGATGACATTGTAGGGAAAAATAGGGTGTTCCTTGATAAGTACCTGGAAAAGGCAGAATCGTTCACTTATGTAACTGGAAAACTGAACCTTCCGTTTTTAAATCAGAGAAGAAAGCTGTTTTAAAATTATGAACTGTCCCTTAAATCAATGATGTGTGGCTAGAAAAGTGGAAGCATACTGCCTCTTCAGAGACCTTGTTTATTCATCAAAATAACAAGACATTCGAAAGAAATAGTAATTTTTTACGTCAAAGCTGTCTGTTACAGCTGGCCCCTCCTCTAATCCAATACTCGACTTTGAGGGCAGCATCAAAATGAAGTTTATCTGCTATGCAGATTGAAAATGGCAAATTTATTACTTCTTGACCAGATGGTTGTCGCGATCCAACTGTAATGTGGATATGAACAGCGTGTATCCCATAAGACTCAACTGCAGGCGACCGTTTTCCTGTACTCCCTAACCCTGATAATGCAAATGTTGATTGCTTTGAGCAACTGTAAATGAAACAAGTTCTCCGAATCTGATCTTATCACTTTACTAACTCTTATCTATTGGAGATACTTAAATTTCAGTTAAGTTTGATGTCAAATCACCTGGTTACGACAGCAAGATATTCTAATAGCCCAGCATAGTTGCAAAATATATTTTGGCTAGGACTTAAAACGTATATTGAAAATATATTGTTTAGTTCTTTCAGACCCGATTTGAATTTTGACCAAAGAAAAGCTTTTCAAACTTGACAGCATGTCTCAAACACTATTGCAATTAAAGGTTTTGTTAGTTTAATTTTTATATTTTTACGGTGTCTGTGGTAAAGAACGGGGTGGGTCCACATAAAATGAACGGCGATTTGCTAGTGGGGATGTTGACTGGACTTGGAGCACTAAGGTGACACTCAAGTATTCTATTTACACCAAAACACGAAATATATGAAAATTTTAGTTTTGTTGTATACTTATTTTAACATCAGCTAATATTATTACATTTATACAAAGCACTGACGTATGCAGTAAATGTAAAGAACTATCGAAAGTTAAAAGATTAAAGCAGCTATATTTTGGTTTGCTGCAAACAAAAATATCCTACAAATTTCAAAATTCTTTCCGTACATTTCGATATTGCTGAATTATGTTTGTAAGTGTCTAAGACTGCCATTGAATTTACAGAAAACAGTCTTATATAACGCGATTAGCTTTATACATTAAATGTGGCTCAACAAAATCTTTTGTTAGGTCATTCATTGGTACCTGCTTTTTACTACCAACATCATAATAACCAGAAAGCAACTTCATACTTAGGCGTTTTATTAACATTCATTGCTAAAATGCTAAATATGACTGGACTCTGTAGCACACGCCGCACTTATTTGCCCTTCATAAAGTCATACCTGCACTTTATTACAGCATGATGTAATACGTACATCGTAACAAGGCAATTACAGGTCTGTCCTTCCTCTTTTGTTCAGAATCCCTAGACCACGGCGAGGATGTGATCATTAATTACGATGTTTTTTGTTTATTTTTGCGCTTTACGTGGTTACACGTGTTTCCGCAAATAATGGCGGCCACAGTTGGACAATTTCAGTGTGAGAAACAACACTCGGTTGTAAGTGCAAACGAAAAATGGTTGAGAAACTCGCTTCTTACTGCATTGTGTTTTATTCTCCTGTGGTTTTTCATGTTTGATTACCTGTAGAGAAGCGGAGATTCTACAGTGTGAGCCAGAATCACACCAACAATTTTTCAGGCATGATTCGGTGATCTATATTAATCTTTCGGGATATAGAATACATTGTGGTAAACATTTTGTTAGCGAGCTGTAGGATATTAAAATTATTAAACAGCTACACATGATGAAATTCATTATTTCATAGGGAAGCCCTTTAAACACAAAGATCCTCGATACCACAACTCTAACTTTTATTCAATGCATAAAGTTCATCGGTATCTATGAAATTTGACCATACTGGCACTAAGATCTTGAAACATTCTTCTTATTCGCTGGTAGGAGTAGGTACGATTAGCTCATCTTAGGAAGAAAGTTTCTCCTGGTTACGTAATGTGCAAGCAAGCTCCAGGCGCCTCCATGCGTTCCACAGAAGACCTTGGGCTGACTTCAGCATTGGAAGATGTTGGCATTACTTCGAAGTCCTCTGCTTCTCACTATATCGAATTACAAGGCCATACTGCATGGAAAATGGATTAGAAACGGAAGAAGATTTCAGCACTGCGGCCTAGCCTAGTCCTTTTGGGCCTACTTAATCTCCGGTAGAAAGGGATGAGGACAGTGCGGACAGCCAGATTGGATGGCGACAGGCGCAGCTCATTGGGGTCCCTAACGCTCCCGTTTGAACATCCACCGGCCGCCTCTAAGATGTCCTCCCTAATCTAACAGACAGAAAAGTTATATGTCGTGGAATAAGCAATTCTCTCCTTTAAGCACATCCACCGCATACGGCGCACACCACCATCCATCACGCCTAGTCCTGCTACGAAATGGGGGAAGGAAAATTGCTGGTAGTATATAATCCAGCTCAGCATTCGCTTACCGACCTGGGGAGACCATGAAAGAAAAACCAAGTTCAAGGTGGCCGGCCCAATGATGGTCGAATGCGAGTAATAACTTTAATATACTTTCTTTGCCGAACAAATAAGCTCCAGAATGTTGCTCATCAATGGTTTTTAAAACGCCGGAGACATTTTTAATGCACGTCCTCAAAATCCGAGAAATGTCCGCCATTATCTTTCGTTTCACGGACAGAAAAAAAGCACCGTTTGGTAACGTGTGAAACTCCAGTTAAATGTGGCGAATGTAAATCAACCTCATTTGCATCCGCCTGTGGAAATTTCCGCATTGCTTTTGGCAACTCGGCATGTTCATCAGCGAACCTGCAGGTTTCCAGACATGGTTACCGAAGTTGTACAAGAGTCGCAGAGACTCATCTCTCTTCACAAGTCTTCCCCATCGTAGTATTTCTTACCCGCGAGCCTCCTCTTCGAAGCCTTTTCTGTTCCAAGTCACCCCTCATCATGCACAACCCCTCCCTGTTCTCCAGTTCCTGTTCGATTCAGAAATTGAATACGAGGGTTGCGCTATCGCATTACATGAAGTCAGAGAAGGAATTCCAGACCAAATTGCTTCCTTTAGGCTACAGACAAAATGTAAAAACACTGGCAGTAATCACAAACATTTTTCATATCATGGTGGGTGTTTATCCTTACTCGTGAGCTCCACAAATTTGTAACGTTTGAGAAGGTAGCGAAGATATGATCGACTGGAGTTGTGCAAATGCAATATCATTTTTGTATGCTAATATGAAATGCTCCTTGACTCTACGGTTATCACATCGCTCAAAAAAAATTAATTTGAGCTTAGTATACTGATTGTGCAGGCATTTCTTAATTTTAATTAGTTCAAAAGAACAGAAAAAAAAAGGTTTGTATATACGTATGCCATTGAATTTTTCAACTTTTTCAGTGTGAGTTATGAAAATAATTACAGCTGAACTATTTAATATTTTTAACTAGTGAGCAATAATTTTTAAATTCGTAATTCCTGAAGCTTTCCTGAAATTTTCAATAAATTATAAACTATGGTCCAAGGAGCATTTTGAGTACTGAAAAATCTTGGGAAAAAATGGAGTTTTCAACGCGGTGCTTTGCTTAACTGGTACATGGCCAATTACATAGTCATTTATGTCATTAAAATTGTTGATATTAGAAAACCAATTGTGTAGCATGAAGGTGCAAGCTATAAGCATAATGCAAAAAGCAAAAAATCGAAAATGTTTACATTTTTAGCTAAAGTTCACAGATACGTTGCCTTAACCCCTCAAAACTGCCTTTTTAATGTTAATTTATCTAAATGCATACTAGAATAAATTTGTAACATATGTGATTATCAGAAAACTAATATAATACGTCATGTCGCCGTTCGATAGCATGATCCAGAGTCCTAGTGGAATGTATTTTTTCATCAGAACAGGCTCGTATTGAATTTTGTTCAATTCCTTATTATTCCTGTATGTTAAATGTACGAAAATGCAATTACTTTTTTTCTTCCGCGACTTTCTAATTCCGTTAGTAAAGGAAAGAATACGTTAGATCGTATACTAACTCGAAGCGAGTCTGGATATGGGCATTGTATGTTATTGCAACATAACTGCGTCATCCAATAAGGAACAATTGAATCAGAACTATGATTCACGGAGAAATAATCGTTTTTTAATTATCGCTCCTTCAGAAATGATAAACTCATGCAAGTTCCATCTTATTTACTTTGTCTAATCAGGTTTCTCTCTTTTTGCAGTTTAAGGTTAGACACGTTCTCATTTGTTTCTCTTGGCATTAACTCTCTGCCATACTATTAGCTTAGTAAATGCAGCTCCTGATTTTGAGCTTTCATAGGTAACTTCGCTCTTTAATATATCGCTACGAATTTATCGCTAATTTTCAAAAACACTCGTTGCGTTACTTGTAACATCAGACTTTAGAATTCTAAGACCTTGCATCGATGAAGTTTTCTGAAACTAATAATTTTTACTTTCTCTACTACGTATAGTAAGTAGGGGAAGTATTGTATTCCACCCAAAATTCGATACCGAGATTTTACCGAAAATACATGTTTTGAGACCCCCTGAATCCAAAAAAAGCATTTTTGGAAACTTGTCCGTGTGTGTGTCTGTGAACAGCATAACTCAGAAACGAACAGATAAACACCAAACTTGGTATTTAGGTTCAGTATCTTCCAGAGATGCGACACGAAGGTTTTCAAGAAAATCCCTCCACCCTAGATTACCCTTTACATAGAACATTTTTCGAAAATTTTAATTTTCTCAAAAATGGCTCTAACGATTTTGATCAAAATATCATATGTTTAAGATATTTTCATGACAAATAAAACGTATATCTCGAATTTTCTGGGAATGTCTCCAAAAGTATTCTTCATTGTGAACGACTTTTGCATAACTGGTAAAATCATAAGAGAATGTTACTGCACAAAAAATGTTGAGTGAACCATTTTCGAGATATTGCTTGTTATTCCCTTAAATTTTCCAATAGTTATACTTTTTCTCAAATTCGTTATTCTTTTTTTTTTTTTTTTTTTTTTTTTTTTAGGTCCTGGTAATGCAAAGAAAATGGAATACTCCACATAGCAACCAGCTCTTAAAATATTTGACTATCGCTGAAAGCCTACCAATTCCCCTTGCACCTACAAGAAAATTAGCAATAAGATTAACATGAAGCATATGGAGAATAAGCGTTTGTAAAAATAGTTTGTACAAGAGCAGGGAAAGTCATGTGAGTGTAACACATCAGATTTTTACTTTCTCTACTACGTATAGTAAGTAGGGGAAGTATTGCATTCCACCCAAAAATTCGATACCGAGATTTCACCGGAAATACATGTTTTGAGACCTCCTGAATCCAAAAAAAGCATTTTTGGAAACATGTCCGTGTGTGTGTCTGTGTGTCTGTGTGTCTGTGTGTGTGTGTCTGTGTGTGTGTGAACAGCATAACTCAAAAACGAACAGTCGGATAAACACCAAACTTGGTATTTAGGTTCAGTATCTTCCAGAGATGCGACACGAAGGTTTTCAAGAAAATCCCCCCACCCCAGACTACCCTTTACATGGAACATTTTTCGAAAATTTTAATTTTCTCTAAAATGGCTCTAACGATTTTGTTTAAAATATCATATGTTTAAGATAATGCCATGAGAAATGAAATGTATATCTCGAATTTTCTGGGAATGTCTCCAAAAGTATTCTTCATTGTGAACGACTTTTGCATAACTGGTAAACCATAAGAGATAGACAAAATTTTACTACACAAAAAATGTTGATCTCGTTAAAATACACAACTTATGTCATATACGTTTCTTTTGTTGAGTGAACCGTTTTCGAGATATTGCTTGCTATTCCCTTAAATTTTCCAATACTTATACTTTTTCTCAAATTCGTTATTCATTTTTTTATGTCCTGGACTTGCAAAGAGAATGGAATGCGCCACATAGCAACCAGCGTTAAAATATTTGACTATCGCTTAAAAGCTACCATATTCCCCTTGCATCTACAAGAAAATTACCAATAAGATTGACATCTCGATATCTCGATTAACATGAAGCATATGGAGAATAGGCGTTTGTAAAATTAGATTGTACAAGAGTAGAGAAAGTCATGTGAGTGTAACACATCAGATTTTTTTTCTTTCTGTTATATTTGAAGCTTACGGTTTCATATGTTCACGAAACCACGAGGCCAAATTATTGTGATTAGTAAAGAACTAAAGAGTACACGTTAATCTTAAAATTCATTAAAAAAAAGTTATTAGGAGTTTTCGCTTCTGCGAAGCATCCATTAACATCGCTTTGTTTGCCCATCCTGCTGAACGCATGAAACATCTCACGAACCGCCATATATATGGCGTTTAAAGAGTAGCTCATACACACAGCCTTACAAAGTGTATGATTTTAGACGAACCGTTACACGTACGAGGTATGCATACATTTTATAATAGCATTTGATCAAACATTTGAAGTTTTGATGTAATGATTACACAATTAAGGATAGTCAAATGAAGAGCTTCCCGAAACGCTAAAGATTTTTACCAAAATAATAAGTATGACCAATGTTGGCGCATCATTTCTGCCAGAAGGCGCCATAGTTATATTTGTGATCTTGTTCAATGTAAACAATGATTCGTGTACCACAACTTCCCACGAAATCCTTTGAACTATTCAGAAAATCACAAATATATCGTTTTAAAATTAATCCTGATATTATCTCTTCAAGTTTGTCACATTTCTGAGCGGGAACTCTACATGCAGCTGTGAAATTACAGTTATTGCATACAGGATTCACACTTGGCTGGTAGCCCCTTCCCTTAAAGCTGTGACACAAGCGGCGTGGGAATGACAGTTCAAAGAGAAAAGTAGTTCGAGTTTTGTGACAGCAAAAACAGGACTGGCACTCGGAAACAACTTAATGGTAATCTTCTTAAATCTAACTGTAATTATACAGCACGAGAAAACGGGTTAAAAAGCTCTGGAGTCAAGGAAGTGTCAGCGTGGTCCGCACACATTTCAGTAAAAGCTGTTTGGTATCTTTTCAATAAGTTTTAACATTTTAATCCATCCCCTTTAAAGTCCATTTAATGTTTGTTAGATATGCTTTGGTCCATCTCGACTCTCTACATTGCCCACTGAATGTTTTCAAAACTTACTTTGTTGCCCGAATACATAATCAAGATAGAAGGATCAATAATTCTTACTTTGCCTAGAACTGTGGACATGCTCTCCTTCCAGTTAGCTAAGTAGAGATTCTTTATATTATTTCAACAGTTCCCAAACTAAGGGCCGTAAAGGTACAGATGAACACAAGACGGTTTTCTCAGAAAAAATTATGTGTTACACTCACATGACTTTCTCCACTCTTGTACAAACTATTTTTACAAACGCTTATTCTCCATATGCTTCATGTTAATCGAGATATCGAGATGTTAATCTTATTGCTAATTTTCTTGTAGATGCAAGGGGAATTGGTAGGCTTTAAGCGATAGTCAAATATTTTAAGAGTTGGTTGCTATGTGAAGTATTCCATTCTCTTTGCATTGCCAGGTCAAAAAAAATGAATAACGAATTCCCATTTGAAAAAAGTATAAGTATTGGAAAATTTAAGGGAATAACAAGCAATATCTCGAAAACGGTTCACTCTACAAAAAAAAATGTATACGACATAAATTGTGTATTTTAACGCGATCTACATTTTTTGTGTAGTAAAATTTTGTCTATCTCTTATGGTTTACCAGTTATGCAAAAGTCGTTCACAATGAAGAATACTTTTGGAGACATTCCCAGAAAATTCGAGATATACATTTCATTTGTCATGAAAATATCTTTAACATATGATGTTTTAATCCAAATCGTTAGAGCCATTTTTGAGAAAATTAAAATGTTCCATGTAAAGGGTAATCTGGGGTGGGGGGATTTTCTTGAAAACCTTCGTGTCGCATCTCTGGAAGATACTGAACCTAAATACAAAGTTTGGTGTTTATCCGACTGTTCGTTTCTGAGTTATGCTGTTCACAGACACGCACACAGATACACACACGGACATGTTTCCAAAAAGTTTTTTGATTCAGGGGGCCTCAAAACATATATTTCCGGTGAAACCTCGGTATCGATATTTTTGGATGGAATACAATGCTTCCCCTACTTACTATACGTAGTAGAGAAAGTAAAAAAAAGAAAACATGATTTGATAAAGAGAGAAATTAATAACGTTGAATCATGTATTCTGACATATCAATATATATACAGGTGAATTAAGTCCACGACAAATTTCGGGGAGTGATTCCTGACTGGAAATGGACCAAAAGGTTCATATCACCTTGTGTCCACGGTTGATGGCACTGACTACATTCTATCATAACTTGCAGTGGGCGTTTTGTGTGTTGCAGATAGTGTGATTTAAGCAATAGAAAGCACAATAGTCCGGTATTTATTCCAGGAACAAGTCGAGATGGTGTTCGTGTATGGAAGCAGGTGGAAACGGTCGCAAGGCAGCCGGATGTACCGAGCCACGTACCCTGAGAGACAGCACCACTCACATCACACAACATTTGGAGTCATTTTTCGGCGTTTGTGTGACCATGGGTCCTTTGAGTCAGACGGACGTTCAGGGCGGCCGCGGACCGTGCGTACACCAGATATGGAGGAACATGTTCTCCATGTTATTGAACAGTCCTGGTACAAGCTTCAGACAATTGGCCCGCCTACATGGTGCAAGCCAAGGAGGGTTATCTGTATCCTACATGACAACTGCTATTATCCCTGTCACATCCAACGTGAGCAGGGATTAGCACCGGCAGATTTTCCTCCACGGGAAAAATTCTGTCGCTGGTTTGTGCAACAGGTCGCCATTATGGGATTTGTGCCTTCAGTCTTCTTCACCGATGAGGTGACCTTTGGTAGAGATGGCATCATTAACCTGCATAATCGTCATCTGTGGGCTACAGAAAACCCTCATGGAATGCTTGAAGCGTCTCATCAGCAGCGGTTCACCATCAGTGTTTGGGCAGGGATTATTGGC
The DNA here is from genome assembly GCA_030765065.1 of Deroplatys truncata. Taxonomy (NCBI): domain Eukaryota; kingdom Metazoa; phylum Arthropoda; class Insecta; order Mantodea; family Mantidae; genus Deroplatys; species Deroplatys truncata. Next base: position 49,010,516 of record CM060975.1, on the reverse strand, counting down.
CAGCGCCTACTCGGACCAGTTCCTCTTCCACAACGCTGAACGTAGGAATGTATCTGGACTTCCTGCAAAGCACTGTGTCTCCATTGCTGGAAAATGTGCCATGGGCAAGACGACGAGGGAGCATCAGCCCACTTCCGCAATTAATGTTCGCCGACACAACAACGTCTTTCCCAGACGTTGGATAGGACGTGGAGGCTCTGTTGCATGGTCTGCTTGATCACCGGACTTAAACCCCTTGGATTTTTACTTGTGGGGCATCTGAAAAGCATTATGTCAGCGGGCCTGTTCCTGATGTTCAGATCCTTCAACAGCGCGTCCACGTAGCCTGGAACGATATTCGAACGAGTAAAGCAATCCATGATGAACGCATCCCGTGGAGGCCACTTTGAACACCTGTTGTGACATGGATGTGATTCGGCCATGCACTGTGTGCCAGGGCTCTTTGTTTGAAGTTCTTCAGTGCCATCTGCCGTGGAAACTATGCATTTCCGGACACTAGATGATATGAACTTTCGTGCTCCATTTCCAGTCAGGAATCGCCCTCTGAAGTTTGTCGGTGGACTTAAAACTCATTTTGTGTGTGTGTGTGTGTGTGTGTGTGTGTGTGTGTGTGTGTGTGTGTGTGATTATCCATAGCATTGACTGGCTTGTTCAATGTATGCTTTTTTATTTAATCTTAAATTGTTTCCTTTATTAAAAAATCTGCTTTTGGTTAAAGCAGATGAACCACAGTAGTGTAAGGAACACGACTGTTTTAGTGCTTAATATTTAAATATGTATAATGTGTTTTTTGCTGGTGTTAGGTAAGAAGTAATCTTTTGGAATGTTTATCTTATTGTTTTGACAATATAATATGACTAAAACTAGTGATGGGACAATACCACTATTTCTCGATATCGATACTGGTTTTTGGGCACCGATGCTCGATACCTTATAAAAATCTGTAAAGGCGATAGCTGTTCTCTGAATTATGTTATTAGTAGTTTCTGTGTATAAACGCATTTAGCCAATTGTGTATTGTATGCTAATTTCGAAATTGTTCTTGTTTGACATTCCCCAAATGGCAGCAATTTTTTATCTTGATAATTCCACCCTTATTGTTAAGCAAGTTTAATAATGATAATAATAATCATCATCTAATTTCTTTGCTTCCGTTTTTATGTAACTATATTTTATGCTGAAAACTTTCTGTTAAAGGATTTTCTATCTATAGAAAAAAATGCTACCAATTCTTCTTTATTCGTCAGTGTTGAAAATATAAACTAATATATATTTTACATGAAACTCACAACTAAAACTGATGCGTGTGTTGTACCATTCAATCACTATTCACAACTACCACATAACATGTATTTTTTCTTCCGGTAATAAGTAATTAGCCATATAACACTCGAAACATAGTATTTTGTGGATTAAGCTTCTCTACTACCCGCCCTCATACATTAGCATATATATGTTTATCACAAAGGTTTGACTTCGTAAACGCAAACTAACAGATGGAAGGAAACGTCAAATATTTCGATGCTCTGTATTGTCTCGCGTCTAGAGTTCCGATTTGTTTTCGCTGAATTCACAGATGGGCGGCGCCGTGACCGAGTGGTACCTTTGATAGGGCGTATTTAATTGATGCCGATTATCTAGTGTCTAAACTGACGTTTGTCTTTCATCAATTATTATAATATATGGCGAATAAACTCGCTATCGTCTAACATATGGTGAAGTATTTGCCATTTTTTGTTGAAAACTAAAAAAGCAAGCCTTTGTTAACTTTCGTTGGGTAATTGCAGCTTCATTTTATGCAGTTGTGCTACATGAATTTAATGAAACAATTCTGATACAAATATTAAGGCAGTACCGTAGCATGGAAAATGTTAAGGAGGGGGCGAGTTATGTATAGGGATCCGTTTTTACTTTCTCTACTACGTATAGTAAGTAGGGGAAGTATTGCATTCCACCCAAAAATTCGATACCGAGATTTCACCGGAAATACATGTTTTGAGACCTCCTGAATCCAAAAAAAGCATTTTTGGAAACATGTCCGTGTGTGTGTCTGTGTGTGTGTGTGTGTGTGTGTGTGTGTGTGTGTGTGTGTGTCTGTGTGTCTGTGAACAGCATAACTCAAAAACGAACAGTCGGATAAGCATCAAACTTGGTATTTAGGTTCAGTATCTTCCAGAGATGCGACACGAAGGTTTTCAAGAAAATCCCCCCACCCCAGACTACCCTTTACATGGAAGATTTTTCGAAAATTTTAATTTTCTCAAAAATGGCTCTAACGATTTTGATGAAAATATCATATGTTTAAGATAATGTCATGAGAAATGAAATGTATATCTGGAATTTTCTGGGAATGTCTCCAAAAGTATTCTTCATTGTGAACGAATTTTGCATAACTGGTAAACCATAAGAGATAGACAAAATGTTACTACACAAAAAATGTAGATCGCTTTAAAATACACAACTTATGTCATATACATTTCTTTTGTTGAGTGAACCGTTTTCGAGATATTGCTTGTTATTTCCTTAAATTTTGAATACTTATTTTCTCAAATGGGAATTCGTTATTCATTTTTTTGTCTTGGATATGCAAAGAGTATTAATCTGTGGCAAAGGGAATGGTGCTGCACCTAGCAACCAGCTATTAAGAGACATGTATATGCTTAAAGGCTACTGTAATTCTATATTGCCCTTGTAAATATATATTCCCCTTACATCTACAAGAAAATTATCAATAAGATAGAGTCTGCAAATGTTTATCTCGATTAACATGAAGTAGATGCAGAATAAGCGTTTGTAAAAATAGTTTGTACAAGAGTAGAGAAAGTCATGTGAGTGTAACACATCAGATTTTTTTAAACAATTTATGTCAACTCAAATGATAAATATTAATTAATTCTGGGTTGAAAAAGTGGAATAAATCGATTTTATATTCACAGATTAAGGTGCAGCAACTGGAATTAAAATTAGGACAGGATGTTTTGCGAATTCTAAGCGGCAAATGTATTTTAACATGAGAATTAATGGCCTCTCTGAAGTATTTTGCATTACCGCACAGGCCATTATATTTCAGTACAAAACAGGGGTCCTAGTTATGTTCTAAACTGGGAAATATTACACTAATTTGGAAACCACTCAAATTTAGCACCGGAATAAAAATATGCCCCGGTATCTAACATGATTGTACCCACGCCTTCTAAGTACATTTCCGTGCTGTCTGCTTTGGCGACATTGTCAAAGCGTAATTATAGTGCTACCAATGATACGATTACGCAGTATTTTGTTCCTGCCAACCTAGAAAAATGCTATAATTTTAATGAAAATATTTTTGGTATTGATTTTTAATTTTTTTTTTTTTTTTTTTTGCAAGGGGGATTGCCACCATCAAAACTCCTCCCTGACTACGCCTCTGTATTAAGGACCAGTTGGACAAGCTTTTTGGAATGGATTTTCTGGTTGAAATGCCCAAAATATAAGTGAGCATTTGAGTAAGTGAACATGTCTGCAGTTGTATATAAAATGAGTGGATTTAAACTTATGAAGTACATATTTTTAACTGAATATGGTCAACGCTGAGTTCGACCAAGGAAAGCGGCCAAGCTTCAGGATATCAAAAAAACTCAACTCAAAAATTGCAAATTAGAACTTCCGTTCATTTTCTTTTCCATTTTGGGCCATTTTTATAAAGTACCTATATATCTAATGGATAGAAAAGCTCATATTTACATGTAGATCTCGTGGGCTAAGCAATACGATTTGTTGATCGTACTTTGTATTCCTCATAAATATTTCCAAGTACAAAGTTCGCTATTTCTGTACATTGGACGTTAGGGGCCACCTTAAGAGCTGAATGTGGTTAAGAAAAGCCCCTTATCAAGTGTGTCAGGAAGGTGAGCTGTTATCAGCTGCTGATAACGAGGAAGTTTGCACGCAGTGCTGGGAAACCTTTGTAATTAAATCGTTTGAAGCGTTGCGTCACGAAGAACAATTGAATGGGTCGGCAGTAAAAGTGTTGGTGGAGGTGGTGCGAAGCAAAAACCGGCGATGACACATAGGTGGGCGAGAAGGTCATCGACGGGGAGTTGTTGCTGACCAATAGCTGGCGTCCAAGAAGTTGCCGCTTGCTTGCTGGAGAAGAAGGCGATAGTTGTTGTTAAGGTTCTGCAGGTGGAGGAACAAGACGCTCTGTGTTGTGTTGTTGTCAGTCTTCTGAGTGTAGAAACTGCGAGAAGGAAGCCGCACAAGATAAGGCGACGTAAGTGGATCTTTTTGTTAGTGTTGCAGTTGACGTCCAAGGAAGCAGTCCATTGTAAGATGTTTTTGTATCGCTTCGAGAAGAGCAGAAATACGTGTGACGTCGCAAGGCAGTGATAGTGCGCTGGCAAAATTCGTTTTATTGCGGTTTTAAGGATGTTATTCGTGTGGCTTTATTATTTTACGCCAAACTATTTGTGCAACGTGGCATAGGTAACGTTAGAAGCTCGCTTTTGACACTTCAGTGCTTGTCTATGCGGAATACGTAATGATGGTATGGCGTCATCAAACAGGGTCTTAAGAGTAACAGAATTGCAGCTAAATCTCAAGGCGGTAGCTTACGACCTTCTCAAAACATGTACAGGTTTATGAAATCCTGGTGTATTTCGGCTGGTACTCATTAAGAAATGGTAATGGCTGCGGGAAATTTCCAGAAATACTAATAGGTACAAGTTATGTGTTCTAAATCTGAAATTTTAGATTCACGAAAAATCACTGAGTGTTCAAGTTCTCAATATTTCATAATTTTTAGAAGTCTCTTAATACAAACTACCATTAATTCATCGCTCTGTTGCATATATGTAATTTTAATCCCATATGTGCAGTGATTCCTCATAACAAGGGCATTTTTATTATTTTTTCATATATACTATCCATAATTTTCACCTGTTTCAACTAAACTTACAATTTGCCAACAAAATTGTCCTCAGATTCGTATTAATGTATAAATCTTAACTCCGCACCTGCAGTTAATGAGATGTTTCGTGTTCACAGAGTGACATTAAATAGATTAAAGACATTGGAGGAAATGCAGTGAATGTCAAAGAAATGCAGGCATTTGTTTACTGTGAACCACCTGTCAAATCTAGAAACGTTACTTAACAGCTGTGAATAAAATTAAAAAAATTCTGATGTGTTACACTCACATGACTTTCCCTACTCTTGTACAAACTATTTTTACAAACGCTTATTCTCCATCTACTTCATTTTAATCGAGATAAACATTTGCAGACTCTATCTTATTGCTAAGTTTCTTGTAGATGTAAGGGGAATATATATTTACAAGGGCAATATAGAAAAACAGTAGCCTTTAAGCACATACATATCTCTTAATAGCTGGTTGCTAGGTGCAGCACCATTCCCTTTGCCACAGATTAATACTCTTTGCATATCCAAGACAAAAAAATGAATAATGAATTCCCATTTGAGAAAATAAGTATTGAAAAATTTAAGGGAATAACAAGCAATATCTCGAAAACGGTTCACTCAACAACAAAAATGCATATAACATAAATTGTGTATTTTAACGCGATCTACATTTTCTGTGTAGTAAAATTTTGTCTATCTCTTATGGTTTACCAGTTATGCAAAAGTCGTTCACAATGAAGAATACTTTTGGAGACATTCCCAGAAAATTCAAGATATACATTTTATTTGTCATGAAAATATCTTAATATATGATATTTTAATCAAAACCGTTAGCCATTTTTGAGAAAATTAAAATTTTCGAAAAATGTTCCATGTAAAGGGTAATCTAGGGTGGGGGAATTTTCTTGAAAATCTTCGTGTCGCATCTCTGGAAGATACTGAACCTAAATACCAAGTTTGGTGTTTATTCGACTGTTCGTTTCTGAGTTATGCTGTTCACAGACACACACCCGGACATGTTTCCAAAAATGCTTTTTGGATTCAGGGGGCTTCAAAACATATATTTCCGGTGAAATCTCGGTATCGAATTTTTGGGTGGAATACAATACTTCCCCTACTTACTATACGTAGTAGAGAAAGTAAAAAAGTGGTGGTCTTCCCATATTATATGCTGAAAACAGCAGTATACAAGGGTAACTACGAAGTCTGATATTGACTTTAACTCCTCAACGCCCTTAGTGTGTGCACATAATATCTAATTATTTATGCTTGAAACCAAAATCGATTGGTGTGTTTCCTGAAACAAATCAGTTGCTGAAAAAAGAAAGAAAACCGTGTTATAAAAATAATGTTAAACGAAAGAACATAAATAACCAAACAAGGGTTTTAAACTTTTCATTGCATCAGGGACTTAAACGCTTACCCCTAGTCCCTTATACGTAGATTCTCAGGGCAATAATGTATTGAGTTAGAAAGACATAAGAGATTTGTCAAGAGTAGTAATTAAAAAAAAAGTTTCTCCAATTGTTTTTATGGGAGAAAGGTAAAATTATTAAGCAATCTGATAGGTATTAAAGAGAAAATTTTCCTTTCTGATAGAAGAGAGTATATTTATAAACATAAGTACAAAGAAAATAAATTATTTTTATTTCCCCAATGAAAGGGTTGCTCATAAGGACAAAGTATACTAATGCCAATGTGATGAATATCTCCGGCTGTCAGAAATTTAAGATTCTTAAGGAAGATTTTTTAAATTCACATCAGTACTCTATTTTCAAAATTTCCAGTTAAAACAGCGTGTAAAACTATTGCAAGTACAGTTGCGTACTCGAATACTCATTCGTCGTACCACTTTCGTGAAATAACTGGCTTATTTTGGTGTTATTTGGACAAAAAGAATATTTTGTCCCGCTTTAGGTACCTTAAGGACGTTTTAAAAAGTATTTCTTTATTTAGGTACACATATCTCAAAAGGTATTTGAAAATAAACTAAAATTTGGCACAGGTTTTTAGAGTAAACATGTCCAAAGTAGGTACACACTATTATTCTGATACATAAATTAGAGCTACATACATCTTTGCGAACTGTGCTTTTTAATTTGAGTGTCCTTTGGTGACTAACAAAGATAATTATTATCAATAAATATAATCGCAAGGAAATTAAAGGCTTAAGTAAAAGTTTATTATGTTTGAAGAAGCTGTGAACATAGAGGCTCATATTTGAAATAGGTATGTGTAGTAAAACCCCCAAATAAACAAAGCAAAGGTTTATTCCAGGAAGTCTGCATTGGGAAGTCTGCTGCGAAACGTTTTTAAGCGAAAGTTATGTTCTAAAGCGTAAAGTAATCGTACAACATCCGTTTTAAGACTGTAGATATAGTCATGTTATGACTGCAATCTCTTTTTGTATGTGTTCTTTAAATTATGAACAGTTTTTCTATTGATTCACCTATGATATATCTGACCATTCCATATTGTTATCTGCAGTGATTCAGTTGGAAGAAGCTTCTAATGGGAATTTGTATCTACAACTTATTTAATGGGGTCAGGAAAGGGGGGGCTGATATAATCGAAATCAGTGGTCAAATTTTAAGCAGTAACGTTGAAATTTGTAGAACCAGACGCATAGAGTTGTCAGCCAAATAAGTCAGAGATCCGCAAGGGGACTGCATTTGTAAACCAGTAAGCAAACTGTTAATACGAGCAGATAAACTCGCCTCGATTTCGTTTTGTCCGGCTATCCTGCACTAAACAGTCAACATGAGCAGATACTCTCTCCTGGCTTCTCATCCCGGAATAACATTCTTCTCATCTGCGAACTGTACACACGATAGGTGATAACTTGTTGCACACATAGTCAACATCGCGTCGTAGTTCCGAGTTTGGCCGCTAACCTGTCAGGACTAAACACTCCAAATTAGCACAATAAAGCACAATAGATTGGTATAATGTTGCCAACATCAGAAAAGGCTATACCATGAGCTTCCTCGATCGTGAATTTGTAGTACTTCGACTCGACGCATCGTTACAACTAGTTGGCAATGCCTAACGCGTTCACGTGTAAGGGCTAGGTGCATCAATTATTGTTAGTAATTAACATGTAAAGTTGCTAGTTAACGCTTGTAATCTCATTTCTTTGGTGCATTAACCCTAACAAGATCATTTGATGCACACATAGTCAACATCGCGTCGTAGTTTCGAGTTTGGCCGTTAACTTGTCAGAACCTAACACTCCAAATTAGCACAACAACGCACAATAGATTGGTATAATGTTGCCAACATCAGAAAAGACTATACCATGAGCTTCCTGGATCGTGTATTTGTAGTACTTCAACTCGACGCATCGTTAGAACTAGTTGGCAGTGCCTACCGCGTTCATGTGTAAGGGCTAGGTGCATCTATTATTGTTAGTAATTAACGGATGTAAAGTTGCTAGTTAACGCTTGTAATCTCATTTCTTTGGTGCATTAACCCTAACAAGATTCAAATAAATGTCTAACGCCGGTAAATTTTAAATGGAAATATTCTGCCAATTAGCTTTACAGCTTTACAGTTAAATCTGAATAAAGTGGCGGAGTTCTTTGGAAGAGATTATTTTCAAGATGAGTTATTTAAATCGGCGTAACGAAGGGCAAATGTAGCCTCTTGTATTTGAAAGAGGTGACCCATTTAACGACATGAATTACAGAAAATTTCCATGAAAGCTACAGATTATCTATACCAACAGTGTGGTCACTAGTCGAACAATTAAATGAGACGTTAGAGCACCCGAATCGAAGAAATGGCCAATATCTCCAATGAATCGAGTTCTTATAGCATTACGATATTATGCTACAGGAACATTTAACATTGTGGTAGGTGATGCTGCAAAAGTACACAGAACAACTGCACTGCGAATTATTCACAGTGTTTCTGCAGCAATAGCATCTTTGAGTGATACATACATAAAATGTCAATGACCCAAGCTGAACAGAGGGAAGTGATAGAAGGTTTCAGTCTCTTTAATGAGTAGATGTCCGCGTTAAATCTCTAACAAATATCTAGTCAGTTATGGCCATGCTGCATTTTTTTTTATTATGGAAATGCCATCGGTTGTTTTTATTTTCTATAATGTTCTTGTATTTTTAAAACAAGATCAATGAATAGTTCTTGTTCGAATGCTACTTAATTTGAGGTACCTTGCCTTTTTTTTTTCACAGGCTCCATTTCTAATCCCATAACCACGATTAAACACTTTGTTTATGCAGTCCACAGAATCACAAAACAAATCAACTATCGAAATTATAGATGAAAGTGCGTTTCTTTCAGCTCCCTACCGGGTTCGCACCATAGTGAACGCTTGTTAGCGAAACAAAATCAATAAACGGTCTTAAATGTTGCTGCAATAGTATTTTGAATTAACAAGCGCAAACATTTTACAGCCATTTGCTGATGATATTCACAGACGTTGATGCACCTGGCCCTAAATGTGCGATGCAATTATACTGGTATTAGCGCCAACGTTAAATTCCGATCTCATTTTATTGTGCTTTTGTGGTTATTGTGAGCAAGGACTGAATTAAATGGTGGGACAAAAAAAAATCATTATAATTCAGGGAGGGAAATTATCCTTTCAATCTCCTCTCTCGCTACGCCCCATACTAAGAAAATGTCAACATCTTACAAGCCTATACTTCCCATTAGATGCAATTTGAGGCTTAGCACTTCACTACTTCCCGATAATCTAGCCAGTATGTTTTATTCCTATATAGCATCTCAACGAACTGTTCTTACAGAAGCTTATTTTCTATCTTCAAGGCCATTCACGGACAGTTCAAGAATATACTTACATAATATGGTATTTTAATGAAAATCCTCAGAGCCATTTTAGGGAAAATAAAAATTAAATATCATTTTTCCACGTAAAGGCTAGCTTGGGATGAGGGGATTTTCTTGAAGAATCTTCTTGTCGCATGCTTTGAAGAGGCTGAATTTAAATATTAAGTTTGTATTTATTCGAATTTAACTCGTGTACACTTTTTTCTATTTTGTTTTGTTTTGTTCTGTTCAGGGAAGCACATAAATAGGTGCTAGAGAAAGTAAAATCACAGCCCCTTCTGCATAGATTCTAAGAGCTTCAATTTTCTATCTTGTATTTAGAAATGTTCCTGAAAGCACCATCAACAACTCGTGTGTGTGTGTGTGTGTGTGTGTGTGTGTGTGTGTGTGTGTGTGTGTGTGTGTGTGTGTGTGTGTGTGTGTGTGTGTGTGTGTGTGTGTGTGTGTGTGTGTGTGTGTGTGTGTGTGTGTGTGTGTGTGTGTGTGTGTGTGTGTGTGTGTGTGTGTGTGTGTGTGTGTGTGTGTGTGTGTGTGTGTGTGTGTGTGTGTGTGTGTGTGTGTGTGTGTGTGTGTGTGTGTGTGTGTGTGTGTGTGTGTGTGTGTGTGTGTGTGTGTGTGTGTGTGTGTGTGTGTGTGTGTGTGTGTGTGTGTGTGTGTGTGTGTGTGTGTGTGTGTGTGTGTGTGTGTGTGTGTGTGTGTGTGTGTGTGTGTGTGTGTGTGTGTGTGTGTGTGTGTGTGTGTGTGTGTGTGTGTGTGTGTGTGTGTGTGTGTGTGTGTGTGTGTGTGTGTGTGTGTGTGTGTGTGTGTGTGTGTGTGTGTGTGTGTGTGTGTGTGTGTGTGTGTGTGTGTGTGTGTGTGTGTGTGTGTGTGTGTGTGTGTGTGTGTGTGTGTGTGTGTGTGTGTGTGTGTGTGTGTGTGTGTGTGTGTGTGTGTGTGTGTGTGTGTGTGTGTGTGTGTGTGTGTGTGTGTGTGTGTGTGTGTGTGTGTGTGTGTGTGTGTGTGTGTGTGTGTGTGTGTGTGTGTGTGTGTGTGTGTGTGTGTGTGTGTGTGTGTGTGTGTGTGTGTGTGTGTGTGTGTGTGTGTGTGTGTGTGTGTGTGTGTGTGTGTGTGTGTGTGTGTGTGTGTGTGTGTGTGTGTGTGTGTGTGTGTGTGTGTGTGTGTGTGTGTGTGTGTGTGTGTGTGTGTGTGTGTGTGTGTGTGTGTGTGTGTGTGTGTGTGTGTGTGTGTGTGTGTGTGTGTGTGTGTGTGTGTGTGTGTGTGTGTGTGTGTGTGTGTGTGTGTGTGTGTGTGTGTGTGTGTGTGTGTGTGTGTGTGTGTGTGTGTGTGTGTGTGTGTGTGTGTGTGTGTGTGTGTGTGTGTGTGTGTGTGTGTGTGTGTGTGTGTGTGTGTGTGTGTGTGTGTGTGTGTGTGTGTGTGTGTGTGTGTGTGTGTGTGTGTGTGTGTGTGTGTGTGTGTGTGTGTGTGTGTGTGTGTGTGTGTGTGTGTGTGTGTGTGTGTGTGTGTGTGTGTGTGTGTGTGTGTGTGTGTGTGTGTGTGTGTGTGTGTGTGTGTGTGTGTGTGTGTGTGTGTGTGTGTGTGTGTGTGTGTGTGTGTGTGTGTGTGTGTGTGTGTGTGTGTGTGTGTGTGTGTGTGTGTGTGTGTGTGTGTGTGTGTGTGTGTGTGTGTGTGTGTGTGTGTGTGTGTGTGTGTGTGTGTGTGTGTCAAAATTGTGTTCACAATCTCCAAAAGCAAATGTTACAATGTTAAACTTACGTATCATATCTTTATTCCACCTATTTTTCATGTGAACACTGAACTTATTGACCGGTAGTTTTCGGCAGAAAGTTTGCCCAATTTCCAGGTCGGGAGGACACAACGCAAAAATACTTTTTATTATTTGATTGTTGCAAGTGCAATGTTCCTATTTCAAAAGTGGATGCAACGTGCAAGTTAAAGAAGTAATCTGCTAGAAACAGTGAACTATTGAAGACCGTAGGGGAGAAACGGAATAGAAAGTCGAAATTCAGTTTAACACAGCTGAGGTATGAGTGATACTGCTTTTTTTTTTTTTTTTTTTGCTGTGCCGAAATGCATTGTTAGTCCAGAAATGGTGACTACAAATAATAGCTTACGGTAAATTTTACAAGCCTTTTTTTTACTCTCTCTATAATCTGTTTATAGCAGGTAGAGAAGTATTGCGTTTCATTAAAAAATTCGGTACAGGGATTTCAACGGAAAGACTTGTTTTAAGTCTCTCCCCCCCAATTAAAATGTATAGAAAAAGGTCCGTGTGTGAGTCTGTCTGGCCGAACAGCATAACATAAAGGCGAAATTTGGATACACAGCTACTAAACTTAGTGTTAAATTCATCATCTTCCAAGGATGCGACACGAAGATTTTCAAGAAAATTCCCCCACCTCATACTACCCTTTACGTGAAAAAGTTTCATTTTCGATTCTCTCAAAAATTAATGTAACGATTTGCTTAAAGTAGCATGTATATAAGACATTTATGTGGCTAATAAAACGTGAAGAAAATTATTGCTTCACGTATAGAAAGCCAATTTGAAGTAGATGAATTATATTTCGTCTGTTGGGGAGCCGAACTTGAAGTAGTTGCAACCGCACGTATGGTAAAAAGTTTCCGGTAGCCTTCGCCCCAAAATGTTTCAAAAATATTAACTTTGTAATTTGACTGTTTCTTTAAATGTTATATATTTATGTTTGCCTCGGCTGCGTCAGTATTAATTTTAGAGACATGAATTTCTTAACAGGCCGTGATGCCTGTATGTATTTCAAGTCTCTGATTGGCTAATCCTAGTCCAATAGAATACCTTCATTTAACTAAAGGTTTTTCCTGGTTGTTGATTGGCTATTTTATAAACTGTCGTAAAAATTACATTATTGTTGCTGCAATAATGACTAGTAGCATTATTACGCTTTCTTACTCATTATTGCCTCAAGGATACCTCATTGTTACCTCTCTGTTAGCAACTTTTAACCTATTATTCTCACAGCTCCTACATTATTAAATTACGTAATGCATCCACATAGCATTATTACATATATACAATAATATAAACATATACAATGACTGTAATAAACACTTTTTATATATTGTTACATACACATATTGCTTTAAGGCAGGCTGTTATTGAATTTACATATTATATAATTAGACTGAAATTATTTAAGTGTTAAAAATACTGCCTCAAACGTAAGCTTTGAATTTTTTGCGAATAGCCTGTAAAGTCCTACAGCACAGAAAATGCGGATCTCTATAAAAGAAAAACTCAAATTAAATAACTTTGTTAGTGGCGTCAGTCATTTCCAAGAAATTCGTTGTTATTGATTTGAATTTTTCACTAGGTCATTTTCTGTGCTGTTGTTTGTCTCGAGTCATGGAAAGAGAATAGAATTTCAAAACCAGAGTATGGCGACCGGACTTCTATACATTTGAATCTCATCAATCTCTTGTATTCTGAGGAAGCTATTCAAAAATAAATGATAGTGATTAGAGGAAACCAAATGAATGTAATGTAGATACCCCTTTTTATTTATTTATTTATTTATTGCTTAGTTTTGAAGTTAATGCATTTCAAGGCTCTTAACATTCTCCTTTATGGACACACCTTCCCTCGCCGTCTTCACTCTAATTGATTGCAACTAAAATGACGGAAGTTGGCGTAATGAAATTGGAAATCAGAGTAAGGCATGGTTAATCGTGCATTTTCTGTAAAAGATAGAATAACTATTGTGATAGAACTACAGTTGAGCAGTACGTAGGTATCAGAGCTATACTATGATAACAAATTTACCGCAGGATCAACGAGCAGCTGCTTGCATTTTTGATTTCGCATCAAAATCAAATATTAACGGTTTGGCTCATAGTTGCACCTTGATGGAGAAAGAAAAAGCAAAGTTTTGTTACATTTTTTAAGAATGGATCACTGCAAGGTCTTATCCACTGTTGCTCCAGTTTGTGTATATGTCAAAGTTTAATACCCTCTGCAACAACTAGGGTTTTTTAGGCGCAGTGCAACTCTGTCTTAAGAGTCGATAATATAAACACGGTTTGGTAGATGATTGCAAAGCGTTAAACACCCTGACATTAGGAAGACGCTATCCGCTTGTGTGGCATTATCTATACCTACAGTTTAAGTAAATGTTCCTGGCAGGATTAGCAGAGCTCTTAGCAGCCTAGTAGTGTTCACTGACCCGAGGAATGACCGGCCAGTGCTGCATTCCTTCCTCCCATGTTGCCTTCAATGCACGTAAACAAAATATCACCTGTATCATACAAACGCAGCAACACGTTCAGGCAATGTGTAAGAATTAAATGTGGCATTGTCACAATAAACCTGACGGCTCACAGAATCTCCATTAGTCAGTTTCGTCACCAGGGGCATATTTGATACCTCTGTAAAATTTGTTTGTAACAAATCTTTTGACTGTTTAGAAAGCTGTATTTCAATTGAAGTTAGGCAACGGAGAGCAAGTTCATGTCCGTATAGTCCTCCAAAATTTATTTTGTGTTTGTGTCTAATTTGGTATTTTTCTACCTAGCAAAGACAAATATTCGACAAAATTGTTAAACACACGTTTTAAACTTCTCAAAATGCTTTGGTACCTGAAGCAACGCTTTCTATCCAGTACACATTTTTACTTTCTCTACTACGTATAGTAAGTAGGGGAAGTATTGCATTCCACCCAAAACTGAATGCATATGAAGCATTTTTGGAAACGTGTCAATGTGTGTGTCTGGTCTGTGAACAGCATAACTCGGAAACGAACAGTCGGATAAACACCAAGCTTGGTATTTAGGTTCAGTATCTTCCAGAGATGCGACACGAAGGTTTTCAAGAACATTCCACCGCCCCAGATTATTCTTTACTTGGAACATTTTTCGAAAATTTTAATTTTCTCAAAAATGGCTCTAACGATTTTGAATAAAATACCATAAGTTTAAGACATTTTTATGGCAAATGAATTGTATATTTCGAATTTTCTGGGAATGGCTCCAAAAGCATTCTTCATTGTGAACGACTTTTGCAAAACTGGTAAACCATAAGAGATAGACAAAATTTTACTACACAAAAAATGTAGATCGCGTTAAAATACACAATTTATGTCATATACATTTTGTTGTTGTTGAGTGAACCATATTCGAGATATTGCTTGTTATTCCCTTAAATTTTCCAATACTTATAGTTTTTCTCAAATGGGAATTCGTTATTCTTTATTTATTATTTTTTTTTGTCCTGGTAATGCAAAGAGAATGGAATACTCCACATAGCAACCAGCTCTTAAAAGATTTGACTATCGCTTAAAGCCTACCAATTCCCCTTGCATCTACAAGAAAATTAGCAATAAGATTAACATCTCGATTAACCTGAAGCATATGGAGAATAAGCGTTTGTAAAAAGTCATGTGAGTGTAACACATCAGATGTTTTATTTATTTATTTTTTTTTTGTAGAGGATTCGTGGCTTTAGTAACTAAACAAGCGGAAATACTTAAATATTGCTTTCGAAACTAAGACATCCACTTGCGGAGTTTGGTTAAAATCGATGCTAAATTCGAACTATTTGCAGGTTTCACTTGCTAAAGCAAGTTTCTGAGACAGGTTATTGAAGTCTGTCCTTAAAGTTATAAAATAACGAATTAAATTTTTTAAAAAATTCGGAAAATTCTGTTTTGTTTTCCTGCATAAATTTCTGGAATTCCAAATTTTGCTTACGTATTTTTTAATATTTGGAAAACTAAATACATTTTGTTCGACAGCGTGTTAAGCAGACTTCTGCAACCGAACTTGCAAAGAATCGATGTTATTAGTTTTTTGGTCTAGCACACAATATAGTGTTTTTCAACAACAAAAAATACTATCCCCCTTAGACTTGTGCAAGATGTGAGTCTTATTCAAGTCGGATCTAATTTGAACGCCTTGCAACACATTAAATATTTACAAAAAGTGTATTAATCTTTACTAAAGATTAAAAATGTACCTGTTAGAATTGATGTTTAAGAACTTACCACAGTCGTAAGAAGTCAGTTTCCGCAGAGATGCAATGTGTAATTAATTGCTATGCTTAATTTTCTGAAAACTGCACATCTATTTCGCTTTTTTCTACCACACTGTTCTAGGGGACGTGTTTCACTTCTAAGTAGGTGATACAGAGATTTAATTAAGTAATAGAACAGGGTTGACGCCAATGGGTGGATTTCGTAGGACAGCCCATCCAAACTGAACATCAGCGCACCCTTCAGACCCCCTTCCCCTACGGAGATGAAAGAGGAATATTAAATGAACAATTTAAAGGTATGGATTCGATAAAACAAATTATTTAAAATAACGTATAGTAATGATATTGTAAAACAATTTTTAGAGAAAGTCTCTGTTAAGAAAATTGAGTTTTATTTATGGACGCTCTTTAACTCAATAGTCCTTAACGTCCCATTCTATATTGGGCATGAAAGACCGGTAATTTTGCTCAGAGGCCTCTTTAGCGGGCTTGAGGTTCTTTTCGTGCCGTAAATCTACGACACGGGACCACCGGCTGTACTTCCCTTCCGAAGGAAACCATGCTAAGAATTTTTACGCCCGAAAAAATCCATCGCTTTCCGCCGCGTTTGAACCCGCGACCTCGGGAACTAGAGGCTATCTATGTTAAGGATTAATCCTCCAAAAAGAATATAATTTAGGTATTACTGTCCTATTCGCGTACATAGAGAAGCAACTAACACACATGAGGAAGAACAAAAATATTCTCGGAAAAGTATCTTATGCTCTTGACGAGTTTCGTTGGACAGTTCATTCCTGTATCAGACGTCGGGTAAGTGAGAAGGCGTATAAAAACGCTCCAGAGAAATGACGTGTATCGATCGTCACGTTGATATTTCTGTTATTGCATTGGGAAACTCAGCAGCTAACATCCTAGATGCTGAGGCTATAATAGGAGACATTGACCCTATCTATAACATTCGGCGGTTTAAATTTCATCGAGGTAATGTTATTACATAAGAGTAGTAGAGCCCGCAGCATTAACTGTGGAGGTTCCAGGTGTCACTCTCTCTTTCTCCCTCTTCTCCCACCTCCCGTCCATTCTATCTACCATTCTTTCACTCTCCTTCTCTGTGTGCAATGTGTCATGTTTTGCTGATAACGTTTCGAAAATCGATAATAAAATAGCTTTGGAAGTGCCAGTAAAAATAAAAATATAAGTAAAAGGATAAAACAGTACACAAATTAGTGCCTCTTCCTAAGCTTGCAATGCCATCTTCTTATAGTGTAATGTTTCTCATGGTAACGAGTTGACACACACAAATTATAGGTAGACAAACATTTTATAAATCTTTAAATGCTCATCCTATCACGTGTCACAAATAATAAAAGTTCACCGAAACATTCTGCTTACAAACTTTGGTATGTGACTTTTCAAAAAAGTTGAATAGTAAGCGAGATGTTTCGATTTTTATAGTGGAGTCAATTGTATAATCGGTTTGGAAACGACACACACACGCACACCGAGAGTTTTAAACAATTGATTTTTTTTCAACTTTAAGGTAGCCAATGGTACACTGTAGTATAAATTAATTATCCTAAATCAAGGAATACCAGAAACGTTTCTGTAACACTTCTATTAAACGTTAAGATTACCATTTTAAGCTTTTTAGTTTTATTTTGTTTCATCAGTTAGGTACAGTTCGATCAAACGTCATCTAAACATGCCCTATTCTGGACTAATATATAATAGCAAATGTTCCTTATTTCTGCATTGTAATTTAGTGATGAACATACGTGCACCATTGTAATTAATTAGATCCGTTGCCCCTAGTGCATAATAACTGTAGTTAATATACAGGAGATTGCCGGACTTGGAATTGTGCGGTACAGAAAGACAAGCTATTATGTTAACACGAAAAGTAATATTATAGATAAGTCCTCCTCCACCCGCTTAATGGCCCCACTTTATTTTCCCTGCACCCACCCCAGAGACCCCCAAATTGAAAGTTCTGGCGCCGCCACTGACAAAGAGGATTTAAAATAACATTAGCGTGTTCCTTAACGTAGTGACTTTATTGACTCACGGACCGTGAGCTGATAAGACGCTCATGTTTGCTCTGAAAGGGCGTAGGATGATAAGGTGTGTGTGCTACGTGACCTCCTTAAGCCTCTCCTAAAAGTTTTCCTTCTCTTTAGGATACTTCCAAGTTTTCGTGTCAAAGTGGGGCACACGCCAGTCGGCTGGACAGGTTCGCTTTGAAAGCGTATCATTGATATTCTGATGTTGCTCGGCCCAGTCTCTTCATCTCGTTTCTATTGGTAGAAGTGTTCCGAACAGAACACTTGCATTTGTTTTATAGCAGTTGCTTTAACATAATGTCCATTGTTCGCTCGTGGTGATTTAAAATTCATTGAGGAAAACGTAAATCCCCTCGGCACGATTACACATCTTTCGGCTTTCATTGTTGTTTAATCCACTATGACTAGCAAGTTAGCAGGGTAATGTGGAATATATTGCTTAAGAGAAATGGGAAGGTATTGGCATATCTGGGTATACTCTGTGTGGGGCTTTAGGGCACACAACAACTGGGGCCATTAGTTAAAGAAACACACCAGTTTCTAGATGTAATTGATTGAAAAGTGTAAACAATGCCTATAATGTCTATACACAACTATTCCTCCATGAAGTTCCTTGTTCATATGTGGGTATAAAGTCGGAAAAAAATAGGACACTTTTTTACTTTCTCTACTACGTATAGTAAGTAGGGGAAGTATTTATTCCACCCAAAAATTCGATACCGAGATTTCACCGGAAATATATGATAAACACCAAGCTTGGTATTTAGGTTCAGTATCTTCCAGAGATGCGACACGAAGGTTTTCAAGAAAATCCCCCCACCCCAGATTACCCTTTACATGGTACATTTTTCGAAAATTTTAATTTTCTCAAAAATGGCTCAAAACGATTTTGATTAAAATATCTTACGTTTAAGATGTTTTCATGACAAATAAAATGTATATCTCGGATTTTCTGGGAATGTCTCCAAAAGTATTCTTCATTGTGAACGACTTTTGCATAACTGGTAAACCATAAGAGATAGACAAAATTTTACTGCACAAAAAATGTAGATCGCTTTAAAATACACAATTTATGTCAAATACATTTTGTTTGTTGAGTGAACCATTTTCGAGATATTGCTTGTTATTCCCTTCAATTTTCCAATTCTTATACTTTTTTCCCAAATGGGAATTCGTTATTCATTTTTTTTGTCCTCGTAATGCAAAGAGAATGGAATACTGCACATAGCAACCAGCTCTTAAAATATTTGACTATCGCTTAAAGCCTACCAATTCCCCTTGCATCTACAAGAAAATTAGCAGTAAGATTAACATCTCGATAAATATGAAGCATATGGAGAATAAGCTTTGTAAAAATAGTTTGTACAAGAGTAGAGAAAGTCATATGAGTGTAACACATCAGAATTTTTTTCCTCAGAAAGCACAATTGGGGATTTGTAATGTAAATTGAGATATTCCGTTTAATCTCACAGTATTATAATTTTTAACTGTTCTGTTTTTCCAAGCTCAAAAATATTATTTTAGCTCATTCAATTAACAGATTTTCTTATTAAACTGTGGAAACCCTTAGCTTTGTAGCTTTTGTAGTTGTTGAACAGAGCAAGTAAATGTGTTTAGGAAAATGTTTGCAGATAAATTTTAAACTTACAAAAGAATGGTTCATTTTGATGTATTCCAGGAGAGTATAAACACATTTTTTCTTAAATGTGCAAGAAATACTAAAAATTGAGTAAAAGGTTTGCTAACAAAGTTTTAAAGAGTCGCATATCCCATTTAAACATACTTTTTAAAAAGGTTTATATTTTAAATGCCCGCTTTCATTTCTAGTCTAAATACATATATTGCCTAGCTTAAGTTAAAACGGTAATAACCTTATACAAATAATTATACCCCAAGCTTCTCTTAACTTCAAGTGTTCATATAATTTTAATCATTAGTGTGTTCAGAAATTAAGAATAAAACAACACCATTTTTTATGATTCCAACATTTTTTTAGGGTTCTGAACCTCTATACTGAAGACAAGTCACTTTGTCCAAATTCGGAGTATATATGTATATGAAAAGTTGGAGTCCAACATCGGATTCTATGAATTTCAAAATCACTATTGTCAGCTCCTTAAGACTTTGACGTTTGTTTGGACAGTGAAATGTTTTTCTTGAGGAATTGGTTTTTTTCCAAGGTGGATTTATATGGATTTTTTAAAATCTCTTTTCGAAGGGTCATTGATGCGCATTCTGATGTTCAGTCATGTTTGATTCGGCTGATTGGATGTCGTATCCACGGCAAACATCCAGAATGTAGAAACGAAGAGAGCTCTGCAGCTATAACATTTCATGTCCTCGCTTTTTCCCGGTTTATTCCCAAAATGCAATGCCAAGTGTGTACATTGGCCGTACGGTGGAAAATTGCCGCATGTCGTGACCAAATCGAACGGTTAAATAGCGAACTCGGCCAGCGCCCACAGAAACTGCCTTGGGCTTTCACGTTTTCTGCTCTTCTCAGCTGATGCTGAAATCGACTGCATCAAGGAAGACGCCTTCTTGCGAGGATGCTAACAGGGTTATTAATGAATTATTTACAGCTCGACCGGCGGCGGCGTTTACGTTCCTTTGAGAGCGAATGCGAAGTGCAGTACGTTAGTCATGGTGCTATTGTGGAATGACGGGGAACAGCAGTCTGCAAATGCAGACAAGAGCGGCGCAGCGACTACTGGCAAGGCGTCTACTGACATCAGCGGTACCGCATCCGCCCAGAATGCATCCGCGATGTTCATACTCAAGGAGCAAAACGGCAGCTCCAACGGTACCTTCTCCGTGTCTCCCACTGTCAAGAAATCCTTCACATTGAAGCCTACCAAGAGCGAGTCTCCTGGACAAGAGAACAATGTCAAATCTGCTACCCTCCCAGCTGACAGCAAGAAGAAGATAACAGTGGCCAAAAAGGGTAAGACATGCATTAATTCGTTTACGCTAGCTGAGCAAAGTGTTTTCTGGCCCAGACAACTTATTGTGTAGCGTGTTAAAAGCTTTCTTTGCCTTTTCTACAACATTTTCTTAATATGGGATGAAACTCTTGAGTAATAATAACTTTTATGCTTGACCATGCCAAAAATGTATTTATACGACTAGTAGCAGTGCTTTAATGGGCCTCATTAAAGTACACCTGTTCATTAAAGTATTGCTATTCGACCAATCAGAAGTGGCCACGTAACATTGTGAAAGCGCAAGTATAGATTATTCTGCGTAGTACGTCTCACAACGCTAGCAACTTTGTTTGACACAGTGCTAAAAGGTCATTGTATTGTAACCATAGATAAAGGAATAACGATTGTAACACATCACTCAAACCAGAAACTTTAATTTAGATACATGGTCGAGCATAAACAGTCGTATGAAACTTGACTATAATGGTGATTAAAACGCTCGTATGATAATTATTAGCTTCGCTCGCTCGGTTATTAATAATACTCGCCTTTTAATTACTGCCATTATAGTCTCGTTGCATAATATACTAATATAAATTTTATGACGTCTACCCAAAAAGAAACTGAACTTCCAAAGCAATCCTGTAATATATCCATATATGCTTTTAGGCTTACTAACATTGAAGGGAGACCCTTCAGAAGTAAAATGCCTGTTTGTTGTACCATTTTAGGTTTTCACTTTCAGTTTATAACCACCCAAGTGTGACAGTATTCCATGCTAGCTACGGGTTTTTGGTGTAAATGAAATGGAGCAACGCTTTTGCATTAACATTTGTCTAAAGTGGAATAAGATATTGGCAAAAATGCTGCACAGAGTGTTTGTGGTTTGGAAACGGATTCGGTGGGAAAGAAAATGCCTGAAAAGGTACAAGCAAGCGAACCATAGAGTTGCACCACAACAATGCGCTTCGATGCATTTGTCAAGTAGAACACAGCTGTTACATCTTAGCTCCTGTAACTTTATGATATGATACCTGCGTAATTACTTTAATTATCTGAACTTGAAATCGGCGGCGCCGTGGCCGAGTTGTTAGACCGCTCGCCTCTCACCGAGGCGGCCCGGCTTCAATCCCAAGGACCCGCATGTGGGATTTGTGGTGGACAAAGCGGCGTCTGGGCGGGTTTTCTCCGGGTTCTCCGGTTTCCCCCGCCATTCCACCAACTGCTCCATCATCACCTTTCCTTTCATCCATTTCGCAGTCATTTCGTTTCATCTACTTCCTTCATCCCATACCAGGAATCGGGCCGATCACCCATCCTGGACATGTCTGCTCCATGAGACTGTCTGCTCCTCGACGGGCCTCTGACCCCAGGCACCCGCCTGTAAGTCCTGGGGGTGTAAGTTCTACATAAGATGATAAACA
The DNA here is from genome assembly GCA_030765065.1 of Deroplatys truncata. Taxonomy (NCBI): domain Eukaryota; kingdom Metazoa; phylum Arthropoda; class Insecta; order Mantodea; family Mantidae; genus Deroplatys; species Deroplatys truncata. The sequence goes on along the minus strand of CM060975.1, from coordinate 48,988,390 downwards.
ATGAATGACCTTGAAATCTACCCTGAAAGGACGTCTTATCTAGCCTACCAAAGAAATAAAAGCAAACTCTGTATGAGACTTTTAAGAGTTCTTCTACAGAATGTATTCCAGAACATGCTCTAATACTGGAAGAAGCGCTGGAAACAAGTGTTTAAACAGTGGAAGCGGATAAAGGTGCTTAAACTCTAGAACACCCAAATAGAATTATTTGAAAACAGTGAATGATTGTGAATAGTAATTATTATACAAGAAATTTGATTTACACTTAATGAACTCCAAAACAAAAATCACCTGCTTACGTTCATTTTCCAGATATGCAGTCACCTGTTTGAAATACAAAGCATTATATTCTTGCAAGTTTCATAATAGCATCTGGAAACAGAATCTCATTTCTCAAAAGGAATTTTGCTTTTATCCTTTCAGCTAGGAAAGCTTTTTGTCTATACTGCTCAGAGTACTTGTTGATGCATTTACAATACTGTGCTAAAGGGGTTGTTACTGACTTTAATAAGGCACGGCTCCAGCTGTGTAAACTTCTCTGTTAATAAATTACACTTGCTAATGTTTTCCAGTATGACGATTTATGTTTCCGGCAACCTGTAATAATTTCATCATGGTCATTAAGCATAACTAAATTCGAGATTCCACAACCTCCGCAAAATCCCCGTGTGGGCTCATTCATAAAGTCAATTTTGACGCGATGGTGACGATAAATAAATGATCCTGATTCCAAAAAAATGTCTTCAAAACATTTATGTTTGCTTGTTGGTTTTGTACGAAAGATATTGCGTTTGTATGTTTTATGCTTGCATTATTTCAAAGAATCGATGAGCGGCATTTGTCGCTGTTTGACAATCGAAATTTACATCACAGACTTCCTATCATGTTACTGTAGATTGGTTTCGTTGTACACTGATACATGTGACGTCACACTCTTGGCGAACCTCTAGGTACGTTTTCACGCCTGGTGGATTTTACAGAACGCTTACATAAGGCTCCATTAATTGCTTTGCGTAATTTATCTTCGCTGTCCAAAACAACAAAGCTGCTGGATGTAAACAAATGCAACGAGTTGACTGTAGGCGAGGAAAGAAGTTGCTTTATTGTTACATTACCCTCACAATATTCCTAACTAAATGTGGAAAATTCTTCTATGGGATGCGAATTGTTACGCTTATTTACTTGCGATTAAAGAAGGCATGAACACAAACCAGTGTTGCCAACACTTCCTCGGAAATAATGGCTATATGGTAGCTTTAAAAATGTATCATTTAACAAAAAAAATGGCTACATATAATTGGCGTCAAAAACTACCCATATTTTGTTTGCAGAAGTTAAACCCAATAAAGACATTCTAAATATTATAATTGATTAGGTAATTCCATAATATTTAAATATTGTAAAAGAATAATTTATTTAATATAAAACTGAAATGGAATAAGGTATATTTTTGCTAAACACCAATACCGTACGTTAAATATAACATATTGAAATATGAAATTTACTGAAATTCTTTAGGTAAAATATGTAAAAACTGGCCAATTTTACGTGTCAAAAATCATACATTTTGGGCTCATACTCTAGGAAGTCGACCTTACACGGTAGTGGGGATTCATCCTAACCATTTATTCCTTTTGCATAGCTAAAGTGCAGATGATATGCTATTTAGGCTAGATTTTGCCTAAAGGGTTTGTTAAACAGGTTAGATTTCAGGCTATAAGCATTTTACGATTTTATATGGCTAAACGCTACTGTACAAATGCTAGATTTAGTCATAAAATAGCTAGGTTGACAAAACTGACACAAACACCTCTTTTAAGGTTTAAATGTCATACTCTCACTCGCAAGGCGGTGTTGCTAGCAATAGAAGGCGGGTAAAGGCTAGAAGAGGGGAAGGTCTGCCAGGATTTCACGCTTCCAAAGCTAGAACACCCAAACACATTCTTAGTATGGGTTTCGCGATGGTGGTCATCGGGAAAAACGGGTGTGTTCTTTCATCAACCAATCATAATTTGGAATCTTACTGTAATGTTCACATCTGGTGTGTTAGTTATGCTCGGTAGTCAGCAGATGTATTTCTAAGGTGTTCTTACTGTTGATCGAAAGACAAAATTTAAATATGACGAAATCCTTAGCGTATATAGCTGCAGCATTCCGCATTACAAAATTTTCACGCAATTTCCTCTGGGATGCAAATTACATCGTATCGCGTTAGGGAATGCATGGCTTCATACAGCTTTATTTGCCGAGAAGATGGAGAAGCGCTTTCATGCGGAAATTTCATTTTAAACGTCTCGCCGTAAAAGGCAGTGCCAGGTAACGAGATCTGTGTAAGAGAAAGTTATTCCAATGAAATATCGTGTATCGTAACTCAAGTGTTTTTCCTCTCCCGCTTCTTCAGACGCTTACCTTGGTAACAGTTCATTCACTTGCCTCTTGTTTCCTCGTTTGTCCCGATTTGTCGACTGAAAGTGCTGCCGTAGCTTGGCGGTACGAATCAGTCAGTGTAAACTAGTTAGTGAACCGGAAAGTAAAATAAAATACCTAACGGCAGTAGAAAAACATGCTGTCATGGGTGGCAAAGACGTCACGGGAGTTTGGAAAGTGATTGTTAGTAATTTAAAGGCGAAAGACAAAATGGAAAACCAGGCTGTAAATCAAATTAAGGAGAAACATCCAAACCAGTACGCGGGGGGGGGGGGTAGATCATATGGGACGGTGAATGGATGAAACGACACTCAAATGAGCTTTGGTTGCAGCACTATAGACTTTAAAAACAAGCTTCACAGCAGTAGTACATAATGTTACCTCTGATTAATTTCAGGTAGATACTGTTTATTGGCCGGTTCCAAATGCAGTTCCTACAGTTGGAGAATCTATTTACACTAATTGTCATCAAAGGTCTTCGAGAAATGCTTGATACGAAACATTTGAGCAGAGCCAATTGACGTGGGAATTAGCTGACCCTTAATGAATAACTTCGAAAATGTTTCTTGGAAATCGGAGACCAAATCTGAGCCTGTTTTGGTGCATCCCCATGAAATATGCCGTTTTAGTTCCATTGGTTTAATCTAAATTATACAGTGATACAGTCAAGGTTTCGCTTGCTTGGACTACACAATGTCTTTCTTCTACATTGAGAGTATCCGAGCTCGAAAGCTCAGAACCGATTACGAACATGTGTAGAACAGCGTAATTCATTCATATTCTGCCAGTAGATACATGGGGAGTTCATGCCTTCAAGGTCTTAGTTATGGATTTGATAAAAGTAGGGAAGCGCCATGTAAATACGGAAAAACACATATTTTCAGTGTAGTGGGTAGAGAGAGGCATATGGGAATCATATGTACCAAAATTGTGTGCAGATTGACATATTTTACTCGGCAGCAAAAGCGAGCGTTAAAAGTTCAAAATATACATGAGTATATTAGGTATATTACTTAATATTCTTAAATAGTAAGTTCCTTTCACATCACAAAACGACGTGGAAAGAATGATGCTGATGTCGACAGCAAACCAATGGAACATTATCTGTCGGGTAGTACTGAATCCGCTATTGGGTATTCAAATCTGAAAGCAGAATGGCAATATATGAGCGCTGCTTTAATTTGCATTTTTAAATGTAATGCATTTTGTGCGAAGCATCCGCAGCTGGTTATAAATAATACAACAAAGCAGTCACTACTGTAATGAAGTTGACAGATTGTACTTCTCAGGCTAGATTGTAACAGGCTTTGAATGCAGTATCTGTAACACATAACATGCACATATCCCCACGCTGATTCATCTTTCTCAGTTTGGTTTTAGAAGATGAAGACAGCCCATGTGGATACAAGCCTCTCGCATATGTTGTTGTTAATAATAATAATAATAATAATAATAATAATAATTATTAATATTTTTAAAGGCCCACATATGTAATACCCTTTGCGTAAATCTTTCGCTATTTCCCTGTCTTTATCCTGAAGGTTGTTTTTTTTTTACTTTCTCTTCTACTTGCCTAGTACTGTATTTCATCCATACATCATCGATACTATGATTCCACCCGAAATACACGTTTTGAGGCTCCCGAAATAAAAGAAACGCTTTTTAAAGACTCTGGTGTGTTACACTCACATGATTTTCTCTACTCTTGTACAAACTATTTTTTTACAAACGCTTATTCTCCATATACTTCCATATGTATATCGAGATGTTAATCTTATTGCTAATTTTCTTGTAGGTGCAAGGGGAATTGGTAAGCTTTAAGTCAATCCTTTAAGAGCTGGTTGCTATGTGAACATTCCATTCTTTTTGCATGTCCGGGACAAAAAAAAACAAAAAAAAAAAAACGAATAACTAATTCCCATTTGGGAAAAAGTATAATTATTGGAAACTTCAAACAAATAACAAGCAATATCTCGGAAATGGTTCACTCGACAAAAAAAATGTTTGATATAAATTTTGCGTTTTAACTAGATCTACATTTTTTGTGTACAGAAATTTTATCTATCTCTTACGGTTTACCAGTTATGCAAATGCCATTCACAATGAAGAGGTCTTTTAGGGACATTCCCAGAAAATTTTTCATTTGTCATGAAAATATCCTAAACATATATTTTAATCAAAATAGTTAGAGCCATTTTTGAGAAAATAAATATTATCGAAAAATTTTCCATGTAAAGGGTAGTCTGGGGTGAAGGGATTTTTTTGAAAATCTTTGTGTCGCATCTTTAAAAGATACTGAACCTAAATACCAAGTTTGGAATTTAAACGACTTTTCTTTTTGTATTATGCTGTTCACACACACACACACACACACCCACCCACCCACCCACCCACCCACCCACCCCCCTCCTGTTGTATGATTCTACACTATATTCACTCTTAGGTTGATCCGCGGCAAAACAAACCCACGTGGTCAGTGCACCGTGGTACAACACGGTAGCAATGCGCCCAGGAAAGTAGTCCCATGCTAATACTCTGAATTTTAGAATGAATTTATCCTTAAATAGTATAATATTTTATACAAATACCTAAGGTTTTATTTAACGCTGATTTATACCGTAAAACATATCTACAAGTCCCATGATGCAATTTGTATGAGTCACCTGACATCCGGGTAGGCGCAGAATATTGTTTATAGCCAGAAACCAGCAGTTGTGTTTAGTATCATGCAGGACGGTGAATTTGCTCCTGTGTTTTCGTTGAATTACGTAAAGCATTAGCCGCGCAAACCATTTACTAGCAGTGAAAAAACAGTACTGTTGGATCTTTATTATAACTTATGTGAGAAATGTCCAACACTTTCCAAGAAATGGTGAAATTAACTTCTGAGTTCACCGGTGTTTCGAGTGCAAGTATAAACAGTGCTTGTGCAGAAAAATCTGAAACGATAAAAGTGGTTACACCCGGAAAAAAAATACTATTAATCTTATCATCTTTAGCCCTTAACAGAATATACTAGACGCCGTTTCAGTTGTTGAAATAAGGACTCTGTTCTTTTTTTGCACTACGTGCCGCTTGTACTCGCCACATGGTCTGAAAGTGTGACAGTATTTCTAGTGCGAATGGCGGAAGGATACATTATAGCGGTGCACTGGTCACCTGGGCTTTGTTTTGACACGGATTAACCTAAGAGTGAATACAGAGTAAATCAATAATGATGCCTGCTCGAAAGTTTTTAAATGCCCCTATATATTCCATCTGGTAGTGTGAAGAACTGAAGAGTACCTGAACTCAGACAAGTAAAACAGTTACACCTCACATATCGAAGATGATTTTGATACATAAATGAAACAATGTACAACTTGTTTTTACTAGATTCATTGTTTTGAGTGAAGACTTTGTTTTACTTTCTTTCTTATCAAGCGCTGTGATGTTGTGCAAATAAATGTGAATAATAGTATCAAATTTAGATACTAAACATGATTTGGCATCAGAAAGAAGTACTAACTCCATCTGTATGGTGTGTGGGTAGCGTGTCTTCCTCCCAATCGGGAAGCCACGTTGATGACTCGATTGGTGTGAGTTGCCCGGATAAGGCATTTTTTTTCGGGCTTTATGTTTTCTGATGCGGTAAATGTTGGGTATCTCAAAGCTCATTCCATCCATTTGATTCGCCTTCTCTGCATATCTGAGTTGTTACAAGAAACGTTGAGCACAAGGCTTCCTTTTATGCTTGTGATGCTTGTGTTAATTTCACTAACAGTAGTTGAGAATATTCTAAATTGTTACTAAAATGACCAGTGTAAAGTTAGAAATGAAAAAAAGGATGTTTTTAATACTTCTGCTAGCAAATTATATTTGATTTTTTTTTCAGTCGTGAAGAATTTGAAAATATGAGATACTCGCAACTTGAACCATAAAATTCATTTGCGGTCCGAATGAAAATTCAACCAACTAAACCAGTTCGTCATCTTGATGCACATATACCTATTCTTGCTGGAAAATGCATTGACTTTGCAGAGCTGAGTAAACGGGTTGAGGGCGTTGCTGTTTGATGAGCCACAGGACGTCATCTCTGTGTAAACTGTCTGAGCAAATGTTTTTAGCAGAATTCCTGACCTTAGGTGAAGTTGTATAAGCGGGAAGAATTGCCAACAGAGATGAGTGGATATATTGACGCTATAACACAGAAGCTAATAAAATTAATGCATTCCAATGCTGGCCCTCAGGTGTAAATAGAGGCAGGGCTCTGTCTTGTTCACCTGATGCAAAAAAAAAGAGATGCAAACATAAGATTACGCGGCGACAAAGCGGTTCCAAAACACACAGTTGGTGACCGGTTTCTTCAAGTGTTCCACTTCCACTTGAGAATGTACAGGGAATATTTATGAGAGTTGACGTCATCGCTTGAGCCACACATGTTGCGAAAGGCCCCATGTGTACACCCTCAGAAAGCAGGTGTGTCCTTGGTTCGAGCATTATATGCTGCACTCTTACAAAGTTCTCCTTTGCGTGAGGCTCCTGTTTATAGCCATGACACTAAAAGTAAATTAGAACCTGTCGACTTCTGACACACGTTTTATGACCATGAGGTAATGGGTTTCATGGAACGAGTGTTGTATAATAGTTGCCGGCGTGATAATATAGTACGCCCAGCCTGCAACCAAGAGACCGCGGGTTCAAGGAGTGTCAGCAAAGGTTGAAAGGAAGCTGTGGCGTATCTCTCTTACATGCCTTAAATGCGGCAACCTGCTACTTTTGGTCCACAATTTGTTACCCGGATTTATTATGGGACGAAGCTATTATCCAATTATCTTTATGCTGTCAATGAAATGCGCGAACAGTCAATACCTTGCGAGCTGTGCGCGTGTTCAATAAGTATGTCTTTTCAATGTTATGGACTAGTTACAGTGAATAGCACAGCAAAAATAAACCGTCTCTTTTATCGTTTGAAGCCTTAAGCAGGGATCGAGATGTCTCAGACAGTAGGACTGTGGTCTGCATCCAGAGATCTCGGTTTCAAACCTCATATAGCTAGTAATATTTTCCCGTTTTGTTTTCCTTTTTCGTGGATGTTCTCAGCCGAAAAGTAGATACCGATTTGGATAGTTCTGCTAAAACATAATGTTCGCGCGTTTTAGGCAAACTCGTTTTGAAGTTCCACACTGGGAAAATGCGTGTCCGTAAACTCCTTACTCATATGCGAAAGACTTATTTCAGTACTGGTCACGAAAATTACTATCCTGACAGCGCATCCTACGAGGGTGACGTTTTGACTCTAAGAAACCTGACCCGAAAACTCGGTATTGTATTCGGGTGGTTGGTATCTTTCTGTGGAATTGTTTCGTTCATTATCTTGATTTATGCGGTCAGATGAAGATCATTGTTCTTTGTTGGTGAAATGTAGCCATTGTTCGACAGCTATTCTAGCTTAAGACTGAAAAACCACATTCATTAGCCATGAATATTTATACAGCAAAAGCGAAAAGGTAAAAAGGAAATGTGACTGGCTGAAATCCTGAAGAAATCCAGATTACAGAAACCCGTGTTTTAATATTCTATCATAAAATTGTGTAGAACCTTTCGTAATCCATTTTGTGAATGTGGCATTCGTTTAAATGAAAGCTACCGGGTGAGCCAAAAAAACTACGAACTGCCTGCGCAGTGTTTTTCCTGTCCGCGTCCTCGGCGCTCGTTGTCGTCTGTCGCTATCATAGAAAGGCGCGGATGAAACCATACAACATTTTTAAAACTACTTTTTAAAGGCTTTACTTATCAACTTTATGAAAGGAGTTGCTGAAACTGGCCACCGTTGTGTCCATGCATTTTTGGCAACTCTTTAGGAAACTATCCATCACTATCAGAGGGAAAAACCCCGCGCAGGCGGTTCGTAGTTTTTTGGCTCACTCTGTATTATGTGGAAGGTCAAGTTTAGTAAAAGAATAATTATCGGAATTTATTCTTTCGATGGAGAGGAGGAAAAATTTCTCTATAATTCTTGGAAAGTCCCAATATCCATAACCTTGTTGCCTGCTGTTAGCATACAAAGTAATAAGGAAAACGCCCCAAGAGGAAGAGTTGTAAACAGTCGGGAAACACTTTGAGAGGCTACACGCACGTTTAGTGAAGGCTGAATGATGCAACTCTTCATGTTTGGTCTCCAGCTGGAACACACTGTAGTTGCTGCTTTGTTACGTAATTAACGAGTTGACAACCCTCGCCGACAGGTCGGTAAAGCATGCAAACACAATGGTTCATTATCGGAACATCCCTTTGCTTAACCTGGTGAATTCACTTTCTAGCTGTGTGCTATTTTCAACTTCACGTGTGGTAACTAATGCTGTATTCAGTTGATAGATAATACCAGGAATTAACCGTAAGTGTATAGGTATACTACGGGGTTTATTTATTATCCATTATTTAGAACATCAGTCATTGCTTTTTGATCATCACGATTGAAGCAGGAAATAGAGCGCACATGCTCATTACGCTCCCTGATAACTGCACACTTGAAAATGCAGTGCGGTCGTTTTATGGTAAGGCCGCGGATCGCGCGTATGCGTGCTCCGCACACTATCTATTACGCTGGGGGTCTTTCGTTCCGTAACTCCCGCGTTACTTACGAGTGATAGTATCATGGACTATGAGTACTAACCTTGTTATAAGTGGTGTCCATCTGGCCTCTTCGGATGCAATTTCCATTTACACGCATTAGTTCTTCTTGAGTAATCTTCATAATTTCTGTCTTTACATTATCCTTAAGTTTGTCTGTGGTGTGCGGATTGTTCCTATAAACTTAATTTTTTAGGTTCCCCACAAATAGATGCACGATTTCGTAACTCGGCGAAGGGCAATGGATTTTTTCGGGCGTAAGAATCCTTAGCATGGCTTCCTTCGGAAGGGAAGTAAAGCCGGTGATCCCGTGTTGTAGATTTACGGCACGTAAAAGAACCTCAAGCCTGATAAAGAGGCCTCTGAGCAAAATCACCGGTCTTTCACGCCCAATATAGAATGGGGCGCTAAGGACCATAGCAGTTAAAGAGCGTCCATAAATAAAAACTCAATTCAACCGATTTCGTGAATTTTTTGCTGTTAAAACATCTCGTTTTCGTCTCTTAGGTTTACCGATCGTGCTGTCCTAAACTTATTAACCAGATGTATAACAGTTTCACTACCTGGAATTGGAATACCAGGAAATTTATCCCGAAATTTTCATCTTTCTATATGATTCGGTTTTTACGTATGTATCGTACATAAAAATTCGTTGTTCAAGCATGAATTTGTCGGCAGGCATTGTAGTGGACTAATAACAAGACATTGACACTCTTAAGCAAAGCAAATTAGGTTTAGCGATCCATTGTCCTAAACCTATTAACCAGACATCTTAACAGTTTCACTACCCGGAACTGGAATACAGGACATTTCTTCTATGGACACGGACGGTGGCCAGTTTCAGCATCTCCTTTCATAAAGTTGATAAGTAAAGCCTTTAAAAGTAGTTTTAAAAATGTTGTATAGTTTCATCCGCGCCTTTCTACGAAAGCGGTAGACAGCAACGAGCGCCGAGGACGCGGACAGAAAAAACACCGCGCAGCCGATTCGGAGTCTTTTGGCTCACTCTGTATTTGACCGTAGGTCATATAAAACACAGTGTATGAATAAATGTGTTATGCATTACCTATGGTACAGCAGGTGAGAGCAGAATACTGGGATACACAATTAGAAGAATCTGATGTGTTACAATCACATGACTTTCTCTACTCTTGTACAAACTATTTTTACAAACGCTTATTCTCCATATGCTTCATGTTAATCGGGATGTTAATCTTATTGCTAATTTTCTTGTAAATGCAAGGGGAATTGGTAGGTTTTAAGCCATAGTCAAATCTTTTAAGAGCTGGTTGCTATGTGGCGCCTCTTTCTAATGGTTTACCAGTTATGCAAAAGTCGTTCACAATGAAGTATACTTTTGGATACATTACCAGAAAATTCGAGATATACATTTTATTTGTCATGAAAATATCTTAAACATATGATATTTTAATCAAAATCGTTAGAGCCATTTTTGAGAAAGTTAAAATTTTCGAAAAATGTTCCATGTAAAGGGTAATCTGGGGTGGGGGGATTTTCTTGAAAACCTTTGTGCCGCATTTCTGGAAGATACTGAACCTAAATACCAAGTTTGGTGCTTATCCGACTGTTCGTTTCTGAGTTATGCTGTTCACACACACACGGACATGTTTCCAAAAATGCTTTTTTTGGATTCAGGGCAGCTCAAAACATATATTTCCGGTGAAATCTCGGTATCGAATTTTTGGATGGAATACAATACTTCCCCTACTTACTATACGTAGTAGAAAAAGTAAAAATAATGCAATTAAGTAACGGGGAACTGAATAGTGCCAATATAAAAAGCAATGCTGCAGATGGCGAGAGGTCATCCGCCAAAGTTCTATCCAGGCGGAAGACTGCTTAACACAACACCGTGTTTGCTTTCATTTATACACCGTGTTTACTGCTCTAATTAATTGTGTTTCACTTAAAGAGTTCACAAAGATTCGGTTTCTCTTTCCGGTGCTAAAACTGGTTGCAAGCCGGTTTCTGAATGTTGTAATTACGGTTCGGCGAGCGCAACGGAAGTTACACAGTTCTTCCTGAAGCGTTTGTCTTTTTGTTTAACTTTCACTCGCATTAATTCATTCCCATTAAACGCTTCTCGATTGTGTATTGTCTGCCGAGCGGCACGATTATGTCGTTTTCATGCAGAATCATGATCCACGTTTTGCATTCATGAGCATGGTACAGGGAATACAATAAGTCCACTATGATGCTCTAATCTACGTATAGGGAAAAAATTACTGGGGTGTGGACTTGAATTCTAAATTATTTCTACTCTATGGGGGATGTTTTTGTTCAACATCAACACATAACTTGATATTGAGATTATCGTGATAGTTACCTGAACACGATTCAAAGAGTGTTGATCAGATGATCTTCGCTACGTAGTCGCCTTTCTGTACCAGCTGCTTGAGTTCTTGATAGATGGCTTCAGTGGCGTAGTGGACTTCTGCTGTCAAGCTTGTTATTGATTTGATTGGGAAATGGGCTTTTGGGATCGTCCATCATCACACGTAGTCTAGGGGGGGCGCTAATTTCAGCGAAAAATTCTGTGATACATTCACATGACTTTCTCTACCCTCTATCGTTTATTAGTGGGTACTCAAATTATCCTTACTCGAGCTTATTTTTCTATCTACTGCATTTTAATCCAAATAAACCTTTGGAGAAATAGCTACATTACACATTTCGTCATAGATACAAAGGGAACATCTATAGTCAAATGTTTTAAGAACTGGACGCTATATGCTGGCCTTAAAATTCCATGCTGTTTCCATGCAATCACGAGAAACATTCGAATGTTGAAAGGAGCTTAAGGGAATGACCAAGAAATGAACAATTTAAACCTTTAATAACGGATATTTCAGAAACAGCTTATGTCATAAAAATTTATTTTAAACACATTTTGTGTTTTAAAGAGGTATAAACTTTATGTAGCATGTTTTCGTCTATCGCTTAACGTTTACCAGATATACAAGATTATACAAAATTCCCTCCGAATGAGGGAGACTTCATAGGCTATATCCCGAAAATTCAAGATATTTTATTTGTCATGTAAATATATTTAATGTATAGTATTTTAATCGAAATCGTTACAGCCACTTTTTAGAAAATCAAAATTTTCGAAAAATGTTCCATGTGAACGCTAGTTTGGGGTGGGAGGATTTGTTGAAAATCCTTATGTCGCACCTTTGGAAGATATTGAACCTAAATATCAAGTTTAGTATTTATCTGACTTTTCCTTTTTGAGTTATGCTGTTCACGCACACAGGGACATGTTTCCAAAAATGCTGTATTTGGATTCAGGGGGCCTCAAAACATGTATTTTGTGTGAAATGCAATACTTCTACTTTAAAAAGGGGTGGGTTTTATGCCCAAGCACTGCGACCTCAAAGATCTATTGCGCATCCCCCCTTTCATCAGTTAAGTAGTCTGTTGCTCGTTATGAACTTAACCAGACTGCTAACTGAGACTTTCGATAGTCCATCTATCTTTGGAAATGATTGCGAAAAATACTTGATCTTTGATTCGCAAGAGCAGGGCAATCACATAGCAGATGAGTAACAGTCTCATCTCCTTCTAGGCGTCTACTACAGATAGGGTTGTTAAACAATCCCATTCTGTATAGATTAAACTTTAGGGTACAGTGTCCTGTAATGAACACTGTCGCCCATGCAAGCCTTACTTCTCCTACTTACTATACGTAGTCGAGAAAGTAAAAACAGCTCGGGCGGCAGGCTTAAAATGTTTCCGTAAAGAGTTTCAACCATCGAAGTTGAAGAAACTTATCTGCCAGAATGGAGCATTTTGGAAAGGGAGTAGCGATTTCGTTGTTAATATCAACATTGTTTTCGTTGAAGAGAGTGTACATGAGGACACGTTTTCTGGTGGCGTCTCACCAGCTGACGGCGGAGAACAAGCATGTAATGTTGAAGAGCTCAATTAAGATCACCCACGTTCTGTTAGCAGGATGTACGTTCTTAATCAGTGACCGCTCTGGCTTCAATTGCCCACAAAGACCCACTACAGAAACCTCTGGAACAGTGCTCTAGTTTCCGCAAGAAGCTGCATGCCTTCTTCCGATAACATCAGTTACAGCTGCATTCCGAGGTAATGAAAACGTGCGCCTTGTCTTTCAAATCGTGTTCACTTTTAAAACAGGCTTGGGCATCACGATTTCTTTTGAAATTGACTATTTTTAGCTTTCCATTAGAAACATAAATGGTATCCTAGTCGGAATGAAAGTTCAGAGGAAAATCAAGGAATGTCATATACATATAAAAAGTATATAAACCTGATAGCTGATGGAGACGAACATGACAGAAAGCAAGTTAAGCGAATGATCAAATGTAAGGCAAGGGAGGAGTACGTGGGTTGTACATATAACTGTGAAGAGAATATGGAATTACCTTTGTTTTATAGCTCCATTGTTTTTGTATTAACTGTATAGCTTCAGTTTTAAATTTTCTAACAGTAGAGCCTACCGTTATCATGCCGAAGCCATACCTAAAAACTTTGCATATGCTTACATAAATGGGAGAGTGCAGAAGCAGGACTGACAATGTATGCAACATAACTACGCATTTTGTAAAAGAAAACCGTAGCGTAGGTTAGCGATGCCTTATAACTGTATTGTGGGAGCCTTTGGATGACAGAAGTCGAACGTTTTCTATGAAGCTGACTTTTTGAGCGCCCTAATTCTTGTAGCTTTCCTGCAATTAAAGGGGATGTTCCTATACTTAAGTGCCATTAAGCCAGTGCATGAAATTAAGACCAATTCAGTGTATTAATTACCCAGATCTCGTTGTTCTAAAGACCTAATCATGAACCCACCAAGTAGGAAGCAGAAGTAATGGTTAAAAAAATGCAGTGATACTCCAGGAATTTGGGTGTTCTAGGACTGCGTGACGAAACAAACACCTGGCTGACAAAGCATCTGAAGATGCATGCTGATTATTTTAATGCTGAACAACTTTTTTTCTCGTGTGTTGCTAGTGGATACGTGTTTTACAGCCCCAAGTATTTAAACGATAAAGATAACCTGTAAATACCACCTATCACTGCCAACTGTAAAACGTTGGGGAGGTTGTTGCATTATAGAATAGAGTAGGTAACACATTGGATTGGCCTTCGGCGTCGTAAAGAGGTCCAAAGTAAACTCCGCCTACAGTGCTAGCTATCTCCTGGGTCTCCAAGTTAACCAGTGTTCCACGTACTCGTAAATTTGGGAAGCTAATGTACCTCTTAATCTGCAAAACTGTTCCGCATGCAGCCTCTCTTTGTGACATGCTCAAAACACCAAGGTCTTCGCCTGAACTGTGATTGCTAGGTCCCTCACTCTGTTTTTTTTTTTTTTTTTTCAAACAGAATGCAACTTACATCTGAATACTTAATAAACTTTTGGCAAGAAGTTGGATATAATAAAAAATATTTACAATTTATTTGAATTAATTATGCACAACATTACGTAAGCTTTTTGGAATAATAACGGCCTGTGCTTCCCTTGTAAGTGGTCGCATGAAGATAGTTTACATGTTTATAAAACAATAGTTTACTGAAAATCAACTATTTGTCTTGATCAAACCCGATTACTATGAATATCAAAACTGTTATAAAATCAACTATTTGTCTTGATCAAACCCGATTACTATGAATATCAAAACTGTTATAAAATCAACTATTTGTCTTGATCAAACCCGATTACTATAAATATCAAAACTGTTATAAACTCAACTATTTGTCTTGATCAAACCCGATTACTATGAATATCAAAACTGTTATAAAATCAACTATTTGTCTTGATCAAACCCGATTACTATGAATATCAAAACTGTTATAAAATCAGCTATTTGACTTGATCAAACCCGATTACTATAAATATCAAAACTGTTATAAAATCAACTATTTGTCTTGATCAAACCCGATTACTATGAATATCAAAACTGTTATAAAATCAGCTATTTGACTTGATCAAACCCGATTACTATAAATATCAAAACTGTTATAAAATCAACTATTTGTCTTGATCAAACCCGATTACTATAAATATCAAAACTGTTATAAAATCAGCTATTTGACTTGATCAAACCCGATTACTATAAATATCAAAACTGTTATAAAATCAACTATTTGTCTTGATCAAACCCGATTACTATAAATATCAAAACTGTTATAAAATCAGTTATTTGTCTTGTTCAAACCCGATTACTATAAATATCAAAACTGTTATAAAATCAACTATTTGTCTTGATCAAACCCGATTACTATGAATATCAAAACTGTTATAAAATCAGCTATTTGACTTGATCAAACCCGATTACTATAAATATCAAAACTGTTATAAAATCAACTATTTGTCTTGATCAAACCCGATTACTATAAATATCAAAACTGTTATAAAATCAGCTATTTGACTTGATCAAACCCGATTACTATAAATATCAAAACTGTTATAAAATCAGCTATTTGTCTTGATCAAATCCGATTACTATAAATATCAAAACTGTTATAAAATCAGCTATTTGACTTGATCAAACCCGATTACTATAAATATCAAAACTGTTATAAAATCAGCTATTTGTCTTGATCAAATCCGATTACTATGAATATCAAAACTGTTATAAAATCAGCTATTTGACTTGATCAAACCCGATTACTATAAATATCAAAACTGTTATAAAATCAGCTATTTGTCTTGATCAAACCCGATTACTATAAATATCAAAACTGTTATAAAATCAGCTATTTGTCTTGATCAAATCCGATTACTATAAATATCAAAACTGTTATAAAATCAACTATTTGTCTTGATCAAACCCGATTACTATAAATATCAAAACTGTTATAAAATGAACTATTTGTCTTGATCAAATCCGATTACTATAAATATCAAAACTGTTATAAAATCAGCTATTTGACTTGATCAAACCCGATTACTATAAATATCAAAACTGTTATAAAATCAGCTATTTGACTTGATCAAATCCGATTACTATGAATATCAAAACTGTTATAAAATCAGCTATTTGTCTTGATCAAACCCGATTACTATAAATATCAAAACTGTTATAAAATCAACTATTTGTCTTGATCAAACCCGATTACTATAAATATCAAAACTGTAATAAAATCAGCTATTTGACTTGATCAAATCCGATTACTATAAATATCAAATCTGTTATAAAATCAGCTATTTGACTTGATCAAACTCGATTACTATAAATATCAAAACTGTTATAAAATCAGCTATTTGACTTGATCAAATCCGATTACTATGAATATCAAAACTGTTATGAAATCACCTATTTGTCTTGATCAAATCCGATTACTATAAATATCAAAACTGTTATAAAATCAACTATTTGTCTTGATCAAACCCGATTACTATGAATATCAAAACTGTTATAAAATCAGCTATTTGTCTTGATCAAACCCGATTACTATAAATATCAAAACTGTTATAAAATCAACTATTTGTCTTGATCAAACCCGATTACTATAAATATCAAAACTGTTATAGAATCAACTATTTGTCTTGATCAAATCCGATTACTATAAATATCAAAACTGTTATAAAATCAGCTATTTGTCTTGATCAAACCCGATTACTATAAATATCAAAACTGTTATAAAATCAGCTATTTGTCTTGATCAAATCCGATTACTATAAATATCAAAACTGTTATAAAATCAACTATTTGTCTTGATCAAACCCGATTACTATAAATATCAAAACTGTTATAAAATCAACTATTTGTCTTGATCAAATCCGATTACTATAAATATCAAAACTGTTATAAAATCAGCTATTTGACTTGATCAAACCCGATTACTATAAATATCAAAACTGTTATAAAATCAGCTATTTGATTTGATCAAATCCGATTACTATAAATATCAAAACTGTTATAAAATCAACTATTTGTCTTGATCAAACCCGATTACTATAAATATCAAAACTGTTATAAAATCAGCTATTTGACTTGATCAAATCCGATTACTATAAATATCAAAACTGTTATAAAATCAGCTATTTGATTTGATCAAATCCGATTACTATAAATATCAAAACTGTTATAAAATCAACTATTTGTCTTGATCAAACCCGATTACTATAAATATCAAAACTGTTATAAAATCAGCTATTTGACTTGATCAAATCCGATTACTATAAATATCAAAACTGTTATAAAATTTTACTGCCGTTGAAGAAACGAAAGATACATTACTTGATTGCTGCAACATTTATGTCATGAGCGTCATCGTTCTCCAGCAACGTGCCAAATGAGTTTTAAATTTCTGTGTCCATAGCTGTCAAGTGAGAAGGATTCATAGCTAGAAGTTGCAGATGAAGACCATAACTAAAGGCGATTTGGGAGGATGGCAGTGAAGCTTGGCTGGATCCTGTAATCAACAGAATGAGCATTAGCTTCTAACAAGGCCGTACTATGTGATAATGGCCATATAAACGTGCAATAGCTCAGGACACCGTGTCTAATGCTGGCAATTTCCAGAGCATGTCGATTTCCGATAGCGATAGGCACGACAGAAACGTGCCGACCGAGCCCTTCTTCATGCCCCATCAGGCTAGTCATCCGAGATCAAACGGATACAGGCATGCTGTCCTCAGGACCGCGTCAGCGCACTTCCTGGTCGAGACGTTTCGTAAGCCTTGATGCGACGTATCTAATGTGCGGTGAAGTACAGACACTTTCCATCCACTTGCCTGTCAAGATGCCTGCATTCACATTATGAGATCAGTGACATCGGCCGGAGTTAACCCGCGAGGCTTTGGTTCAGAGGAAAGCGTGTATTTCTTATGCAAGTAGCCCTTAAGCCCCTTGTACACGATCAGATTTTTTTTTTTCAATTCAAGGGTTTGCAAGAAAAATTGCCAAACATTTTTCAATATGTGACAAGACTGGATAAAACGTGACAATATCATAAATGTGTATTTACAAGTTGTCTTCTTTCAAACTGAAACCCTTCAGAACACATTAATAAATAATTTATCACGCACAAAGCAATTTGCTATGTGCCTCACGGTATAACAGTTTGCAATGAAATACTGTTCTACACCAATATTATGTAGCAATTTCACGTATTATACCCAATGAAATCACATACGATTATGGAATACAACGAAAATAACACCAACTGATAGGTTAACCACACTATATAACATTGCATTAATGTATACTTAGTTTGGAAATCTGCCTGGCAATTATTTCTTCATCTGCTTCATCTTGTTGTGATAATCCACAGAGTCCTAGACATATGGACATGACCAGCTTATGTATAACCTAATCAGTTCGCATACAACATACTTTGGCCGGGTAGCCATTTTTGTTTACTTTTCGCTTTCCGTCATGTTGCAGATTTCGTGACGCAATGTAAATATTCGTATTTCATTGGCCAAAGCCATCAAATCATTGTCAAATCTTTGATCGTTTAGAGCACATCCTTATTTGTTTTCAAGATTTTCACAGAGTTTAAAAGTATTGGAAGCAATTTGACAAGAAAAGTTGTAAAGTTGTGACAACTCTTGGAAGGTCTTGTAAAGTATTGAATTTGACAAAAATTTTATCGTGTATACAAGGGGCTTAAGTAGTTTTATATCTGGAGTCTCGTGAAAATGTTGGTGAATTACATGGTAAGGTCTGCAATGAAATTAGCAATAGGGAGCTCCGGGACATCGACAGTGATTTCGCCTTTTATATTGGTTTTATAATCATCCATACATTTATTTCAATGCAAACATGCACACACTGACCCTTAAGCATGGCGTTGGTCTAACGGATTTGTGTGTCTTGATAATTCATAGGAATTATAAAGGAACAGAAGACCTATCACATAATGATAGCGTGATATGACAAACATAATAGAATATGGTATCCTAAATAAGTAAAATAACAGCACAAAACAACAGGTAAAGTATATATGGTTGTCCGCCATATTGTTACCTTAAGAGCATGGAAGAAAAAAATACAGCACGTGTATAAGTAAATAACATAGTTTAAAACTACCTAAAGCATAACCCTGTTCACCCTACCCCATTAACAAGCCATTTTAGACTTCTGTTTCGCCTATGTCATTCTGGTCTGCCAGTAGCGTCCAACATACCCATGTATACAAAGTAAATACTTTAAAATTATTAACTGAAAGTTGAGAACATAATATTCATCATTTTTAATTTTGTTAATTTTGCGGCACCTAGTGGTACCGTATAGTTGTGCTGTACTTAACGTGTCACAGTTCTATGTTTTGGCACGTGTGCTCAGGTTTTTGCCCAGCACCAATCCCGAAATCTTGTTTTATAGGCGAATTGATTACTTAGTTGATATGCTATAATATTTTTTGGGTAAAGTGAGCCGTGGAACATACGTATTTTTGTGGTAAATCTACATTTGAATTAAAATAAGATTACAAAAGAAAATTTCTGTGAATTAGTTTGTAATTGTATTGCTTTGTTGATATCGTGTTCAATTCTTAAAATGTACAGAATTCCAAATAATATTCTGCGCTTTAGAGTTATAAAACATGCATGGTAGTCTTGAGACGCAGCGCAAAAGAGGAATGACTCCACATGCTGGTATGTACGAGGTGAAAATTGGGAACACACCGAAATGTTAAATATCTCAGGATATAATGCTGAGATTCTGTGTTAGCTCAGTCAGAGAAGCGGAGTATTTCCAAAATACATTCACATGAGTAACATGTGCAGCCACAAAAAATGCCCCTAGAGCACCGTAGTACAGACCAAGAAAAACACTAGGAAGAGTTTCTGTGAGAGAGGAAAAACCTGCCAGAGTGAATCTGACCGTGGGAGAAACACAACGAGCATAAATGACACTATTGTGTGTTTATGTTCGCAGCAGAAATGACACCAGCAGATGCTATGGAGATCAGAATCGCACACTTGGGTGGGATTTTGATATAGGTATGATTATACAGCAATGGAAGCAGGAAAAACTCTCCAGATGCGCTTTTGTTTAGAGGCTTTGTGCTCTGCGGCGAGAAGCGAACAGTGTTGTCAACTAGTCCTAGCCAAAAGTCACCAGATTTTAAATTAAAGGTCGCTAGAAAACATCTAAATCAAAATAACTGCAATCTTTGTTTAAAATTTCTCTTACATAATCAGAAGAGAACAGTTCTTCTTCCAACTCCTCCTCAGCAAATGATGTTGAAGATTACACTGGATCTGCATCGGGATGCGTGTACGCTATACCAATTTTACTGGGAATTCGTACGAGTATATCCCAAGAGCAATTCTGCCTCGGCCGAGAACGTTAAGCCGGTTCCATAGTTTTATTTTAACAATGTTCAACTGAACTAAAACCCCTGTTTACCTCCGCATTGGAATGTGGGAGAGAAAGAATTGCGATTGTAAAATATACCAGTTGCATCATTGTAGCAATTTACTTCTGTCCAGAAGTTCACTGTGCTAGAAGTGTTTTGCTGTCATTTTATAACCAACTGATTGTCTATTTCATTTATTTGAAGAGGACATTTTCTTTCTTATTTCAAAGTATATAATTTTATTTGATATTTAAAAATCCAGTTCTTCTTTATTAGCGAATGTGTGAAGCCAAAAATGCAAATGCATCAAAATTGCCTCTGACTCCTGATATCCCAGTCACTCTTTGAAATTCTGTCGCAATGTGAATTCAAAAAGACTTCAGATCAAGGGACTTGTTGAGTGGGTAGAGAAAGTCATGTGAATGTAAAATCATATATATAATTTTTACTTTCTGTACTACGTATAGTAAGCAGGGGAAGTATTGTATTCCACTCAAAAATTCGATACCGAGATTTCACCGGAAATATACCACATACATAGTAAGTAGAGAAGGTATTGGATTCCATGTGCGTGTGCGTGTGTGTGTGTGTGTGCGTGTGTGTGTGAACAGCATAACTCAAAAATGAAAAGTCGGATATATACCAAACTTCCAAAGAGGCGACACGAAGATTTTCAAGAAAATCCCCCACCCCAACTACGCTTTACATGGTAGATATTTCGAAATCTTTGATTTTCTGAAAAATGGCTCTTAACTATTTTGATTAAAATACCATATATTAAAGATATTTACATGACAAATAGCATGTATATGTTGAATTTTCTGGGGACTTGTGAAGTCCTCTTCATTCGGAGGGAATTTTGTATAATGCCGGTAAGGTTAAGCGACAGAGGAAAACGTAGTACACACAAAGATGTAAATTTCTTTAAAACACACGCTTTATTTCAAATAACCTCCTTTATGGCAGCAGTCATTGCCGAGATATGTTATTAATGTTTCGAATTGATCAGTAATCAACCATTCTTTTCAGCTCTTTCTTGCGATCTCGTGGAGAAGTATGGAATGGACTATCGCTGTTCCTTTTGTATCTATAACGAAATGTGCAATGCAGCTATTTCCGGAAAGATTTATCTCGATTAAAAGAAAGGAGGTAGGAAAATGAACATTCGTAAGAATAATTTGTATACCCATTAATAAGCGAAAGAGGATAGAGACAGTCATGTGAATGTAACTTTTTTTTGTAGTGCAGACTTATATGAACAAACGGGTTTAAGTTATACATATTGCTACAGTAAGCCAATCGGCTCTGCAGGTATGTTCTTGACATGTGCCAAAAGTAGGCAGTTGGTAAGTTGTATTACACACAATTTTGTAAGAGATATGACAAGACAGATGCGAATAAATATTTTTGATCAAATGTTTTGATCGCTCATTGAAAATTACACAGTTTTAGGTTAATGTATGTGGCTACTTTTTGGCAACAGTTGTCCCGATATCTCCCGAATATTCCCGAAAAGAAGAATCAATCATTTGTCCCAGTTTTCTAATAAGAAACAGCCTATATAATTAAAGAAAATTCCACGAGAGTTACTGCTTACAGAAAGCTTATCATCACGTCAGTATCTGCATTGTTCTAGCATGATGGAGCTATTACACGTCATTAATCGCGTTAATTGACCTTAGCGGTGCCTTTTAAGGAGCAGAAATGGGTTACTGGGTGCTAACGGCGGATGTACGATGCGCGATAAAACCCGGGCGCTATATGCTCGCAATTTCAATGTGGTATTCCGTATTAGTGGTTACGTGTTATGTATTCGCGGGCGGGTCCTAAGGTCTACACGCAACCATTAGGCTGTCGTAGAAGTTGGGTGGAAATATTCGCATTGTTAAGTTTTATAAAGTGGAGTACACGGATATCTCGGGTAGAAGCTTAGGGTTTTATTTATTTATTCACCGAAAGAATACATGTATTCATGGTATCGCCATCTTAAATCTATGTATGATGCAATGTATAGCAAACCTTACAAAAGATTTGATGCATTGCTAATGTTAATGTGCCTTAAATTATACAGAGAGAGTCAAAAGACTACGAACCGGCTGCGCAGGTGTTTCTCCTGTCCAGTCCTCTGCGCTTGTTGCCGTCTGCCGCTATCATAGAAAGGCGCGGATGAAACCATACAACATTTTTAAAGGCTTTACTTACCAATTTTATGAAAGAAGTTGCTGAAACTGGCCACCGTCGTTGTCCATACATTTTTGGCACCTCTTTAGGAAACTATCCATCACTCGCCGTAGTTCACGTTGAGAAATGCTGGCAATTTCCTGGCAGATATTTTGTTTTAATTCTTCCAGGGTGTGTGGGTTTGTCTTGTACACTTTGTTTTAAGTTACTCCAGAGATAGAAATCACAGGGGGGTTAGGTCAGCAGACCGAGGGGGCCACAAATCTCTACTAATAATTCTGTGCTTAAACGCACTTTCAATAAGTTCTCATCGAAATATTGGCCGTATGAGCTGTTACAGTCTTGTTGAAAAAAGGCAAAATCACGCTCCCTGTCTGTTAATTCTCTAAAAACAGGGGCAAAATTGTACTCACGTATGCACGGGCTTCAACTATTGACTCGAAAAAAATTGGCCCTTTCCTAAAGAGGCGCCAAAAATGTATGGACAACGACGGTGACCAGTTTCAGCATCTCCTTTCATAAAGTTGGTAAGTAAAGCCTTTAAAAGTAGTTTTAAAAATGTTGTATGGTTTTATGGCGGCGCCGTGGCCGAGTGGTTAGACCGCTCGCCTCCCACCGAGGCGGCCCGGGTTCAATCCCTGGGACCTGCATGTGGGATTTGTGGTGGACGAAGCGGCGTCTGGGCGGGTTTTCTCCGGTTTCCCCCGCCATTCATTCCACCAACTGCTCCATCATCACCTTTCCTTTCATCCATTTCACCAACATTTCGTTTCATCTACTTCCTTCATCCCATACCAGGCATCGGGCTGATCACCCATCCTGGATGTTCTGTCTGATCCATGAGTGTCTGCTCCTCGACGGGCCTGTGACCCCAGGCACCCGCCTGTAAGTCCTGGGGGGGATGTAAGTCCTACATAAGAGGAGGGTAAACAGATAATGAATTAATGAATGTATGGTTTTATGCGCGCCTTTCTATGAAGCTCCGAGGATACGGACAGGGAAAACACCGCGCAGCCGGTTCTTAGTTTTTTGGCTCTCTCTGTAGTTACAATTTGCATGAGAAATCTATGCTCTTGAATATAAGGGATTATGAGCATCCGACTCCTTGGCAAAGTGTGCTTCCCATTAGGTCGTCACGTGTCCAAACGAAGGCTCTATGTAGTATATAAAGGAGTGTGACGTATAAATTATTTGTTACTTTTATGTATTCATTTTTTCTGAAAGTATAATAAGCCAAGTTTAGTCCCTTATTTTATTGTGCAAGAGGAATGAGGTAGCTATATTGATTATTGGAAAAGAAGCTCGCTAAGCGTCTTATAGCAACGTTGTAAGGATTATGGGCTGCAATGTATGATGCCAATAACTACGCAAGGAAAGAAGTTGGCTATCCTCAACAAATTTCAACACGAATCCCGAAGAGGTTGTATCTACTGTGTTTGCTACAGAGTAAATATTTCTTCAAAGAAGGCTTGGCAGTACAGATGGAAACTGCTTGTGTATGCGACGTTTTGTTGCATAATGTGTTATTTGTATGGACGTGGCATCATTAATGTTCTGTTTAGATTGCTTTACTCTCTTAATTAGGATGTTTGTGATTCAGACTGCAGATTTACGTAAGAGTGACGTAATTGCCAGATTCATTACTTATAATCAGACGTTGCGGATATCTGCTGAAGCAAAAAACTAATGAACCTTTGAGCTCGCATCTTTTGCCTGCTCTACTAGCTTGGGTGATGTAGCTGGTTGCGCGTATAAAATTCTGCATTAGAATATTGTCCCCATAGCAGGATATCATAATGAGTACTTTTCTGTAATACGAGGCTCGAAGTCTGAGGATTTATTTATTTGAATTCTATACAAAACCACGGCACGGATTTCGACTAAATGGGATGCACATTTTTTAGGCTAAGATTAAAAATATTGTTAGGATATTACAAAATATCGCTCTTAATGGTTGAGGGGTTAAAAATGTTACGATGAAGGCAATTCGGAGGCTTTTCAGCAGAAATTAGCGTATTTTTTCAATACATTTGCTAAATATTTATGCGCGATGTCGTTCTTTTATCCCTTTAGGTATGGTAATACAAACAAAATTATTATTATTATTATTATTATTATTATTATTATTATTATTATTATTATTGACTTAACGGGAAAAATAAATTGAGTTTTATTTATGGACGCTCTTTAACTGCTGTGGTCCTTAGCGTCCCATTCTATATTGGGCGTGAAAGATCATAAATTTTGCTCAGAGGCCTCTTTATCAGGCTTGAGGTTCTTTTACGTGCCGTAAATCTACGACATGGGACCACTGGCTTTACTTCCCTTCCAAGGAAGCCATGCTAAGGATTTTTACGCCCGAAAAAATCCGTCACCCTCCGCCGGGTTTGAGCCCGCGACCTTGGGAACTAGAGGTGTAACCACTACACCACGGAGGACGATAACCTAACTGTAGAGGGGGTTGTAAACATGTTCTGAAGAAGGCAATATTTGGAAGCTTTTCGGCACCAAATAGGTCTATTTTTCAATCCTTTTGCTAAATAAAAATAAAAAGAATGCCGTTCTCTTCATTCTTTTTAGAAGTAAGTAACCCACCAAAAGCACTCCTAACGGGGAGGAGTTGGAAAAATCTTCGAAGGGATGCAGTGCTGAAGTGTTTTATTAGGAATTAGCTTCTTTTCTCAGTATTTTTACTGAAGGAAAATGTTGTCCCTTCCATTCTTCTGCAAAATAAAAATGTTAATTGTTTAAATAGTTGGACAGATGTTCAGTAATAGACAACTTTCAGACTTCGTGAATGGATTTCACTGATCCTGTGGAGTTTCCCTTCATGTTGAAAGTGGGATTAATACATTAAAAATAATGAATATCTGCGATATTGTAATTGGTTAATTTATTCAGTTATGAATAAACAAATATATAGAAAATTAACGAGTTATTCTCTTTACCCATCCAAAATCGTCAGAGCTCCGTGCAACACCGGGTATTGTAGCAGTTTTGCATAAAACTTAAAACAGAACTTTTGAGTTCAGATTAAGTAAAATCGTCGTAAAGAGCCTTTTCTTTTTTTGTTCTGTCCCTCTTGTCACCTTTTTTTTGAATTGTAGAATATGTCAAATAAATGGTTAATCAATTTTCATTACTATTCCACTCATATGAGATAGCACGATGTGGACGAATAATGTTAAAAACGCTTTGGATATCAGTCAATCGAGGCTTGATACTGTGTAATTATCTCATCCATAGGAAGTGATAAGCGCTATCCGAAATAATGTCTTCATCGTTTGTTTCCGACTGTGGTAGATTCAATGGTAACTTTAAGATTTGGTCAAGCATCATGCTTTAATTAGTTTGTTTTAAGAATATAATATTTTCCTAGAGTATTGGCTATTTTTGTTCCGTGTATGTGAGATTTTACCTTTACTTTTGAGGTTAGGCCTGTGTTCTGTCGTTGTTTCATAGTTCGGAGTTGGTACTAATGGTACGAGATGCGGCGATGTAGTGATTTGTTTTTAAACAGAGCAGAAGTAAATATTTCTTGTTTCATTTGTATAGCCTCCTTTAACTTCTATGGTCATATAGGTGGCTTTGACTTGAGAATACAACTCCTTGACTGTAGGTTCATAAATGGTGGTTTTTCTTAGGTATGGTAAGTAGGGGAAGTATTGCATTCCACTCAAAAATTCGATACGAGATTTCACCGTAAATGCATGTTTTGAGGCTCCTTGAATCCAGATAAGGCATTTTTGGAAACATGTCCGTGTTTGTGTGTCTGTGAACAGCATAATTCAAAAACGAAGTGTCGGATATACACTAAACGTGGTATTTAGGTTCAATATCTTTCAAAGATGCAATACGAAGATTTTCAAGAAAGTTCCCCTACCCGACTCCCCTTTACATGGAACATTTTTCGAAAATATCGATTTTCTCAAAAAAATGGCTAACGATTTTAATTAAAATATCATATGTTTAAGATATTTTCATGCCAAATGAAATGTATATCTTGAATTTTATGGGAATGTTCCCAAAAGTCCTCTTCATTCTGAATGACTTTTACATGCCTGGTAAACCGTAAGAGAGAGAAAACATTTTACTACACAAAAGATGTAGATCTCATTAAATCACATAATTTATATTATATACATTTTTTGTTTTGTTTTGTGGAGTGAAGCATTTCAGAGATTTTCCTTGTTATTTGTTTGAATTTTCCAATACTTGTACATTTTCTGAAATGGGAATTAGTTTTTTTTTTTATTATTATTATTATTATTATTATTATTATTATTATTATTATTATTATTATTAGGTCCTGGACATGATGCAGAGAATGGAATGCTCACATAGCAACCAGCTCTTTTTGACTATCACATAAAGCCTACATATTCTCCTTGCACCTACAAGAAAATTAGCAATAATTGTTTATCTCGATTAACATGTAGTAGGTGTAGAATAAGGTTTGTAAAAATAGTTTTAGAAGAGTAGAGAAAGTCAACACATGAGAAGTTTTAAACTTTAAACACAATCGCATTCACCCCCATACGCATTTTTGCAGACTTCTGCAGAGGATAGGAAAATATTCTAATTAATGAAAAATTCCCTCGCTCCAACCGGGAATTGAATATGGGACTCGGGGTTGAGAAACCAGAACGCTGACCACAGAGGCAGTCAATTTACTTTTATTCTGTTTTTTATATCAATTTTATTCGTGGTATAATCATGATATAATACCACTCGAGGTTTTGAACTCCTTGAACTAATGAAAAATAAAATGTGCCAAAGATATCAGAGTTTATAATGGATCATTAAATAGGGAATCGGAAAGTGAAAGCCTCCATTTCTTCAGCTTCCGAGAAAGACTTCAAATTTGGGATGTAGGACATGGCGTTGAATGCCAGCTACCTGGAACATTTATAAATCGCAATTAATGCCGTTGTTTCCTGTTAGTCGGTGCCGAAATAAAAGTGACGTTGGCACATCATGCCTCTACCGTGGAAATTGGCGTTGTCACTGCAATCATTAGTATTCTTCTGAGCTATAGACTGTGCGACATAATTGGCTAAGGCCCTCAGAGTTTCTAGGGCAGTGGAGAATACTGCAGTTTTAACATCACATAGTGAAACAGTGCTACGATATTAATGCTCTTGCGACAAACAGTAGTAATAAAATCCACAATTCCTTTCCGTTTATGAACGTTGTCAATTTTCTGCCTTCCATACAAACTTACTTTTATACTCTTTAAGTGGGCTTTGGGTATGGTCTATTCATTTGTAGGCTGATTTTGTTGGGAAAGTCTTAACAGTTTTTTCCAGCTTAATAATGTATAGGAAGCCTTGATTTTTGAACCGCATTTGGTTTTAAATTTTCAAACTATCTGAAGACCGTGAAATCTGTGGATTTACATTTCATTATCGATGGTAATGTTTTTTATGTTTTTAATGAGATGAGTGAAGAAGTTACTTTGTATTGTTGTATTTTTATTTGTCCCACGCAAAGGTTTGTTGCTGCTACATATGGAAAGTCAGTTTGAAGATGTATTATATTTCGACTGTTGGGGAGCCGAACTTGAAGTAGTTGAAACCGCACGTATGGTAAAAAAATTCCCGTAGACTTCGCACCAAGTCTAAAAAATATTAACTTTGTTATTTGACTGTTTCTTTAAATATATATATTTATGTTTGCCTCGGCTGCGTCAGTATTATTGTTAGACACATGTTTCTCTTTGCAGGGTTATGGTGCGACTGAAGATTGTAGGCTTACACAGATTATAATTTTACTTCACTCCTTTTATTAATGCTTGACACGATTTAAATAACACTTCACTGATATAGAGAGATCTGTGACACTTTTTTAACTAATTACTTACACTTTTTTAACACGTAAACTATATTCATCTCACACTGAATACGTATTAAATTTCTCGACGACACATCTCGCGTCCGGTTAGGAACACTTGTCTACAACCAACACGTCCAGTTATGAGCGCTGTCTACAAGCAATCGACTTGATTTCTACCGCCTAAATTTGTAAACTTCTGTATTTCAAGTCTCTTGATTGGCTATTCGTAATCCAATAAAATACTTTTATTTAACTTAAGCTTTTTCTGGTTGTTGATGGGCTATTTTATAAACTGTCACAAAAATTACATTATTGTTTCCAAGAATCACCAGTAGTATTATTACTTTCTAATTCATTATTGCCCCAGGGTTACCTCATTGTTAGCAACTTTTGACCTATTTCTCACAGATCCTACATTATTAAATTACGTAATACATTCAGATTATATTGTTACATATACATATTGCTTTAAGGCGGGCTGTTATTATATTTTTTATTATATAATTTGACTAAAATCATTTAAGTGTTAAAAATACTGCCTCATGAGTGATCCACGGCTCCCAGAACCAAATAAGCAAAACGTTTTTGTATGGCTCATCAAAACTATAACGTTATGTAGGTTTTCATTTCCAGATCTAGATATATTAGTTTTACCTATTACGGTGTATCACTATTTTGTACGAATGTATTACTGGACTTAAACGGTACTATGCCCCGGCAACGAGTGAAGGCACGCTGTCCTCCAATTTGCTTCTACCAGCACTGCACTGATCTTATAAACTCCTCCAATGTAATTTTAAAACCTTTATTTTCTTCATTCCTCTTGCCGTCTAGAAAAGCTAGAAGCTTAAAAATATGGTCTAAAAGAGGAAGATTCAAGAGAGGCCTAAAAGCTCTTGAAAGGATCATAAGAGACCTATTCAATGACAGTGACGAATTTGTAGAAGCTGTTAATGCAGTGTTTCCTTTTCGTGGCGATCTCTCTGAGAGGCAGGTGCTTAGTGTAATTTACACCAAGTATAGGAAAGGTCACAGTCTCGGAAAGTTCAGTTTGAAAATTAACTGAATGGTCTATCAGAGATGAAGAGCAGTAATTAACATTACATACAGAATCTCCATTAATCTTTGGCAGCATTCGTTTAGTCGCTCCAGCTCCGATCATGATCGCGTCGGGTTACCAGAGACATTTCCCCATCCATTGTATCCCGAAATTGGCTTTGCATCATTAATCACTCATTCAGCGACTAAAATACGCCAGCAGGTGCACTGTGTTGGTTGATTTCTGGGCCTCATCAGGACTTTTTTTGATCTAGCTTGACATTTGTTAACCTGAGTGTGGGTAACTCATTTTTCAGATAAGCCACCAGAAGGCACTGGTGGTTGAAGCTTGTTAACCTCAAACTAAACATAAATTACTCGTTTATTAAAAACTAATGAAGGATACATATTTTTGCGCTTTTGTGGCGAAGGAGTTCCAGATATTCCATTCTCGTAATTTTTTTCTGTAAACATTAGCCAATAATCTGTGAGTGTGCCCGTTTTCAGAGAATAATAAGATTAAAGATAAACGTTTGAGGACGCTGCGATCTGTTACTGTTAATTTTCTATTGTTCACTCATAAAACAGATGTGGCAGATAATACACAACTATGTAACTCCATAATGTGATAGATTGTCGTTTCAAAGTTCTGTGATGTATAGAATTTCGTAGCTGAATCGTGGATGGACGAATTCTTCCTGCTCCGGAAATAACGACCTTAAAGAAAACATTTTTGTAACTAACATTGCACCTTATTGAACGATATGCCACGTAAGTGTGGCAGTCCTGTCAAGGAGTCAGTCTCAAGCTTGATACTTTCGACAGAGGATTTAAAATAAATAAGCCGACGAATCGTATTGTGGCTTTCTTTGGTAACTCTGTTTCTTATCAGTTTCAATGCCCAATTTGCAGGGAGCCCATAGCAGACTAACGGAGCTTTGCTTGGTCGTCCTCCGTGGCCAAGTACAAGGGTGGCGAAAACGCCTACCTACCGTGAGTCGCCAAATATGCAACACGCACTGCATCACTCCTTGCAGTATGTGAAAAATAAAGGATAGTGTCAGAGAGAGAGTACGGCGCTTACGAGTCAAAATGACTCGCGAGTCCCGTTTTCGCCACTTCTGGTCTAGTGGTACCATAGTGGTACTCTAGTTCGCGAGCTGTCGGGTTCAAGCTCGGTGGAGGGCGATGGATTCTTTCGGGCGTAAAATTCCTTAACATGGCTTCCTTCGGAAGGGAAGTAAAGCCGGAGGTCCCGTGTCGTAGAGTTACGGCACGCAAAAGAACCTCAAGCCTGATAAAGAGGCCTCTGAGCAAAATTTCCAGTCTTTCACACCCAATATAGAATGGGACGCTAAGAACCATAGTAGTTATATAGCGTCCATAAATAAATAAATAAAACACAACAAGAGGATCCACAAAATCATTCAGCATCTTCTGTCATTGCCACAACATAAATTTTGTTACTACAAGCTCTTCAGCTGCAGAAGAAGTGTCAGTTTACCGTCTTAATTTGTGCAAGAGGAGTGTCCAATTAGTGTAGCAATGTGTGTATAGTTTTTTTTTTAAAAAGAAAATGTTTCTAAATTTTGCTTTTGTCTGAACATATTTTATGTATGTTATTGTCCTACTCGACACGGGTAACCGTGGTCGTTAAGGTAGGACGGGGTGTCTGCGATTCAAATCCCGCCAGGACCGTCTTCCCTGACAGAATTTTTCCAGGTTTTCCTCATATCTGGCAAATGCCGGGACGGTTCCATAAACTTTGGGCTGGAACCTTTTTTACTTTCTCTACTACGTATAGTAAGTAGGGGAAGTATTGTATTCCACCCAAAAATTCGATACCGATATTTCACCGGAAATACATGTTTTGAGACCCCCTGAATCCAAAAAAAGCATTTTTGGAAACATGTCCGCGTGTGTGTCTGTGAACATCATAACTCAGAAATGAACATTCGGATAAGCACCAAACTTGGTATTTACGTTCAGTATCTTCCAGAGATGCGACACGAAGGTTTTCAAGAAAATCTCTCCACCCCAGATTAACCTTTACATGGAACATTTTTAATTTTCTCAAAAATGGCTCTAACGATTTTGATTAAAATATCATATGTTTAAGATACTTTCATGACAAATAAAATGTATATCTCGAATTTTCTGGGAATGTCTCCAAAAGCATTCTTCATTGTGAACGACTTTTACATAACTGGTAAACCATAAGAGATAGACAAAATTTTACTACACAAAAAATGTAGATTGCGTTAAAATACACAATTTATGTCATATACATTTTTTTTGTTGGTTGAACCATTTTCGAGATATTGCTTGTGATTCCCTTAAATTTTCAATACTTATTTTCTCAAATGGGAATTCGTTATTAGTTTTTTTTTGTCTTGGACATGCAAAGAGCATTAATCTGTGGCAAAGAGAATGGTGCTGCACCTAGCAACCAGCTATTAAGAGATATGTCTATGCTTAAAGGCTACTGTATTTCTATATTGCCCTTGCAAATACAAAACAAGGGGAACATAGTACGCTTTAAGCTATACTCAGATATTTTTAGAACTGGTCGCTATGTGTAAAATGTAATTCTCTTTGCATGTCAAAAGATCGTTTCTGCAAATGTTTATCTCGATTAATATGAAATAGATGGAGAATAAGAGTTTGTAAAAATAGTTTGTACAAGAGTAGAGAAAGTCATGTGAGTGTAACACATCAGATTTTTTCCCAAATTTCCTTTCCATTTTAATTTCATGTTCCCTTTTAATTTCATGTTATCACCTGTGGTGCTGTATGCAGTAAAAGCGGACGTTGAACACTAACAGTTATGATACAAATGAAAAGATATAGGTAATACAGCTTTGGGCTGCGTGGTTTGAGATCGGCAATAAGAATGAAAGCAGTAGTTGAAAACAAGCCGGAAATATCCACTGCGTTGTTTGACATTTGAAAAGGAGTTTGAAAGATGGAGGGTGCTATCGGCGGTTACGCCAGAAGTGATTATATGCTTACGACCACCGCATGCACAAAAGTGTTTTGCTTCACGTAGGAAGAGCGCAGAGGCGTGGTGTTGAAATAGAAATGGGGATTTTCAGAAACAGGAAGAGATTTGTTTCTTTAATTTTGTCCACCATACCGACGTTGAGTGAGAATCTTTCCTCAAGCCACGAGTTCGGCTTGCCAGAAATTTTGTTTTGGAAAGCCTAGCGTGGATGAGCTCGGGTTCAAACAAGAGCAGCGTCTGAATATGGATGAGCGAGCATTGGTGACTGAGCAAATGCAAGTAGGTACTTGTTATTTTCACCTCGCTTCGTTAAACGTGAATGAGGGTTTGCACAGTGTGAGGTTCTTGAAGGTTGCAGTTTCTATTTTTCACACCTTCCAACAGCAGCAGGGGTGGTTTTGTTAATTTTTAGAAATCTCTCTTTCAGAAAATGCAGGCGGAAAAAATGGTGAAAAAATAAGGAGGCATTAACAAAGGAACGTGAATTTTGCAGCTCTCTTCAGCGCATTCAGTGCCCTCAGTTCCAATAAAAGAAGCAGTGTACTCTAAAATACTGTCATTCATAGAGAATTCTATGGGTTGCATACTAGCGTTTGTGGTATGCATACTAGCGGTCGTGGGTTCAAATCTCGTGCACTTACCGAACTACCTGCAAGCTTTTCTGTATTTTCCCTCAGGCGCCAGGTAAATATCGGATTGGGTATTCAATACGAATAATAAAAAAGAAATATAAATAAAATAGGTGATACAGGAAAGCTACTACCCGATTAAGGCCATCTATCTGGCGTCACACTGTATGCATAGTTGACATCAGAAATATACTAACCAAAAGTGAGGGACCGGGTGAGTTGTCTGCTCACATTATTATTAGTTTTGTTCACTACGGGCTGCAGTGTTACCAACTGTAGCGGGATTTGCTGCGCCAAAACAGAATCGAAACGCGTTTATCTACTCGCG
Organism: Deroplatys truncata; assembly: GCA_030765065.1. Lineage (NCBI taxonomy): Eukaryota > Metazoa > Arthropoda > Insecta > Mantodea > Mantidae > Deroplatys > Deroplatys truncata. The sequence continues at coordinate 48,955,032 of CM060975.1, read as the reverse complement.
TTGATGCTTTGTTTACCACTGTGTAAACCTCGCATGTCCTCTGGCAACGCTAAGTGTACGTCGTAAACATTGTGCGGAGATGATATTTTTGAGGGGGGCGCAGAAGTAATGGAACTGTCACGACACTGTTTAGCAAATCTACACAGAAAAAATCTGATGTGTTACACTCACATGACTTTCTCTACTCTTGTACAAACTATTTTTACAATCGCTTATTCCCCATATGCTTCATGTTAGTCGAGATATCGAGATGTTAATCTTATTGCTAATTTTCTTGTAGATGCAAGGGGAATTGGTAGGCTTTAAGCGATAGTCAAATATTTTAAGAGCTGGTTGTTATGTGGAGTATTCCATTCTCTTTGCATTATTAGGACAAAAAAAAATGAATACCGAATTTGAGAAAAATTATAAATATTGGAAAATTTAAGGGAATAACAAGCAATATTTCGAAAATGGTTCACTCAACAAAAAAAAATGTATATGACATAAATTGTGTATTTTAACGCGATCTACATTTTTGTGTAGTGAAATTTTGTCTATCTCTTATGGTTTACCAGTTATGCAAAAGTCGTTCACAATGAAGAATACTTTTGGAGACATTCCCAGAAAATTTGAGATATACATTTCATTTGTCATGAAAATATCTTAAACATATGATATTTTAATCAAAACCGTTAAGAGCCATTTTTGAGAAAATTAAAATTTTCGAAAAATGTTCCATGTAAAGGGTAATCTGGGGTGGGGGGATTTTCTTGAAAACCTTCGTGTCGCATCTCTGGAAGATACTGAACCTAAATACCAAGTTTGGTGTTTATCCGACTTCGTTTCTGAGTTATGCTGTTCACACACAGACACACACACGGGCATGTTTCCAAAAATTCTTTTTTTTTGGATTCAGGTGGTCTCAAAACATGTATTTCCGGTGGATTCTCGGTATCGAATTTTTGGGTGGAATACAATACTTCCCATACTTACTATACGTAGTAGAGAAAGTAAAAATATTAAAAATATGTTATTGTAGGTAACATGTATCAGAACGGAAACAAAACTTAACCTCTTTTATTTTCATCTGTACATCAACGCAATTCTCTTCCCTCCTGTTTCGGCAAATGTTCTATGACATGATCATAAAAATGTCTTTGAGTTTGTGCAATAGAGCATTTTCGATTGATAACAATGGAAGTTGGGAAAGCTCGTCTTCGCACTGAGTGTTCCGTACGTAACTGTACGTTGTAATGTAAGTGTGCCCACTGGAATTGTAGTTATGAGGCAGCATAATAATTTATAAGCTTCTGGAAATGCTTCTCCTACCTCGGTGTCTTTCAAAAACTTTGCAATCTCAGTCACTGTCCTGCCTGAAAAGTCTGACAACCTATAAACAGCCACTAATTCACTTCACAAACGTTCGAAATGAAACAAATTTTTATACGTTGATTTAAGGGATGTAAACAAAACTTCGGGAAATCTGCTTTTGAGATTCAAATCTTTTCGAATCAAGCAGCTCAATAAATGTTAGTTCTTCTAAATCACTAAATTGGTTTTCCATTTAGCTAACTATCGTGACAATTATCTCGTTGTAAATACACAAATATTTCATTCTGGGATCGTCCGATTCACAGAATCCGACTTGCTATCTAGCTTCATTCTCATTCATGTTACTTTCTTCTGGTATTGCATACATATTATCAAAATTATTCCGAGGTTCTCGAATGAAAAATGGTCTCTTTCACTTTCGCAATACAATAATTTATATCAAAAGTCTTTGTCTGGAGAATGTATCAGTGAAAGCAAAAATATGACTGAAAATTTCCAACGTAAAAGAAAAGGTGAAATCCTTCAATGATGCTAAATATCCTTTGGCACAAATAAAAGTGCACTATCCCAGGAGTCTGGGTCATCAACAATCTGCTCAAAAAATGAGATCAGTTCTCTCTTATTTTCATGCACCGTGTTCACAATTGAGTTGTAATTCCAACGCGTAGCTGACACAGATGGAAACTTCTCCATGACTTCCGATGCATTCAGTGCATTTATACAGTTTTTTGAATGAGGGGGGGGGGGCTAACACCACTCAATCCCTGAAAAATATTTTGTATTCCTTTATGAATTGCAGTGGCTGCGATAAAACTAGGTTAAGCCGATGAACATAACAGTGGACGAATAGTGCTTTAGGAAAACGTTTCTTCACTAGCACTTGCAGCCCATTTAAATGATCAGAACATGTTGCAGCCCCGCCATATCCTTGAGCTTGCTCTCAGACTTCACACTGAGTCTGTAAGGATTTTATATACATGCTCACTTAACACAACTGCAGAGCGATTAGTGCTGGCGTCTGCAGAGCCTAAAAATCTCCCCTGAATTTCACTCTCGTTTACATAACGAATGACATTGGAAAGCTCAGAAAATTTTGGAATATTCATCGTTTCGTCCAGCATTAAAGCAACCAAAGGTGCAACATTACGTCACTAATACTTTCAATAATATCATTTTGAATTCGGTTTGACGTTCCTTTGAAAACTTTAGCGCTTTGTAAGTGTGTGTCTAATTGGATGCCATACATGGATAGCATCTACAAGAACTCAATGTAGTTTCCTCGATTAGGAATTCATTATGTTCGTTATGACCTCTGAAATGTAGCTCTTGCTTTGCCAGTAGGCAAGTTAAATAGATTCATCACTTCATTATTTCTCTATTAGAGTCAACTTTGGCATTGTGTTTCAAAACACCCGACCTGTATTGTTCACTTAGTTGAAAGCCTATCCTTGTTTTACCAAAAGTTTTCAATGTCGTTTTGCAGATAAGTGTGATTGCGTCTTCTCATGTCAAATCTTTGCTTTGTGAAAATTTCTGATATCAGAAAAACCTACGTTATTCTTTACTCCTCTATCGGTTTCAAAAATAATACAAGGTCAGCAAAATCATTTTTTTTTTATTTAAATGTAGTTAGCCAGTTTGAAGAATTGTAGTATTCACTTTTGAAATGACGTACATAGTTGTTTTTTAATTTGTATACTCACAGAAATGGCCGAAGTAGGCCTACCTTCTACTATAATGTCTTGCTCTTCCTGAAAACCCAAATCTCCGAAGTACCGATACTTAACAAATGATCCAAAACACAGCATTGTTACTTTTGGCAGGCGTGACTGGCTGCGCTGCCGGATGGCGATTCAGCACAGATTCTACAGACAGCCAACCGTGAGTTTGTGCGCGCGATTTAACCGGGAACCTTGGTGTTTTAGATGTGTACTTGAGTTCTATACTAAAGTCTGCACCATTAAAGTACACTGTGTGTTGCAAACCCGTTCAATGGCGTTTTACCTTGACGATATTTCTCTAAGTTCCACACGGGACTGTGTTTGAGAAACATTCCGAAATCGTAAGTCAATAAAACGTGAAAAAAAAGCTCCATCCATCCATGTCACTTTCACATGACTCTGTCCGTAGAGTCTTGTCGATTCATCTGATGCGAGATGCAGAGGACTTGTATTCTGAACCGAGTCCCTCTCTATGATTACTAAACAACGTAAAACACTCAATATTGTTTTAATTCGTGTGACTCCACAGGCACACTTTCAACAATTATTTTATTACACAAAAACAATAAACGTACTCACATATTCTTTCTAACAAGAATGGATACACAGAAATTGTTTACCTGCGACCGCCTAGCATATGCTACCTTTCACGTGGCACGAGAAACACATGCAGTGCAACTACTCTGTATTCACTCTTAGGTTGATCCGCGTCAAAACAAACCCCAGGTAACCAGTGCACCGTTATACTGTATCTTTCCGCCATTCGCGCTAGAAATACTGTCACGCTTTCAGACCATGTGGCGATTATAAATGCCACGTAGTGTAAAAAAGAATAGAGTCCTTATTTCGACAACTGAAACGGTGACTAGCATATTCTGTTATGGGTTACAGGTGATACGATTGATAGTTGCAGCAAAATAAACGTTTGCACATATAATAATAGTTCTAGTATAATAATTCTAAAATAAATGAGCGAAAAATAAAGTAACAGGTATGCGATAACCAATTTATTCGCTCTCTGGAAGCGCACTTTATTAACTGTTGACGGCACATTTTAAAATAGAAATTGTGCACCGTTACGCGAATTGCATGCTTCTCAGCATCACTACATTCTCGCATCGCGTATTTCATATGCTTTCTTGTTTTTTTCCGTGTAACCACTTTTCCGTTTCAGATTTTTCTTCACAAGCACTGTTTATACTTGTACTCGAAACACCGGTGAACTCGGAAGTAAATTTCAATATTTCTTTCGCGGAAAGTGTTGGATATTTCTAACTTATAAGATTCAACACTTGTTTTTTCACCACTAGTCAATGGTTTGCGCGGCTAATGCTTTACGTAACTCGACGAAAACACAAGAGCAAATTCACCGTCCTCCATGACACTGAACACAACTGCTGGTTTCTGGTTGTAAACAATATTCTGTGCCTCCCTGGATGTCGGGTGACTCATACGAATTGCATCATGGGACTTCTAGCTCTGTTTTACGGTACAAATCAGCATTAAATAGAACCTTAGGTATCTGTATAGAATATTATACTATTTAAGGATAAATTCATTCTAAAATTCAGTTAGCATGGGACTACTTTCCTGTGCGCATTGCTACCGTGTTGCACCACGGTGCACTGACCACGTGGGTTTGTTTTGCCGCGGATTAACCTAAGAGTGAATACAGAGTAGTCCTAGGCGAGCTGATTAATTGTTGCTGAGGCAAGGGAGAGCTAGAATGTTGGCTAAGGTACAACACAGAGCGAACGAAAAAAGATTTATGTCGTCATGTCTTCCAAAGTAAACCATGAAATTAAATGACTTTTATATATAAAACCTGATGATGCTTAGGGGACTAGTTTGGTCCTACTAGTCCACTGACCGCACGCCCCTGTTGTCATCTGCGGACTGTACGTACACAGTTCACACTATCAAGAAAAAGTCCATTTTCCTATTAAATCAGTAGCCACATTCTAAAGTATAGAAGGGTAATGGGTACTACTTACCGAGGCCATCTGGGAGTAGGTTGCTCAAGCAAGACTGTGCGAAGGCGGCTACACATTCTGTCATATCCGAATCATGTTTGTCAACTATAAGAGGCAGTCGCGATATGATGTGAAAGTTGAATCGACGTTGAATAAACATGGCAGAAATAGTAGATTATGACACAAGGGGTAAAAATAGGGTTTGATTTCGCAATCCTACGAGCAAAATAAAAGCACTTTTAACATGTGTGGCATATACTATTTTAGACAATGCTCGAAATGAAATTGAGTTTTATTTATGAACGCTCTTTAACTGCTGTGGCCTTTAGCGTCCCATTCTATATTGGGCGTGAAAGACCGGAAATTTTACTCAGAGGCCTCTTTATCAGGCTTGAGGTTCTTTTACGTGCCGTAAATCTACCGGCTTTACTTCCCTTCCGAAGGAAGCCATGCTAAGGATTTTTACGCCCGAAAAACCCATCGCCCTCCGCCGGGTTTGAACCCGCGACCTCGGGAACTAGAGGCTAGTATGGTAACCACTACACCATGGACGGCAGACAGTGCTCGAATTTGTAAAATATCATTAATGTTACCTATATTGATTCCTGAAACTAACAGAGATCACGTGCAGAACGCGATCTTGTAACAAGAGAAATGACATTAAAAAGCCAGAATTCAGATGTTTATTTTGTTGATTCGCTAGCTGTCATTTTCAGTGAAATTATTTTCAACATATTTTACCTTACACCAGCCATTGAAACGATTAAATATTTATATATCATATTGCTTTTTGGGATAAGTACTTCTGGTGTTATTCTTTCTGCTGCTTCTGTTTCTTCTGAATTCATAATTTCAGCCATTTGGTATTTATATAGGCTATATTAGATAAAAGAATAACGTTTCAGATCAAAGAAAGCACACGGCTGCCAGTATAGCGTATAGGTTAACTCTACATGAATTGCGATAAATTGAAGTATGACGATTTGTGTTGTGAACAGTTAATGCGAGCGCGCCATGAGAAATTAATCATGTAAAAAGACATAATGAAAAGTAAAACCTAATCAAACCAAGTCGAGTTATTAAACATTTGCAAACACAAAGGGCAATTGCCATGTGATTGGAATTGAAATCAAAGTTGGTCACAATGAAAATTATCGCACTTAAAGGTTTTAGATCGAGTGTACTATGTCATAGGTCTACTTTTAGGCCATGCTGTCTAATAAAAGAATGTAAGTGCATGAGCTATTAAACTCATGTGGAAGTCTTTCCTGTTGTCTCGATGGAGAAATTGCTGGGGAATACAGTGCAGGCGGCAAGCTTATTGACAATATCACGATTATTGCCAGTTCCAAAGTGCGCACCATTAAAACATATCTAAGCCTTAGTAGTATGTTTATGTATGTTTTAACATTTTAAAAGCTAACATCCATAAAACAATTTTAATGACTCAATCACTATTTTTATCTAAATTATTTTTCTGTGAGTAATCCTAGCTGCTTTTTTCATTGTTGGACTAGTGTCAAGTGTCGGCCCCCTTCCGTACAACTATTTCACGGAGTTTACATCTGTTCTTTCGTAGGTACGAGGGCTGTCCAGAAGTACCCGACGTAACAAAGAAAACACAAAAATGTTGGGAAAAAACATGTTTATTCCTCTACACAGCTTCCTTTCAGCTCGATACACTTTTCCCTGCGGTGTTCAATAGCTTCCACACCCTGTTTATACCGAGAACCATCGAGTTCTGCAAAATAGCCATCAACTGCAGACTCCAGCACATCTTTTACCACCAAGCTATTTCTTCAACTTTGGAAATAGAAAATAATCAGAAGGGGCTAAATCTGGCGAATAGGGTGCATGAGGAAGCAATTCGAACTTTAACTGATAGATTTTGGCCATGGCGATAATGGATGTGTGAACTGGTGCATTGTCTTGATGAAACAAAATATTCTTTTCCACAAAATGCGGCCGTTTTTGCTTGATTTAATTATTCAAATGCTGCAATAAGTTTGCATAATACTCGCCATTGATTGTTTTTCCTTTTTGAAGATAACCAATGAAAATTATTCCACACATTCCAAAAAACTAACGCCATGACCTTGCCTACAAATGGAACTGTCTCACCTTCTTTGGAGCCGATTCTCCCCTTTCGATCCACTGTTTTGACTGTTCCTTCGTCTCAGGTGTGAAGTGGTGGACCCATGTTTCATCCATGGTTATGAATGGACACAAAAACTCGGCTTTATTGCAGTGAAACATCCTCACGACGCTGCTTTTGTTCCATTGTGAGTAAACGCGGCACCCATCTTGCGCACAGCTTTCTCATGTCTAAATTTTCAGTTAGTGTGCGATGTACAGCACTTTTTGAAATGCCTACGATGTCTGCTAGCTCGCGCATTTTCAGTCGACGGTCATCCAATACCATTTTGTGAATTTTCTTCACAATTTCTGGCGTGGTTGACCACTGCGATGTTCGTCTTGGCAGCTCGTACGGCCTTGCTTAAACTGTTTTACCCAATATTTTACTGTTGTAAACGAAGGAGCAGACTCCCCCCAGAGTAGAATCTAGCTCAGCTTTAATATTAGTTGGACTAATACCTTTTAAATGAAAGTATTGTATCACATAACGATGGCCAGTTTCATCCAGAAAGAGTTCACCATTGATGGCTGCCAAACAATTACTAAACGACGTACCATCAACATATTTATGTTTTATAAGATTGGTACTCTCTACCACAGTCATTTGTTTGAAACAACCACTATCTATACATCAGGTCAGGTACTTCTGGGACTGCCCTCGTACAAGGTAACTCCTGCCGCAAAAATTACAACGGGCAGCCACTGCCTCTACTTCCGTTCATAGAAAATCGTGTGTGCATTAGTGCGGTGCGGATGACATGTCAGCATACTGCCTCCTCTCGGCGGCTTATCGCGGTTCTTCATGCGTGGGAGCCGCTAATCTTTCTGTTACGCAGCTCCTCAATTCTTTAAGATCCTCAAGATGTTGAGTGCGTCCCGTACCAAGCTCCCAGTAGGGGAACAATTTCTCCTGCGGTTGAATTTGCATTCTTTGTTCGTAAATGTCAAAATGGATTGGCACAGTAAACGAAACGTGCCTTGAACACAAGAAAACTCACTGTTGGTATTCCTATTCAGAGTGTTGTTAGTGCTTAATGTGCCCCCCCCCAAAACACCTATTTAAACAAAATTTCCAACTCTGGCTTCCAAGGAAATTAACGTTGTAGTTTAATGGTGGAGTGATCTATTTTTCTCAAAACATGCGCACTGTTCAATGCTTATTTCGACTTAGTGACGCGGGTAGCATACAAGCCACGGGGAATGTGCTTTGTATCAAAGTGTAACAAACGAGTTTGTCCTACTGCACACCTGCTGTTGCTAAAAGCGAACAGATGTAAATTCTGGTCAGTAATTATACAATAACAGCTTGGTGACGTGAAGTTCAGTTATGATACCGAGCTGGTCAGCGTTAACACTGGTCGCAAATAACCCAAGAGAAAATGATGACAGGCTAGCCATTGTCTGTAATAATACATTTTATTCAGTCCACTCATGACACAATATAATTCTCTTATGTCAATTGTTCGCACAAGTCATGATGCGGCATTTTTTACATTCTTTACCACTAACCTAGAGTAAATGTAAGTATTCCACATGCCGATACAAATACACGTTTTGAGGTCAACTGAGCCCTTACCCAATTATTTTTAGAAAAAGGTTCGTGTATACGTGTATGAACAGCATAAAGGGCGGTGCAGATAAAAGTGGCCCGTGTAAGTGTAGAGTAAATACAGACAAACGAATTACTGAAATGGACTCGCCATTTATTGAAATGTTGAAAGTGGCCCCCTGCAGCATCAGTACATAGCTGTGCACGTGTAACCATATTCAGAAACACCCGGCGTAAAGTTCCGATATCAATGGCGGCAACTTAACGGCTGTGTCCTACAGTTCCTCTACTGTGTGTGGATTTGTTTCATATACCTTGCTTTTCAAATATCCCCATAGGAAAAAAAATCACACGTTGTTAGATCCCCTGACAACTCCTGTGCCTGTTGCTCCAATTTACGTGTAGACTTCTTTGGGCTTTGATTAATTCTTTGGCGAATCGCCTCAATAACTTTTGGTGTGCGAACTGAAGGAATTTTTTCTCGTTTTACATTCTGTTCAGATTCCGTAGCGTGCCATTTTTAAACTAATTTCTTTGTACTCTTTGCCGGTAGTCCTCTACCCGGTAGCTTGTCTCCGAAAATTTCGCGAGTTTCGTTATCGAGCCTGTTTTCACATATGCTTTTACAATTTGAATTCTTTCTTGATCGAGAAAGTCATTTTCCAGAATGCGAACAGCAACATGTATAGGAATTGATGAAATAAACTAAAATGCCAAGTATTGATTATTCATATTGCATCAAATTGCCCATTGTACTGTAGCTCGATTCAACTGTAACAGAAATTTAGATTAATACACAACGGAAATATTTGCATTCAAACGGGAGACGGGCCACTTTTATCTGCGTCACCTGTAGGTATAACTCGAAAACAAAATCAGATAGATACCAAACTTGCTCTCTTAAGTTCAGCATCTTTCAAGGATGCAACGCGAAGATTTTCAAGACAATCCTCCCACCCTAAATTACCCTTTACGTGGAAAAATATTGGTTAGTTTTCATAGTCTCAAAACACAATGTTGATTAAAATAAGAATTGTTTAAGATATTTCCATGTTCAAATAGAGTGTATATCTTCAATTTCTCGAATAGCGTGTGAAATAATCTTCTTCGTTCTAAATTAATTTTGTATAGTCGGTAAATCATAAAAGATGGACAAAGCTTATCACATAAAATGTATGCCTTGTTAAAATATAAAATTTATATGCATTAAAATGAATGTTTTGTGGCATTAACTATTTCTGAGATATTGTATTGTATTGTATTCTATTGTATTGAATTGTATTGTTCAACATTTTTTTTTCTTTTTTTAAGAAATGCTTGGTCACTATTCTTTTCACTCTCGTAATGCCGTGCAGAGTATGGAATTTCAAAATTCGCTTTTTGAGTATCGCTTCAGCATCCTGTATCTCCCTTGTGCCTTTAACGACATGTGTAATTTCTGCAAACGTTTATCTCGAATTATATGAAAATATAAAATAAACGATAATGGGCAATCATTTAGTATGTCGTGATCTGACATCTGACACAATGGTGATTTTATTTTAAACACAAAAAAGATAGGATAGGACAGGACTAGAGGCGGAGGGGGACATAGGACGACCTACGCAGATATTTTATACCTAGGATCCTGACGAGGCGCCCCCGGGAGAGAGGAGACCGCTCGCAGCCCGGGGGACGAAACGCAAATAATAAGGTAATTGTTTATATAATGTGTTGCATTTTATTCATAGAATAGTCTTAATAAATCCCATTTGAAGTTAAAGAGTTTCATCAGATAAACTCTTAACCTCTCGTTGGGTTACCTAGTAATGAAATATTTACAGTTTGAAACTTTTCTTCAAATAAGCGCGGTTATGTTTAATTTTGTAACGTTATATTTAGTCGGTTTTATCGCAATGCAGAGACAAAATAAGGGCTAAATTGTTATACTTTTGCCCACCTAAATTAGGAATAAGGAAGTAAAAAATAATGAAATAAATTACCTTAGGAGTGAGTTTAGAACATGATGTGGTCTCTCCAATATCTGGTGCCACCTACCCACCCGTTTTAGGTGTTTCATTTATATAGGCAAATAGCGTGAGGCAGACAACAAACGTAGCCATTTTTCCATGCAAAGTGGGTACTGCTAACCTAAATAAGAAGTGAAATGCACTGAATATGCGATGTGCTGTTGTTTCTGCGAACGTGAATCATTCGAGTTTTAGACGCGCAGATCTCTGGGCTACGCTCTGTCGTCGCTTCGCAGTTGCGGCCGATCGCAACTTGCTACACTCCTCTCCTTCTAAAAAACATCCCTCGGCTACGCTTTGAGGCTGAGGGCACTCAATCTCTCGGCTACGCTTTGATGCTGAGTATCTTACCGGTTTCGGTGGCATTATTGATATGTTGGCAGCATTACGTTAGAGCAAGCGTAAGACCTAAGGCGGGCAAAAGTGACACAAATGCGGGCAAAAGTATGACAATTTACCCAAAATAAGCACTAAAGGAATTGAAATATTTCCTTTTCTAGCAAACCACAGAGCGTTTAATTAAATGAAGATGCATTATTAATTCTGAATATTGATTAAAAGTTTCTCAGATAATTAGATTTTGAAACCTGAAGCTTTTAACATTCTAATGCCAACATGAACCATTATTTCCTATATTGGCAAGTTACTGATCGTTCGAGTGCTCACAATGTGGTGATTGTTGGCATTCATAGACATCCAATATCCTTGCCCTCGGAGACGTGTCTGAAGAGGTAACGACTACCGTGTTTCATCACCGCCTTGAGGAGCTGACCAGAAACAGGAAGAACTAGTGGCGTGTAGGTGCGTGTCGTGATATTTTTTATCCCACGGATTGGGCACGGCTCTGTTGAATTGTAGCAGTGGAATTAGGAAATTCACATTTCCAGTTCATTGGTTCGATTCTTCAAACCGTTAAATTTCTCCGTTATTTGACATACATTAGACACGGCGAGCTTTGTTGAAGTTGGTAGCAGTGGGTAGAGGGGGCGAGTTGGACAAATTGCTACCGCCGTTAAATTTACATAGTCATTACATACTTGTAAGATAACTATTTGTGCTCTCACACACATACACACGTGCGCGCGCACGCATCCCAGCTACTATTTGCTCCTGCAGCCAAGTGCTTGTATTAACATAAGCCTTACTTGTTTCCTTCCTGTTAGAAATTAGCTTTTAGTTGTGCGTTTACGTCATCTCTCACAGACAAAAAAACAAGCAAAGAGGTCAGCAACATCAAACGAAGATGAAAATTAAAACCTGTCAGAAACTCCAGTGTTCCTGATGTCACCTTCATCTTTTAGCCTACCGGAGACCACATCATGACTTCCCTTTGCGGTTGAAGTTTTGTCAAAGTTTTTTTGTTACAAGCACTTACTGTTCGAATGTAAATGGTATATCAGAACCAAATTCATTAGGATGTGGAGGAAAAGAAATGGCCCACCGATATCTCTTACACTGTGCTGTGTTTTGGCTAATTTCATTGTTACAGATATTATCTATCAAGAGCCTCTCAAGGTTCAAGTTCATTATTGAATGAAATATAGAAGAGCACTTAAATATGTTAAATACTATATTCTAACCCAGAATTCACCTAACACAAACTTACTATCAAAGCTTGATTAAAAATCTGATGCGTTACATTCACAGGAGCTTTCTCTAATCACTATCGTTTATTACTTTCTCTACTACGTATAGTAAGTAGGGGAAGTATTGTATTCCACCCAAAAATTCGATACCGAGATTTCACCGGAAATATATGTTTTGAGACTGCCTGAATCCAAAAAAAAAAAAAAAAAAAATCTGATGTGTTACACTCACATGACTTTCTCTACTCTTGTACAAACTATTTTTATAAACGCTTACTCTCAATATGCTTCATATTAATCGACATATCGAGATGTCATTCTTTTTGGTAATTTTCTTGTAGATGCAAGGGGAATATGGTAGGTTTTAAGCGATAGTCAAATATTTTAACGCTGGTTGCTATGTGGCGCATTCCATTCTCTTTGCATGTCCAGGACATAAAAAAATGAATAACGAATTCCCATTTGAGAAAAAGTATTGGAAAATTTAAGGTAATAACAAGCAATATCTCGAAAACGGTTCACTCAACAAAAAAATGTATATGACATAAATTGTGTATTTTAACGCGATCTACATTTTTTGTGTAGTAAAAGTTTGTCTATCTCTTATGGTTTACCAGTTATGCAAAAGTCGCTCAGAATGAAGAACACTTTTGGAGACATTCCCAGAAAAGTTGAGATATACATTTCATTTCTCATGACAATATGTAAAAAATATGATATTTTAATCAAAATCGTTAGAGCCATTTTTGAGAAAATTAAAACTTTCGAAAAATGTCGGGGGTGGGGGGATTTTCTTGAAAACCTTTCTGTCGCATCTCTGGAAGATACTGAACCTAAATACTAAGTGTGGTGCTTATCCGACTGTTCGTTTCTGAGTTATGCTGTTCACAGACACGCAGACACATGTTTAGAAAAATGCTTTTTTTGGATTCAGGGGGTCTCAAAACATGTATTTCCGGTGAAATCTCGGTATCGAATTTTTGGGTGGAATACAATACTTCCCCTACTTACTATACGTAGTAGAGAAAGTAAAAATTGGAAACATGTTCGTGTGTGTGTGAACAGAGTAACTCAGAAACCAACAGTCGGATAAACGCCAAACATGGTATTTAGGTTCAGTATCTTCCAGAGATGCGACACGAAGGTTTTCAAGAAAATCCCCCCACCCCAGACTATCCTTTACATGGAACATTTTTCGAAAATTTTAATTTTCTCAAAAATGGATCTAACGATTTTGATTAAAATATCATATGTTTAAGATACTTTCATGGCAAATAAAATGTATATCTTGAATTTCCTGGGAATGTCTCCAAAAGTATTCTTCATTGTGAACGACTTTAGCATAACTGGTAAACCGTAAGAAATATACAAAATGTTACTGCACAAAAAATATAGATCGCGTTAAAATACACAATTTATGTTATATACATTTTTTTTTTGATAAGTGCTCCATTTTCGAGATATTGCTTGTTATTCCCTTAAATTTTCCAATACTTAATACTTTTTCTCAAATTCCTTATTCATTTTTTTTTATGTCCTGGACATGCAAAGAGAATGGAATACTCCACATAGCAACCAGCTCTTAAAACATTTGACTATCGCTTAAAGCTTACCATATTCCCCTTGCATCTACAAGAAAATTAGCAATAAGATTAACATCTCGATATCTCGATTAACATGAAGCATATGGAGAATAAGCGTTTGTAAAAATAGTTTGTACAAGAGTAGAGAAAGTCATGTGAGTGTAACATATCAGATTTTTTTATATAGCTTCTACAAATTATTCTTGCAAAAGCTTATTAATTTCTGTACCACGTAACCAGTAGGTAGAGGAAGCATTGTGTTCCGCCCAAAAATTCGGTACCGAGATTTCACCGGAAATACATGCTATGCGGCCTCTGAATAAAAATAAAAAAACAAAACAAAAGCAACACGTTTCTAGAAGAAAAAAAGGTGCGTGTGTGAACACCATAACTCAAAAACGAAAGGTCGAAAAAAATACCAAACTTGGTATTTTAAGTTCTGTACCTTCAAAAGATGCGACACAAGATTTTTAAGAAAATCTGCCCCACTCCAGACTACCCTTTACATGAAAAAGTGTTGGATATTTTCGATTTTCCCAAAAATGACTAATGATTTTGATTAAAATGCCTTATATTTAATATATTTGCATGCCAAACAAAATGTATACTTTGAATTTTCTGAAAATTGTCTGTGAAGTCTTTATTCGGAAGGAATTTCGTATAATCTTACGTAACAGGTAAACCGAGAGAGAGGGAGAGAAAGAGAAAATCTTGCATCTCTTTAAAAACACAACTTATTTCAAATACATTTTTTGTGACATCAGCAATTTTGAAGATGTCCATTAATATTGGTTTGTATTTTTCAAAGTGTTGTCGCTATTCATTTGTTTCTCGCAACATGTGGAAAGAGCATGGAAATCCAAGCCAGCTTATAGCGAGCCGCTTTTAGAACGAAATGGTAAATGGAGCTATTTTGCAATTGCAGTATATCTCAATTAACAAGAAGTAAATAGAAAAATAGCTTTCATAAGAAAATGAGTATATGTGCGGATATACATGTAAAAATAAACTGGGTAGAGAAATTCGCATGAATGTAACATACATACACACATATATATTTATTTATTTTTCTTTCCACTTCATGTTAATCGAGTTAAACGTATGCAGAAGTGTTTTCATTTTTTTTTAGTTCCATTTATACCCTGCTTTTAACTACATTGGTCTTATCGGTGGCCTTTCCTGTGGAACTTATTGCCTGTTGGCAATGGTGGTAACTCGTGTAACTCTTGTCGTTGGGTTTCTTGCGCTTTTGGTTTTTAATCATTAGATCATACTCTCTCATTCATACTCTGGGGAGGATAAGGAATAATCTTGGCTAAAGAAAAATTCGCACCCCCAGCCGGGAATCGAACCCGGGACCTCTAGCACAACAGGCAGGTGCTCTACCGACTGAGCTACGAGGCCAGCCTGTTTTCATTGTTGTAAAGCGATTTCCGCGATACAGTTTTTAAGAGCACCCTAAAGGTGAGGTGCAGGAGACCGGTTTTGATAAATGCATTGAAAAGAGAAGAGGAAAGAAGCAGTAAGGAAAATAATGCGATGATCCTGCTGATCATCGTGGAACAGGATTATATGTTCTCAGCATAGCAAATGTTCGCTGTATTCCAGGTATATAGACAAGGAAGACAGGAGATTGAGTCTGTTGGCAAGTTAGATATCGCCAATGTACGCGATGAACAGATCAGATCACTCTAGCTGATGCCGATGGGATCAATGTCCCAATCGAACCTAACGTGTCATCATTCAGATAAAAAAAAGAATTTGACGCACTGAAACCGTTATCTTCTGATATCTCCGTACTTTTTCACATACAAGCCATTATATCGAAAACTCGGTCTTTGCCCCAGTTGTACAAAGTTCTGGAGCTGGAATGTGGTGTAAATTAGTCGGCATTAAATTTGCTCAAACTAATTCAGCTCTTTTATCAATAAAAATCACTCAGTTACCTTCCCTGAAGAAAGAAGGTTTCGAGAAATAAGCAACACTTCGCTTTTAAAAGTAAGATGAAATGATAAATTAGATTTCCACATTATAAGTGGTTTCTTATACATCTTTTACATGATATCTATTACTTGAAAGGCATGAGAAGTAACGAAATTAGTTTGAGTCAAGTTGTGCTCTCTTTCTCTGAAAAAAAAGCCACCTGTTATGAATGTTTTTGATGCACAGAGCCTGAAAACTGAACTTTCAATGAAATACGGATAACGAATTTTAGAGAAACATTTGATAGTTCCTCAAATCTTAGTTATAGCGTAAGAGAAAGTAATAATAGACATTAAGGAAATAAATCAAATTTCAAAGACTCATTCCTGCCCACCAGTCATCTCTTCTTGACCTGTACATGCTGCATTCTGCAAAGCGGGTGATGCAAATAAAAGCGGAAAGATTTTGATTTAAATCTGCCACAATTATATCAGCTTAGCATGTGTTTGAATCAAACAACGGTAAACTTGTCTCTTGAATGAATCTTGGCCAAGAATCATAGCATCACTCCTGCTACATCGGCAGTTGTAATCTGCTTTCAGCTTCTCTGGGCGTAACATAACAAACGGCCGATGTTGGCATAGGCAGAACTGGAGTAGGTGGAGGAGGAATAAAAGTAGAGCATCGCGGCCCGCAGGTTATTGCATATAGTTTATTATAAGCCCTGGCTCCCCTCTGCTAGTTAGTTATACATCATGTCCTGTCAAAGTCAAACTCGTATCCTGCCTGCCTTGCCAGGGGTGCAAACTAAACTGCGCATTTTCGCTGAGGAGCCATTCACGGGCTTTATAATCTAAACTTGTTGAGCTCTTAAATCTCAGATAAAATGACGATAAATTTCTATTCTGAAGATCATTATTATACATCTGACTTTTGGTGATTAATTTGCGTGCGCTTGCATATATTCTACAGATCACCTTCATGTTAAGGATAAAGTGACTTGCAACCTTCAGTTGTCCATAATTTCTGTTAGAAATGTTTTACTTTAGCTTTACTGCATGTATGAATATCGTTATATAAACTGATGTACATTCCCAACCTTTTTTTATTCTGTGTATATAATGCAGTAATAAAATGAAAATATTTTCAGAAATGCTGTACCTTGGTGGCATTATCTCCTAGAAAAGCAGCTGTGAAGTGGAGATTTGAACTGCCGTGGTCAAAAACGTATCGACCCGCACATTTGAAAGCTTTCCTCCACTTCAATCAATCAAGCATCTAATGTTTTTTATCTTCCTTTATGGCACTGAAGGGTGGACATTGCGAGCTGCATGTTAGCCTCTAGTTCCCGAGGTCGCGGGTTCAAACCCGGCGGAGGGCGATGGATTTTTTCGGGCGCAAATGTCCTTAGCATGGCTTCCTTCGGGGAAGTAAATCCGTTGGGCCCGTGTCGTAGACTTACGGCACGTAAAAGAACCTCAAGCCTGATAAAGAGGCCTCTAAGCAAAATTTCCGGTCTTTCACGCCCAGTATAGAATGGGACGCTAAGGACCACAGCAGTTAAAGAGTGTCCATAAATAAAAGACTCAACTTTTTTTCAATTTTAATTGCGAGCTGCAGATTTGAGGATCAATTGATTTGAAATGTGGTGCTGGATGAGAAAGCTTATCAATCCCCAAGCGCATTTCGTTCCAACGAATCCAACTTGAATTTCAGGTCATTAACAGTTGTCTTCAAAGAATTCTCCAGTTCTTTGGTTTCATCACGCGACGTGAAGGAGACCCCGAAAGTCACACGAGTTTAAGAAATGCGCCTGAAACGAGCTTCTACACGTTGGGCAGACTGCGTAAAACATACAAGCAAGAAAGATATCTATTATTTCAAAGAAATATCCTTAAAGTTAATTTTACTCAGGAGAATGGTCTGAATTATTGAATAGGTTGACATGACGGATCGTTTGAAATTCGATTTTCCCTTCATCTCAACCACTGCTCATTGAAATACTTGTCTCTTATATTTTACTTTAATTAGTAAACTGTGAAGATACTGAATATGACTAAGTTATCGAAACAGTCTAATAAAACTGATGTGACATAGCCATACTACCTACTCGTAGTTGTTATTTTTCTTTATTTATAATCGCTTGGACTACTAGGTCACATCGCGACTTATATCTATATTTATACGAGTACAATAACAATAATACATAGTCACAAACATATTTTACATTAAATCTTGAACAGAGCTAGAACAGTATAATCTATTACCTATTGTACATTTTTATTTCATGTGGTATATTTAAATCGTGTACAGCTTGATGTCTTTCGAGGAAAAAAATGTTTTTAAATGAGTAGGGTTGTTTAAAGTTAAAAATATATCTTCAGGAATGTTATGTCTTCTTCTCTCCATGGTATAACTACTGCATTTAGTGATGAGGTGCTCGATGGTGATACTGCAATTGCAGGTCTCGCAGAGAGGAGCATTTTCTTTGGCGAGTAAGAAGGAATGGATTAAGCGTGAATGGCCTATTCCTAAAAGTGACATAAGCAGTGGAGTTTTTCTCCTAGAATCTGCGATGTACAGGATTTGGTGGAGCCTTTCCTATGTGGAGTTTTCTTGACGTTTTAATGGTCCAGTCTTCACTAGTAGTATTTTTTCAGTGTTCTTACAAAAAAATGTACACAGATAAATAAAAGAGTCAAGTATGAAATTATGTACTTCATGCACATAATTCAACTGGAGGTACATATCCATCATAGGCGCAAACTGTTTACAGATTCTGTTTTTGATCTGTTTAGTGGCTGTGTTGGTAAAAAGGATCCTTGAAGGAACGTAATTCTCGGTGATGGGCTATACATAATGTGAAACATTATGCCGCAGCACGTCCTCTTCATCATTCACATGATAAGTAAGATTCGTTACTCTAGGTTTCACGCAGCTTCCCTTAATCGGCAAATATCTCTCACTAACCTCGCTTCACGCTGAACCCAAAATCTCATCCAGTAACAACGCCTACTTAGGCGTATTAAATATTAAGCTCACAACGTTAAGGATAACGAAGAGAACGCTATATTATCTATAGCGACGAAATACACAGTGCAATCGAATATCACGGTAAGTGTCTGGGAATATGATTATAAAAATTTAATGTGTAGCAGTCGCAAGGCTTTATCTACCAATTATGGTATATTTCATAGTTGCTCATATCATGCTGATATGAGCATTCTCTAGAAACCCTTTCAGTATGTTGTAGGCACGAGAGCAGAGAGTGGGGAGACAGTCTAGTTTAAAAAGTAGATCGAATATGCAACACTTCAAATTGCATGGACTGGTGAGATACAAAAGAATGGCCATAAAATTTCAAAACTTTATCGGTTAAAATATCGAAAAACTGAAACGAACAAAAAATTTCTTGCTGGTGCTAAAAAAAAAAAAAAAGCTTTTGCATGTTTTATGAGTTCTATGTTTTTTCTGACGTACGCTTTTGGTCCATCTATTATGATTTCCCAGTTATATTAAATTCAGACACTGAATATTCACTTAATTGTCATTGTTAGTCTTTCAAGGATTTTAACTGAAAACTTAGAACTGTTACTGGGCCAGTAGAAAAGGTTACATTTTTCCATACTAAGTGTTGTTTTGGATTAATGGACTTTCGAGTCCTTGCATCCATTAAACACGTTAGAATCAAATATGTCAATATTGAACCTTTTGAGTGAAACAAATTAATTCTCTACGTACAATGTATGGTATTACTGTTACAAAAAGAAAACACTAAGTTACAGTTGTGTTAGATAATAAATAACTATGATAATGTTGTCAATTGGACGTCTCACTAATAAGTTTTCTGCTGGTTTTAATTATACATTTTCCGCTCCCCTTCGTCGGCTAATTTGCAAAGTTTTTCATATTTTGACAGGAAGGCCTAATGTGTACATTCAATGGCTTTCTCTTCCCAGTATTGTTTATTTTTTTATGTAATTTATACACGTTCTTGCGAGATCTTATTTATATATCTATTTCATGGTACTCGAGATAAGCCTTTGCAGAAACAGCTATATTTGCACGTTTCTTTGTAGGTAGGAGGCGGATCGAGGAAACGGAATCGCCATAATATGTTGGCCTTAAAATTTCATTATTTCTCCTTGACATCGCGATAAACAACTGAATAGCGACAGCACTTGAAACGACAGAAGTAGTGAAAAATTCAAACCAATAATAACGGATATCTAGGAACTGGCTGTTGTCACAAAAATATTAGTTAAAACAAGTTATGCATGTTAAAGAGTTCTAAACTTTTGTGTAGTAATTTTTGTCTTTCTTAAGGTTTATGGGTTATACAAAATTCCTATCGAATGAAGAGGACTTCACAAGTTACCAGAAAATTCAAGATATACGTTTTATTTATTATACACATATTAAGCATATGGTATTTGAATCAACATCGTTAGAGCCACTTTTGAGAAAATAATAATAATAATAATAATAATAATAATAATAATAATAGTAATAATAATAATAGTAATAATAAAAATCCATGGAAAAGGTAGTTTGTGGTGGTAGGATTTTTTTTTGAAGATTTGTGTCGCATCCTTGGAGGATACTGAGTTTAAATATTAAGTTTAGTATTTAACCAACTTTTCGGTTTTGAGTTATACTGTTCACACACACACACACACACAAAAAGGACCTCTCTCTTTATTGTAAAGTTATTATTATTATTATTATTATTATTATTATTATTATTATTCAGGGAGCCTCAAATGCGGATTTTACGGTGAAATCTCGGTATGAAATTTTTGGTTGGAATATAATTCTTTCTCTACTTACTTTGGATTAGTAGGGAAAGTAAAAATGTTTGATAAACTAAGATATGAAAACCAATGAACCCAGAGAAATATCTCGGTATTTTTATCCGTTAGAAATCTACATTGACCAAAACTGAAGTTCGGAGGTTTGCTACTTCTTGCCATATCTTGAAGGATGCCAAGTTCTCAGAGCGGCCTTAGTTTATCATCTCTTTACGCTGCTGCTGTACCATCTGAGACTGCGTGAAGCCACGAGAAATTGCTGTGAAAATCACGACTGTGTCCACCCACCCAAACGTTGAATATAAAAATCGCAGATGCCTACGTGAAGAGAGTTGGAAACACTCCGGCGGCGCCAACTACATCCTGGAGACTTGACCTCTTGGCTTACTCGCGACATAATTCCACCCCTGCCCTGAGGCCGCTGACCGGGGAATTTGGATCCACTTCCTCTCCCGTTCAGTTCGAGACAAGTTGGACCTTTAATTGCTGTTTTTTTCTACCGCTTTTTGACTCTAATGCTAAATAAATTCCATGCGCACCTACCTCCACTAAAAAATGCTATACCGAAATTTTACCGAAAATACACTGAACCCAAGGAAACCGTTTTTAGAAAGAGATAGTAGAGTCAGACACCCTTTAAGGATTCTCTAGAAAACTCCGCTAACGTAAACAACTGTTTACTAGGACAAATATTCTTTAATTTTCTCAAAATTGGCTTTAACGATTTTTGGAATTAATTGTTCTTCCACACAAGCCGTGTGTTGGACAGGGTGGAAAGGTAGAATCAGATGACTGAAAAATTCAATGCCATAGCCGGGATTTTAAACACGGATCTCCCGGCCTCCACCCGGTTGCTCTAACCACTGAGCTATCATGGCAACTTGCCGGTACGACATTAAATTCCCCAACTGATTCAAATTTTTCCCCGGTAAACCACAAGGAAATCTCAAATTGTATTGAGATAACATACCCAATGGCGACTTACAATGTTGTAAGTACTTCATAGTTTCAACCACTATTAGGTCAATTAATGGAATTAATTGTTCTTCCATACAAGCCGTGTGTTGTACAAGGTTGTACGACTGAAATGTCGTACCGGAGTGTTACCATGGTAGCTCAGTGGTTAGAGCAACCGGACGGAGACCGGCAGATCCATGGTTCAAATCCCGGCTATGTCATTGAATTTTTCAATCGTCTGATTCTACCTTTCTAACGATTTTGATTAAAATCTATTTGAAATTTTAAAGTGACAAACTAAATGTCCATCTTGAATTTTCTATGAATATCCTGTTAAGTCATCTTCATACTGATTGTATAAATGGGAAATCATAACAGTATAAATGTAGAGCTCATTAAATATACATCATTAGCTGTTTTTGAAATATTCTATGTTGCATGCTTATACTTTCTCAAGTTGTACGCCATCTGATGAACATGCTGGATTTTTCTTTTTGTTTCTTTCTTTCCGTCGCAAGTGCAGGTAATTTGCGGCTATCCGGTCGTGCTGTTCTTGTTCTCTGTGTAGTTGGACTGTCACATTTTAAATAATAATTGAAGCATTGCAGCGGGATGTAATTTAACACAACTCGCAAAAATTTTAATCCGACTGTCACGCTTCTGCTATAGCGTCCGCCAAAAATACAACTTGCCAGGATTTATAATTCCCTAGGTTTTACAATGTCAGCACTTCGCGGCTGTCACGAACAATTTACAGTTTTCGGTCGTTGTCATGGCGCGTTGGACGTAAATTCGGACGAGTTGTTTGGCGAGATGTACACTGCGAGATACGGTAATTAGTTTTGTGAAGGATGAAGCTTGCATACCGGATGTGGCATCTTTGAATAGACAAAAGTATACATGCTAACCTCGTTTCTTTCTCTCTTTTTTACCGCACGACCTTGCTTCTGCATAAATAGCAGTGCCTTTTGCGCTGCTTCTGCCTCAACTTTTTATTTCGTGCCGTCGTTATATTTTCCGTGCCTTTTACCAAGTTTATTGGTGTATAAATACATCAATAAACAATATTTCATTCCCTGTTCTCCCTCTCTCCATTCGCTGCAGTGCTTATCGACAACGTTGTTATTCTCCTCTCCTTTTGGGCATTGGAAGCGTCTCCCCCTCTCCAGGCCATGTCGTTCAGTTATATCTTCTTTATTGATACTCGTGCATCGTACCGGGTGTTCACAAAGCTTTACCATAGTTGTATTACTCCGTTAGATGTCCGTCCCATAGTTTTAACACAAGAAGTTGATGTTGGCTCCTAGTCAATTTAACTATAGGTAGGAAAAATTAATGGGACAGCCCCGAGAATGGAATCGTTCCAAAAAAAATCTGATGTGTTACACTCACATGACTTTCTCTACTCTTGTACAAACTATTTTACAAACGCTTATTCTCCATCTACTTCATGTTAATCGAGATAAACATTTGCAGACTCTTATCTTATTGCTAATTTTCTTGTAGATGTAAGGGGAATATATATTTACAAGGGCAATATAGAAATACAGTAGCCTTTAAGCATATACATATCTCTTAATAGCTGGTTGCTAGGTGCAGCACCATTTCCCTTTGCCACAGATTAATACTCTTTGCATATCAAAGACAAAAAAAATCTGATGTGTTACACTCACATGACTTTCTCTACTATTGTATAAATTATTTTTACAAACGCTTATTCTCCATATGCTTCATGTTAATCGAGATGTTAATCTTATTGGTAATTTTCTTGTAGGTGCAAGGGGAATATGGTAGCTTTTAAGCGATAGTCAAATATTTTAACGCTGGTTGCTATGTGGCGCATTCCATTCTCTTTGCATGTCCAGGACATAAAAAAAATGAATAACGAATTTGAGAAAAAGTATAAGTATTGGAAAATTTAAGGAAATAACAAGCAATATCTCGAAAACGGTTTACTCAACAAAAGAAATGTATATGACATAAGTTGTGTATTTTAACGCGATCTACAGTTTTTGTGTAGTAAAATTTTGTTTATCTCTTATGGTTTACCAGTTATGCAAAAGTGGTTCACAATGAAGAATACTTTTGGAGACATTCCCAGCAAATTCGATATATACATTTCATTTCTCATAACATTATCTTAAACATATGATATTTCCATCAAAATCGTTAGAGCCATTTTTGAGAAAATTAAAATTTTCCAAAAATGTTCCATGTAAAGGGTAGTCTGGGGTGGGGGGATTTTCTTGAAAACCTTCGTGTCGCATCTCTGGAAGATACTGAACGTAAATACCAAGTTTGGTGTTTATCCGACTGTTCGTTTTAGAGTTATGCTGTTCACAGACACACACACACACACACACAGACACACACACGGACATGTTTCCAAAAATGCTTTTTTTGGATTCAGGAGGTCTCAAAACATATTTCCGGTGAAATCTCGGTATCGAATTTTTGGGTGGAATGCAATACTTCCCCTACTTACTATACGTAGTAGAGAAAGTAAAAATGAATAACGAATTCCCTTTTAAGAAAATAAGTATTGAAAAATTTAAGAGAATAACAAGCAATATCTCGAAAATGGTTCACTCAACAACAAAAAATGTATATGACATAAATTGTGTATTTTAACGCGATGTACATTTTTTGTGTAGTAAAATTTTGTCTATCTCTTATGGTTTGACCGGTTATGCAAAAGTCGCTCACAATGAAGAACACTTTTGGAGACATTCCCAGAAAATTCAAGATATACGTTTTATTTGTCATGAAAATATCTTAAACATATGATATTTTAACCAAAATCGTTAGAGCCGTTTTTGAGATAATTAAAATTTTCGAAAAATCTTCCATGTAAAGGGTATCCTGGGGTGGGGGGATTTTCTTGAAAACCTTCGTGTCGCATCCCTGGAAGATACTGAACCTAAATACCAAGTTTGGTGTTTATTCGACTGTTCGTTTCTGAGTTATGCTGTTGACAGACAGACACACAGACACACACGGACATATTTCCAAAAATGCTTTTTACTTTCTCTACTACGTATAGTAAGTAGGGGAAGTATTGCATTCCACCCAAAAATTCGATACCGAGATTTCACCGGAAATACATGTTTTGAGACCTCCTGAATCCAAAAAAAGCATTTTTGGAAACATGTCCGTGTGTGTGTCTGTGTGTGTGTCTGTGTGTGTGTGTGTGTCTGTGTGTGTCTGTGAACAGCATAACTCAAAAACGAACAGTCGGATAAGCACCAAACTTGGTATTTAGGTTCAGTATCTTCCAGAGATGCGACACGAAGGTTTTCAAGAAAATCCCCCCACCCCAGACTACCCTTTACATGGAACATTTTTCGAAAATTTTAATTTTCTCAAAAATGGCTCTAACGATTTTGATGAAAATATCATATGTTTAAGATAATGTCATGAGAAATGAAATGTATATCTCGAATTTTCTGGGAATGTCTCCAAAAGTATTCTTCATTGTGAACGACTTTTGCATAACTGGTAAACCATAAGAGATAGACAAAATTTTACTACACAAAAAATGTAGATCGCGTTAAAATACACAACTTATGTCATATACATTTCTTTTGTTGAGTGAACCGTTTTCGAGATATTGCTTGTTATTTCCTTAAATTTTACAATACTTATACTTTTTCTCACATTCGTTATTCATTTTTTTTATGTCCTGGACATGCAAAGAGAATGGAATGCGCCACATAGCAACCAGCGTTAAAATATTTGACTATCGCTTAAAAGCTACCATATTTTCCTTGCATCTACAAGAAAATTACCAATAAGATTGACATCTCGATATCTCGATTAACATGAACCATATGGAGAATAAGCGTTTGTAAAATTAGATTGTACAAGAGTAGAGAAAGTCATGTGAGTGTAACACATCAGATTTTTTTGGATTCAGGGGGTCTCAAAACATGTATTTCCGGTGAAATCTCGGTATCGAATTTTTGGGTGGAATACAATACTTCCCCTACTTACTGTACGTAGTAGAGAAAGTAATAACCATAGGTCCAGTTATCAAGTTAAAAGTCCTCCAATCACGCACTGATGCGATCATTCTAGTATTTTTATAGCCGGTTCCAAAGGTAACGCAGTGTTGCATTACAACAGTTAACAAGAAGTAGTATACCTATATGGTAGGAGGTCTTGGAAATGTTCTTGCTTCAAGTTTGAAAAGAGGGCTATGTCCACCGGAAATCATCCGGCTAATTAGATGATTTAATTAACGCTATCAAACTTAACGGGAGTTAACCGAGCGATAATTGTAAAAGGTATATAGGTTATTGTTATCACTAGCTACGAGGTTCGTCTAATAAGTAAGTTTCCCTATTTTATAAAACACATTACACGCAATTGATGATGTTGAATTAATTTTATTTATATTGTACAATCCTTCTGTTACTTTTGTGCATAGTCAAAATGTTTTTCCAAGCATTTTTGGGGACGTGACACTAGTTTTTTAAAGCCAGTGTTTTACCAGGTCGGGTCCTGTGCTCGCAACCAACCTATTCACTCCTGATTGATCTTCGTAACGGTGTTGAAGTGCTTACCTCCATGATGACCTTTGGGAAAAGATCGGGTGAATATGGAGGATGCAAGAAAACTTCCCAGTTCTGAGCTCCGTCTGGATCAAGATTCAACTTGGAAGTTTTCTCGTATCCTCCGTATTCACCGGAGCTGCCCCAAGTGATTTTCACATGTTCCTCCAACTCAAAGGTAAGCACTTTTAACACCGATGATGAAGTCAAATCAGTGAACAGCTGGTTGCGAGCGCAGGACCCGATCTGGTACAACACTGGCTTGGAAAAACTTGTTGACTATGTAGAGAAGTAACAGAAGGATTGTACAATATAAATAAAATTAATTCAACATGATCAATTGTGTGTAATATTTTTTATAAAATAGGGAAACTTACTTACGCCCCTCGTATTAATTTGTGCGTGCACGTTTGAAGGCAGGAAAGAAGCATAACAGTGGAGCAAGGGTGTGCTATTGTTGCTATTATGCATAATACTCGTGAACGCACTTTACTGTTAGTTTTGGAATAGTTATTTGGAACCCAAATAGTTTCTTGGAACTGGCAAATATCCATTTTCCCACCTCACATTTGAAGTTTTACCCAACAACGGGCAGAAATAAATTGACCATACCTCCTGCTCCTGCTGCCAGAATGTTTGTCCTGGATTCTCTGGGCCGGAGCGGCATCTGTTTTCGGAACTATGGACAGCATCTTAGTTGTTTGAACATGTTTTCCTGCCTAACTATATGACATCGGAGAGAGTGTGTTGTAACTAATATAGGAAAGTATGTTGGTGTAGACCGAGTGGGATGGCTCAGGTGGCAACGTCTGTAGCCCGCATTCGAGAGGTCCCGGGATCCATCCCTGGCGACCGCTCACTTGACAGATGGGTTTTTCGGGGGTTTTCCCGGGTCATCAAGCGAATGCTGGAGTGGTTTCTTTCACCCCTCGAATTTCCTGTCCCTCCGTTAATCATTTCATTCATCCTTCGCCCGTTTGGCCTGTTTCAGGGTTGGAAGTGTCGGCGATGGTGTTTCGGTGTAGCGTGCCAGGGGGAAAGGGATGCTCTCTCTGAACTTTCTCCGTCCCTCGGCTGGTTGTCGGGGTATAAGGACTGCCCCTGGCGAGGGTGCTGGACCTTATGTGGGGCGGGGTTCCCGGTCTGTACGTCTGTCGGGGCGTTTATATCTGGAAACTGTAGTGACCCCGTCATTGCTGTGCCGTCACTCCCGGTTCCGGCCGCCTGGTGTCTCCCTTCACCTCATCCCTTCCTCCCAGGGGCGTCCTCATATGAGGGTAGTTAAAACATCTGGATTTACTGGATCGGTGCCGAGTCCCTTCCGCTTCACAATCCAGTGCAGTGTTGGTGCAGACAAACGTACACAAATGTTATTCATCTGAGTAACACAACGTGAAGACACTGTTCATCATTTCCCTTCTTGGTGCAGATGCATATGCTGTGTCAAAGAAGTAACATTTGAATCACCTCTGTTTGTAGGCAATAGCCATGGAAGCAGTTATGGTGTCACCAACCATCTTCCTGAATACTTGAAGTGTTTTCCACCACTGTATAAGAAAACGGCTTCATTCCCCAAACAAAGAACGAAGAGCTTATTTTGTCTTCTGATAAAGGAATAAATTACGTCAATCATACAGTAAAGCTAAAGTTTGCAAAGTAACGATTGCCTTTTAACTCCATAAATTATGACGATACCTACTTATTTCAGGCAACAAGCTGTCCTCCTTTTGACCGAATAAAAATCTAGTCAGCTGGTACATGATGTTGACATTGACACTATTACATTTCTTTTATCACTGTGTGATTTTTAAGTCATTAGTCTTGAATGTATCACTACATAGTCCTCGAATTTCAACTGTGTGAATATTTCACTTAACAAAGGTGATAAACTATGATGGTAATTTAGTTCGCTTTTTTATGGTGTACCATCAATAATGTAGTAATTTAACAATATTTAAAATGATTACTTCAGTCCTCTTGCAAGCACATTATTGCAGAAGCTGCATTTTCTTTACTTCAATGTAAGGTTTATGAATTTTTATCTCAGCATCCAACAATAGCAAAGCAAGCATGTTGATGCGCCATGCATCAACTCTGATGTCTAGTCTCAAACTCCTTCAATCTTAATGGAAAGTATCGCCGTGTTCCTGGGTTTCCCTGAAAATAGTCGAGGTGTGAGTGTAACAAGAATTTACAGACTGATTTTGCATCCAGATTACTCGAACACGTGTATTTTTTGGCCCTTAAGCTCTATAAACTGGATACTTTTTAGTGGCCAGTATAGTTTATTAGTTCATATTGCCTTTCACGCTCATTTCTCTTGTGTGACCATCGTGACTTCAAATGGACTATCAACCATTAGCTTTCCGATATCAAAACCGTTAATCATGCCTTCCCTTGGTTTGGCTTCTGAGAGAGCTCTACGTAAACTGCAACTACATGTATGAAAACAAGCACAATATTTGTTAAAAGTCTTGATAAAGCTGGTAGAATCACTTGTGAAGGACTGATGAATCTTTCCCCTCTGAATTCTTTAAAAGATGTAACATAAACAATTAAATACCAAATAATCAGTACATGCTTGGAACGATCTGGTCATTAGTTTTGAAATGCGGCGATATGAGGCAATAAATTCATCGCTGACCAATGGCTATTTGGAAACTTTCAAATTAAGTTCATTCGTCTAATGTAGAGGAATAAGGTTAAAACACACTAGCATCTTAAACAATATTGGCATGATTTTGACAAGATTTTCCTACTAAATAGCAACAAACAAGAAATGTTCACCAAAAAATGTGTGTGGAAACGCATTTGAGAAGAACAGTCAAGTAATTCATTAAAATGAACCGGAGCGTTTCAGACACAGCATCATTTGTCTCTGTTACTTTATTACGTCATCTTAGTTCATCTTCTCATAGCCCTCATTATCATGATAATTGGCATTGTTCCAGACCATACTCTTCACCATCTTGTTTTTGTTCACAACTGCTGCTGACGTAATAATTATTAACTCTGTTCTGTAATAATTCCTTGCCTGTCCTTCCTCTCTCTTCGCGGCAGGAATGGTAAGGGGTCGCCAATGCCCTGGCTGTCGTCATAGAAAACTGTAGGAGTATAAAATGCACACATTGAAAGTAGGGCCAGAAGCTTTCACGCAGTGTAAATAGCACATTTTGTTTTGTAGGACGAGCTAAGGAAACCGCTTCAGAATCATATAAACTGTCCAATATTCTCAGCAAAAGCCTTCACTTGATCACGACGTTGTCCTAGGTTATCTTCCTCATTCATTTCCTCACGTTTTGTATATGCTGTTCTCCTTTTTAACAGTTTGAAAGCAATCTGAAAGATTCCTTGTTGACCTTTCAACTTCTGACCCCATCTTTCTCTTTTCGCAAGCATATTCTCTTCTCTTTCGATGGCTTCTTTGCTGATCTTTGTCGCTTCCAAGTTAAAGGTAGTAATTTTGCAAACATGTAACTGCTTATGGAATCCTCAAATGGTTAAAAAGAACCTTATGGTGTTAGGACACCGCAAGTGTTAGGTCAGGAGTCAGAAAATTACATAAGTTATTCAAAATGTTCCCCGTTTACAATCTGGCAGTGGCTACGTCGAAACGTGATTTTTTTTCTAACGTTTTCAATCGCTGCTGGTGGTATATCCTTACGTCTTTCCCGATCCTCATTTTTAACTCTTCCATATTTCCAGACCTCTAACAAAGACTAGATTTCAAATATACCCATAAAAAGCAATCAAGTGGAGAGAGATCTGTTCCCATTGAAATAAAGCTTTTGTAGAGACAAATGAAATTGTTCATTCAACCAAATAAGATAATTATTCCTTTAAGAAAAAAAATAATAACGTTGCTATTTAAAATCGATGACGTCACACCTGTACAATAATGGCTGAAACATTTTTTTTTTCTTTTTGTAAAATTTTGCCTTCAAAATATTAATTTTGACGTGTCCAAACATTTGTTAAACAATTAGTTAGGTTTACTTTTATATGCATTATCCCTTACTTAGAAAGCCTGCATTTACTATAAAACAGTTTTGTTATAAGTAACTGCATTTTGTAGCTAACGTTTTAAATAATAACTTAAATTAAGAAGCTGATTTTCACTACACTTTTAGGTTATGTTTTCGAGAAGCAACGAGGGATTTTGAAGATCTTTCAATATTAGTGACTTTATTTGTACATTTATCCAAAAAGCAGTACATAACTCATGGGTTCTGCCATTCTTTTCATAGTTTTCAATGAGCACAAATCAACGTATAGGCATTTGCTTTTAACCATGTTTAAAATGAAAAGGAATTTCTAATGCACTAGTGCATTGAAAATATTCTTACCAGATAGAAATACGTGCTCTTTGTAAGATTGAGGTTTGAGACGTTATAATATGTTTCGTTAACTGAATTTGTACTAAAAATAAGTATTGGACAGGCTTTGTTTTTACCAAACACAGCATTTGCTAAAACTTAAATATTTTTATTGCTATGACACAATGTTAGTAAGATATGACATTGCAGTTTTCATGTGGCCAGTTTCAACCACTTTATGACATGGAAACACCTGAATTTTTTGTATGTCAGCAGTTTTAGCGGAACTGCCTGGCTTCTTCGAGCCACTTTAGGAAGAGGGATCCGAGTAACGCAGAATTCTTTTGGTTTTCAGCGGTAATGTGTCAAGAATATTGTCTACTTGATTAGGTAATTGGAACAATGGTTGATTTTGTCATTCCCAGTTTTTTTATGCATTTCCTTCCAGGTGTGTGTGTGTGTGTGTGTGTGTGTGTGTGTGTGCGTGCGTGCGTGCGTGCGTGCGTACGTACGTGCGTGCGTGTTTTTTTCATGGCAGTTAAATTCAGAATTTTGTGAGGCGATGCTTTGAGTCGTATCGGATTACATCTACTAAGCGTAATATAGAAGCATTATCATTTGGGTATAACAGAGTGGAGTCATAATTCCTGCCTTCCCTATCTACTTTCTTCCCTTCAACGTGCAAGGGTAGATATGATAACAGTTAAGTGAAAGTATGTTGGCCTACCAACTTTGCCGTGACATAGCATAAACGTGTCTGAAACTATTCATTTTGTGAATCTCGAGACGTTCTCACCAAATCCAGCCAAGAGGAATGCCAGCAGTAAAACATAACGGTGATATACAAGAAATTGGGCCCTTGCCAAATCCTTCTCCTCTTGGGCCAGTCCCTCACGTGCGCAATGCACGAGCTATCGACCTCGGCGATTTGGGACAAAGGAGCATATAAACAGTCGGCTGTTACTGAATCATAATCTGGATGTACTGTTGTTAGATAATACCAGGCTCAAGTGTATTGCGCTTTGTGTACATACAGGAAGAACACTAAATGTTGTACCAGGTATTGTGGCGTTGAAATAGTGTTATGATAAGTATGAGACAGTATATCCAGAATTCAAGTGGTGTAGTAGCTAATGTTGATCCATAGCGCTCAAAAATTTGAGTTAAACGTCAAGAAAGCAATAATGATGTGATGTGTGAGACTTATTCCTGAAAAGGTAGGAAGTGTTGGCTCGAGTCTATGGACGCTGTGGATAGCGTTACATGTATAACCAGCGAGCGGCGACAAGAACGATCACTCCCTCTCTACAGCAGGTGCATCCAGCAATCGAGAACAGGTCGCCCAGGTTCACCTGGGCGGAATGTGATCGCCACAGTACCTAGCCGCGTATGCGGCTTTACCTGTGCGATATAGAAGGTTAAAAAAGAATGTACACAAGCTTTTGATTTTTGTCAATGTCTTGGGCGGGGTTAGCTTTCTGCGCTACCATTGGCTGGGTCTCGGTGTTCCCTCATGGGCGGACGGGGGGAAGGTAGCAGCACCCAGTTATATATAGTTACGAAGCCCCATATGCAGATAAAATTCATCAGTTTGATACTATCGCCTCTGGTGGCTGGCTACTAGAATCATCTCAGCAGACGACATAATATATTTTCAGTATCGCGTTCTTTTGGAAAAATAAACGCCTTCCTCCTATTATTTAAACATCATAAAGCATATTTAATTTAGTATTTTGATGAAGTGTAATAAATTGCACCATAAACATGAAGACCAGAGAAATAATAGTAATAATTATCATTTTAAGGTGTTTAGACATAATGACATTTACTGTGTGAACGCGGCTGATTTCATTCATACATGTCAACCACAACTGGACCATTAATACTTTAAATTTTAATGTAGATAGAGTGTCTTATTAATTCCTCTTACTGGATCTTTCGGAAATCCGGAGAAGGATAAGTCTGACCTCTTTTTCCTACTGTTAGTAAAATTTATAGAACTCCAAATGTCTCCTCCTTGTCCCATAGTATTATTTTAACGAACATTTCACATGGCAAAATGTCTGTTTCCTTCAAACAACAAATTAACGCACCTGTTTTGTTGGTTAAATCCATTCCGCTAGAAGCGCTGTAATCGCACCAGCTGCGAAAGAACACCTCAAACTTCGTAACTATATCATAGTAGACTATGGCTGTACTGTAAGCCATGGTTGGAATGTCAAGTACATAGTGAGCCAAAAGACTCCGAACCGCCTGCGCGGTGTTTTTCCTTTCCGCGTCCTCGGCGCTCGTTGCCGCCTGCCGCTATCATTAGAAAGGCGCGGATGAAACCATACAATATTTTTAAAACTACTTTTAAAGGCTTTACTTGCCAACTTTACGAAAGGAGATGCTGAAACTGGCCACCGTCGTTGTCCATACATTTTTGGCACCTCTTTAGGAAACTATCCATCACCCGCCGTAGTTCACGCTGCGAAATTTCCAGGCGGATATTTTGTTTTGATTCTTCCGAGGTGTATAGGTTTGTCTTGCACACTTTATGTTTTAAGTTACCCCAGAGAGGTATTTTATGAACAATATTACCGGCTGCGCGTGTTTTTCCACTGGGCATATGGAAATATAAAAACATGATAACGCACTGCTGCTATAAACAAAGTCAGGATGTTGTGGTTTTGCTTTGCAGTGTGAAGTGCAGTTTTGAGTTGACTGATGTGTAGTTCAGTTATTACGAGTTATTTATTATTTTGTCCTGTACTTAGTCACAAAGTGTATTGTGGCTCAGTATGTTTTCTATTGCATAACGTGTATTTATTTATGATTCGTATGTGTTAACTCGGTCAGCTCGCCAAGTGAAACTAAGCTTTGCAGAAAGATTTCCAGTGTACAAGTTCCAGGCCGTACAACAATCCATGAACTTTACAGTAAATTTCAGGCACATGAAGTGTTCAGGCTAAGAAATCTAAAAGACGGCGTTCGGTTCTTACCGAAGAAATTAGACGACATCGGTCATCGTTTGGAAAATTCCCTCCAAAACTTCCATGATGGATAGTTTCCTAAAGAGGTGCCAAAAATGTGGCCAGTTTCAGCATTTCCTTTCATAAAGTTCGTAAATAAAGCCTTTAAAATGAGTTTTTAAATGCGCCTTTATATGATAGCGGCAGACGGCGAGTGCCGAGGACGCGGACAGGAAAAACACCACGCAGGTTCGTAGTCTTTTGGTTCACTCTGTACCATGCTGCAAGTTTCCTCTGCAGTTTTTTAATATAGAGTCAACTGAAAAATTCAACGCCACAGCCGGGATTTGAACACGGTTCTCTCGCTCTCCGTGCGGTTGCTCTAACCATTGAGCTACTGTGACAACGTGCCGGTGGGGCATTGAATTCCCCAATTGACTCAAGTTGTTTCCCAGACATACCTAAGGCATCTCCCTCGAGATGACAAACTTAGCGGCGACCTGCTTATTGCAAGTACTTCAGTGCTGGGTGCATATATTATTATTAAGTGTTTTAATTATTTTTTGTTGTTATTATATAAATTACTTATACTTTTAATAGACCAGGCTGAGGTCTATTAAAAGTATAATTAATTTATATAATAATAAAAAATAATTCCTCTGCAGTGTCAGTTCAAACTGATGTCAGAATATAAACAACCTACTAGGAATTATGGAGTAATGTAGACACACGATGCTTACATTGTATGAGTCGGGCAGGCACTGGTTTTAAAAGCGGGCTACGTGACCACCTCGGTGTCCGGCGTGAACCTTAATCATAATAAACGTTTGTAAGCGTTACTTATAGTGAGAAAGAACAGTTGGAAGTTTGCTGTTCTGTGGTTGGAAGTGCGAGCTGTTCGAGAGGGCACGCCGTGTTCACAATCTGAGCTGAAATACGAACATACAGAAACGTTACACGTGGAAATACTGCGTGCCACCTCTTGACATTTCGAGGGAAAAAATGAACATAGTGTATTGGTTTCTAAGTTTTTAGGCATGCATTTATGAGAAGTTTTAAGCTCTGGGTTTTGAAAATGCCAATATACATACAAACAAGCAGCACGCATCTTTGACACAATGTCTGAATAGAAGTTTTATGGGAAGGAAAAATTCGAATTGCCGATTTATGACCGGAGAAATAACTTTTATTGTCTCTGTGCTGATAAGATAACCAGACAATCCTAAACGATAAGATTAAAAACAGCGTATACTTTTAAAGAACAGATGCGTTCTTGAATAAACTCGTGAGATGCCGACACATACAACTGTATATCAGTGGAACAAAATTCTCCTTTGCGTTCTTAGATGCTCTGATCTGAAAATAACTATTTACAATCTGTGTATGTACTTATAAACAGCAGATACAGAAGGAATAATTGATGTACGGTTGTAATTTAGTTTTTTCGTAAACTCTACAACATATTTGTTAAAGATGTTAACGGTATAGCTATTTAAGTTCTAACTCGTTTCATAACTTCCATCGATTTTCCGAGCTGCTGAAGTGTTGTAGGGACAGTATCATTCATTTATTCCAGGCATTTGATATTGCTCAATCCAATCAAAAAGCCTTGGCCTTTAGTGACGATCTCTTATCTGCAAAATTGGCGAAGTAATATTATACCTGATGCTTATTCTATGAAATGAATGCGCTTGTATGAAGTAAATAGGTTTTCCACGTCCTGAATAGTAAATTATATTGAATCTACATAATACAGTGTGCATGAATGCTGTCTTTGAAAAAGTCTACTCATTAAATAGTCTATAACACATGTCAGCGTTGTTTTACGGTAACTAAGGAATTAAACGACGATATGTATCTAATTATATCGGGTTGCGTTTTCTGGAATGTGTTTCAATACTATTTGCAGAATAAAATTGTAAGATTCATGTACGTTTTGAAATTGTGTTAGAAATTTAGCTTCACTTGGAAAGAAATTTTGAAAAAATTATAAATATTATGGATAGTATCATATCTGTTCAAAATCCTGTCATTGCAACTTTTCGTTAGATGAAGGTGACAGACAGGTTGACAGAAATTCTAAAACGTATAAACTGCAGTGTAATAGAAAAGATGTGCAATTCTTATAAATAAGTCAGTAGCAATTTTGAATGTTCTTATCTTAATTTGGTTATGTTAGCCTCCTTCTCCCTAGTACCTTCTCTTAAGTTGCTACAATAATTTGATCATTGTTAATGCGGAATAAATTCATACATGAGTGAGAGCACGGTTATAGATTATTTTAGGTATTTTGTTTTAAATATTAGGTATATATTTCCATTAAGTGGGAAATTTCGTTATATCTCATCTGGGAGACGAATTAAATTACAGTAATATTGCTGCCGAAATATCATTTATCCAATACAAAGTTATTTCCCTCGACGACGATAATTTTATAGCATCAGATCGCTAGGGTACAGTAACTGTTGGATATGCAGGCGAGAGCAGGGGCCAGCCAGTAATTTGTGAAATATTCTAATGCTTTCTGGGAAATGAAACCCCGAGACTGCAGCCCGCATCCGGTGCTAATCTAATTTTATGTCTAACCATTAGCTTGTACCAGTCGTCTCCGAGCTAGTACAGCCCCCTTTTTTGTATTAATGTATTTTGCACGTGTTCCATCGTAGTGGAGCTCTTGAAGCCTGTTGCAAAGTATTTCAGAACTAAGGATTTCCATAAAAATTTATATGGTTAATTTCATTGCTGAATGTAAGAATCGGCATTCCTTATAACAAGATGGAACTGAAAATTAACTAGAAGCCAGTGCATTTTTCAGAAATGATATCCCAAATTCATGAGGATTTCTGTTTTGTAAATCATAACTATAATTTCAGCAAGTAAACAAGTGGCATATACCGCCTCAGAATTTAGCAAGCTGAACAGGACCTGGAAACTAAAGTAAAATCCGTTTGATTAATTTTTATTTATTTGGGCCTCACAATTTATGATAGATCTTAATAATTCGTGGGCAGTGCCACAAAAAATTCTTTGCTATTTGAAGCAACAAAGTGTTATTGGGATTGGTTAAGGATTGGTTTACTGTGAATGAAAATAAGTACCTACGTCTTACGTAGGTCTTAACGTCTTTGACTGTCAGAGAAAGTGCGATACAGAATAATAACATTAAGGAAACACTACTGGGGATATCAGTTTGCTTGCTTCGCCAAAGTCCTTCCTAGCCTATACGGCAGGCGAAGGAGCGAGTTTGCAGAGGTGTTTAGTATATCATAATTAAATTACTCATGAAAGCAGCAATACAACTGGCTGAAATACTTGGTTGATTATGAAGAAATCCACTGTTCGTCAATACGATTATAAATGTATTTGGAGGAAACAAACTGCGGAACACAAGCAAGGCTAAAGATAAGCTTCGCTGAGAAAGATGTTTGGGCTTTGCGATCTGGTTGATTAGTTTGGTTAACTCGCAGTAACCGAACTGCTTCAACGTTCTGTATAGGTTACGATACTCAAGTGATTTCTAAGTGATCTTTCATGACAGTGTCGAAAAATCTCATGACAATAGATTCAACGCCATCCTCCCAGTGAGCAGAACAATTTGAGGTATTTCACTAGACACCTCAAGAATATTCC
Organism: Deroplatys truncata; assembly: GCA_030765065.1. Lineage (NCBI taxonomy): Eukaryota > Metazoa > Arthropoda > Insecta > Mantodea > Mantidae > Deroplatys > Deroplatys truncata. The sequence goes on along the minus strand of CM060975.1, from coordinate 48,918,017 downwards.
CCATTCAGCCTAGATTTATCCTTTTCTCGGTGTCTCGTGTTCGGAAGAAGTGATTGAAGAGCAGAGGGTTCAGAATTTTGGGGACGATCCCGTGAAAAAGTCCTATGCAAAAGGTTGCACACATTTGTCTCTACATTCTGGGAGAATGTAATCATAAAATTCCCTGTCGCTAACAAAAATATATTTCTGCAGCGGAGAACTAGTAGAAAATTAAAAGGAGGGCTTCTTTGTGTCAGCCACTGGAGGGTTATCTATCTTCCGGACTGTTCATCTCAGAAAGATAAACCTCCAAATCAGCTAGATGATAGTCACAGCTGACATGTACGTATGTCAGTCACAATGTGGTACCTAATTTCTCCCTCGCAGTAATAGCTGTTTGCGTACCCTTGTATTGGATACACTATACATATATTTTGTTTATATTTGATCATCCATTTTATCTATATATTGCGGATCTCAGGATGTCTTTCTTGAACAGATGACTTGGTTGTCAATGACTAACACATGGTGTCTTGGACAATGAAACATATTGAACGTCCAAGCCACCATCATAATCTTCACCCAAACTTGACAAGGAACACAGCGCTGCAGATTCTCAATTTCCACAGCTAGAGATTCTGTGGTCGATGACATTACAAGGGAAGATGGGGTTCCGTTAATCAACAGGAAGGCATCTGTTATTTTGGAAGATAACTTTGATCATGGAAGAGGAGTTTCACATGGTAGAAGGGACAGCACACAAAAATCGGATATTGCCGTATAAGGGGATGTCAGGAACAATGACAGGCGGCAACATCACAATCTGGCAACCCCGGATGGGGCGAGCTTTTGTGGTGAATGTCACTGAAATGGCTTCGTCATCGGCCGCTGGCGAATCCTCTTGAGCCAGGAAGTTAAATCCAGCGGATGATCTCATCGCCCCTCCCCTCCGTCCACCTGATCGCACATACACCAGCCGCAGCATGGCGGGCCCAGCTGATTGAAACAAAACAGAAGGGGGTGTTGCTTCCAATTGGATTCGGAACGAAGCCAACCATGCGTGACGTCACTTCCGCTCTCTGCTATGCGCACCCGTAACTCACGAGCGGCCATATCTTCTTGAGATGTAGTTCGCTAGTAGAGATAGAAATCTTAAAAGTATAGGAGTAGGTCAGCGTCTGGTACTGCAAGAAACAAGACTGAATAATAACTGGTGTACTATCGATTTATCGACTAATGCAGCTATCGCTTTCTAATTTAAACTTTGCGGACTTGTTTCAGTGAGTAACTTTTTAGATGAATAAGGTTTTTAAAGTATTTAAAAAATATATGTGACGTGGTCATTTTTCCATAAAAAGCCAAGTATAATGCAAATATGGTACACTACTCTGTCATATTATTACATCATCACCATCAACAATAATACCCAAATGCCATGCTAATGAGCTAACAAAATAATTGAAAATAATTGAATAATCAAAATATCTGCCAACCCAAGGCAGCGTCTGCTTTAGAAGTGCAATCAGTGGATCTAAAAGAATGGTTATATACTACAGCAATATGTGAGAAAGTGCATTCCTCAGCTGATAAACTACATGCTTACTATCTAATGCCATTTTTTATTTTCAGTGAAATAATTTGGCTACTTTCACCTGGGTGTTCACTACCTCGTGTTGAGCATTTTTTGAATGTTAAACAATTTTTTTAGACAGCATAGCCTAAAAGTAGAACTTCTAACACAGTGCACACGAGCACTAGTGGTTTCATGTCCAATCACATGGCAATTACCCTGTGTATTTGCACATGTTTAATAACTCGACTTGGTTTGATTAGGTTTTACTTGTCATTGTGTCGTTTTACATGATTAATTTCTCATGGCGCTCGCATTTTCTGTTCAGAATACAAATCGTCATACTTCAATATACGGTTGTAGAGTTAACCTATACGTTATATGGCGGCTTTTTGCTTTCTAAAACGTTATTCTTTTATCTGCTACAACCTACATAAAGATTAAATGAAATTATGTATTAAGAAGAAACTGAAATGGAAGAGCCAGGTGAAATTACAAAAGCAGCAGAAGTACTTGCCCAAAAATCCCAGAAAGCAATATCATATAACATTTTAATCGCTTCATTGCCTGGTGTAATTTCACGAAAATGACTGCTAGCGATTCAACGAAACATCTGACATGTTTTTTTTTTAACGTAATTTCTTTTGTTTTAAGAACCGCGTTCTAAACGTGACGTCTGTTAGTTTCAGGAATCATAATATTATTATTGATATTTTACGAATTCGAGCACTGTATAAAAAATAGTATATGCCACACATGTTAAAACTGGTTTTATTTTGCTCAGATTGCTAAACATTCCTACTTTTACCCCTTGTATTATAATGTATTATTCTGAACAACAGGAACGCCTGAACTACACTTAACAAATAAGCATCATATTATGGTCTCTCTTAGTATTACTTGAAAATTCTTTTTTTGATTCTTTATTAAACACAGGTTTCCTTTCGGTATCTTGATCACACAACCTTAAGGAATGCACTACAACACGTTACAACGGAATACTAGCGCTCAGTTGTGATAAACGAATCCAGATCTTACTGTATACAGGGTGTTCGGAAATTCCCCTTACAAACTTTTAGGGCTTGTAGAGGGGACTGAATTCATGTTTTGAATAGGAACCGTTTCCGTGCTACAACCGTTTGAAAGCAGGTGTTCAAAACGACCACATTTGCTTAAATACTTTGGTTAGGCGTCACTCAGTACATCACTTTCGTACAGGAAACTTAATCATTTTCACAAACGCCTTTGTTTACAGTTAAACTTAATTTGTTTTTTTCTCCCTCACCGTGTGGTTACCATTCTGATTCTCTAAGACCGATTAGGAAATAATACTTGAGGGGGGGAGCAAATTTAATCATGTTTCACAAATACTTTTGTTTACATTTAAACCGAACAATCTGTATTTCTCTTCGTCACAGGCCGGTTGGCATTCTGATCCGCTACAACTCCGGTTCGATGTGACCACCAATAAAGTTGTTACACACATTGTACCCACGAATGACGTTCTGGTAGAGTCTCCTGGTATATCTGCAATTCGTACCAAAAGTTATTCCTCTTGACACTACAGAGCTCAAACCAGAGAGGTAGGGTAAAGGTCAAATAGCAACAGCTGCTCGTCGTGACTAGGCGGTAGCATATAAGACAAACCGACTTGAAATTGTAACACAGAAGTGGTACGTTTACGGTCATGGGCTCGTATTCAAAACATGATCTATTCAATCCCCTCTACAAGTCCTAAAAGTTTATAAGGGGAATTTCCGAACACTCTGTATATGAAATGTATACCTATGCATACATGCACGCATAGTTGGCTTACCGGAATTCTACAATGGTGCACTTAAAAACAAAGGATATTTACGAACGGAGAATATTGCACTATTGTTATTTTTTAAATGTAATGCAAAACCCAGAAAGAGAGATGTAGTGCAATTGCGATGTTTCAACGATTACTGGTTCATACAATATAATCTTCTAAACCACACGACGCGTGGTAAAATGCAGAACATGTTTTTTACTTTTTCTCTCTTGCATTCCATCCAGAAATTCGATATCGAGATTTCACTGGAAACATCCGTTTTGAGGCTTCCTGAATAATAATAATAATAATAATAATAATAATAATTGTTATTACTATTATTACTTTCTCTGCTACGTATAAGTAGGGGAAGTACTGTATTCCACCTGAATCCAAAAAAAGGATTTTTAGGGAAAGGTCTCTATGTCTCTTTGTTTGTGTGTGTGTGTGTGTGTGTGTGTGTGTGTGTGTGTGAATAGCATAACTCAAAAATGAAAAGTCGTATAAATACCAAACTGGCTATTTAGGTTCAATACCTCCAAAGATGCGACACGAAGATTTTCAAGAAAAATCGCCCACCCCAGACTACACTTTACATGGAAGATTTTTGGAAATGTTCGATTTTCCAAAAAAAAAATGGCCAACGATTTTGAGATTTTGACACTCTTGAACCTGACCCCATTGCACTTAGTAGTAATGAGGAGGCAAGAATGGCACTATAGACTGCACACCTCAGCTGAGAATTCCTGAATAAACTCAGGTTTGCTAAGAATTAGGAAATACATAGGAGAGCATTTATAGAAATGCCGTCAGACAATATAATCCCAATTGAACATGTTATAAAGAATTTCAGGGTCATTATCGATCCTGAATGTTGGATGATTAAAACTATGGAAACTCCTGAGAAAACTTTGATGTGGTTTACAGGCGACTCAAAGGATGGCTAGGAACAGAATCCGGAGTATATGGCATAAGACTAATTTGCAAGCTGTTTTCCTCTTGGATGAATATGCTATTGTTTTTGAAACAGAAATTTATGCTATTCAATGCATGCATAAAAAGAGCTTGCACTGGTAAACAGATCCTTCTTTTCTCAGATAGCCAGGTTGCACTTAAGGCTCTAAGTTAATAAGTTATCGTCAGGTCTGGTTTTAAACTGCCTAAACATGCTCATAAGCTTGGCAGAACAGCATGAAATTCAACTCATCTGGGTTGAATGAGTCATAGTGGCATAGAGGGAAATGAAAGAACTGATGAGCTTGCAAGACAAGGAGCAGCTTCACAATTTATTGGGCCAGAGCCGGCTCTAGGAATATCTCGATATTTAGTAAGAACTGGTTCAAAGTAGAACATAATAAAACCTGGCCTAAACAACAGGGAACAAACATCGTAAACTATTTATTAGAAAACCATGTAAGAAAAGAGCTGAAAGCTTACTTAACAGACTTCAGCTGAGAACAACTATTGCATTTCTCACAGGACATGCTCCTGTGCAGAAGCATCTAAGACGATGTGAGTGTTCCGGAGTAACTTAGATTGCAGATTGTGCAAGAAGGAAACTGAAACAGTCCAGCACATTATATGCTCCTGTGAGGTTTTCGTGAAAATGTTTTTAGAACTAGAAGGATTTGAAACCATTTCTGTCATGAGACTGTATTCCTTAGTAAAGAATGCAGCCATAATGAATTGACTTTCAAGTGATATAAGTAACACAATAAGCCCAAAGCTTGAAGTGCGTCCGGAGCAATGACAGAAATCGTAACTAGGTAAAAAGCTACGTTATACTCTGGATCCTCCAGCAGACGAACTAATTGTGAGTGTGTGCTTACATTTACCATGCTACAGCCACCAGTAGGAAACCTTGATGTCCGTACCCATATGTCCAAAATGTTAGATACAAGTTACAACAATTCTGCTGTTCTGAACATACAAAATTATTGCAGTTCAGGATCCAAAAATTATAAATGATTTTTTTTTTTTTTTTTTTGCCTTCATTAACAAACACAAGCTCAAGCAAGATGCCTTGCAAGCCTTTCTTTGTAAATCATGGACCGTGTTATAGGGAATAAACAATTACTTATAAGTTCATATTCGGCAGCACTTTGAAAACAGCAAGTTTTTCTGTTTGGCAGGTGAACAATTCATTTCACCAGAAGAAAGCGTTGCGTTACTTCTATCTCACCTCGCTAACTATAGACTGGCAGAAATATTTGAGTTAAGCATTTTCGGCTGTTACCACTTTTACTGTATTATGGTAATAACGCTGTTACTCCTCGACTCCCTCTGTGTGGAGCTTTTAGTCATTACTTGCAAAATCTGAAAACTGATAATGCAGATTTTGAGGGATAGGCTTGGTCTTCCTTTTTGGATCGCTTGCCTAAATCAGATCATTGGCGTCTCTACTTGAGAAGCGAAAAATATAGTCTGATTTACGAAAGTTGGCCCATGACGGTAATGTTGTTTAGTTAGGGATTCTCGTTATTCAAATGTCTTCTTGTTGCTAAACATAGAAAGCGCCCATAGAAGGCTCCAGATCGGTTAAGTGTAACTGCTTGATGTAAATATGTTGGAGTAGCGTCGCATTTAACTCGATTTCTAACTATGAAGAAAATGATAATGAAAGCGTGAGCAGCAACAAAACATTATAGATTTGATCAACTCCAATTAAAGATCCAGGTTGTCCTGGATTACTTCATGAGCAATGTTTTTAAGTCTCGGTGTTCCATGCGTGCTGCAGTTTGCAAGCATCTTTTGTAAATCAGCCTCAATTATCAACGTAACAGCCTGTGTTCTGTTAGGTATTTCTTGCAAGCAGGCGGCTAACGAGCCCACTGCACTTGGTGTTCACATCCGCAATTAAAATCCTGCACATCGAGGCTTTTCTGATTAAAGGATGCTATCTTATGCTTCTGGCAATGTCTCGCAACTTCCAAACGTATAAATTGGGAAGGTTAAAACAATGTGCAACATGTAAATAAAAGCAGGGGCGCCTCCGGGTTTAGTGCCTCCGGGGCATGGCACTACCTTAATAAAATGAAGAAATACGTATTTGAAATTATTTGTATAGCCCACGATTACTTCAGCAATATTCTTAAAGGTGCAATGAAATGGCTTGTCTGACAATAGAAAATCTTAGAAGCTGAAGGAAGCGACTGCAAATCACGAGTTTTCAACCTTATTATATTATTATTGTATGGACCCGTGCCACTTCTCTCCTGGCACGGATTTGTAGCACACGGCTTTTAGTTTACTCAAGCGGAGATTGGAGGGGTAAGAGGATAGCTCACATTCGTGCCAGTTAGTACCTGTCACGGCTTATCTTGGCACACATGTGAATCATAAGTACCAACTTTATCGTACACCTACGACAAAATGTGCTATATTGAGAAGTGAGAAATAAGGTTACCAATCACTTGCAGTGTAAAAGTTAGCAGAAAATCGTCCTTTGTTATATTATATTCGTCATTAATTTCCCATTGTTTATACTTAAAATTAATCGTTTTTTTATACTGGTGTCTACTGCCAGCAGTCCAGCAGACGATTGAAAGAGAAGTAAAGACACTACAGACAGCACCTGCACCCGGCCAGCTGTCAGTTTGCGCGCGCGACTTGAACGGGAATAGTGGTGTTTGGCTTATTTTCATTAGTGTGTGTCCTTGCCCTCAATAATGGTGCCTCTACCATTAAGGGCCTGTATTACGATCTCCTGTTAAAGTTCCCGTTAGATATTAACTGGGAGTCGGGCAAATTTTCGTATTACGACCTTCGGTTAACAGTTAATCGGGAATTATTCTTAGCGATGGATTAACCGCCACCTCGGGTAGTGGTTAAGGTACTAACTTGGAGGCAATCATAGAAAAATGGCGTGGTGGTATATTTATTGGATGATATAAGAATATCGGGTAAGTATTCCTGGCACTACCACTGCATTCATGCTTCAACCGCTACTGAATAAGAGATTAAAACAATTTATGACACATTTCTCATAAAGAGAGAAACTATCCATTGCTTGCGTATGTAAGATGCTAAAATGTTGCTATGGAGGCTATCTTCAGATCTTCCAAAATTTCTTTTTACACGCATATACTCATAGTGACACATTGATCACAAAGAGAAATGTTATCGATAGCTTGCGTATGTAAGATGCTGAAATTTTCCTGTGAACGGCTATCTTTGGATCTTTTAGGATGTCTTTCTCCACACGACATACTTGTGTGGTAGAAAAACAAATTTCTGCAATTGCGTGGTCTGTATAGATATATTCCCTTCGATGCAGCTGTTGACCGAACAGTGTGTTATTCCAATAGTTCTTTCGAATCTGTATATCTTTTAAAGAAAGATTGATGAAATGTATAACACTAGTCTGCATGATATCAGATAACTGAAAACTAATAAGTGATTCTGACTCACTTTTTAATGCTGATTTCAGAACTGCTTTTAGTTTTTTTTCTATCACGTGCAGTTTTTTTTCTTCACAATTTCACTTCAAATATATAGAGATATAAAGATATTGCTTCCACCACTACACATAAAATTGGGCTTGATGAAGCAATTTGTAAGGACTCTACCACAGGATGGACCCTGCTTCAAGTACCTTTCCAAGAAATTTCCCTTCATTACACAAGACAAATTAAAGGCAGAAATTTGTGTTGGTCCTCAAATTAAGAAATTGATGAAGGATGAAGAATTTGAGAAGACAATGAATGAGAGAGAAATAGAAGCATGGACCGCCTTCTGATTAGTTGCTGAAAACTTCTTAGGCAATAACAAAGATCCTAATTACAAGGCCATTGTCGATATAATGTTGGAAAATTTCAAGAAGATGGGTTGTAACATGAGTGTAAAGGTGCATTTTCTGCATTCACATATCGACTACTTTCCAGAAAATCTGGGACATTATAGTGAAAAGCAGGGTGAACGTTTTCACCAAGATATTAAGAAAATGGAGAGGGGAACCAGGAATGAAACTACGCTGGCCGACTACTGGTGGATGTTGAGGAGAGATAGTCATCTTCAAGTGTCTGCAACGAAGTCAAAGAAGAGAAAATTTGAAAAAAATTAAATGAATCTCTTTGGCTTCTTGTTTTGTTAAAATGTAGGCATGAAATAAATTAGGGGAGTTCTTGAGAGTATTCTTAAAATGTTTCTTGAATAAAAACTTACCTTGTGTGAAATGGTATTTGAACACTTTTCTACGCTCATTAGTAAAATAGTCAAAACATTACTTCTTATTTTGTGTAAAAAACCTGACGTGATAGAAAAAAAACGGAAGATTTCTGGAATCAGCATAAAAACTTGATTCAAGAACACCTACTTTTAAGAAATCATCTGACAAAAGGTTTGAAAATGCAGACTAGTGTAATTAACGACTGCTAGCCAAGGTAGCACCTATCTGCTTGATGCTGTCTAAGTATTTTCTAGAGGGGTTGATAGAATGCATATTGAATGATAGCTGAAGGTTCACGCATATATACCACTTCAAGAAACCCTGGTGTAATGGATGACTTCTCTTGCAGAATTTGCGCGAACATCAACTTCTACATATATATCCGTGGTTTCGAGTTGCATGCATGTGTCAAGTTTTGTGGGCAGCCTGTCAGGGTCATGCCGAGGAAGAGGGTTGGCGGCTTCCAATTTGTATTATTAGCACATGACTTTGAAATGTGTTTCCGGCAGCAGCAGCTGAACTTGAAGAATGTCGTCTGTGTGCGCAGAATGGGACACAGTGACGGATGATGTCACGCGTTCGGAGTCGAAACCGGTATCTGGGCTTGTTGAGCATCCGGTCCAGCCGGTTAGCTTTTTGATTTGTGGCAGTGACGAAAGATTTGCGGGAAACTGTTTGTTTGTGTGTTAATACAATGATGCCTCTTCTTCCCTGAAGCAGCGATGATATCACAGAGAGTATATTTATTAGCCAGTATCGTAACTGTCCATCGCAGTGCTTCCTACTCTACTGTCCTAGGTTCTGACCTGCTGCAGAGCTTCCTTCTCAAGCTTTTGATTTCCTGCTAAAACAACTGCATGACAACGCTTGAGTACCTATTCACCGGGTAAAATGGTAATTATCCGAAAAGCGATCTAATTCTAAAAAGTATAAAACATATATTTTAATCAAGCAGTGATTAAAGTAGGCAATCATGTTTTGAACACGCTTTCCAGCATAATGACCCATTGTTTCATAGCAGTGACATAGAAAGACGTCTTTGCTTGTCTTTTAGAGCTAAACATTCTGAATTTATTCACGTCATTATCTTCAATGTCTTTTCACTTGTCATTTCATTAGTGCATCAAGTTCAAACATGCTCTTGGAATCATAACGTTCAATTGAGATGCAAATGGAACTGAAATGGATACTGTGTGGACAAAAGCAGGCGTTAGCAGTTGTTGCCTAAATAAACAGGTTGACTGATACTGTCTGTGCCAGTTGTTGCAGTAATATTAAACCTACACAGACATCTCTTAGAAATGTTTCCATATTATGGTAAAACATTTCGCTTTGCTGATTTGTGTGTCATTTAGCACGAAGTAGTTGGTAATGCAGGATGTACGTATATATGGAGATATTTTCTGTATGGTACAATTTCTTGCAATAATGTTGCTACTGTACAGGGCTTTAGAAAAATAACCTTGTCTGTTATTATTATATTAAGGGAGAAAGCAAACATTAAAAATGATGAAAGGTATACATCGGCAGTATCAACATTAAATAGACCACCAAAAGTTGTGTAATATGTGCTGCTTTCTATTCGACTCTGTATTTGATCATCGAGTGTACTCTTTAGAGTAAAAAAAATTTTCCCGAGTCTTTTGCAACACATCAACTCCAGACATTTGATTCCTGAAGGAAATTTGAAAACTCAGTATATGTCACGAAGTATTTTGTGCGAGTAGAGTAGAGACGACAGCTTTCTCTCTGTTACTCTTTAACTTCTTAACGATTTGAAATATTATGCATTTACGATAATAATAATAAATAATTATACTAGCAATAGTAATGTGCTGATAGCCGTACTTAGTAAGGCAGAAAGTTCCTTGTATTGACGACAATTATTTTAAAGGCATCCCCTAATCAACATTCTCAAACGTGTAGATAGTAACAAATCTCTACCGCGGTTTCATGATTTCTTCGTTATAATACACGGTATTCCCGATTCGTCATCCTCTTTGTTGCAATAGGCAACCCAAATGATAGCATCAGGGATGGTAAAATATCTCTTCTGTTTCATCACTACATTACGTAGGACTGCTTGCTTATGTTTCAGTTATTTTTATTTAAAAGCATTCTTGTATTGTTAACACCGTCACCGAGTACAGGGCAAGAATATTTGGTGTAGGTACTAACATAGATCTAAATGTGTAACACCACAGCCCGGCCTTGGCCTACCAACCCGGAGGTGGACTACACGACCACAACTTTATGAAAGGAGATGCTGAAACTGGCCACCGTCGTTGTTCATACATTTTTGGCACCTGTTTAGGAAACTATCCATCACTCGTAGTTCACGTTGAAAAATGCTGGAAATTTCCTGGCGGATATTTTGTTTTAATTCTTCCAGGGTATGTGGGTTTGTCTTTAACACTTTGTTTTAAGTTACCCCAGAGATAGAAATCGCAGGGGGTTAGGTCGGGGGATCGAGTGGGCCACAAATGTCTACTAATAGTTCTGTCCTCAAACACGCTTTCATAAAGTTGTCAAGTAAAGCCTTTAAAAGTAGTTTTAAAAATGTATGGTTTCATCCGCGCCTTTCTATGATAGCGGCAAACACAACGAACGCCGAGGACGCGGACAGGAAAAACACCGCGCAGCCGGTTCGTAGTCTTTTGTTTCTCCCTGTATATTGAATACAGCAATAAATGCCTCGGTTTCAACGTATAAAAATAATGGAGCATGAACTAAAATATGGTTTCTAACTTCTATATATGTGAAGCCTTAAATATTAACTTCGGCATTTAAAATGTATAAAATCTGTGAATAAAACACGTGCTTTCAGCTTTTCCTGTTATAACTCAAACTTTACCTAGATTAGGTTTAAAACACGGAAACACATACATCATTACATGCCTAGGTAACTTAATGACTCATCTGTGCGGTATATCCATAAAACAAGTTGAAAATACTCTATAATTCTCACTTTTCTGCTTCTGCAATAAGAACTGCAAGGATTCCAGGGTTTGTTTGGAATCATAATGGCGAGATTGTACCACGTGACCACAGTAGCCAATAAAAACGGACACGGCAATGACTACACTGTGTTTAATAGTAACCAACTAGTACCTATTAAAATGCATCACGAGGTTGAGTGGGCACCGGTACTATACACGGACCGAAAAATCCACAGCGGCATGATTGGGTTCGAACAGAGGCGCATTCCGTTGTTTGGAACCGGAGCATCATGCTCTACCACGTCACAGCGCAGGTCCAATAATAATAATAATAATAATAATAATAATAATAATAATAATAATAATGATAATAATAATAAACACGAGGTTCCGAGTTTGAATCCCGCTTTCTTCTCAACATTTATAGCTGTAGTACATAATGATATTTACGTGTACATGTATGTACATAGGCAAAGCTCGTAACTTATTAAAATTTGTACTACCGCTGAAAATCATGCAACGTACAACCAACATTACCGGTGCTCCATAGACAACTACGACTTCTAACTTCAAGAAGTGCACGGGGATTCTGGAATTCTGTATGTAGTTTCCATTATCTCAAAAGTAATGGTTGTATTTTTACTTTCTATGCTAACTACCTTTAGTAGGTAGAGAAAGCTTTGTATTCCACCCAAAAATTAATATCCAGATTTCACCGGAAACGCATGTGTTTAGGCCCACTGAATTAAAAAAGGCGCGCTGAGAGAGAGAGAGAGAGAGAGAGAGAGAGCAGCATAAAAACGATAAGTGGGATGAATACCAAATTTAGTATTCATGTTCAACTTCTACCAATGGTACGACGCGAAGATTTTCTAGTCAATTCTCCAACTCAAGCTACCCTTTATATGATAGTTAACATTTTGATTAAACCACCAATGTTTAATATACTTTCATCATTAATAAAACGTATTCTTCGAATAGCTTGTGAAATCCTCTTCATTCTGAATGAATTTTGTATAACGGTAAACAATAAGTTACAGACAAAAACTTATTACACAAAATACCTCCCTAAACCACAGAATTTATGAAAAAGCTTTTGTAGCATTAACCATTTCCGAAATGACCATTCATTGCTTGAATTTTCCAATATTTTACATGAAGTGCTTGGTCTCCATTCATTTGTTTCTGGTGATGTGCTGCAAAGAGTGTGAAATTTTAAAGCCAGCATATAGTGACTCCCTTTATAGGATTTGACTATCGCTTCGGTCTGCTGTATCCCTCTTGTTCCTATAACGAAGTGGCAATGAAACCATTTCCGTAAACGTTTATCTCAATTACTTGGGTTTTGGGAATGACGTGGTATCTGCAAAGTGCATTTTCGACATTAGAGAATGTGTGTGCTATTTGAGCTATATGCAGACGTGGTCAAATATTAGCGTAAACCTGGTAAATTTCTGTGTATATCATTAATTAGTGTATTTTAAAATAAAATATACTAATTTTTACTACATTTACGTGTTTAAGCATTTAAAGTTTGAATAACTTGAATGCAGTAGAAACGATTACCTTATTATAATTTTCCATAATTTTGTGCGATTCTTTAATCAGAACTTTAATGATCAGGCAACAATTATTACACATGTAACTAGGCTATTACATCAAGAAGTTTCTAAAAATGATATTTCTACAAACATTGCTGTCACAGAAGCATTAATCAAGGTTTTGTAAAGATACAGTGCAGCTTAGTTATTTTGCAAAGCATTTATCCGAAAACATACCAAAAAATGTAATGTATTACTCTCACATCACTTTCTCTACTCTTGTACAAACTATTTTTACAAACTCTTATTCGCCATCTATTTCATATTAATCGAGATAAATATTTGCAGAAACGATCTTTTGACATGCAAAGAGAATTACATTTTACACATAGCGACCAGTTCTAAAAATATTTGACTATCGCTTAAGCGTACTATGTTACCCTTGTTTTGTAATTGCAAGGGCAATATAGAAATGCAGTAGCCTTTAAGCATAGACATATCTTTTAATAGCTGGTTGCTAGGTGCAGCACCATTCTCTTTGCCACAGATTAATACTCTTTGCATATCCAAGACAAAAAAATGAATAACGAGTTTCCATTTGAGAAAATAAGTATTGAAAAATTGAAGGGAATAACAAGCAATATCTCGAAAATGGTTCACTCAACAAAAAAAGTATATGACATAAATTGTGTATTTTAACGCGATCTACATTTTTTGTGTAGTAAAATTTTGTCTATCTCTTATGGTTTACCAGTTATGCAAAAGTCGTTCACAATGAAGAATACTTTTGGAGACATTCCCAGAAAACTCGAGATATACATCTCATTTGTCATGAAAATATCTTAAACATATGACATTTTAATCAAAATCGTTAGAGCCATTTTTGAGAAAATTAAAATTTTCGAAAAATGTTCCATGTAAAGGGTAATCTGGGATTGGGGGATTTTCTTGAAAACCTTCGTGTCGCATCTCTGGAAGATACTGAACCTAAATACCAAGTTTGGTGTTTATCGGACTGTTAGTTTCTGAGTTATGCTGTTCACAGACACACACACACACACACACACACGGACATGTTTCCAAAAATGCTTTTTTTAGATTCAGGGGGTCTCAAAACATATTTCCGGTGAAATTTCAGTATCGAATTTTTGGGTGGAATACAATACTTCCCTTACTTACTATACGTAGTAGAGAAAGTAAAAATTAAAAAATCCTAATAGGCTAAAAGCAATGTGTAAGTACTGAAACTTAATGTTTTCTTGCATTTAATAATGCTTTAACTATAATAAGTAACTGTCTATTCCCTACGAACATATTTTCAAGAATTAGGCGACTGAGAGTTGACTGTTTACTTAAATATGACCACATATGTAAAGGTTTAAGCGCATGCGTGTAACTAAATAGCATGTTAGTGTATGTTACTTTAATTTAATCAGTAGATGCAGCAGATATGTGCTATTTTTAAGGTAAAAATTTAAACAGAAAATTATTTTTATTTCCCCAAAAATAGGATTTTTGGAGATGTTATATCCGGCCAAACGCTATAACAGGATCTATATAGAAAAATAAATTGTTATAAGAGTTGTTTGTTTACGTCATATAAAAATAAAGTAATGAATCAAAAAATTCATGTGGATGTTATATATCAGATTATAGGATTTGGCAACCCAGCGGATGTAACCTTAGTTTGTGTTAATAAATTGTAGTAGTAGTGGTATTTATTAAGTACTTAAAATTACATTAATTGCATAACTCAATCGCATAGTTCATAAAACCGTACATACTCTCTAGAAAAATACCTGGTCTGTAAACGTGACTTGCAGAATCGACCAGAAAACAATTATATAATCACCATACATACATATAAAGTGAAAAATACTCTGAATCACGCACTCACGTACACAAGTGCTCAAGTACCACATATATTTTATGGAAATCTCATGGTGCGCTGTTGAAAGGTCAGGTGACAAGAATTTTATGTTGCACTGTGTACCCTTAAATAATTATTTACGCTTGTTTTTGTGCACAGAGACATCATTTACAAGAGCTCGCTCGAAAGCTCAAGTTCTGCCAACGTTAACATGCTTCTCACGTACATGTGGTTTTATTAAAGTAGTCCTAAGAGGTGACGAGGCGTCGTGAAGCTGGTGATAAATATAGCAATGACGTGCTGCTGTTATCAACATTGTGCAAATATGTGGGTCAGTCATGCGGCGTTTAAATGTTTTCAAGGTTGACAGGAACTGCCTGCCGGTGGTGATGTAAGACCCCAGTTCAAATGGCGCCAGATTTGCTGTGTGTGCTGGACAAAACTTCCGATTCTATGAAACATTTAAATTACCAGAAATGTGTGGTTCTTAGCTTAGAAAATCATGTCACAGTGTCAAAGCGATAGCTGCCCTTCAATGAGGCAGCCGAACTGTTCGTAGTCAACAGTTTTAAGAAGAAAAACATGCTTTACTGACGGTTTTGTACGTTTTATGGATTCTTTAGACTTGTATCTTTCAACCGTTGACACCTCGCGCGTCTAGAGGTTTGTACTGTCTCGAGCCAAGACTTGCTCCTCTCGCCGTATTCTAGAAACAGGTTGCAAGTAGATGGTTTCCACAATTTCAGTAAAGTACGTTAGAATTAAGCAGCATTTTGTGTAGGGCTGCGGCTCGTTTCGTCGTCCTCCGTGGACTAGTGGTACCGTGCTAGCCTCTAGTTCCCAAGGTTAAGGGTTCAAACGAGGGCGATGGATTTTTTTCGGGCGTAAAAATCCTTAGCATGGCTTCCTTCGGAAGGGAAGTAAAGCTGGTGGTCCTGTGTCGTAGATTTACGGCACGTAAAAGAACTTCAAGCCTGATAAAGAGGCCTCTGAGCAAAATTACCGGTCTTTCACGCCCAATATAGAATGGGACGCTAAGGACCATAGTAGTTAAAGAGCGTCCATAGATAAAACTCAATTTAATTTTGCGGCTCGTTTCAGATCGAGCCCACTACGGTCTGTGCAACGTCTAGAACTGGAGTTTCGTCTCTTGGTAATGTGCTAGAAATAATCTTTAAATGTAGAGCTCGTATACTTCTTTCTCTTTAACTGGTTACTCTGCTCTTTATAGGACTTACAAGCCAATGCCTTGGGTTAGTAGCCTGTCAAGGACCAAGCAAACTCTGGATCATAGCATATCCAGGATGAGTGATCAGCCCAGTGAAGGAGGAGGAAATTAAATGTAGTGATGAAGGGAATGATAGGAAAAGTCGCGGATCAAATTATCTAACCCAGCATCCGCCTAGCGACCGAGGAAATCCACGAATAAACCTTCTGTCAGATTGGACGGCCCCGGGGATTTGAAACCAGGACCTCACGAATGCGAACCACAGACTTATTGCTTGGGTCATCCCGTTCGGTGAGCTCAGAGTACAATAGAACAAAATCTGGTGTTACAATTTCACAATTTTCACTACGCATTGTCGTTTATTTTCATATCTATTCTTATATCATTCATACAAAATCTTATTTTACCGTCAGCTCTATTAATTGCGATAAACGGTTTCAGATTTTTTTTCAATACACATTTTGTCTTAATTGCACAAAAAATACAGGCCGTTAATATGATAGTCAGCTGTTTTCTAATAGACCTGCCCTGATATTATACATTCTCTGCATAACTTTATGGAACAGAAAAGAACGATGCTGGAAAATGTTTCACTTATAACAGCGGAGAACTCAAAGTGTATATTACGGAAACGGGCTGATGCTGCAAATACACCTTTTTAGGCACAGTTTAATAAAGCTGAGTATTTTTCCTGAAGTAGATTTTTGTCTGTTTTGGTTTTCCAATTAATGTGAAAGTATATAAAATTATGTATATAAGTATGTGTATCATTTTAATATTGATATCTCAAACATATGCTATGTTAATAAAAATAGTTTCAACAATTTTTGAAACGAAACCTTTTCCAGGAAGTTTGTGATAAGAGATTTTCCAGAAAATCTGCACCTGGTATCTGTAAACTGACTCAAATATGAAATTTGGTGGTTATCCGACTTTTCGTTTTTGAGATATGCTGCTCTCTCTCTCACTCTCTCTCTCACACACACACGCACGCGCGCGCGCACATACACACTTTCTCTCTTTCATACACACACAGGGGGGAGAGAGACAAGAGATTTTTAAAAGCTTTCTTTTTATTTCAGTTATATTTGTCCGAATAACGGAATGTTTAAAATATTGTATGCTTTGCAGAACAATGTATTGCTTTATTTGACATTGCGATATCTAAGGTATTCGTAGAGGAAGTGTTATATTCGACCCTAAAATTCGACACCTATTGAAATTTCACCGGACACTTTGAAAGGATTTTTTTAAGATAAAGATTGCAGTGTGTGTGTGTGTGTGTGTGTGTGTGTGTGTGTGTGTGTGCGCGCGCGCGCGCGCGTGCGTGCGTGCGTGCGTGCGTGTCAGGAGGAGGGAAGGAAACAAGGGAGAGCTTGCGTGCATATATGTTTAATGCCAAACTTCATAGTTAAAGCATCATTCAAGAATTTAAGGCGAACATTTTAATGGAGCAGTCCCAGCTCAAACCTTCCAAAGGAAATTTTCTTTCTTTCTTTTTTTCAAAAACGCATCTGACGATATCGGTTAAAACATTATGTTTTGAGATAATGCGAACGATAAATAAAATCTATGTCTCTAACTTTCTGCAAATATGTACCTTTGAAGTCGTATTCATTCATATTGGATTTTATGCAGCTATAAAACTTTAAACTGCTGGCAAGCGCTTGCTTCAGCGTTCACATTGAGCAGGTAATATGGTTAACTTATGTAATTATCGACTGACTGTTAAGTGTTGTCTCAAGACTATAAAAGTATGCATATATTACCATAGTGTAAACAAACTGAAACCATTTCCAGTTGATAGTTATGTTTAACAGGAAGTACATACAAAAGAATTATTATAAATCGGATTGGATTATTTTAAGGTTTCATGCCTTTTATTTTCTTCTATTGCAGAACTTTCTCTTTCGAATATGATTTTATAAACTTCCTTCCGAACATTTTTGTTATAGAAAACTTATTTTTATAGCTAAAGCTGAGACGCGATAGAGAATTATTGTTGTTTTGATAAATCTTCTTGAGTGTAGAATATAACATGTTTAAAATATCCTGTGCTTTTAACCATATACTTTTCGAATGAAATGGGAAATCTAGATATAATAACTGTAAATACAATGCTGACGGCTGGTATTACCTTCAAATATATTTTTAATACTAAGGTAATGTTTACTAGAGCCCCATATTAAGCTTAACGGTTATCTTTCTCAAAATCTTGCAGTAATTAACACCTCTTTTGACGGAAAGGGTATAGAGAGGAAAAGGATAATTGCAAGAAACTTGGAACAAAGGATGAAAGGCGGTTAAATTATCCAGATAGAGATCTGCTAAGTTAATTTGAGATGAAAACCTTGCTTAATGAAAGTTGTGAAAGAAGAATGAAAGGTATTCAGACATATAATGAAGAAAGATACAAAATTTATGAGATGTTTTCTAATGTAACGCTTCGTATTGCCTTGAAATTGATGATTGAACCCTCATGAAAGCAGTCTTTGACTTCAAAAATAATTAATATTTGTTATTTTTTATTTAGCCTTATCAAATGCTGAACATCACATGCCACAAGCAACCATTCTCTCTTGCTTTAAGCTAACGTGACATCAGCTTTCGCTAACAGTAGCTACTTCCATCTAACACACTTAAAAGTTTCCTTGTCTTAAGAACCTTTTTAGCATAACTTTTGAACAACCGTACGTTGTACTAATATTTTCTCTCTTTTCTTTTCAGGTGAGTTTCAGGAGTAAAATATAGTACTGTTCTAGCCGATAGCTTTGATCAGGTAAGAGTTAAGGGGATACTTAAAGAGTTAAAAAAGTGTGTTTTTTTAGATCTTTGTCAAACATTTATCTTATACTTTTTAAATGTATTGATTTAAGGTCGTGGAACTCGGCGTTTTCTATTTTGTTTTTAATTTTTTATTAATGTTTTTATTTATTTTTGCGACCACAGTATTACAGTACTAAAATACATTATATAAGAACAATAATGTAATAACAAAGGCTATTGATAATTGTTTTTTCCCATACACGTCGTTTGTAGGACAAGGTTGGATACGTAGAGACAGACTGAAATTTTTTAATCTGTTTCAACCTTAACAACAAAGCTCACGTATAGAATATTACATGGCTGATTATAACAATAGCAATGGCAGATCATTAAGGAAAACGAAGTAAAGTGTTACAATTTAAATTAATGTATACGTATCTTTAATACAACAGATAGTATATTAGATTTGTTTACCTTCAATTAATAGGCCAAAGGATTTGATGGAATTCTACTTCTGAATGTGATAACAATGAAGGGTATTTTAATGCCTGTGTAAGACAAGAAGGGGGATCTGGCTCGAATAAACGCAAATTCCCGAAGTTTTATTTTTTCTGCAGTTTTACCCCCTACTTTTTACAGTAAATATCCAATCCGTTTTACATTTTTGCAGTGTATGTTTAACACTTTGTGTGAATAATTCCAACTATACTTTTAAAAAAGAGCATCTAATTAGAAACGAATTACATAATTTTTTTCTCTGTCACTTACCAAGGGTAGGTAGAGAAAGTTTTTATACCCCAAAAGGAATTCGTAATCGGGAGTTTACCTGAAGTACATTTATGTGTGTGTGTGTGTGTGTTTGAGAGAGAGAGAGAGAGAGAGAGAGAGAGAGAGAGAGAACAGCAAGATATGACACGAAGATTTGTAAGAGAACCCTTCCACCACAAACTACTCTCTGCATGGTCAATTTTTATTATTATTATTTTTTATTGTTTGAAAAATGACTAACACGTTTTAATTAAAATGCCATATGTCTAAGATATGTGCATGATTAATAAAACGTGTATGTTTATTCTGAGTGAATTTTGCATAACTGCTAAACCACAAGTGACAAAACAATTGTCAAAAATACACATTTCCGACATATTTGTTGGTATTGGTTTGAAATGTGTAGTGTTTTATCATACATTTTTGGAAGTGTTGGTTTCTCGCAATGGCACTCAAATAGAAATTTCAAGCCAGCATGTAGCGATCCGCTTCTTAAACATCTGACTGTCGCCTCAGCCTCCTTGTACCTACAAGGAAATGTGTAATAAAAACATTTCTGCAAATGTTTATCTCGATTAACATAAAGTAGAGAGAAAAACAAGCTTTTGTAAGAAAGAGATGTTAAAATAAAAGATATGAGGATAGAGAAAGTCATGTGGATGTAGCATATAAGTTTTTTTTTGTTTGTATTCTATACGGGTCTCATATAGGAATTTCAAAGTAGGTTTCGACAAGAAGAGTTAGATATTTCCCCTGTTAAAATATTTGCATGTTATGTTAACTTGAAACAGAAACTTGCATAATATGTAATGGTTCTGTCGACGTTGCAGAGTTTTCTGTTTACTTGTGTGATTTTTTTTTGGGGGGGGGTGCCATAGCTACGTAACTTTTCCAGATCAACTGAATATATACTTAAACCAGAGGCGAACCCAGGATTCCTTTAGGGAGGGGTAAATATTTGGAAACACACCTTACTGAGCAAAATGCACTCAGTAATAGAGCATTTTACCTTTATAGATTTTCAATCATCCCTTTGATTCAAACATTAATTTAAACTTTGAGAAAACGTAAACGGATTTATTAAATAAACATGCCTTGTAAAAGCAACGTTTAAGTACTTACTCAGTTTTGGCTGCTGTTGTTCCAGAGATTGATTTTTATTCAGAAGTTAGTAAATGTAAATCATATTTGTTTCGGCCTGTTTCTTTTTCTTCACACGTTAGTGGAACGTCTTTTGAGATATAGTCAATCGTTGAGTTAAATTCACTCACTGAGTCTGAACGAATAGACGCCAAATACCTAAACAGGATTAAAATAAAAACACAAATGTTGGTTTTGATTTTACCAAATCAAAGCAACACTACACCTTAATTATAAAAAATGCCATCTACATATTTTTCTTTAGTTTAATGGGCGGCTATAGCCCCTCAGCCCCTCTCTGGGTCCACCTGTGACTTAAAACATTTGATACAGAGGAAGAAATACAGTTAGTAATTGTATCTGGCGAGCGTCTCGTGTAGAAATACTGTCCTACTCAATACGTGATGAAAGCCTTAATTAATCGAAATCTTAACATCTTAAAATGTTGCGCTTCTGTGTCACGTTCACATGACTTTCTTTACCCTCTAGCGCTTATTAATGGGTATACAAATTATGCTTACGAAAGTTTATTTTTCTATCCATTTCGTTTTAAACCAGATAAACCTCTGCAGAAATAGCTCATTACACATTCCGTTAGACGAGAGGCGTCCAATAAGTAAGTTTCCCTATTTTATAAAAAAAAACATTACACACGATTGATCATGTTGAATTAATTTTATTTATATTGTACAATCCTTCTGTTACTTCTCTACATAGTCATCATGTTTTTCCAAGCATTTTTGGGAACGTGTCACAAGTTTTTCCAAGCCAGTGTTGTACAAGGTCGGGTCCTGTGCTCGCAACCAGCTGTTCACTGATTTGACTTCACCATCGGTGTTAAAAGTGCTTACCTTTGAGTTGGAGGAACATGTGAAAATCACTTGGGGCAAGCTCCGGTGAATACAGAGGATACGAGAAAACTTCCAAGTTGAATCTTGACCCAGGCGGAGCTCAGAAGATTCAACTGGGAAGTTTTCTCGCATCCCCCATATTCACCAGATTTTTCCCAAGTGATTTTCACATGTTCCCCTGACTCAAAGGTCATCTTGGAGGTAGTCGTCCTCCGTGGACTAGTGGTACCGTGCTAGCCTATAGTTCCCAAGGTCGCGGGTTCAAACCCGGCGGAGGGCAATGGATTTTCGGGCGTAAAATCCTTAGCATGGCTTCTTTCGGAAGGGAAGTAAAGCCGGTGGTCCCATGTCGTAGATTTACGGACGTAAAAGAACCTCAAGTCTGATAAAGAGGCCTCCGAGCAAAATTACCGGTCTTTCACGCCCAATATGGAATAGGACGCTAAGAACCACAGCAGTTAAAGAGCGTCCATAAATAAAACTCAATTTCATCTTGGAGGTAAGCTTTAACACCGTGACGAAGATGAATCAGAAGTGAACAGCTGGTTGCGAGCACAGGACCCGAGGTGGTACAACACTTGCTTGGAAAAACTTGTTTTACGTCCCCAAAAATGCTTGGAAAACATGGTGAATATGTAGAAAAGTAACAGAAGGATTGTACAATAAAAATAAAATTAATTCAATATGATCAATTGTGTGTAATTTTTTTTTTATAAAATAGGGAAACTTGCTTATTGGACGACCCTCGTAGATACAAAGAGAACTGCGATAGTCACTCAAGAATTGGACGCTATACGCTGACCTTAAGATTCCATACTGTTCCCATGCAGTCGCGAGAAACAACTGAATGTCTACTGAACTTGAAAAGAATGGCTAAGTATTGAACATTTCGAACCATTAATAACGGATATCTCGGAAATGACTTATGGCACAAGAAAGTCATTATTTTAAATAAATTGTGTGTTTTAAAGAAATCAGCACTTTTTGTGTAGCCCGTTTTCTCTATTCCTTATCGTTATCAGTTATAGAAGATTATACAAATTCTTCCTAATGAAGAGGACTATACAGGTTATTCCCAAAAAAATCAAGATAATTTTATTTGTCATGTAAGCATCTTTAAGAATATGGTATTTTAATCAAAATCGTTAAAGCCATTTTTGAGAAAATAAAAAATTTCGAAAACTTTTCCATGTAAAGGGTAGTCTTGGTTTGGGGGATTTTCTTGAAAATCTTCGTGTCGAATCTTTGGATGATACTGAACTTGAATACCGAGTTTGGTGTTTATCGGACTTTTTGTTTTTGAGTTATGCTGTTTAAAGGCGCGCGCACAAACGGATTTTTTGGATTCAGGATGCCTCAAAACATGTATTTCCGGTGAAATCTCGGTATCGAATTTTTGGGTGGAATGCACTACCTTCTATACCTACTATGTACGTGGTAGAGAAAATAAAAATGGTGCTGTAAACGAGTAGTTAATATTACCATGAAGTTAATACAAAGGAACATAGAAAACGCGAAAAGTACAACCAAGATGTATTTCAAATTGGAACAGTTTCTGCAAGATTTATCGATTCCGCAGTCCCCAAAAGACGCATGTAATACGCTATGGTAATACATCTAACGACGTTGAGGTTAAACAGTCTATCATTTACAGTGTACCTTTTGAATGCAAATCTCCCTCAGAATCCTTTTCCAGGCGATAAAGCACGTGAACTGCGGGATAAAGCTGTAAAATATGCGAGGGTTGAGGAGTGTCGCCCATTCCCACGGAAGTACCGATGCATGAACCTGACTGCATCTTCGTGTCATTGGATATTGGAAACGTGACAGGCTATAGCAAACGATCGAACGAAATTATACTGGAGGTCATGTGGAAGTTGTATGTATCCGCAGATAAAAAGAAAGATGATGTTTTTTTTGTGGCAGCCAATGGAAACCGTGACTGAACCAGTTATCCCTTTCTCGCCTTACCGCATGAGTGGGTATGCCGTGCCCGCCCGGATATGACCACCAGGAAATCTTTTTTTCTAATCCCCAGCTAACTGTTAGAACTAGTCCCGGGTTAAGCTGCCGTGAAGAATTTGTGATCCGTCAACGCTTAGGGCCAAGGATGTCTGATGCAAAACGTTTTCCTTTGTATCGGAGTGCTTCAATACTTGAAATATTGCCCTGTGATTTAGGATCATCACTCTTCCTGGGGCGGCATTGGTTCTGGTCCATTGATTGTTTTCTCGGTCAAATTTCCCATCTGCTACCCATCTTGATGCTTCCTACAGCATTAGAAAGGTCGTTTGTTTCCAGAGTGAAATCTGCATCCACATGCTGAGTGCAAATTTCCTTACGTTTGAACAGCCCGTGCTGTCCTCAACTTAACGGTGCTTGGAAGTGTTTCACTCCACTCCACATAACTTCAGAAATTAAAATATCTCACTTTTAACACTAAACTCTTTCATATTGGATGTGTACCAATAGAAATATATCATAAGAGGTCAATGCTGAATTTATCTAGTTATTAGATAACTGAAGTTCAGTGTAAAACGTCGGTCGATAGCATTTTTACCCACGTAGTAGGTAGAGAAGGCATTGCATTCCACCCCAAAAAAAATTCACTCTCGAGAATAAAAAAGCAAGCATTTTTAGAAAAAGTTCTCTGTTTGTGAGTGTGTGAACGGCATAAATTAAAAACGAAAATTCCTATAAACACCAAACTTCTGAAGATGCGACACGAAGATTTTCAAGAAAATCGCCCCAACCAAAACTACCCTTTAAGGCTGGTTCACAACCAACGAGAACGGTAACCAGAACGAGAATGAGAAAGTTGAAATAAATGTATTCAAATGGGAATGTTCACAACCGACGGGAAGCCTTCCCGGGCCCCGGGAACGGGAAAGAAGAGTTGCCCAACATTTAACTTTCTCGTTCTCGGGCACGGCATATTAGATCCCTATTGTGCATATTAGACTCTTCACTCTAGAGGTTAATCTAAGCGGCCGTGACATGAAACAGGCACTAGTGCTCTCTATAGTCGGAAGCTGGAAACATGAAAGTGGAAGGAATTAGTAATAAATGTGCTTCCTAACCTCATCCCGACACCCGCAAATTTAATCAGCGTTGGTTCCTCTGGTGAAGGGATCATTTATAGTTTGTTTATATGCAACTCAAAACTGGCTATTACCTAAAAAGCAATGGCAAAAGCTACAAAGAACGGCTAAAACCGGTGGAAATGAAAAAAGAACAATAAACAATTTTAATATATGTCATTAAATAAAGGAATGAAAGTTTGGCATAAGTAGAGGGATCGGAAATGTAATGAATATGCATTTAGATAATGTTTACTCTATCGAATTTTGGCATTGGCTTGGCTAAATTGGAAGTAGGTGAAAAAATGTCATTGGCCAGTTAAAAACAAATGAAATCCCAATGCGTAAAATCGACTTTCACTTTGTGATCGATACGCATTCCCGTTCTCGTTTCCGTTCTGGTTACCGTTACCGGGTGGTTGTGAACCAGCCTTTACGTGGAGTATTTTCCGAAATTTTTTATTTTCTAATAAATGGTTTTAACGATTTTTATTAAAATACCATATATTAATGATATTTACACGACAAATAAAATGTATATCTTGAATTTTCTCGGAAAAGCCTGTTAAGTCCTCTTCTTCGGAAGGAATTTTGTATAACCTTGTATAACCAGTAAACGTTAAGCGATAGACGAAAACGTACTACATAAGAAATGTGGATCTCTTTAGACACACAATTTATTTCAAATAACTTTTGTGACATAAGCCATTTCCGAGATATTTGTTATTAATGGCTCGAATTGTTCCATACTTCAGTGGCGACTGGCAGTGGAGGACTCTAGGGCGGCGCCCTCCCCATAAATAAATGAAAAAATAAACACGGAAAAGGAAGGATAACACCAAATGCCACTGCAGTATTAGTTTCTGCACCGCCCGATTTAGTTTCTTGATTTTGTTTTGTTTGAAATGTTTTTGCAACGCGTGTACAGGGAGTACAAGTGTTGTATAACATTCCGAATGTTTTCATTCCGGAGTGTATTTCGGACTACATCAAGCCCGTCCGGGAATCTTCGCGTTTGTGGATACTGCTAATGGTGAGATGTGCAGAGGGGAATGCTTCGATTATGGGCGAGGGGTGTAGAGAGGTAATAGTAACTTGGCCGAGTCCGAAGCGCTTCGCTATTGGTCCTTTCTTCACGCGGTCTTTTCATGTGGAGTCATTCAGTTTTACTGCCGCCAGCATATGAAAAAAAAGTATTCAGTACCCTCTAAAATGTGATTCTGTTATATAAATGGGTTTAAAGCTTAATTATCATAATGAATAGTAAATAGCAACGCATCATTTGCATGATTTCATAACCATCGGAGAGTGAAAGTTCCAATTCTCAAGAGGATAAACACGTTTGCAAATGCTTTAGCCATATGTTAGATTGAGAAAGCCACGATTTCAACCATTTTGTTGAACAAAAAGAAAGAATAACTACATCTGCAAGAATATTAATTAGTTTAGTTGTAATCAAGTTTTTTTTTGAGGAGCATGTAGATACGTATTAATTTTCCACAGTTCATTTTATACTCGACTGCGTGTTGTTGATTGCTGGGTATCGTCACATACACGTTTAGACATGAAAGACATGTGCAACGAGCAAAAATAAACTCTACACGTTTTCGCTTAGAAAATTATGATCTTACTCTGACGTGGGAACAATACGAAATTATAGAAAGTAAGAAATAAAACTTAGAAGAAATATATTCAGGAAACAGGTTCAGCGATGTGCAAGCTTGTGTGATTAAGATCTGTAAATCATTTATTTTGTATAAAAAAAAAAAGAATAACCATTTGTTATAAAAACGCGTGTTCTCCTCTGAAATTGGAACTGATATTCATTAATGCACTGGTGCACCGTATAATATAAATGGCAAAAGGCTTCCTGCTACTAAAAGGAAATAATACAATAATTATTAATATACTTTAATTTACGCTCGCTTTGGTAGATGCGTTTTATTACACGTTTTATTTCCGAATTGAGGATTTTGTACGTGCTGAAAAATGTATGCAGAATATTTTGGTTTATATGGTTGTTTTTGTGTACGTATGCTTTCCGGTAAACTCTAGAATAATATGTAAAGCGAGCTTAATACGAAAACATCACCTGCCTCCCTCTCAAACTTGCAAATCACGAACCGCCGCTGCATTAGTTGGTCATTCTTTAAAGTCCTTTCAACATTCGTTGTTTCTCGCGATTGCACAGAAACAATATTGAATTTTAAAGTAGCGATAGCGTTCAGTTCTGCCGTCCTCCGTGGTGTAGTGGTTACCATGCTATCCTCTAGTTCCCGAGTCGCGGGTTCAAACCCGGCGGAGGGCGATGGGTTTTTTCGGGCGTAAAAATTCTTAGCATGGCTTCCTTCGGAAGGGAAGTAAAACCGGTGGTCCTGTGTCGTAGATTTACGGCACGTAAAAAAAACCTCAAGCCTGATAAAAGGCTTGTGAGCAAAATTACCGGTCTTTGACGCCCAATACAGAATGAGACGCTAAGGACGCTAATTAATTAATTAATTAAATAAAAGCGTCCAGTTCTTAAACATTTGACTATCGCTGTACTATAACGAAATGTGTAATGTAGCTATTTCTGGGAAGGATTATTTGGACTAAAATGAAGTAGATAGAAAAATAAACTTTATTAAGAATAGTTTGTGTACCCACCAATAAGCGATATAGAGTAAATTAAAATTGAGTTTTATTTATGGACGCTCTTTAACTACTGTGGTCCTCAAGGTCCCATTCTATATTGAGCGTGAAAGACCGGAAATTTTGCTCAGAGGCCTCTTTATCAGGCTTGAGGTTCTTTTACGTGCCGTAAATCTACAACACGGGACCACCGGCTTTATTTCCCTTCCGAAGGAAGCCATGCTAAGGAATTTTACGCCCGAAAAAATCCATCGCCCTCCGACGGGTTTGAACCCGCGACCTCGGGAACTAGAGCATAGCATGGTAACTACTCCACCACGGAGGACGACACGATAAAGAGTGAAAATTCAATTAGGCCAAGTGTCCAAAAGCAGGAAATGTATTTTCTGTGTCGCAACATTTCAAATTCTGGGGATGTAGTTTTGTTTTCCCTTAGACCTCTGCTTCGCGAATGCACGCAGAGAATATCGGTTCTGTCCAGAATAATTTTTCAGTACACATCGGCGGCTTTCGTGCCTGGTGGACGGAGGCTTTCCATATGCACATTTTTTGGCACGTAGGGCTTCTTATTGAGCCATCGGCCACAGAAGTAACGGCTACTAACACTTCCGTAAGACAGCTCATAAAATACACCAGCTTTCCAGTACCAAATAAATGTTTGAAAATGCTGTACTACCAAGCATAAAATAGTATGGCACTGAGTGAACATTTCGCACTTATGTATTTGAGTCCAAATTAATTGCTGTTTACGTCTTATACCCACAATGTTTAATTACAAATGTCAGAATTCTATGATGTCCACCTTCCAATAAATAAACAAGAGCAAACTCGATGTCATAGAGATACTTAAGATTATCTGCTTGCTACGCACTGTATTTGTGTATCAGAAAGAACCAATAGGTAACCGTCAGAATACGATCTAGATGCCGAAGCGACATTAAATAACCAGAAAAGAAAGACATAAGAACAAGATTAGCCATTTGAAAGGTGCTTTTCGGATTGCAGCAAATTTGAAAATACAAACTTCGCTGCAAAATCGTGTGATACATAAGTGATAATACATGTTTCTTAGGTATTTCTTACCTAATAATGTATGCACTCTTCATTGGCAGCATTGTTTGTCATTTAGAAAGGAGTAAGCAGTATTCAGCTTCGGCTGCTTAAATTACAAGGTAATCACGACTTCCCATTTTGTTGTGTTTGTATCAAGATATCAAGAGAATCTTCTTATAGGGCATTTACAGATACTAGAAACACTGGATATTCTGCAAGTGTAATTTAACTTTTTTTACATACTGAATTAACGATTACATACTGGAAAAATTGGATGAATATCTATAACATATTGATATATTTCAGATTAAATTTTCAGGTGATTGATCTTGGAAGATCTTCTAAATCAAATCCGTATTTTTACTTTACTACGTATACTAAGTAGGGGAAGTATTGTATGCCACCCAAAAATTCGATACCGAGATTTCACCGGAAATATATGTTTTGGGACCCCCTGAATCCAAAAAAAAAGCATTTTTGGAAACATGTCCGTGTGTGTGTCTGTGAACAGCATCAGTCGGATAAACACCAAACTTGGTATTTAGGTTCAGTATCTTCCAAGGATGCGACACGAAGGTTTTCAAGAAAATCCCCCCACACCAGATTACCCTTTACATGGAACATTTTTCGAAAATTGTAATTTTCTCAAAAATGTCTAACGATTTTGATTAAAATATCATATGTTTAAGATATTTCCATGACAAATGAAATGTATATCTCGAATTTTTTCGGGAATGTCTCCAAAAGTATTCTTCATTGTGAACGACTTTTACATAACTGGTAAACCATAAGAGATAGACAAAAGTTTACTACATAAAAAATGTAGATCGCGTTAAAATATAATTTATGTCATTGTTTTATTGAGTGAACCATTTTCGAGATATTGCTTGTTATTCCCTTAAATTCTCCAATACTTATAGTTTTTCCCAAATGGGAATTCGTTATTCATATGTCCTGGACATGCAAAGAGAATGGAATGCTCCACATAGCAACCAGCTCTTAAAATATTTGACTATCGCTTAAAGCCTACCATATTCCCCTTGCATCTACAAGAAAATTAGCAATAAGATTAACATGAAGCATATAGAGAATAAGCGTTTGTAAAACTAGTTTGTACAAGAGTAGAGAAAGTCATGTGAGTGTAACACATCAGATTTTTTGACTAGCATGCGAGTTTTATGAAATTACAATTCTAAGAGGTAATAAGAAACCAAGTAAAAAAGTCTTCTACATCACTGTACAATAATACCATAAAGAGTGCAGAGGATGCATTTAATTAAATCGCCATTCGAGATTTAAAGTCACCTGTTCAAACTCGGGTATGGCAGCTAGTAATAAACACAGTTTCATATTGTGGCTATGGAAACCAGTAAAGATGTTAAGGTAGCCATAACAGCATTTGAATACTGCTGCATTTTTTACTACATTATGACTCAAGACAGTACTGAAATTTTGTCAAAACTTACGCTGGAAATACTGCAAATATATTGGAATTTTGGACATTATTCCGTATCTAGATAGCAGCTATAAGATGTTACGAAACTTACGGAACCGTTATACACGCCTTTACGAAGTGACTTATCCTTTCTGAATGTCACAATAATTCATAATGCAGCAATTGCTTAACGTTTTCAGGCCATTTATGAAATATATTGCGAGTTTTATTCAGTTTTCATAAGCAACATACTTTTAGCAGAACACGCATCTCAAACAAGGCAATCATGGTAGTGTTGCTGTCGTTATGATTCTGGTGCCAACATTGCAGTGAAAAATTAGCGGAAGGTAATATGTGCTGCCAGCATCTCAAAAAGAAATGGATTACAAACAATGAGCTTGGCGGTTACTACTTATTTAAGACCCTATATAGTGCGTTTTCGTCTATCGCTTAACGTTTACCAGTTACACAAGATTATACAAAATTCCTTCCAAATAAAGAGGACTTCACAGGTTATTTCCAGAAAATTCAAGATATACATTTTATTTGTCATGTGAAAAGATTTAATACATGGTATTTTAATCGAAATCGTTAGAGTCATGGTTTAGAAAATAAAAAATGTTCGAAGTAAAGCGCAGTTTGGGGTGGGGGATTTTCATGAAAATCTTTGAGTCGCATCTTTAAAAGAATACAACCTAAATACCAGGTTTAGTATTTATCCGACTTTTTGTTTTTGAGTTAGGTGTTTACAGACACTCCCGAACATTTTTCTAAAAATGATTTCTTTGGATTCAGGGTGCCTCAAAACATGTATTTCCATTGAAATATCGATATTTAATGCTTGGGTGGAATGTAATCCTTTTCTACCTCTGCACGTGATAGAAAAAGTAAAAGGTCGAGAATCTGAGGTGACAATCGTTGCATGTCATGTTATTCCTCACTGTTTCGTGATCTGGTATTCCTGCAAATCTTATACACTATGCCCTTATCACGTTGGCACTAACACCTTACAAAATGTCAGCCATCGCTAAGCGGTCGCCAAGAAGGGTCCAATATTATGAATAAATTAACAATCCCTGCGTACTTTAAGAAGTCAGCGCACTACACAATAGAGTATACGTATAAAAAAACACCGATTTCGTAAGTTTTGTAAAATTTAATAATGTCCGGAATTTTAAACATTCAAGGCAGTAGACACCCTGGCTTATCAAAGGTGAAAATTCAAATACCTGCAGACATACTGCGTTATCATACCCTTTTCGAGTTGCTTTCACATAGAGAAAAATAAGGTAAAAAGAAGCCTCTGCACTAATTGGTTGTCATTTATGGTGTTATTGCAACACTAATCAGATTTTAGGAAGATATAATGTAACGGATGGCATTTAAACACGAATTTATAACCTCTCGAGACTTGATCCACGTGGCTGCTTAGGATGACAAAAGTTGCTGTGGATCTGTGGCACTTCTCTCGCATTGAAAGCTTTCACAGTATTAGGTAATAGTGTTCATGTATGGAAATGAAGGTATGATGTCTACGTGCCATATAAGTTAAGATTTGGCACGAACCGGTTTGAAGCATGATGCAATTATAACCTTAGATCTTCCACTTAGATTTTGTTTTAATTTAACAACACCTGCGGCAGAAATGAGTCAGAGTGACCTAGGCCTTGAGTAATGCAAACTTAACTGGTCGAAGTTCACATTCGACCATTCTCATGTGTATACCTTTATATTCTACTTAAGGTTTCTGCATCAGCATTTGGTAAGGTAATAATCAACAACATCGACATCCCGCTATACCTATGCAATCCGCAATTTACATCGAACCCCCTCTTCCAAAGTGCTCTGCAATTACCATCTTGTAACGCAATAGCGTTGATTTAGCAGGAAGGTGGACTTCTGTGATTGCTGTCTGTGGGTACGCACACATAATGAGTGTTATGCCAGAGACATGGGTTATAAAGGAAGCAGCCAAATTGTTGAAAATTCTGAGAAATGCAGATTTTATGCACATATTTTAGTGCTTTAAAGAGGGATTCTTATATATTGAACCAAACACTAAAGTCATTAAATTTGAAGCCACCACAGTGCGTTTTGAAGTCTAAAATAATCTCTCCACCCTTAAAAGAATTTTTTTTTCAGTATCCTTTATCACTTAAATTGCAGTCGCTTGCTGTGTTAAGTTTGACAATTTGCTTTGAAAATTTCACCAAGGACGCATGATGATAATACGTAAAATTCATTGCTGGTAACTTTCACGAAAGCAAACATGAAAAGTACATGCCTTTTAAAAATAATTGTTATTAATTAAACTACGTAAAACGCAAGTTTATAACTTTGACATTCTCCTCTAAAGCCATGTATTCCGTTTTTCTTTCCTTCTCCATTTGTATCCTTAAACACAAGGATATTTTACTGTGTATTCAATTGTTGTAACTAGATCCTCTGTGTATTTTCGGGGCAGTTTCTATCATGTGCTGTCAAAACGTAACGCGTTTGTAATTATACAGCCCAGAACACAATGTCTATCTCCGTGTTGCTAGGGTGTCGGAGGGCGCGAGTTCGAATATCGAATTTCCCTTTATCCTAGTAAGACGATTGTCGGTAAATCCTCAGTCCAATAGAGCCAGGATCCATTAGACGTTAAAAGCACGTTAAACACTTCCAGTAGAAGGGGGGACATTCAAGGCGTGTTCTACGTTGCGAAAAAATATTTTCTGGTAACATATAGGTGCTGTATGAAAAGTTGCATTATTCCTTATTATTTTCTCTTCTAGATTGAAATGATGAATGTTTAATGAGGCCATCTAAGCATCGCCATGAACTCCTGGACTCATGAAGTAGAATTTCTGTGATGTACCCATTAGTCAAATGTGATCCAATAGCATGGGGCACTCCAGAGAATACCACTCTGATATGTTACATCCACATGACTTGCTCTACTTAGCAGATCAGATTTTTCAGGAAAGAAAATTTAAAATAATATTCTGAGTCTCCAACAAAGAGAGAGAAAAGAAAATTCTGCCTTTTAAATACTAAAATTAATTCCACTTGAAAAGGAATCGTGATTTACATATTGTATTTGAAGGGAAATGTAAACACCAGGCTGAATTTCTGAGCTCTGCCCCAGCTATTACTTTCCTAAATGCGTTTATGTGACGTGCATTTAGGGCGTTTCCTTCCAGAAGAGAACAGAGCTCCATTTCTACACGTGGCTCCATAACAGTTCATTCAGCGCCTTGGCTTTCCGCTTGAAATGACTCGAGCCTAACCATTTTCCTTGAAACGCAAATGTTGGATATAACCTTTTCCGAATCTAATGCTTCATAGTGGCTGTAAAATGGAAAATGTCACTGCAGCCGTAAAACCGCCGTGAATTGTATCCAATAAAGTTTTATTTTATCGTTGGACTTCTTCCCAGTACTTCATTTTTGAACGTTTCTGAATGTAAGTGTTAAAGCGGAGCCCATTCGTTTCCAGAGAAACTGCTTGTTTATCTCATAAGTTTTCATGAGCTTTAAGACCGAATCACAGTATAGAAAGTTGACTTTTTCTTTATATAACCTGAGCAACTGAAATACGAATCCAAAAGTAATATCAAATGTCGGTCCATGTAACATTTCCGCTGAAGAAGTTTTTCAAAATGATGCCGAGAAATGGTAAACTTCTAACCAGTTCTTTATACAGGTTCTTTATACAGGATGTAAAACAAATACTGGGACAAATGGTCAGGTTTCCCTACAGAAGTTAAAAATATTCTGATGTGTTACATTCTCATACGTTATTCTACCCACTAGCGTTTGTTTTTATATAGCTTCTGCGTACTTATTACAAAAGCATATTTTTTTCTATCTACTTCACGTTAATCAGATAAACATTTGCAGAAATAGTTCAATTACACATTTTATTGTAGGTACAAGGGGGATAGAGGAAACGCAATCGATAGTCATATGTTTAAAAGTGGGCCTATATTCTGGACTTGATAGCACCGCGAGAAACAACTGTGATATCACTTTAAAAAAATTATTAAGTATTCAGAAATTCAAATATAACAACGGATATCGCGGAAATGACTAATGCCACAAAAAATTATTGGAAATGGTTGGTATTTTAATGAGATCTACATTTTTGTGTAGTAAGTTTTTGTCTCTTTCTTGTGGTTGGTTTACCCGTACTGCAAAATTCTACAAAATTCCTTCCGAATGAAGAGGACTTCACAGGCTATTTCCAGGAAATTCAAGATATACATTTTATATGTCATGGACCCATTTTGAGAAAATAAAAATATTGAAATTTTTTCAATGTAAAGTTTGGAATGAAAATCGTGTCGCATCTTTGAAAGATACTGAGCCTAAATGCCAAGTTTGTTATTTATCCGATATTTCATTTTTGAGTTGTGCTTCTCTCTCAATCGCTCTCTGACCTTTAACTAAAACTTTTGTTTTTGATTCAGGGTCTCTCAAAACATGTATTTCCAGTGAAATCTCGATATCAAAGTTTTGTATGGAATACAATACTACTACTTACTAGGCACTTAGTAGAGAAAGTAAAACGCTCATTTGAAATTGGTGTAGGGGGGATAATGTTAGTACTTCGATGCTTTTTGTTCACATTCTGCTCAGTAAACAAAATAATATCGTCTATCTCTCCGTGGTGGTGGTGAGCTTCAAACCCGGAGGGCCCGAGCTCAAATCTCGTAGGTATGAATTGCGTGAAGTAGGAGTTTCCTAGGGTTTTTCTTTTTCAAAAGAAAAATATCGGGTAATTTGGCTCGATGGACCTCGGGCACCATTCCACTTAATTTATCGCCTGTGCAGACCTCAGTAGTTAGGAGGGTTAAACACTATAACCTTGATTTCAAAACCTTTATTCTTAGTGAGTATTAGACTTTCTTATTCTGGGGAAGGGACTTGCCTCCCCAACAATCTCTGCATGTTTTAGTATGTATATCCCGTGTAAACGATACTGATTTTTTTTATCAAGTTCATCCAAAGCTTAAACGCATCCATAAATATTCTTCAAATCTTTATAAATAAATGTAAACTCAGTACAAACAACTTTTCGTGAGTTGTTTCCAATGTACAAAGTGACAAAGCGACCCAGATATCTGCAACACGCTGATGAGCGCATTTAAAAGCTATAAATCTGAATTAATCTGGTTGAAACCTAAATCCACTTTCATTATTTTATTTGCTCTCGGTTATCTTAACCCACATTGAAATATTAATGTACCCACAAAGATTCATACTTGGGCTTTTTAGGAGGCGACATGTGTTTGAAGTGTACTTCCGCCATTCACAACTCATTAGGTCCTGCATTCCGTGAGTTATTAATTGCGCTGCTAGTTGTGCCCAAAGAACGTAAATAGAATATAGTGAATGTCGAGCATATGCCGTTAAGTCGGTTGCACATTTTAATTTCAGTTTTAAACTGCTTCACCTGACCTCAAGTTTGACAGTTGACCGGCGAAACATCCTGACCGAATAAATTTGCTCAGCCCACCACATTGTGTTTTATGCAAAAATATCAATACCATCATAAACAAAGAACATCTACCAGTCTGTAAATCTCTCCAGAAATTGCTTAAAACAGAATGAGCAAACACTATTGCAAAGCACGAAATCAAATGATGTTAAATCAAAAGCTTCAGAACATTTGACTAGCACCACTAGTTTGACAGTTGATGAGCAAATCCCTTATCTAAACGCTTGGTAAATGATCTTAAGTACGATGTCATGAGAACACGCAACATATTTCGTATAACTCGTGCTGTGACGTGTTGATCGGCAGGATAACAACGTGAGAATTGTTCATGCATGGCAATTAATAAGACGGTCTTGTGAGACTAGAAAGCAGATCACGACTGTGCAGGTAAACCATTTTGCTGTTCTTATTTGCGGAAGTCGCTATCGGCGGCAACTTTCTAACCTTCCCTCGTTTATCTCGCGGAGAAATTCGGGAACCCAGGGAGTAAGCCGTTGTTGAAGTCCCGCTGTGCTGGTAATGGTTTAACAAGTTGTACCAACTTCTGTCTGCTTCCGTTATCGTGTTGATGCTGCACTAGAGATATATCAGGCTTCGAAACGTGTAGCAAACAAATTATCTAGCTCCAAGTCTTCAAGGATAAAGTCGGAAAAAAAATCTGATGTGTTACACTCACATGACTTTCTTTACTCTTGTACAAACTATTTTATAGACGTTTATTCTCCGTATGCTTCATGTTAATCGAGACGTTAATCTTATTGCTAATTTTCTTGTAGATGCAAGGGGAATATGGTAGACTTTAAGCGACAGTCAAATCTTTTAAGAGCTGGTTGCTCTGTGGAGTATTCCATTCTCTTTGTATGTCCAGGACATTAAAAAAAAATCTGATGTGTTACACTCACATGACTTTCTCTACTCTTGTACAAACTATTTTACAAACTCTTATGTTCCTTTATTTCATATTAATCGAGATAAACATTTGCAGAAACGATCTTTTGACATGCAAAGAGAATTACATTTTACATATAGCGACCAGTTCTAAAAATATTTGACTATCGCTTAAGGCGTACTATGTTCCCCTTGTTTTGTATTTGAAAGGGCAATATAGAAATACAGTAGCCTTTAAGCATAGATATATCTCTTATTAGCTGGTTGCTAGGTGCAGCACCATTCTCTTTGCCACAGATGCATATCCTCTTTGCATATCCAAGACAAAAAAAATGAATGACGAATTCATATTTGAGAAAATAAGTATTGAAAAATTTAAGGGAATGACAAGCAATATCTCGAAAATGGTTCACTCAACAACAAAAATGTATGCCATAAATTGTGTATTTTAACGCGATCTACATTTTTTGTGTAGTAAAATTTTGTCTATCTCTTATGGTTTACCAGTTATGCAAAAGTCGTTCACAATGAAGAATACTTTTGGAGACATTCCCAGAAAACTCGAGATATACATCTCATTTGTCATGAAAATATCTTAGACGTATGATATTTTAATCAAAATCGTTAGAGCCATTTTTGAGAAAATTAAAATTTTCGAAAAATGTTCCATGTAAAGGGTAATCTGGGATAGGGGGATTATCTTGAAAACCTTCGTGTCGCATCTCTGGAAGATACTGAATCTAAATACCAAGTTTGGTGTTTATCCGACTGTTCGTTTCTGAGTTATGCTGTTCACACACACACACACACACACACACACAGCCACAGACACACACATGGACATGTTTCCAAAAATGCCTTTTTTTTGATTCAGGGGGTCTCAAAACATATATTTCTGGTGAAATCTCGGTATCGAATTTTTGGTTGGAATACAATACTTCTCCTACTTACTATACGTAGTAGAGAAAGTAAAAAGACAAACTCCAATACCGATTGCGTTGAAGAAAGAAACGGGGGGAGGAATCGTACGATAACGTCTGTATGAGAGAAAAAAAGTAAAGAGACCGTGTTTAGCGCTTAATAATGAATTCTGATGCATCATAGGTAATGCGCACTCATACCTTTTTTAATGAATAGCTGGTAAAAGATATAAATTTTGGCCTGAGTTGGATATGGGGACGATGTTAACTTTGTAGGGAGGGTTGCATTTTTCCCTTTCATAAACCCGTTATTGCCTGTATACTGAAGGTATCTACAGGAGAACCAAAAAACTTCGAACCGGTTGCGCGGTATTTTTCCTGTCTGCATCCTCGGGCTCGTTACGTCTGCCACTATCATGAAAAGGCGCAGATGAAATCATACATTTTTAAAACTACTTTTAAAGGCTTTACTTAACAACTTTATGAAAGGAGATGCTGAAACTGGCCACCGTCGTTGTCCATACATTTTTGGCACCTCTTTAGGAAACTATCCATCACATGCCGTAGTCCACGTTGAGAAATGCTGGCAATTTCCTGTTGGATATTTTGTTTTAATTCTTACAGGGTGTGTGGGCTTGTCTTGTACACTTTATGTTTTAAGTTACCCCAGAGATAGAAATCGCAGGTGTTTAGGTTGGGGGACTGAGGGGGCCACAAATCTCTACTAATATTTCTGTCCTCAAACACACTTTCATAAAGTTGTTAAATAAAGGCTTTAAAAGTAGTTTTAAAAATGTTGTATGTTTTCATCCGCGCCTTTCTACGATAGCGGCAGACGGCAACGAGCGCCGAGGACGCGGACAGGAAAAACACCGCGCAGCCATTTCGTAGTCTTTTGCCTCTCCCTGTACTAGCGATGCTAGCCCTCGTAGCCGTGGTCGCTGGAGCGTTTGGCTTCGGCGCTCCGCCAAGCTGAGGATCGTGGGTAAGAATCCCGTCATGGGCATGGGTGTTTGTGTGTCTGTGTGTTTTGAATGTGTAACAGCAATTGCGGTAATAAGCGGTAAACAGTAAAACAGAGAAAACGCAATGATATATAATCACCCGGGAACATTGGAAAAAAAAGTAGAGCTGGTTAATTTCTAATAGCCTTTTTCGTAGGACTAGAAGCTCCTAAATATGTATTTTATTTTGTGTTTATAGTCATATAGACTGTGAATAAATGAAACGGGTGAAGGAATGATCAAATGAATCCGAACCATAGAGCTTATTAACCGTTTGAGAGAGTGAGTAAACTCCGGAAGAAAACCTCATCCAAGTAACCCGCCGTAGCTGAGATTTGAACTCGGAACCATTTGAATGTCACAATAACTCGCCACCTCCCTCCTGAAAAAAAAAATCGTTTTGTATGTTTAAATTTGCCCAGCGTGAAGTCATTTTGGTCCCCATCAGTGAGCATATGGTTTGAGATCACGGCAAATAAAAGCCAGACTGGCGGTATAAACCGCTGAATGTTGTTTCCACATCTTGCATGTTACCGAGCCAAATTTGAAGTCATTAGACCAAACAGATTTATGGTGATTAGACATAAAGTGGATAGACGAGTAATTTATGTACGACTGGAACAATATTAGGCGGTGCACGTGAAATGGTAATAGGTAGAGATAACCGTGTGCTTGTTAAACATAAGATTCCTCTTGGCTCATTGTACCTTTCTTTTTATTCCCTTTTTGGGGTGTTTAAATTCGCACAGTAGCGTAGCCAGAAAATTATTAAGACCCTTGTACACATCAAACATTTTTTTTAATTCAAGAGTTTACACTCAAATTTAGCACCCGAACGAAAGCATGCCCTCGATATCTTAACATGCGTACCAACACCATCTAAGTTAGTTTGTGTTATCTTGGCGATATTGTCTAAGACATGCGGGGTTAATACAATGATACAATTACAAACTTAGAAAGAGCTATTATTTTAACGAAGCTATTTTTGTTATTAACTTTTACATTTTTATTTGTTTATTTTTTATTATTATTATTATTTTTAGTAAGCAGGATTCCAACCCCGAAATCCCTTCCTAACTACAACTCTGAATTCGCAAACTGGCGAGTGAAGTTTTCGAGGACTGTTGAATATGCCCTCATTTGACCATTTCTAAAGCTAGGTTAGAGATGTCGGAACTGTGCTTGCTAAATGTATAAAAGATAACGTGTTGAGAGCTTTAGGCACATACCTACCCCTCGTATTTTATTTATTTATGTTTTTCTTTCTTTTCCCTCTTTCATGGAGCTGTTCGTGGATTTAACATGGAGTATCTTTATTCTCTCTCTTTTTTCCTACTTAAAATATACAGGTGCACATTTTTGAAAAGACATGCGGCAATGATGCCAACAGATTGGTAATATAATGCAGTTAATATACAGGCTGAGTACTAAATTTAATTGCCGAAGACCAGTGCGTAATAAGCGTAATCATAACTTGCTTAAATAAGATAGAAAGCAATATTCTATTTTGAATTTTTCGTAAATGTCAAAAAGGCAAGTATTGTGTTCGTGGGTAACGCTTCTGCATACACAAGCCTAAGTCAATCCCACACTTCCAAATTGCTCTTTCATCACTCCAAAAACAGGTGTGCTAGGATTACAATTCAGCAACGGATAGCGCGTTGAGAACTTATAGCACCTAATTCAAAACCAACCAGCTATGGCTTACAGTACAGCTGAATACTGTGTTATTTTTTTTTTTTTTGAGAGAGAGAGAGAGAGATTGGAAATAATTCTGCTGCCGGATCGTTTATCCATAGCCTCCTCGCCCTATTACCCCAGGTTTTTGAATGACTGTACCAAGAATTCTGATCTTTTCAGAGAAACACGTGTCGCGGATATCAGATCCTTGGAGTTTTTATTTATTTATTTCTATTTAACTCTTAATTCCTAAGCTCTGTGTGTCAAAGTAACTGTTACAACATTTTCTGGCTGTAGGTAAATCTGTTCAGACAATTCCTGTAGACAATTTATCCTCTTCCCGAAGAAGTATTCACGTTGTATGCATTTATTTTCCATTTTGTTAAAATCTCTGTTATAAAATAATGTTCCTTTAATTATCTGCAGTGAAACTTTGTGTGGAAAGTGAATGTAGTGCATGTCCAAGCAGTTTTATTATCCACAATGATGTTACTTAACTGGACGACGCAATAGATGAAAGAGAGAGTTGATTTCGTAGCCTTCGGCCAGCACTTGCAGTTGAATCATATTTTCTACCTACCGCCTCTTGCCCTTGGACCATGTGGCCATGACTTGTGCATAGTCTCATGGTCGTAAGCTCTACCTTCATAAGGAGGGAAATTTCTTTCGTTAAAATTTCCCATATCTCTACAACTTCAGTAATACTGCCAACGTAACTATACCAAATAACTATTATCCTTAATCTTTGGCTACTGTAAACTTTCAAACGGGTGTTGCCGCAAAATAATTAAAATACCACGAAGGGGCTTTGCTTAGTTGTTATGTGGTATTGAAAGTCGGACATTAAACCCTTTATGGAGAGTGTTATGAAATAATGAAGGGAGAACATACTTTCTCCGCTACCGATCTCCAAAGAATGCCGTTACGAGTATTAAACAGTTTTGAGTTAATAAAGTTGTCCTTTCCTTTGTACAAAATGGGTTTTATCATGAAATATTTTGAGCAGGGGCTAGAAGATTTAGGACATCTTGTGCACATGGTTTTTCTTCCGCCAGCACACGAAGTCTTTGTATTCTTTTGCACATCAAAGGTGGGGCTTTATAGAAACAGCTCAAGTACAAAATAATTTGCCGACTGCTTTATATCTGGTATGTAGGACGCGTTTTCTTTATCGCTTTCCTCACTTATTTTGATTCATATAATGCTCTAAACTTCCCTTCGTTAAAAAACTAATGGTGACGAAACAAATGTTTGTTTGCTAGTGTCATGGCAACGCAATCAGTAGTGAATACCTCGATCGTTTGATAATTATGAAATTCTTAGTTGCGGAAAAAGATTCTGATGTGATACATTCACTTGACTTTCTCTACCCTCTATCGTTTATTGGAGAGTATACAAACTATTCTTACTAAAGCTTATTTTTATTTCTACTACGTTTTAATCCTAATAAACATTTGCAGAAATAGCTACATTACACGTTTCGTCATAGATACAAAGGGAACAGCGACAGTCAAATGTTTAAGAACTAGACGCTATATGCTGGCCTTAAAATTCCATACTGTTTCCATGCAATCGAGAGAAACAATTAAATGTGGAAAGGACTTAAAGAATGACCAAGAAATGAACAATTGGAACCATAAATAACGGATGTCTCAGAAATGGCCTATGCCGCAGAAAATCATATTTGAAATAAATTGTGTGTTTTAAAGAGATCTACATTTTTTGTGTAGTACGTTTTCGTCTATCGCTTAACGTTTTCCAGTTATACAATATTATAAACAATTCCATGAGTGAAGAGGACTTCAAAGGCTACTCGCAGAAAATTCAAGATATTTTATGTCATGTAAATATCTTTAATGTGTGGTATTTTAATCAGAATCGTTAGAGCCATTATTTCGAAAAGTGTTCCATGTAAAGAATAGTTGGCGAGGAGGGATTTTCTTGAAAATGTTCGGTCACATCCTTGGAGGATACTGAACTTAAATACCAAGTTTGTGTTTATCCGACTTTTCGTTTTTGAGTTATGCTGTTCACAGACACACGGATCTTTTTACAAAATCCCTTTTTACTTTCTCTACTACGTATAGTAAGTAGGGGAAGTATTGCATTCCACCCAAAAATTCGATACCTAGATTTCACCGGAAATACATGTTTTGAGACCCCCAGAATCAAAAAAAGCATTTTTGGAAACATGTCCGTGTGTGTGTGTGTGTGTGTATCTGTGAACAGCATAACTCAGAAACGAACAGTCGGATAAACACCAAACTTGGTATTTAGGTTCAGTATCTTCCAGAGATGCGACACGAAGGTTTTCAAGAAAATCCCCCCACCCCAGATTACCCTTTACATGGAACATTTTTCGAAAATTTTTATTTTCTCAAAATGGCTCTAACGATTTTGATTAAAATATCATATGTTTAAGATATTTTCATGACAAATAAAGTGTGTATCTTGAATTTTCTGGGAATGTCTCCAAAAGTATTCTTCACTGTGAAGGACTTTTGCATAACTGGTAAACCATAAGAGATAGACAAACCTTTACTACACAAAAAATGTAGATCGCGTTAAAATACACAATTTATGTCAGATACATTTTTTTTTGTTGAGTGAACCATTTTCGAGATATTGTTTGCTATTCCCTTAAATTTTTCAATACTTATTTTCTCAAATTTGAATTCGTTATTCATTTTTTTGTCTTGGATATGCAAAGAGTATTAATCTGTGGCAAAGAGAATGGAGCTGCGCATAGCAACCATCTATTAAGAGATATGTCTATGCTTAAAGGCTACTGTATTTCTGTATTGCCGTTGCAAATACAAAACAAGGGGAACATAGTACGCCTTAAGCGATAGTCAAATATTTTTAGAACTGGTCGCTATGTGTAAAATGTAATTCTCTTTGTATGTCAAAAGATCGTTTCTGTAAATGTTTATCTCGATTAATATGAAATAGATGGAGAATAAGATTTTGAAAAAATAGTTTGTACAAGAGTAGAGAAAGTCATGTGAGTGTAACATATAAGATTTTTTGAGTTCAAGGGGGCCCCAAAACACACATTTCCGGTTAAATCTCGACATCAAATTTTTGGGTGGAATACATATACTACTCCCGTTTTCTATACGTAGTAGAGAAATTAACAAGTAGGTATGCAACACGTATAGAAATCTTTTTTGTACTTGTGTAAATGACACTGCGTGGAAATGACACTTTTCTAACTTGTGGCTTAAATACTTATTGTTTCACACAATAGTGAAATGTACTTATTTCCTAGCCAAGAACGGTGTTTGGAAAATCAAATTTCAAGCTTTAGTAACGATTTGCCCATTGTAAGAAAAACCCAATTCATGGAAACTTATTGTTATTAATAACAGGGCTGTCACTCATTCGTCAGCCATTTGATATAGACCAATCATGTGCTAGAAAGTGTCGTATCAAGCGAGGATGACTCTATTCTATGTGATAATTAAGGACCGCGTTATTATTACTTGCCAGTTTACCCCTTGTCGCTTTACGATCAGCTAAACTGAGCACGTGTGCAGTGGAAGCAAACGCTAAATTCAAATGACAAAATGGTTTTTGAAAGATTGGGCCGAGAAACAGGAAATAAATTAATTAATTCAAGATTAAGCCTCAGAGCACCAAAATAAATAGAAAATATTTTTGCAAACAGTTTCAACAATTTTGCCAAGTGAAAGCTCAACCAAACAGGGCAGAACATAGAAAGATTTTAATTATTTATTACAATATGCAGCGCCACCTTTGTGTATAGTATGTTGACATACATAACATCATAGCTACAGTGATCAGTATTTTGAAGTTATTTTTGTAAACATTTGAAAATTATCCATTTTATAGGTTTTATTACTTCATTTTATTCTTAAAATGGTCGTA
Organism: Deroplatys truncata; assembly: GCA_030765065.1. Lineage (NCBI taxonomy): Eukaryota > Metazoa > Arthropoda > Insecta > Mantodea > Mantidae > Deroplatys > Deroplatys truncata. The sequence continues at coordinate 48,874,337 of CM060975.1, read as the reverse complement.
GCAAATACAATGAAGGTAAATCCTCTCGTCAATTGTCTTGAGACTTTGCCAATCATTTAAAAATTATTATTCGTATGATATATGTTTCACGGTGATATACAGATGCAAATTAGAGAGCAATACATGATCATATTGTGTTACGTTTTTAATATACTGCACTTTGTGGATCATCGCGCGTTTGTGCGAAGAAATCTACGATAAATTGTTTAAGGTGTATATACCTAACCTCATTCTCAAAGCATTCTAAACTCAACACTCGCACAAAAGAACGCGACATTAAATAATGTGCAATTATCTATATATCCTGTCTGTATGTTGAACACAGAGTGTAACATGAGGGTTCTAAAGTTTATCTTGAGAATGAACAAATATAAAACTGGGATGTAGGTATGTACTTGATTTGGTTGTATGTTGACTTCTTACATTGCAAGAGAGTTCTTTCTGCCTGTAACATATTTAGAGTGCATACCTTTCAAGGAAATATACTGCTTTATTACTTTCTCTACTACGTATAGTAAGTAGGGGAAGTATTGTATTTCACCCAAAAATTCGATACCGAGATTTCACTAGAAATATATGTTTTGAGACCCCCTGAATCCAAAAAAAGCATTTTTGGAAACATGTGCGTGTGTCTGTCTGTGAACAGCATAACTCAGAAACGAACAGTCGGATAAACACCAAACTTGGTATTTAGGTTCAGTATGTTCCAGAGATGCGACACAAAGGTTTTCAAGAAAATCCCTCCACCCCAGACTAACCTTTACATGGAACATTTTTCGAAAATTTTAATTTTCTCAAAAACGGCTCTAACAATTTTGATTAAAATATCATATGTTTAAGATATTTTCATTACAAATGAAATGTATATCTTGAATTTTCTGGGAATGTCTCCAAAAGTATTCTCCATTGTGAACGACTTTTGCATAACTGGTAAACCATAAGAGATAGACAAAATTTTACTACACAAAAAATGTAGATCGCGTTAAAATACACAATTTATGTCGTATACATTTTTTTTTGTAGAGTGAACCGTTTTCGAGATATTGCTTGTTATTTCCTTAACTTTTCCAATACTTGTACTTTTTCTCAAATTCGTTATTCATTTTTTTACTTTCTCTACTACGTATAGTAAGTAGGGGAGGTATTGTATTCCATCCAAAAATTCGATACCGAGATTTCACCGAAAATACATGTTTTGAGACACCCTGAATCCAAAAAAAGCATTTTTGGAAACATGTCCGTGTGTGTGTGTGTGTGTGTGTCTGTCTGTCTGTCTGTCTGTCTGTGAACAGCATAACTCAGAAGCGACCTGTTCTGGTAAATTTAAATACAACCAAGAGCACGTAGGTGTCAAAACGAAGTCGATAAACTTGACGATAGGAAACTGTGATAGGGGTAGAACAAGTATAAACCAAGATAAATACCCATAAAAAATAAAACATGTTCCTGTGATAACTTGAAGCTTAACCAGGCCAAGGTTTGTCAGTTAAATAGTGCAGTTTCAAGACTTTGCCCCTAGTATTGCCTGTAAACATTTGTGAAACATATTGAAACAATGTTGCTTATCTGGTGATTAATTACTAAACAAAAGAACAGGTATTGCAACATGTTGGGGCGTATCCAAATGCAAGCCTTGAGACTGCACTGCAACTGCAAGGTCGCCCTTCATAACCGGTTTAGAGCCCTTCTTGTTGCGTAATGAAGCACAGGTCGGAGGTCACACCGAAAGGGCAAGAATGTATGTGACCCGCAAGCAGCCTGTGCGCTGCATACTCTATGGGAATACTCAGCTTGTGTTTCTGTTAAGTTCCGCGAGATTATTATCTAGATGAATGCGGTACATTAAACATCGGACGTGCCGGAATCCCTCGTTCACTGATTGCTTGTTTTATTGCCACCGGAGCGTGTGTACAGAGGTTTACATAAACAGCACGCGCAGACGTGTCAGAGCTTAGGTTTTAGTAACTGGCTGTCTTACCCGGATGCATTCTATAGGTAAGGTTGGCGAAACAGCTCGAGCCTAAACAGTAAGTGTTGAAGCTTTTTTTTCCAGGTTTGTATATAGAGCAGATTTGTATGTAAGAGGTTGATAATAGAGTAAAAATGGTCTTTGTAAGTACTTTTCGCCGAGTCCTATAATGCAAGTACACAGTAAAGGTTTAGGGTAGTTTTTTTAAACACTTCAAGGTACTGTATGATTGAAAATAAGGGCTGGGTTAGTTTTTGAAATCTGTAAGCTATTCTGTGATTTTTTCCAATTCCTGAAGTATAATTGTACCATATACAACCATGGGTTAAACTCTGCAGATTTCTACTTAAGGGATTGAAATTGTGGCAGGGGATTTTGTAAGTGTAAGTTAGCCCGTAATTCTCGTTGGGTCCATTAGTGTAAGTGCTCAAAGTGTAGAATCAAACCTATAACAAAGTTCAACAAAATATAATGTGAAATTTTAACGCTTTTTAAGCCCCCACTTTTACTCCTACATTAAAAATCGGTCATGTTCGCAATAAAGGGCCAAAAAGTATCCTCCGATGCTCATATTGAACAAAACGAGATTGAAATTGCACGACATAAATAATAAACTTCTAACATTTCCAAATTATTTTGAAACATTATGTAGCCGTGTCGACACACACACACATTTTCTGTCTTTATAATTGGTAGAGCCAATTGGTACATTTGTAGAGCTTAAATAATTAATATTTAACAGCCACACAACTATCTTTACTGGTTCTCTGCTGACAGATTTTACATTTCATATAAAATCATAATTTATTCTCTGTTAATCATAGTTTGGTATCTTTCCGACGTTTCTTTGCTATGCTATTTTCTCTCCCAAACACATACATAAACACATAGTCATGTGGACCTCCATCTATAATTTTTCGGAGAGATATCAGGCAACCTCCAATCTCGATTGCGAATTTTTGGAGTGGATGCTATTCTTCCTACACCTTAGGTAAGTGGTTCTCCATTTGATTTGTTCGGTATGGCAAATGTATGGCCTTGACAATGTTTCCAAAAACATAATATAAACTATTGTAAGAACTCGCAAAAAGATATTGGAAGGGTCAGATAAAGCATATTATTTTAGTTCAGATTTGTAATCCATCATTTTTATTTAAGTTTAATTCCTAATCTTGCATACGATTTTATCTGGTTAGGTAAATGTTAGTTGTTCATCTGACACATTCTCAGCGCAGCAACAAAAGTTGATACAGGTAGAGTACAGAGCACACATTTTAAGGCGGAACACTGCCTCTTCCCTTCATTTCAGAGGATAGCATCCGGAGGACCGGTGTGATGACGTCATTGCCATTGTATTTGTTTCGTGGGGTAGAACGGTAATCGCCTCACACTTGAATGATCACACGTTCATACATTCCTATGCATTTTGAATAGCTTACCTCTCAGCGTAGCTGGGATGCTGCTGTAATACTATTGTTTTAATTTCCCATGTGTCAACATCGAGCGCTGGTAAAAACAGAACCGTTCGTATACGGTAAAATTACTAGGGAAGTGCACGAGCGTTGATTTTCATATAATGGGCCTACAGTAACAATCCTACTCTCATTAAACGTAAAGAAAATATACAAAAGAAATAATATTAACTGTAGGAAGAAACATCTCAAAGTAGGAAATAATTATATAGTAGAAGAAAACTAATTAAGAAAGATGAGAAAACAAGTGGGAGTAATTAATAAGTGTGCAAGTAATAAAAGAACGTAATGTATGCATGCAGAACTGAGTATGATAAAGGGTTTTGTACCGGAAGTTGGCTAACAGAGAAAGGTGATTAGCAGCCCACAGGATAGCTGGAAAACCCATCACAGCATTAGGCTAAATAGGTGACCGAAGAGCACAGGTATTAGGGTAAATAGTGACCGGAACGAGGAGATAACGTTTTGTTGTGTCAGAGAAAAGTACATGAATTATTTTATTTCCAGAAGACGCCAAACACATAAAGCCAAAGGGAAAACACGTTATGTATTACAGCGGGAAAATTGGCAAAGTATGAAAGGTGGGCAATTCCAAGAAACGTTCTTCTCATTCTGATTTTCATGTGGTCCACTTCACGTCTTATCTGTGTGTGAGGGAAGCATGTGAACTTAGATGTAGATTCAACCGAGATTCTTGAGTAGCACTATGTAACTAACCAATTTTGTTATTTACAAAATTTCGAAAGCTCGAATATTTGAGAACACATACCACCTCTTCATTACTAGTATTCATGTAGATTGACCAGTTACCATGACAAAACAATTGTCCGCATCGCTTGCAAGCACAAGGGAGAGGCACCGGTTTGTATAATGTCAAACTTTATACTTGTCTTTTAACTTTATTAACTTTCCAGAAAGAGCAGTTTTATTACCGATTTTCAAAACACCAAGTAACATCTGAGTTGCACTAATAGAGGGGAAAGACAATGGAGTGAGAGAGAGAAAAGGGAGAAATATAGAGGGGAGGGAGAAAGACTAAGGTGATAAAACAGGGATAGAGAAAGTGAGACAGAAGAGAAGAATTTCCGCATTTAAACCAATAAATAAAGTGGGGTTGGTTGTAGCGTGTCTGCCTCACATTTAAGACATCCGGGGTTCGAATCTCAGTTTCAGCGAGTACGCCGGTTAAGACTTTTTCCGGAGTTTTCCCGTTATCATCAGAAGAGGATTATCAGGTAATCCAAAAGTTCTATGGATCCTGGACTTATTTGATTCGTTCTCGCCGACCATCCGGAGGACGTTGACCCTAAAGCGAGCAGAGCACCAGATTCCTCTCGAGACTAATTAATGGAGATTGCTTACAATCCAATAAAAGGAAAACTGGTCAGTGGAGAATTAAAACCAACACAGAAATAAGTTTATTAAGTGGTGCATATACACAGAGGCGATGATCGATAATAATACCCTATGCATCGACATATCCCTGAAGCGATCCCTGTCAGTAGGAGTTGACGTTTATTTGACTGTGCCGAAACTATTTTTACACTTGCCCGCATACCTGATGTATCGAACAAGGAGCTGGCTTTTATCGTTGCGTCTGGAGAGGTGAAACGTACCGACGCCAGACGTCCGTCGCACTGCGGCAACTCTCCGCCGGAAATACACTGCCCTCTGATTACATTTTGTACCAAATTGAATATTTTCAGGGTTTGATTCCCTGCAGATTCATAAACTGGATTACTGCTCCAAGGGGAATGTTCTATTGCAACGGATAATAAGTTTCATACCTGGCAGCCATCATGCTTCAAAGAGAGAAAACATCGCTGTTATTACTATGATGCTGCCGCTTCAACAATACCTATAATTTTTTGTGGTTTATCAATTATACAAAAGTCGTTCAGAATGAAGAGTCATTCAGAAAATTTAACATATGCATTTTATTTGTCATGCAGATATCGTAAACTTATGTATTTTAATCAAAATCATTAGAACTATTTTTGAGAAAATTAAAAATAGCGAAACATTTTCCTTGTAAAGGGTAGTTTGGGACGGGGGATTTTCTTGAAAATCTTCATGTCGCATCTTGGAAAACGCTGAACTTAAATATAATTAACCGAGTTTCCTTTTCGAGTTAACGATGTTCATAGACATACACGCGTGCGTACACATTTTTGGATTCAGGGTACCTCAAAACATTTATTTCCTTGAAATCTTGGTATCGAGTTTTTGACTGGATTGCAATACTTACTCTACTTACTATATGTAAATAGTAGAGAAAGTAAAAACGTTTCTGCTACCAAAGCTCGGCGTTCAGCACTCCATTGCTCTGTTGTTACTGAAGCCGGAATTATAAAGGCAATAATTATCATAATATTCTGAGAAGGATAGCGATATAAAATAAGTAATAATATATTTAAAATCAGTGTATGTATAAAAAGGAGAAGCATTGTGAAAATTGTTGACTGTAAAAGCGACAGAAAGACCAGACAGGCACAGTTTTGTTAATTAGGGACCAGCCTCAGGTAGAAAGGGTAAATACCATTGAAGCAAGTTTTTCCTCGTACCAACCGAGTGTAGCTGCACTTAGCCTGGTGAAGGCTTCAGGACGCCTTGTTGTGACGAACGTTTGAGGGGAGAGTAGGGGAAGTGAGTAGCTTGCTTTTCCTTGTGCAGCGTGGGTAAAGTCAGTCTGTCCTGAGCGATTGGTGAGAACGGGACGACATTCTCGTCGAGTTGTGAACATTGGCGGCGAACATGCAAGAGGGTAAAACGTTCAGCTGTAGTTAATAATCTTCGGTCTTGGTAAAGACACAGTAAGCATCGTATGCATTTAAAAGTGATCGGCAAACCTTAAGTTTTATTTTAAAATGGTGAAAATAAAAGTGTTCCAAGAAAGCGTTCGTGTTTCTCTGTACATACACTCACGCATACCCAGTGATTAAGATCTCATGCTCGAGCAGCCGTGGCGAAGTATAAAAAGAACCAACCAGGAGGAGAAAAGCAGCAACCGTGAGGCAAAAGTAGTGCTTCATTTTTGGAGGACGGAGCGTGGCTGCGTCATTACAAAAACGACATGCTTGAAACTGTAGTAACTTAATGCTTACGTAATATGTCTTTACGTAAATTATTAGAACTTGAAGATCTTATATTGTGCTGCTTTTGTTTTGTTTGGTTACATAATTTTAACTGCCCCACGTATGGGAGCCAATTTGAAGTATCATTATTGTAGCCCCACGTTGTGGTAGCCAATTTGTAACGGTATTACTTATAATGTTATTACTTGTGATGTTTGTGTATGTGTGTTTACTTCATGTGAAGCCATCTTGTGACGTCATTCATTTGTTCGGTTTGTAGCTCCATCTGGTGTTAGCAATTTGCGGCAGTATTAATGTTCGAAAGAATGCGACTGTTATTTGATTTAATTTTTGTTTACTGTCCTCCGGCTAGCTATTATTTCTCGGTCGAACATGTCTCTTGATCAAGGTGTGTAAACGGAAAGGAATCTTTTATCCAAATATAACCCTGATGAAGAAATTTGTTTTACACATTTATTGTCGAACACGTTAACTATCACATTTACATATTGATCTTGACACTCGCCAAACTGAAACTGTTATAATAACTTCTTACTGATAATTCTTTTAATCCACGTACTTCAATCTTTTGTATAATTAACTTTACCATACTTTCGATTTTTCAGAATTCTGTTACGCGTAACTTGTGAATCTATATCCGATGTATGCCGTATTAATCTTTCGACGAACTGACTGACTGAAGACGACGTGTAGTGTACACAGATTTTTGATGAACTGAACGACTGAAGGCGACGTGTAATGTACTAAGAATTTTGATGAACTGAACGACTGACGGACTTTACCTCTAACCTAGCCTCTATTTATACTCCCACTCCCCGATATGCCTAAAGATTATAACTGAACTGCAATTGGCTAATAAAACGCGCCAACATTAGCGTCTATTTTAATATCCAATGAAAATTATGAATACATATGCTCTAGGGAAACGTTCCAGAAGATTCTCAACGGAAAAAACGCGCCAACATTACGTAACTTCCTCGTTTCCAATAATGATAAACAGCTCACCCCCCTCGCTGCATTATTGCGCGCTATTATTGACAGTTTCAGTAAGGTATTAAAAACTTACTTCTCAACAATAATTACAGTCAAGAAACATCTCAAATCAATGTCACATAAAAATGCATATTCATATTACAATCATTATTTACATTTAAGTAATTACTGCATCAAAACAAATTCTTTACGAGTGCGCTATCAATTTAATTGTCAGCGTTAGCGACCTATAACTAAGCACCTGCGTTTTTCTTATGTTTTTTTTGGAAATCGGGGTTATTTTTGGAGAATTTCACATTATTTTTACTAATTTTCATTATATTTAGGGATTTTAAAGGTACTTTTTCTTGTAAGTGAATTATTGAGGAACAATGTTTACTTTTATTTTAAAAAACACACCTTTTCATCATTCAATTATCACTGAAGAAGGCATAACATGAAAGAAAAATACATATTCCTTTTTGTAACTGGCAAAGGAGAACATTGTCGCTTTTTTTGCAACCCAAGTCGCTCAAAACTCCCGAGTAGTAAGAAAACAAAATTTCAGTCAACATTAGACACTAATACTATAATGACTGACTATTAAGTCTCACTGAAATGGGCATAATACCTTAAAAGAAAAGTACATTATGTTGTGTTTTCTGTCAAAGGAGAACATTGCCATAATGTTTGCATTTTCTTCTTTCATGTTGCAATGTAAGTCGCTCAAAACTCCCGAGTAGGAGGAAAAGTGAGAGAATTTGATGTCTCACTGTTGGAAAGCCAATTTGAAGTAATAGTTGTATTATAGTTCCGTTGTTGGGGAGCCGAACTTAAAGTAGTAGCAACCACGTGCGATACAAAGTTTCCGGTGGCCTTCGCCCCAATGTTTAGGAATCAACTTTGTATTTTTATGTTTCTTTAAATATTATATATATTTATTTATTTATTTATGTTTGCCTCGGCGGCGTCAGTATTAATTTGTAGAAACATGTATCTCTTTGCAGGGGGTGATGCGGCTAAAGAATGTAGGCTTACACAAATTATAATTTTTACTTCACTCCTTTTATTAATCCTTCACACGATTAAATAACACTTCACTTTTATAGAGAACTGTGAGATTATTTGTTATTTGCACTTTTAAACACGTAAACTTTATAATATTCTCGCCGTAATGAATTTTCGTCTCACACTGAATAGGTACCGAGCGAATGAACTGCTCAGGTACGCTGCCGTCTAGCGTCTGGCGTTTACCGCTTAAAGTTTTAAAATTTTCTATTTCAAGTCTCTGATTGGCTATTCCCACTCCAATAGAATACTTTTATTTAACTTAAGGTTTTTCTAGTTGTCGAGTGGCTATTTATAAATTGTTTTAAATATTACATTATTATTGCTCCAAGAATTACTAGTAGCATTATTAAACTTTCCAATTCATTATTGCCTCAAGGTTACCTCATTGTTAGTAACTTTCGGCCTCTATTCTCATAGCTTCTACATTATTAAATTACTTAATACATTCACATAACATTATTATACATGTACATAATAAAAATAAACATAATACAATGACTGTTACACACATTTTATATATTATATTATTATACACATATTGCTTTAAGGCGGGCTGTTATTGAATTTATATACGAGGGTTGGAACTTAAATAGTTGAACTATTTATTTACAGCCGATACAAAAGAGTTACATGTTAGCAACCTTTACCACCCTTCAATGAAGTCACCAGCATTGTGTATAACCCGTTGCCAGCGACGTGGAAATCGTAGTATACCTTTAGCAGAGCCTGTTCTGTTGATAGTGCGAATGGAGCGGTCTACTGCCTGATGAATGCTTGGAAAAGTTCTGAAGCGAATGCCACGAAGTGGTTCCTTCATCTTTGGAATCAAATCAAAGTCACAAGGACTTAAGTCCGGGGAGTATGGTGGATGGTACGGCACTTCCCAGTCCCATTGACCGAACAAATCAGCCACAGCTTGTGCTTTATGCTGACGCTAGGATGACCTGCCGATGCATGTCTGTCACAGTTTGCCGACCATCGTTGAAGGCTTTTACCCAACGTGCCACTGTTCTGTAAGGCAATGCAGATTCCCCACAAGCCTCTTGAAGAACTTGATGACACTGTCGTGCTGTAAGACCTCTGGCACATTCAATCTTGATCCAACTCCGTTGTTCCTGTTTCGAAAACATCATGACCACACTACGTTAGACTGCTATCTCACAAGTGACTCTGTTTCTCTCGACTGTGCGCACGCAGGTGAAGTGAGAAGGGAGAATCCATTTGCTCTGAGGTAAGGTAGGTATGTAACGAACGTGTACTATCAGCGACAATATTAGATTCTGTTGCATAGCGTCTCTACAGCAGTGTTGCCACTATTTAAGTTCCAACCCTCGTATTATATAATTAGACTGAAATCATTTAAGTGTTCAAAATATTGCCTCAAAAAAAACGTTCACAGTCAACATTAGCACATGGATACCACACTGACCGGGGGAGCTCTGTCACTAAACTCAGGATGACTGTCAAGCAAACTACTTAGAGCTTTCACAATATATATCGTATTTTTTCATGTCGCAACATAATTTGATTAGTTTGCTCTTGAAGTTCACTGTACCCTTGTGATCACTGAATCATTCTCATTTTTAAAGAATGAAATAGATTCACTTTTTTCACTAGTGAATCGATATAGGGACTAAACACTTCAAATGTGAATAAAATTTATTAGCAGGGTCTTCAAACATCAGTAACTGCAATTTTGCATATGCTAATACTGCAGTGTTTTTCACAGCTGATCTAACATCTCGCTGAACATCTACGCTTCTGATGCAGTTTAGCTTCTCTGTTTCACTATAAAAATTCCCTTTTGCTACTTCGAAATTTTTAAATATTTTCCTGAGTTTTCTATAAAGTGCAGGACTTGTTGGGTATGAAGATCCTTGTAGTTTAGTGGCGTATTCACTAAATCATTGGCATGTTCCTTGAGAAATTTGCCTCTGCTGAAATTGTACTTTATCATTTGTCAATGATTTCATGAAATCGATAATCAGCATTGCTGACTTGAGTCCAGATCTTCTAACTGCACGAACTCAAATTATGAGGGGCATTCAAATGAAACCTGGTCAGTGCGTCTAACTTTGCACTACACGTAAGGTGGCACCAACTATTGGTAGAGCGACTGCAGCGTGTGCAACGTTTGACGTTGCATAGCGACAGTGTGGTTTCATGCCGAAGAGAAGGTGGTCACACAAGTTATCGTCCACTACTCAACATGAAGGCGAGTAAGCAGGAACAAAGGAGTGAGTCAGAGCAAGCAGTGGAAACATGAGACTTCAACCACCTCCAAAGAAATCAAAGGTAAGGTCACTTCTGGTAAGGTCATGATGTCCTTTTTTGACCTCAAGGCCCCACTGCTTGTCGAGTTCCTGGAACGGGGAACCACCAGCAATGCCCAGCGTTATCAAGCCACTTTACAGAACCTTACACGAGCCATCAAGTCGAAACGCCCAGGCATGTTGTCCAATGGCGTTATTCTCCTGCATGATAATGCCCGCCCACACACTGCCAATGCGGTGAAGACGACGTTGCAGAGTTTCGATGGGAAACGCTGGAACATCCACCGTACAGTCCAGACCTTTCACCGTGTGACTTTCATGTTTATGGACCTCTAAAACAAGCTATTCGCGGACATCGATTCACAACGGACGACGAAGTGTGTGAATGGGTCCAGGCCTGGATCCGACAGCAGCCTACTAGCTTTTTCAAAGATGGAATCGACCGGCTAGTGTCGCAATGGGATAAATGTGCCAACAGTTTTGGCGACTATTTTTGAGTTACCGTTACTTTACACAAGTGACCGGGTTTCATTTGAATGACCCTTATATATGAAGAAGATGCTTCTCAACGTAGAAAACGGCCTCAAACCAAGTATTTCATCTTGTCAGTACTGATACTGGAAACATTATAGGTTTCTCAGACGGATACTTTTCTTTGAGAAATCAAACATACAGGCAATTTCTCTTTCTCGTATTGAAAAACACAGCTTTAGCCTTAGCTACCGCTGCATTAAGTTTCGCCAGTTCTTTCGTGAATATGCATTATTGTGCATATAAATTGATAAAACTGACATATTCGCGTTAACGTCTTATTTAGTTTTATTTCGCGAAATAAATCTGTCTAATTTTCAATTGTTAACAACGTTGTGTATAGGTAACCGTTTTTCAAGCATTTTAGGGAATATTTTTAAAAAGTCGGTGTTATCGCAAACGCAAAAAACGCAGGTCCCTACCTATAGCGTAACAGAACTCATCAGGTTCTTGTGGCACATCCCTGTGTCATGGACGTAGATTACCAGCCTCGCAGCTGGAGGACTCGTGTGTTTGTAGATGTAAGTGTGAACATTAATGATCTAAAAATGTAATGGTTACTTTCAGGTAATTAACGTTTTGGTAAATTAAGCTCGGATAATTGACCGCTCTTCATTACTTCGTTATGGGATCACAAATTGAGACAGGAAATATGTCTGGGAAAAGCGGGTCGCAGTCTTCTTATGGTTTGACCGCATAACTGAACCACAGTGAGTTAAGAAGGTGCTATATAAGCCATGTAATTAATAAGCAAATGAAGCTGAAGATTTTTTGGTCATTGACAAGCGCCCGTCTTGTCCATGCATGACCTGGTTCGTGACCAAAACGTGTAACGGTATTGCTGTTGAACGCCACCAAAAATAATGTTGTAAATAGGAAAGGACATAAGCATGCTGGCGAGCATGTCCGGTTGTGCATGGTTCGCATCTCTGTACTAAGTGAACGCGTCTGAAGATCCGTATAGTGAAGTGATCTGATCTGCCTAAGTATACTGCAGTTATAAGAGCACATTTTTACTGAGCGATATGGCTCAGACAGTAACTTCTGTGCCTTGTGTTCGGGAGGTCGCGTTTTCAAATCCCGTGTGTTGCAAATCACCGTTTATATTGAAAAAATGTTTCAGTTTTTATTTTCTGAAAAAGACTCTTAATGATTGTTATTTAAAATATTTATTTTCGCGATATTGACATGGAGATTAAAACATATCTTAAATCTTTTTATACTAACCCTGGTAACTTCATTCTGGTTGAATTTTGTGTAGTTTTTATGACAGGAAAACCATAAGAGATAAGACAAAATTGTTGTAGGGAGGAATTAGAGCTCATTCAAATACTCACTTTTTAATTTCTCTCATAAGTGCTCCTTAGTATGACTTCTTAATTTATTCCTTTATGCTTCTGATGTATTAGAATGTTGTATGTAACTGAGCACTTACTACTTAATTGGAAGAATCCCTGCTTTGTATAAATTTTATGGTGTATAGCTTAGAGTTATGCGAATTTGTAATGGGGAAAGAAAGTTATGTCAGTGTTTCGTATTATGTTCTTTTTACTTTCTCTACTACGTATAGTAAGTAGGGGAAGTATTGTATTCCACCCAAAAATTCGATACCGAGATTTCACCGGAAATACATGTTTTGAGACCCCCTGAATCCATAAAAAGCATTTTTGGAAACATGTCCGTGTGTCTGTCTGTGAACAGCATAACTCGGAAACGAACAGTCGGATAAACAACCAAACTTGGTATTTAGGTTCAGTATCTTCCAGAGATGCGACACAAAGGTTTTCAAGAAAATCCCCCACCCCAGATTACCCTTTACATAGAACATTTTTCGAAACTTTTAATTTTCTCAAAAATGGCTCTAACGATTTTGATTAAAATATCATATGTTTAAGCTATTTTCATGAGAAATGAAATCTATATCTCGAATTTTCTGGGAATGTCTCCAAAAGTGTTCTTCATTGTGAACGACTTTTGCATAACTGGTAAACCATAAGAGATAGACAAAATTTTACTGCACAAAAAATGTAGATCGCGTTAAAATACACAATTTATGTCATATACATTTTTGTTGTTGAGTGAACCGTTTTCGAGATATTGCTTGTTATTCCCTTAAATTTTCCAATACGTATACTTTTTCTCAAATTCGTTATTCAATTTTTACTTTCTCTACTACGTATAGTAAGTAGGGGAAGTATTGTATTCCACCCAAAAATTCGATACCGAGATTTCACCGGAAATACATGTTTTGAGACCCCCTGAATCCAAAAAAAAAGCATTTTTGGAAACGTCCGTGTGTGTGTGTCTGTGTGTCTGTGAACAGCATAACTCAGAAACGAACAGTCGGATAAACACCAAACTTGGTATTTGGGTTCAGTATCTTCCAGGGATGCGACACGAAGGTTTTCAAGAAAATCCCCCCACCCCAGAGTACGCTTTACATGGAAGATTTTTCGAAAATTTTATTTTTCTCAAAAATGGCTCTAACGATTTTGATTAAAATATCATATGTTTAAGATATTTTCATGACAAATAAAATGTATATCTTGAATTTTCTGGGAATGTCTCCAAAAGTATTCTTTATTGTGAACGACTTTTGCATAACTGGTAAACCATAAGAGATAGACAAAATTTTACTGCACACAAAATGTAGATCGCGTTAAAATACACAATTTGTGTCATATACATTTTTTTTGTTGAGTGAACCATTTTCGAGATATTACTTGTTATTCCCTTAAAGTTTTCAATACTTTTCTCAAATGGGAATTCGTTATTCATTTTTTTGTCTTGGATATGCAAAGAGTATTGATCTGTGGGAAAGGGAATGGTGCTGCACCTAGCAACCAGTTATTAAGAGATATGTATGTGCTTAAAGGCTACTGTTATTCTATATTGCCCTTGTAAATATATATTCCCCTTACATCTACAAGAAAATCAGCAATAAGATAGACTCTGCAAATGTTTATCTCGATTAACATGAAGCATATGGAGAATAAGCGTTTGTAAAAATAGTTTGTACAAGAGTAGAGAAAGTCATGTGAGTGTAACATATCAGATTTTTTTTGTCCTGTTAATGCAAAGAGAATGGAATGCTCCACATAGCAACCAGTTCTTAAAATATTTGACTATCGCTTAAAGCCTACCAATTCCCCTTGCATCTACAATAAAATTAGCAATAAGATTAACATCTCGATATCTCGATTAACATGAAGTAGATGGAGAATAAGCGTTTGTAAAAATAGTTTGTACAAAAGTAGAGAAAGTCATGTGAGTGTAACACATCAGATTTTTTTTAGTCATAATATGGAACTACAGGTAATAGCACGGCTACAAAATAGCTGCCAGCAAATCTGAAGGAAATTTGCTTTTTATAGAACGTGATCAGAATGGGAGAGAGCATTGCTGTAATAGTAATTTAAGGTAGTCGGTAAACCCTTCAGAGATCTTGTTGAGGTATAATTACAAGTGATGGTACATACTGGGAAAGGTGTGGTTAAACTGTCCAACTTGTCATAATACTTGTAGTAGCAGCTCCTGCTACTACAAAAAGTACAATGTAAAACAAGGAATGTTACCTTCTTCCCCAAGCACGCTTCTTGAGGTGCAAAGTAACGTAAATAATAATAATAATAATAATAATAATAATTATAATAATAATAATAATAAATGCTAAGCACTTGCACCCGGTCCAAAAAATGAAATAAATAAATGAAGGTGAACAATAAGGGATGTACAACTGGGAAAGAACGGGTGACAGATGAGGTTATTGTTTCACGTATGGAAAAGCCGATTTGAAGTGGGAGTTGTATTGTATTTCAACTGTTGGGGAGCCGAACACTTGAAGTAGTTGCAACCGCACGTATGGTAGCCTTTGCCCCAATTTTTAAAAATATTAACTTTGTAATTTGACTGTTTCTTTAAATATTATATTTATGTTTGCTTCGGCTGCGTCAGTAATTATTTTACAGACATGTTTCTCTTAGCAGGGTTGTGGTGCGACTAAGAATGTAGGCTTACACAGATTACAATTTTACTGTACTCCTTTTATTAATGGTTGATACGATTTAAATAACACTTCACTGGTAGAGAGCTGTGAGATTCTGTTATTAATTATTTGCACCTTTTAACACGTAAACTATTTTTCGTCTCACACGAATACGTATTAAATCTCCTGAGGACATTTTTTGCGTCTGGTTAGTAACTGTCTGGTCTGCAACCAACTGAATAGATTTCAACCGCCTAAACTTGTAAATTTCTGTATTTGAAGTCTCTGATTGGCTATTCCTAATCCAATAGAATACCTTCATTTAGCTAAAGCTTTTTCTGGTTGTTGATTGGCTGTTTTTATAAACTGTCACAAAAATTACATTATTGCTTCCAAGAATTACAAGTAGTATTGTTAAACTTTCAAATTCATTATTGCCTCAAGGTTACCTCATTGTTAGCAACTTTTAACCTATTATTCTCACAGCTCCTACATTATTAAATTACGTAATACAATCATATAACAACATTAAACATGTATACAATAATATAAACATATATTGTTGTTAATATACACTTTTTATATATAGTTACATACACATATTGCTTTAAAGCGGGCTGTTATTGAATTATATATTATATAATTAGACTGAAATCATTTAAGTGTTAAAAATACTGCCTCACAGAGAGACAAAGGCCTGTTTTCCTTTCATATTTCACATGCAGACTAACACGAGCCATTGGTCTGTATAAACTCCGAATGTCACACACCTCATCGTAGTGTTTGGGGGAAGGAATTGGTTTCTGATGTAGACACGCTTTGTGTTCCAGGTTTCTGCATCACTACTATGTAGTATAACCGATGTAATAATGACTCACAGCCCCTTACAAGCATTCTCACTGCGTGGGTGCCGAAAAGGTGCTTCGCAGTGGAATTTGGATTACAATATCCACGTGGTTTCTCCTCTGAACGACAGTCATTCAGACATCCACTATCTTATATTGTTGCCGGGCGGTGTCATGCAGGTTGTCTATTCCTGGTTGAAAATTAAATTAAATTGAGTATTATTTATGGACGCTCTTTAATTGCTATGGTTCTTAGCGTCCCATTCTATATTGGGCGTGAAATACCAGTAACTTTGCTCAGAGGCCTCTTTATCTCGCTTGAGGTTCTTTTACGTGCCGACACGGAAGAACTGCTTGGTTTCCATTTCCAGTAACAGTGAAAATGTAGTAGGTATTGCAATGAAATAATTAAACGTATCCATAAAAGATGATATGTATTTTCTATTCCTTGGCTGAGTGATGCGGTCAGGGGCCAATGTGAGCGAGCATTCACTGCGGCCACTTGCTTAGAGCTTCCTCTCGCCTTTGTTTACATAGAGTGCATTCTTATTTCTGGAAGAGTTTTATTTGAACCCCGCCAAAATAGGAGAGAGACTGGAAGGTCTCAACTCCTGCAGTGCATTCTAGTATAACAGGTAGTCTAACTTGTAGTGTACATTATCGTAGATGCTGATATCGGATTTTGCAGAAAATAATTTAAATGAAGAAGTGGCATAATCGTAATTTTGAAAAAATAAAAATGCTATCATATAATTTAAATGCTAATACACAAAACTGGCGTATAAAATATTTTCACCCTGCTGTTTTTTTCAGACATTTAAATACATTTTTGTAACAATTTATTATCAATGGCCAAATTAATTGTATCTTGAGCAATTTAAAAGTGTAGCAAAATCCATTATTATGCCAGTTTTTATAACTATGTTCTCTCTGAGTTTCTTGAAAATTTGAACAAGATTGCTTACAAACTATATTGTGTGGAACGTTTTTAATGTGCAAAAGTGTAAGAAAAACCAAAGTCGAGTAAAAGGCATTGGAAATAAATAGGGGTCATTAGGCATTTTAACGGTCACGTGTTGAAACTTAAAGGGTTCTGAGAGCAAAATCCATAATATGCAATTGAAGCTAAAGGTACTAAGTATTTTGGTCATAAAAATTAATTTTTATTTTTTTTTAAAAAATGTCCAAATTGCAGCTATGGTTTCTCTTAACTGAAAAAATTATTCTTTTCAGTTTACACACGAATGTCCGTATTACTAAAGGTATGCAACAGAATTATGATTTTTAATAAACATTACATTATTATGCATAAGATGCTTTGCGGATGTCGTGTATTCTGTAAAAAATGGAACCTGCCTGTGAAGCTGAATGCGAGCCATGAAGTCAGACGTTAAAAGCGCTATTAAAAGTACTTTTGATTTCGGGATCGTATTTGAAAAGCGAAATTGCAAACGATATAACATAGTATAAGTGTTTCACCTGTGTTTGGGTGTGCGTAGGTATTTGATGCGCATTACTCATCACGAGTATTAGAAAATCGAGTAGTGCTGCAGATGTTCCAACCGTTATACGCTCCCAGTGTCACGCAAACATGACGTAATTGTTTGCCACGTAGACACAATCTATTAGACGCCACGCTCACAGCTGTGCACACACCTTTCTGAACATTATCGGCATTCCAACACTTACTTAGCTTCTACAAAACAAACGTTTTATCGTCTAGCAGTAATAAGCAGCCATTTACAACATAGTACTAAAATATGCCTGGACAGATGTTCAGAGTCACTGGTTACTTCTTCCTGTCTTTTAAATAAAATAAAGATACTTGTATAACTGGCGCAACAGTTCTAGACATGCGAAAATCTTAATGACAGCTATGAAGCGAGTTACATACCAGATCAGGTGGTGACCGGTCGTCTGCATGCTGCAGGAGTGCGTGGGACAGTCATTGTCAAATATCCGCACACCGGTTATGCACTGCACTACACGATAAACTTATAGTTATATACAGTATATTTAAATCCATCGCTGTAAAATGCCCTTTATAAAAAACACTGTCAACCATCTGCCTCCAGTTTTTCCACACCTGACAGCCCTTCCTCTTCTGCGGAATCACTCACATCATTGCCGCCATCACTGCTGTCGCTACTTTCTGCACCATTATCCTGGATGAGATTTTTTTCTAATTGATTTTCTGCAATTCCGTATTTTTTTGAAATAATGATTCTCAATTTATTCAACATGTCGACATACATTTTCCCATTCTGGCCTTCCGATTTCTGCAAATCGCTGGCGACATAACTGCTCCACATCTTTTAGTTTAAAAGTGATATTTCTGCAGGCCACCCAGTTTTTGACATCACCCAGATTAATTCGATTGGGTTTAGATCTGGGTGATACAGTGGCAATCTAAGTACATTAATGGCGATGTTGTATTAATATCTGGCCAAGTATTATGAGTTATGACTTCTGAAGGGATTTGTTGGCTTTAACTAAGTTATATTTGTTTTACTCATGCTTTCATCAAAAGCTATATTATGCCTAAGCAACCAGGTTTTCATTTCTTCTTTCAAGGAATTTGAAGTAGGTTGTTTGTCAATTTGAGTGTTACCACATTATGAAGCATTGTCGATAACCAGAATAGACCCAGCAGGCATATTAGGTATCAACATGGTGTTGATTCACTTCATGTAATTTTCTGTATTCATTTGTTGATGAAAATCTCCTGTTTTTTGTTGCGACTTGTAAAAGAAGGGCATTTGGAACGAACGGCATGAACGATAATAAGTATTTGCCCTTTGACAACAGGTGCCTGAAAACCTAATTCGCTATCGTCACTTCAACTTTTAGATGTTGTATGACTGCTGTATATGTACGACTCATCTTCATACACTATAGTTTGACCCTCTAATTTGTACCTCTGCGTAAGTTACTCTTCCAGCTGAGATCGTATGTCGTGCTTTTCTATTTGGTTTCGTTTTCTTCCACTTGAACCCTAAATCTTTTATAATTTTTCTGAGATTTGTAGCAGCATCTTGAAAATTTATGCTGATATAACTACATATAAAATTATAGTCATTTGGAAAGTTAGAATCAGACTGCAGAATTCAGTGCCATAGCCGGGATTTGAGACTTGTAGCACCACCTTGAACATTTATGACATCTTTCAGATTGATGAGCAATCTGCCTATTGTTGGCACAGTTTTTTCTTCCACATAGAAATTGTGAATCGTGCGCCGAATGACGCATTTGTAAAAATCGTCTATTTCTGTAATACGTTTAGGGACCTTATGTTTCTTCACAGGTGTGTCATATGGTACTCTTTCATCCATATGGTTTTTCTTATCTTTGAGAACTCTGGAAACGGAACTCAGTAAAACACCAATTGCTTTGGCTACTCTTTCTTTCACTCTCTTAAGGCTTTTGTGGAACTCGGGTAAACATATTTTCTTCCTTCATCTCTGTTTCTTGCTTCATGAAGTCGAGGACATTTGCAATTATTTCCCTGCTTTGAATACGTAATACCTTACCATTTAACTTTGAAAACGTAGGAGCCATGGTTATAAATATCACAAATATAAAATAAGCACTATTTACGTACTGCTCTCTGTGAAATTACAAGATGCGGACACTTTCTATGTAGACTGTGTGTGTTACTCACTGAGTAAGCAAAGGTATTATATCGCTTTCGTTGACTAAGCTAAACATAAACCATTCCTAGGCTCGGCAGCTGGGATGGCAATCAAGGTCACGATTCCAGAAGTTTTGCGCCAGTTATATAATCAATGTTCTGTATAACGAGCAGGTTGTGCACTGTTTTAGTCTGAAAATACTCCTCAGGGTCTGAAAACGCTTTCAACATTTCTTTTTTTTAACCATCTTTCTTTTAAAATTATTGTTACAAACAATTGGCTCTTAGGCCAATAAGTGTGTTGGTATAAAAAGAAAATCTTAATGAAAAAATATTTTCACGAGCTTGTAAAACAATTACTGCCCGGCAATTTAATTGCTTCCTTTTTGATCTGAGCGAATTAATTTCAGTTAGAAATTAGTAAAAATAGAAGTCAAAAGCCAGCAGAATAAAGTTCTATAGTAATATTGAATATCGACTCTTCTCCTTTTATAGAATGCTTTAAATGCAAGTAGGTTTGCAGTGAGGTTCTGAATTACAACGTATTTTATATACTAATTAACCTGCGAAAATTCTGAAAAATACAGATTT
Source organism: Deroplatys truncata (assembly GCA_030765065.1). NCBI lineage: Eukaryota > Metazoa > Arthropoda > Insecta > Mantodea > Mantidae > Deroplatys > Deroplatys truncata. Next base: position 48,853,902 of record CM060975.1, on the reverse strand, counting down.
TGTGCAGTAACAAATTTAGTGTTAAGAGAAATGGGCGCAGACACTGAAATGAATAAAGTGCTCACCAACACAGGTGTGCATTTGTGGTCTAAAATTACCTCTCTACGTTAAAAGCAATTTTTTTCTTCATTATTTTTCAGTGCCCGTTATCGCGTTTGGGGGGGGGGGCAATAACTGAAAAATTTTCCGAGGAATCTTTAAAAAAATAAATAAAGCATTCTGGAAATTTTCAGGAAAGTAAAATTGAACAAGTGCATACGTTAAGAAATAAGTTTTATTGGCTAATACGTCTATAAAATAAGTGCATACTTCTATTTTTGTGAAGTAATTCATGTTTCATTTGCAAATAATGTAAAGACTTTGTAAGACGTGTTTGGGACACAAAATTGAAATTTGGTTCCTACATTTTTGAAAACTGCACCTCAAGCAGATTTTCCTATAGATCATGAGAAAGAGCAGAAAATATATTCTGTGGAAATACTTCAGGACATGATCTGAAAATCTGGAATTTTGCTAAAGAATATATAATAAATACTTAGTAAAACACTAAAACTAATAACTTAAGTAATATAAAATTTCCAAATTTCACAGATTGGTCTCCTTAACGTGTAAACTAATACAGTTCAGTGCATTTTACATTCTTGTACAAAACTTCAAAATGAATTAGAAGGATTTATAGAATTTGTCTAGTAAAGAGATAACTAATCGTAGAACGATAAAGCAGCTACCACCCAGAATTAGATTTGGAACTAAGCAAAACGTTTAGAAAATAAAAGTCGGAAGACTACTTGTTCTTTGGCACAAAATGAGTTTTAATTAGGCGCATGCATATGTCCTGCCATATTATCAAATTCAGCAACTGCAATAATAATAATAATAATAATAATAATAATAATAATAATAATAATAATAATAATAATAATAATACCATGTTGTATATCATAGAGCATAAAATAAACTATGAGCCACTGTGTGGAGGTAAACTCGAATTACGCAGCTTAACGTACCAAAATATTGAAACATTCAAGCTAATAATAACGAATAACTCGGAAATGGCTGATGCCATAAAGGGTTTTTGAGTTGTTTTTTTTCCTTCCCCTCCCAAGAGACATACATTTGTGTAATAAGTTTTTGTATGTCTCCTATAGTTTGTGTTATACAAAATTCTTTCGGAATGAAGAGCACTTCGTGCCAGGAAATTCAAGATAAAGTTTCATTTGTTATGTAAATATTCACATGGTAATTTAATTTAAAAGCGTTTGTCGTTTTTTGAGAAAATCAAAACTAACGATTTTTTTTTCCTGTTAAAGGATAGTTTAGGATGGGGAAATGTGTTGAAAATTATAGTGTCGCACCTTTAGAAGATGTTGAACTTAAATACAAAGTTTGGTATTTATCCGACTTTTCATTTTTGAGTTATGCTGTTCACACACACACACACACACACACACACACACACACATGAACGAACCTATTTCTAAAGGTTGTTTTTTAATAGGTATTTATTTCCTGTGAAATCTCGGCATCGGAAGTCGTGGCAGAGAAAGTAAAAATAAGATGTGTAGAACTGGAGAGTTTTATTTAATACACAGTAAAGGTATAGAGCATACCATGAGGTGGTCAAATTTCACTAAATAGAGAATATTTCGACGTTTTCTCTACAAATTATGTAATTAAAATATTATTTAAGAAAAAGTCCATATCTGCTGTAATTAAAAATAACCTACGATTTTAATGCCATGCTACAGGGTGAGCCAAAAGACTCCGAACCGCCTACGCGGTGTTTTTCCTGTCCGCGTTCTCGGCGCTTGTTGCGCTCGATGAAAACGTACAACATTTTTAAAACTACTTTTAAAGACTTTACTTACCAACTTTATGAGAGGAAACTGGCCACTATCGTTGTCCATACATTTTTGGCACCTCTTTAGGAAACTATCCATTATGGAATTTTTGGGGGAAATTTTCCAAACGATGACCGATGTCGTCTAATGTTTCTTTGGTAAGAACCGAAGCCGTCTTTTAGATTTCTTAGCCTGCACACTTCCTGTGGCCTGAAGTTTACTGTAAAGTTCATGGATTGTTGTACGGCCTGAAATTTTTACACCTGGGAAACCTTTCTGCAAATCGTACTTTCACTTGGCTAGCTGACCGAGTTAACACATACGAACCATAAATAAATGCACGCTGTGCAGTAGAAAACATATACTGGGCCATAATATACTTTGTGACTAAGTGCAGGACAAAATAATAAATAACTCGTAATAACTGAACTACATCACATCACCGTCAACTCAATACTGCACTGCACACTGCACAGCAAAACCACAACAGCGTGACTTTGTTTATAGCAGCAGCGCGTTATCATGTTTTTATCATTTCCACACGCCCAGTGGAAAAAAAAACCGTGCAGCCGGTAACATTGTTCATAAAATACCCCTCCGGGGTAACTGAAAACAAAGTGTACAAGACAAACCCACACACCCTGGAAGAATTAAACAAAATATCCGCCAGGAAATTTCTCAACGTGAACTACGGCGAGTGATGGATAGTTTCCTAAAGAGGTGCCAAAAATGTATGGACAACGACGGTGGCCAGTTTCAGCATCCTCTTTCGTAAAGTTGGTAAGTAAAGCCTTTAAAAGTAGTTTTAAAAATGTATGGTTTCATCCGCACCTTTTTATGATAGCGGGGGACGGCAACGAGCGCCGAGGACGCGGACAGAAAAAAACACCGCGCAGGCAGTTCGGAGTCTGTCGGCTCACTCTGAATTATTAAGACCTTTCGGTGAAGAAGAAGAAGAAGAAGAAAACGAAAGCACATAGGTAATTTATCCCTGTTTTGTATTCAGAATGGCGTGTTTTATATTGTGGCCAGTTTTGTTAAGGTGTACTAACGCAAATAAAAAATTAGGTAACTTCTTAAATATTCATCCTATAGAAATAGTATTAATAGCATAATCTGTCAGATTAATGCTCATAAACTTTCGTGACAAAACTTTCCACTGAACTCAATAGTCATTAAGCATTTCGATTTTTGGGTTTCGTGCCCTTATGGAAAAGTAATTAATTTTCCATAAAGCATATTCTCAAAATGTAAGGTAAAGCCTATGCCTAGTTTCATAGCTGTCAGTATATACTTTCTTAGGCAAAAAGCTAATACACATCGATACATAAACTAGATATTTTAAACTTGCCGTTTAGGACTTAATGACATTAACCCCAGTTAATATCAGGCAGTCATCCTAGAAACGTTTTTATGATACGCATATATTAAGGCTACTTAGTAATGCAGGAAAGATGTGTAAATCTAGAAGGAAACATGTAGAAAATTGCAAGTGTGCCCATCTTATGAATAATTTCTACCTACACCACATAATAAACCGTTATGTCGTGTATTTCGTGACGGATTGCCGTCAGTGTATCGGCTTTCTAGTCATCACAGACCTTATTTATGGGATTTGAAAGCAGGAGTTTCTGGTTCGGTAGAGGTTGAAATGCCGCTAGGATTGGTAATCAAGGGCACATCATGGGCAAAAACAAGGTAATTAATTTGATGAAGTTATCTGGAACTCATTTCCCTGTCATTAATAACCGTCCCTTCATCTTAACTTGATTAAAACTAGAAATTGAATTGAAGACACGATCAATAAAAAGTAGGACATGCATAAAGTATTTAATGAGATTCGTGACGAAATTCATTTTTATTAATGTTGGCAATAAGGGAAACAAACGACCCTCTCAGTGGCAATACCAAAATAGGTGAAGGCATTATGATCACTTTAACTGGAGGATAACCTTTGAATCAGCAACCTGCCATCCGAAACACTGGTATAGAGCTGAAATATCAGACGAACCAACGATGGCCATTATTCTGTGGTTAAGCAGAATGTCCACACTTGTAATTTGTTTTATATTATAAAATGTGGTAGTAGAACAAGAAAAAAATAGCTCATTTGTTACATTCACATGGTTTTCTTTACCCTCAAACGTTTAAGAAGTGGACGTTGTATGCTGGCCTTAAAATTCTACACTTTTTCCATGCAATCGCAAGAAACAGCTGAATGTTTACAGGGCTTAAAGATGGCTAAGTATTGAACAATTGGAAGCATTAATAACCATCTGTCGGAAATGGCTGATGCTCCAAAAAAATTATTTGAAATAAATTGTGTGTTTTAAAGAGATCTGCATTTTTTTGTGCAGTACGTTTTCATCATCGTTTTTTGCCAGTTATACAAGATTAGAAGTATAAAATTCTTCCGAATGAAAAGGACTTCACAGGCTATTCCCATAAAATTCAAGATAAACATTTTATTTGTCATGTAAATATCTTTTAATATATGGTGTTTTAATCAAAATCGTTGAACCATTTTTGGGAAAATGAAAATTTCCGAACATTTTCCCATGTAATGCGTAGTTTGGGACACACGGAAATACTGGACCTGTTTCTAAAAATGCTGTTTTTGGGTTCAGGGTACCTCAAAGCATATATTTCCGGTAAAATCTCGGCATCAAATTTTTTGGGTGGAGTGCAATACTTTCCCTACTTACTGTAGGTACTAGTTGAGAAAGTAAAAAGCTTATAATTGTATATATTTCTTGTTAATCCAGATAAACTTTCAATTCAAATTTGCACTTTTCGTTGTAGGATACAATAGGTAAATCAAATTGTCAGATTTTTAAAGAGCGCTCGCTATGTGATGGCTTTAAAAGTTCATGCTGTATGTGTGACCACAGAAAAAAAAATCTGATGTGTTGCCCTCACATGACTTTCTCTACTCTTGTACAAACTATTTTTACAAACGCTTATTCTCCATATGCTTCATGTTAATCGAGATGTTAATCTTATTGCTAATTTTCTTGTAGATGCAAGGGGAGTATGGTAGTATTTAAGCGATAGTCAAATGTTTTAAGAGCTGGTTGCTATGTGGCGCATTCCATTCTCTTAGGGCATAAAAAAATGAATAACGAATTCCCATTTGAGAAAAAGTATTGGAAAATTTAAGGGAATAACAAGCAATATCTCGAAAATGGTTCACTCAACAACAAAAATGTATATGATATAAATTGGTATTTTAACGCGATCTATAGTTTTTGTGTAGTACAATTTTGTCTATCTAATTATGGTTTACCAGTTATGCAAAAGTTGTTCACAATGAAGAATACTTTTGGAGACATTCCCAGAAAATTCAAGATATACATTTTATTTGTCATGAAAGTATCTTAAATATATGATATTTTAATCAAAATCGTTAGAGCCATTTCTGAGAAAATTAAAATTTTCGAAAAATGTTCCTTGTAAAGTGTAGTCTGGGGTGGGGGATTTTCTTGAAAACCTTCGTGTCGCATCCTTGGAAGATACTGAACCTAAATACCAAGTTTGGTGTTTATCCGACTGTTCGTTTCTGAGTTATGCTGTTCACAGACACACACACGCACATGTTTCCAAAAATGCTTTTTTTTGGATTCAGGGGGTCTCAAATCATGTATTTCCGGGGAAATCTCGGTATCGAATTTTTGGGTGGAATACAATACTTCGCCTACTTACTATACGTAGTAGAGAAAGTAAAACTGTTCCATGCAAAGGGTAGTTTAGGTGGGGGATTTTCTTGAGAATGTTCGTGTCTCATCCTTGGAAGGTGCAGAACTTGTTTGGTATTTAATCGTTCGATTTGCAGAACAATAGCTACCAAACAAATTAAAGCACATGTATGAAATTTCACGTTTCACCACCTAAAGGATCATTGGTAGTTGATACTGCCAGTACCATCAGTGTATCAGGCCGAGAGCTTTCGAACCGCCCTCGTATAAGTTTGTCTCCGATACTTCGTTTCTTTTGAGTTACGAGGGTAATTATTGAATATTTTATCCTCAATACATGTGCTGTGATTCCCTGGAATCATTTATATTGTATTAATACAGATGTAAAGTACGCAATATTGAATACTAAAGTTCACAATTTACATAAGAGTAGATAAAGCATTGACTCACACCTGTAAAGGCAAGAGGATTGAAGTGCATTTGAAAACTGTCGGTGTTAGCACGAGATGATCATTCAGCCTGCGGTTGGTTATCTTCACATTGCAGCCGCTTATTGTTCGGCATTGAATAAAGATGGGCTCGTGGCAAGCATTAACCCTTTGTGATTAGTCCATTAAGGGATGCACGCGTTCGATATCAAGTTCTATTGCTTGTCTCATTCAGCTTATGTCCATAATGTTAAATTTAAAAAAACTTTGCGTTCACTTTCCTCAAACACCAGCATTTTACACATTTAATGTAGCATTTAACTTCATATTGAACATATTTTTTATGAACTTTAATTTCAAATAACGTATAAAAATATTATTCTGAGTGCCAAATAAGTTTTGCTCAAATTTTAGAAATTTAACTACGTATTTTCCAAAGGTAGTGTTACAGTGTATTAAAACTACATTCACAGCCGCATGCTAATCTAATATTATATCTGTAAAGGTTTAGCAACCTCAGTTGAATAGTTTTTTTAAATGCTGTAAATAAATCTAAAAAAATTCTGCGATACATTCACATGACTTTCTCTACCCTGTATCTTTATTAGTGGGTATACAAACTATTGTTACTAAAGCTTATTTTTCTGTATACTATATTTAATCCAAGTAAACCTTTGCAGAAATATCTTACATTATATATCGTTATAGATACAAAAGGAACAGCGATGGTCAAATGTTTAAGAACTGGACGCTATAGCCTTAAAATTCCATACTGTTTTCATGATATCGCGAGAAACAACTGAAAATCGATGGGACTTTAAAAAGAATGACAAGTACTGAGCAATTCGAACCTTTAATAACGGATATCTCAGAAACTGCTTATGCCACAAAAAAAACTTATTTTAAATAAATTGTGTGTTTTAAAGATATCTATATTTTTGTGGTACGTTTTCTCTGTCACTTAACGTTTACAGGTTACCCAAGATTATACAAAATCCCTTCTGAATGAAGAGGATTTTTTAGGCTATGCCCAGAAAATGCAAGATATACATTTTATTCGTCATGTAAATATCTTTCATATATGGTACTTAAAATCATTAAAGCAGTTTTTTTTTTAGAAAATAAAAATTTTCAAAAAAATGTTCCATGTAAAGGGTAGTTGGGGTGGGGGATTTTCTTTAAAATCTTCCTGTCGCATCCTCGGAGGATGCTAAACTCAAATACCAAGTTTGGTGTTTATCCGACTTTTCGTTTTTGAGTTACGCTGTTCACAGATAGACGCACAGACACACATAGGAACATGTTTCGAAAAATGGTTTGTTTGGACTCATGGCGCCTCAAAACATGTATATCCGGTGAAATATCGGTGTCGAATTATTGGGTGAAATGCAGTACTTCTACTTACTGTACGTAGCAGAGAAAGTAAATATATTGACAATCGAATGGGAACGAAAATAAAAGGGATAAAATCTAAGGTGGTTTATTTTTGTAAAAGTGAAGTATTAACTGGGTAAAAAGTTGTAAGCTAATAGAATGAATAGTTTTGTGAAAAGTGAAAGAAACTAAAGACTATAGACGTAGCTCTCTCTATAAGTGCTATAGGTTATACAAACCATGATTGTATAAGAATTTTTTGTTTCGGGGAGACTCAAAAGGTGTAGGTATATCCGGTGAAATCTCGGTATCGAATTCAGGGTGGAATGCAATACTTCCTCTATTTACTGCAGGTAAGTAGTAAAAGTAAAAACGGTCCTTAGTTTATAGTTTCTGTTACCAATAGCAATAGTTGTTATTTCCTCTAACAAGGAGGTAATAACAGATGTGATTATAGTGACGGTAATTGAACGCAAGATAAATTTCATTTTGCCTGGAAGTAATGGGGTATAACAGTTAAATGTCAGTTTAAATAAGGTTATCCTCTCAGTAAATTGTTTATTGACACAATGTTTGGTAAAAAGGTAATTAAACTTAATTTAACGTAACGGATTTGGTCCATTGCTGAGAAATCACTGATGTAATGCTTCATAACAATAGGCCTTTAAATATTACGTTGAACCGAAGATTCGTAGATAAATATTTTGTATGGTGGAAGTATTTACTGAGTCGCAGCAGACTCAAAATTGAACTGAATCACTGCAACAGTAGGTATATACCAAAGATGTATCGGGAACGAGAGATGCCACGGTATTAATCTTCCTCTACGGCAAGTCCCTGTCAGACTGCCATGATTTATACTGTTGCGGTAACATTGTAGGATGTTATCGCACCACTCCGAAACCGCCAGATAAAATTGAAAGAGGTTTGTCTTTTAGAAAGAACGCTATCAGAGCGGCAGTTTCCAGCATGAAAGCCTTCCCTTTTAAAATTTTAAAATGAAATGGGCATTACATTCTAGGTATGGTCTTGATATCTGCTTGAAGCTCTGTGGGGAAGACGTCTGACATGGTTCACTCCGATTTACACGTTCTCTATACCACGTACCTAGTAGGTAGAGATTGTATTGTTCTCCATCCAAAAATTCAATATCAAGATTTCACTGAAATATAGGTTTTGAATTCCTCGAATAAAAAAGCATCTGTGTTTGTGTTTTTTAAAGGCATAACAAAAAACCGAGATGTCTGATAAATACCAAACTTTGTATTTATTTCAGTTCATCTTCCAAGGGTGGGACATTAAGATTTTCAAGTCGATACTCCAGCTATCCTTTACATGGAACATTTTTTGTCATGTCATATATCCTCAAACGTGGCTCTTAACGATTTTGACTAAAATACTATTTCTAAAATTATTTTCTTCCGGGCTTTGTTGCCGTGGTTCATTGGTGGTTATAAACTTTGTTTTCGCTTTTCTGAAGAAAGAAAAGAAAAGAAAACCTGCACAAGAAGGATTTCAATTGATCAGCAAACTAGTCAACACAAATTATACGAGGGGCGTCCAATAAGTAAGTTTCCCTATTTTAAAAAAACATTACATTACACACAATTGATCATGATGAATTAATTTTAGTTATATTGTACAATCCTTCTGTTACTTTTCTACATAGTCAACATGTATTTCCAAGCATTTTTGGGGACGTGACACAAGTTTTTCCAAGCCAGTGTTGTGCCAGGTTGGGTCCTGTGCTCGCAACCAGCTGTTCACTGATTTGACTTCATCATCGGTGTTAAAAGTGCTTACCTTTGAGTTGGAGGAACATGTGAAAATCACTTGGAGCAAGCTCCGGTGAATACGGAGGATAGGAGAAAACTTCCAAGTTGAATCTTGACCCAGGCGGAGCTCAGAACTGGGAAGTTTTCTCGCATCCTCCATATTCACCAGATCTTTTCCCAAGTGATTTTCACATGTTCCCCTGACTCAAAGTCATCTTAGAGGTAAGCACTTTAACACCGTGACAAAGATCAATCAGAAATGAACAGCTGGTTACGAGCACAGGACCCGACTTCTGGTTTGGAAAAACATGTTGACTATGTAGAAAAGTAACAGAAGGATTGTACAATATATCTAAAATTAATTCAACATGATCGATTGTGTATAATGTAATGTTTTGTTTTTTTTAAATAGGGAAACTTACTTATTAGACGACCCTCGTACAATGATAATGAAAACTGTAGCACAAATCTTTCACATCTCACTAATTGTATATCCTTTTACAATAAACTACACCAGGAAACGACTGAAAATGAAAAATGTACTTAACATGGCACAGGAATATTTAGGGAATGTAATATAATTTGAAGCATAAAAAGCGTTCGGGATTTTTAAACTTTCCGTTCTTGCTGTTTAGATTTGAGTTTCATAATTTTGCGTCACTAGAATAAGTAATTTTGGCATCTCGTAAGCATAAAGCTGCTGCTGTCGTGTGCTACTAAAGTTCCGATGTGTGTGATGTTCTTGCATAAACCGGATATCAATGCAGACCTTGCTGACAGAACTGTCAGCGAACTCCGCGGAAATATGAAGACAGGCTTAACTCCTAGAGCAGAAATACGAGTTCGCATTTCCCCACACAACGTTAGTCAAGTACAAACTTGAAATTGAATAAGCTACTTAGGATATCAGCTAACAGATACGTACTTCAGGCAAGGACTGGAGCAGAAGTAAGTGCATCTCTTGAAATGTATATTTCCGTAATAACCTGATGAAAAACAATTTAAAGTGAAGTATTTGGTATCGTGTCGCGGTGTTTTGATCCCATCAAAGACGGATGTAGTATACATGTTTTGTTTATGATGATGAAGCCGGTTTCAACGGCTCCGCACGGGCGAGTGTTGTCACCTTGGGAAAACCTGTTATGTAGGTTATCGCTTCACTTGTTCAATGTCTCCGTGAATCTCCACACTTATGGATATGGACCGGATTTACTCGTGAATATGGAAATCGTCTTGATTGTTCTGGATTTTGGAAAGATAAAAAAAGACGAAGAAGGCTGCGTCTGTATTAACTCAAAATCATTACACTTTCCTCAAGTCATTAAGGGAGAAAAAATAAATTACACCGTTGAATTTTTATTAGAAATTCCCCTAAAATTCTGAAACAGTGTGAAAGCTGTCGTATTTGTAACGTCTGTGCAAAGTTTAAGTTGTCTGTGTTTTGTATGCTGATTTAATGCTCTGAAACCGGTTTCGTCGTAGTTCATAGTAAGGAACTGATCCAAAATTTGCCTCAGTCGGTTTATATCCAATTCCAACGAAAGATTTGTAGAGCAATTGTGTAAGTTATAAGGCTGAAAGTATAGGGAAACGATGCCAAAGATCACATTCCGCCAAAACGAAATAATAAATAAATGGTACAGGAAAGCGACTACGCAATTAAGTATAGCTTATCAGCAAGCTCCTCAAGCAGATGATACAGGAAAGGACTATGTGACTACGACCATTTGTCAAGACATACGCCGTGAACCAACAAACCTACAGTAACAGTGGCGGTATGACCAAGAAGTTAGGCGACGTAAAAAAATAAATACATAATAAATCATCAGAATAAAATAAAACCAATCAACGCACTGGGGTATGCCATGTTTAGGAATGCAGCGTTTATAACCATCTCTGTATCAATATTTAGACGAGTAACTCGATTTCCAACTTTGTTTCTATATTAACTATCTCAGTAAATTCATGTCTGTATTGACCCCCAAGCTCTACACAAGCTCCGTGTACCAACCTGGTTTAATGGCAGTACAAGAAGATCCCCTTACTCTTTGCAAACTCACGGCTGTCATGGTTGTCTTCAGTGATTCCGTCAGAATATGAAAAGCTCACATACGAGTAATGCTATAAATTTTTCATTGATACCAAAACGATTTTATTGTGGGTTTTGAAAGCATATGCTCAAATAAGTTTAGTACAATAACGCGAGCAGAGCTGCGGGTTCTACCAGTGTTAAAAACAATTGAAAAGCTGGAGTATGGTGGCTGAAGCGGCAAACGTGTGACGAAGCTGCAGGTCTACCTGACCTGGACATCGATTTGCCCCGCCGGAGGTCAGTAGAGGCGTTAGCGCCATATGGCTGTATACTGTACTCTTGTTCTATTTCTCATTCACTGGCAAAGTGGTGTCCATCACGCAAGCGTGTGATACTGCCAGGTACTTCTTCCCACACGTGCATTCTAACCCAGTTACGCACTGCGTAACCATATCTTTACCCTCTCTTGTACGTAGAGGAAATGTTGCGTTCCACAAAAAATGGATATGGGGATTTCGCCGGAAATACATGTTTTGAGGTTCTAAACGGCGTGTGCGAGAGAGGGAACATGAACAATATAACTCAAAAAGGAAAATTCGGATAAATACCAAACTTCGTATTTAAGTTACCATTATCCAAGTATTATGTTAAGATATCAACATGTCCTAATGATATATATTGAATTTTACGAGTGACTTGTGAAGTCCTTTTTATTTTGAATGTATTTTATATAATTCATGAGATAGATTAAGCTCACTAAAAAAGATACACAATTTATTTTAAACAACTTATACTGGCATCAGCCATCTCTGAGATATTCGTTGTTAGTTTGAATTTTTCAATACTTTGCCAATTTTGAAGTGCTATCAACATTCAGTCGTTTCTCGTGTTGTGTAAGGATTTCAAAGTGAGCATATAGCGACCCGCTTTTTAAAGACCTGGTTATCGAACCTCCTGATCCCTTGTACGTACTTACAATTCAATATGTAATGAAACTATTCCTGCAAGTGCTTAACTCGATTAACTCAAAGTATATAGATATTTCACTAACTGTTCAGGGACTCGTGCTCTATTATAAATAACGAATAAATAGAAATAAGAATTTGGATCAACAAAATTTTCCTTAAATGTCTTTTAATCCAGTAGACAGGAACCTATTATGAACTGGAAATCTTAAAGCTGTTTTACCTTCAGTTTAAATTAAGGATTAAAGAAAACCCAAGTAAAGACCTCAGTCGACAGTTGGAACCAGTTGGAATTTTTATTAAAGGTTTATTTAAGGTCGTTTTGACTACAAGGTATTATCACGACCTGTTATAAAAATTCATTATGATACACATATATAATACATAATTATATACATTAATTTACAATTGCACAAACATGGAATTAGGTAAACATTTACAGTTTTGTAAATGAGAGTTTTGTATCCATTAGAAACTGTAGCGTCGTCTTGAACATATTGGGTGTGTTAACTGCATTGCGAAGATTGGAAATGTCGGCTTCTTGTCTACATCTACTGTACTGTGTATAGTCAATAACGATATGCAAAATGATTAAAGGAATGTTACAGTTTGGAGGTTGGTCCTTAGTGAGAAGATAACAGTGCGATAGTTTGGAGTGTCCAATTCTAAGCCAGGTGACGATAACTTTATCCCTACTTTTGAGAGTTCGGAAATGCAGAAAAGGTTGTGTGTAGCCTGAGCGAGCTTCATGAAGTTTGGTGTGATTGATGACCATTTCAATTTCCATTTTTTGCATGCACATGTGTTTAATGAATGATGACGTCTTGGTGTTGTGGAGAGGCAATCGATGAATCATTGGGGATGTTTAGTTGCTTCTATTGCTGTTCCGTTATCTTTTATGCCAATGTGAAAGGGAGTCCATACGAAGGATACTTTTTTATCAGTCTTATTTATATTGTAACTTAACAATCGGATTTCATGGATCAGTTTGTGGCTTGGTTCAGACTTTTGGGTGGCAAGTAGTACACTTAATGAATCGGTGAAGATGGTGTAGTGGCTTTTAGTGAATGAATTAGGTATACACCGGGTGTTTCAGAAATACTTTTACAAACAAGGATTCCTCACACCAAAAGAAGGAAAAAAGTCCATATAAACATATGTCCCATAATCCTTGGTTTTCGCGTTATTCCTGTCACAATGAAAGTGTTGAGTTCAACGGCCTTCGGGTCCAACCTCAAAACTTCATTTCTCTATGCATTCATAGAAGGCGTTGACCTATTGTACTACATACGGTAGATGGCGAAGTGTTGCCATGGAGACTTGTTTACGTTTGTCATTTGTCATTAGTCTGTCTTCAAGTTTCAATTGTGTACATGTAGTGAGTTAACTGCACGTGTTTCGTTCCACCATAGCTGGATATTCATTTCGTGAACAGGCAGACATGATTTTTATGTATGGTCGCGTGAATGGTAATGGACGCGAGGCTGCACGGCTCTATCAGATGGAGTTTCCAGACCGAAGACAACCGAGCCATCCAACCTTTGTCGCTGTTTATCGTCGCCTTGCTGAGACAGGAACCGTTGCACCACGGACTATTGATCGAGGAAGACCAAGAGTTGTTCGTACGCCGGAACGTATGGTGCACTGACTGGTATCTACCATGACCGATGGATATGCAGAGGAGGACCAGTTCCATGGCCTGCACGTTCTCCCGACCTCAGTATTATGGGTTTTTACCTCTGGGGGCATCGTAAATCATTGGTGTATGGAGCAGCCATCCCGGATGCAGAAACGCTTTATCGACGTGTCATGGAAGCCTGAGAAACCATTCGAGACCATCCCGGAGGTTTTGACAGGGTGCGACATTCCATGATTCGACGAGAACAGGCATGCATAGAAGCAAGAGGAGGACATTTCGAGCATTTATTGTGAGTTTTGTGTGTTATAAGTGTATCACTGTGTTGAACACCTCCTAACGAGAAAACAAAGGATTATGGGACATATGTTCATATGAACGTTTTTCCTTCTTGTGTTGTAAGGAACCCATACCCGAAGTTTATAAAAGTATTTCTGAAACATTCTGTATAGAAGGGCTTCCTTAATGACGAATGCTTCACAAGAGAAAATTGTAAAGCTGTAAAGCATTATCTGATCCGGATATACTATGGCGCATCCTCTTCCTTCTGTGGTTGCCGATCCATCAGTGAAACTTTTCTGGTAGAGTTATATTTGTCCAGTAAAGAATTGGGCATTTGCTTGAGGATACAAGAAGATACAATTATCTTAAATATGTTGGCATTTTAATAAAACAAATGAACCATTTTTGAGAAAACAAAACACAGCAAAATTTCTTCCATCTAAGGGGCAATTTGGGGTGTGGGATTCTCTTTAAAATCTTCGTGTCGCATCCTTGGAAGATACGGAACTTAAATACCAAGTTTGATGTTTAACTGACTTTTCGTTTTTGAGTTACGCTGTTCACATACAAACGCGCGCGCGCGGATACGATTTTTTTTCTTCTAAAAATGTGTGTGTGTGTGTGTGTGCGCGCGCGTGTGTTTATTTTATTCAGGGAGTCTCAAAATATGTATTTCCGGTGAAATCTCGGTATAGAATGATTGGAGAATACAATATTTTTATTATAGGTAAGCAGTTGTAAAAGTAAGGAGAGGTTGAAGACCACTGATGGATGCAGGAGGGCATTGTGTACAAACTCTTGGCGACAAAATATCGAAACCGCCGCCAGTCTGTGGGAGTGGTTGGTGTGCGCTGTAATGTCAGACGCGGTCTGTGGTTGTATTTTCTTTTTAGCCTTGCACGAGATTTACTACCACCCATCGAGAGGGCGAATTTGATCTTGAGAACAGACTCTTCGCGCCTTCTCTGTCGGTACAGTCATCACCAGATGACAACCAACACATGTCATGCATCTGCTTCTTCAGAATATGCATTAAATATTTATTAAGCCGCTCCTTTTAATCCTTTTCTTTTGGTTCAATTATTAGGTTCAATTCTAATCCGTTGTTTTCTTGAAACGCGTGAATTGTCAATGTGAATACCATACTAGAAAACAAAGTACTGGTGATACCGTTACCGAGCGGTAACGTGTGAGTCTCGCATTCGGGAAGTCCCGGGTTCGATTACCATAGGGCCGGTGACTGGCCTTTTTTTCGCGGTTTTCTCTGGTTGGTAGGAGAATGCTGGGGTGGGTGATATAAAGCCACAAATTTTCCTGTCCACCATATTCTCTCATTTCATTTCCTAATGTTTCAGAATCGAAAGATCGGGCGAGTGGATGGCGGGAGAGGCGTATGACGGTGGAGTTTGGCGGCTTGTGAAACTGCCTTACTTGCCGTTCGGTGTGTGACAGGCTCTCAGAGAGACCTCTCCGTGGGAAAAGGTAGGCCTGTGGGAGGTCGACGGCATTAGGATGTAATATCTGGAAACGTTGGGGACCCCGCCTGCGCCCGAGCATGCCGCAGCATATCTGGTCGCCCTCTGTCCCTCGCTTCAGCCTTTTCTCCCGGAGGTTTCCAGAAGCAAAATAGGCCTCCATGTGCGCTTAAGTGCTGAAATCCTCCGCTTTGATAACCATGACCGCTGATGGTCTTAATAGCGTAGGTTGCCTAGTTGGACTGTACCGGACTGCAGTGCAACAAGTATTTTCACACAGGATCTTTCCCTACGTGAGTCACTGACCCATATGATGACATGAAAGATGTAAAGTGATACCATGAGACAAAAACGTTACGTAAATGCATAATGCCTCAGCTGATGTCAGTGTTGTGCTATTTATTGAGCGTGCACGCATTATTCTAGATAACTTTTTGTGTGCTCAATGTTTTTGAAGCTGGTAACTGATTTTGACGATAGTCTTGCCCTTTGATTATTTCAATATATACATGCTTCCAACTCATTTCTTGTAGGTACTCTTCTGTTAACCCTCCAGATTTTTCTTCTTTGCTTTCTCCACGCAGAATAGGGCTGATCGATATTTCAAAATCTGATTTGCCGCGGGTAGGAATTTTCATTATCTGTGACGGAGATTAGTACCTGTGAAAATATTATTTTCCATGAGCTGGTATTCTGACATCTTTTTGGTCCTTAGAGGCCTGTAATTTGACAGTGAATTTAAATTCAGAAGATCGTCTATCCTTCCTTCTGTACGCACGCATGAAACAACTTGCCAGTCTCCGCGAGCACGGATTTGAGATTCTGTATATGGAAATTCAAGAAAATTTGTCAACACATTTTAATTTGCTTGAAATTGATACAAAATTAAGTGTAGTTTAAATGGAGGGCTTTCATTAATTTTCATTCTTACGAAACTCAATGGAGTTGAAAAATTTTAAACAAGAGTGTGAACAAAATTTGTTCAACCATTTCAGATTTGATGAACATTTATACAAAATTAAGGGTAATTATGAAAAAAAAAACTCCTTACGAGGCTGCAGCTTAATATTTCCAAACCGAGGCCAAAGGCGTGTATCTTTTCTACCTAAAAGAAATGCTGCATTAAAATAATATTTTAATGTATGTGATTAACTGCAAACTGCCAGAAAGGAATGGATACGCTGTTTTTTAACCATTTGAAGCGGATAGTGGAATCCAGGACAGTGGCCGTAACCTTGTTAATGCGTTTGTAGACTCATTTGCGTGATGTAATGGTTTGTGGTCATGTATTTCATGCGAGCTTCGATTCACCATCGGATATCAAAATTTTAATCTACCTCATTAAGCCGTAAACAAATATACATTTTTACTTTCTCTTATTCCGCCCAAAAATTCGATACCGAGATTTCACCGGAAATATATGTTTTGAAGCCCCCTGAATCCAAAAAAGCATTTTTGGAAACATGTCCGTGTGTGTGTCTGTGAACAGCATAACTCAAAAACGAACAGTCGGATAAACACCAAACTTGGTATTTAGGTTCAGCATCTTCCAGAGATGCGACACGAAGGTTTTCAAGAATATCCCCCCACCCCAGACTACCCTTCACATGGAACATTTTTCGAAAATGTTTATTTTCTCAAATGGGAATTCGTTATCCATTTTTTTTTGTCTTTGATATGCAAAGAGTATTAATCTGTGGCAAAGAGAATGGTGCTGCACATAGCAACCAGCTATTAAGAGATATGTCTATGCTTAAACGCTACTGAATGTTTATATTGCCCTTGCAAATACAATACAAGGGGAACATAGTACGCCTTAAGCGATAGTCAAATATTTTTAGAACTGGTCGCTATGTGTAAAATGTAATTCTCTTTGCATATCAAAAGATCGTTTCTGCAAATGTTTATCTCGATTAACATGAAGCATATGGAGAATAAGCGTTTGTAAAAATAGTTTGTACAAGAGTAGAGAAAGTCATGTGAGTTAACACATCAGATTTTTAGTTATGGGCATTTCGATTGAAGTGCATAATTACTCTTTTATTTTAAGTGCATTGCCGTGAATTGAGACTTCTTAAACCATCTCAGATCCATCGGAAATATGCTTGGGCAACAATAAATTAAAACAATACAAAAGCTACCATTAAAACTAAACAAAACCTTGGGGATCTCATCGATTTACAAAACATACCATCACACAACATAACGGTAAAACCTCATGCATGTAGGTATGCTTGCAAATTCGGTTGTTGGCATTAGTTATTGAAGGTGTTAAATAAAGAATGTAAACAAATGCTACGCAAATATTTATTTGAAATCGTCAGAATTTAAGAGTAGTTCATAATTGGGGAAGTCTGTTAAAATGTAGGCATTTTGGGATTGTTTGCTAAATGTGTACAAATTGTTAGGATGCAAGGCACATCCCGCGGACGCATCTGAAATGCAACGAACGCTATGTTTAGGTACTTCAGCGATTTTGTTTTATTTCACAACGTACAGTGGCGCTGCGCTGCTAGTGGACTGAGGTTTAATCCCCGATACCGACCTGGAATTTTTCTCATACCGGGGGTGTTTGTACAGGGTGTACTCATCCTCGTGAGTTCCATGGTGACCAATGCTAACATCTAAGCGGCCGGGAAGGGGGGACTAGGTGTGCTGACCATGTCATCCCCTCTCCATTATTGTTCACTGCCAATGATGTTTATAGACGGGGGCAGAGGTTGTAAGTGGTCCAACTCTGCCTGTTGATGCAGTACATTAAAACTTTTAGCAGAGTTAAAGAAAAGGCTGTGATTAGGAACAAAGCATTTCCAAGCACACGTTAAATATTCATTTGTTGCTACATGAAAAGAATGTCACTCAAGGGAGATGTAGGCAAAATGTGTCAAGGATTTAACATTTTTGTTTTATAGATATATAATACATTTGAGAGCATGTTAAAAATTTAAATACCTTGGCAGTACAACTGTGCCACGCCCATTTTACTTTCTCTACTACGCATAGTAAGTAGGGGAAGTATTGTATTCCACCCAAAAATTCGATACCGAGATTTCACCGGAAATACATGTTTTGAGACCCCCTGAATAAAAAAGAAGCATTTTTGGAAACATGTCCGTGTGTGTGTGTGTGTGTGTGTGTGTGTGTGTGTGTCTGTGAACAGCATAACTCAGAAACCAACAGTCGGATAACACCAAATTTGGTATTTAGGTTCAGTATCTTCCAGCGATGCGACACAAAGGTTTTCAAGATAATCTTCCCACCCCAGATTACCCTTTACATGGAACATTTTTCGAAAATTTTCTCAAAAATGGCTCTAACGATTTTGATTAAAATATCATATGTTTAAAATATTTTCATGACAAATGAAATGTATATCTCAAATTTTCTGGGAATGTCTCCATAAGTATTTTTCATTGTGAACGACTTTTGCATAACTGGTAAACCATAAGAGATAGACAAAAGTTTACTACACAAAAAATGTAGATCCCGTTAAAATACACAACTTATGCCATATACATTTTTTTTGTTGGGAAAACCATTTTCGAGATATTGCTTGTTATTCCCTTAAATTTTCCAATACTTACACTTATTCTCAAATTCGTTATTCATTGTTTATGTCCTGGTAATGCAAAGAGAATGGAATACTCCACATAGCAACCAGCTCTTAAAATATTTGACTATCGCTTAAAGCCTACCACATTCCCATTGCACCTACAAGAAAATTAGCAATAAGATTAACATTTCGATTAACATGAAGCATATGGAGAATAAGCGTTTGTACAAGAGTAGAGAAAGTCATGTGAGTGTAACGCATCAGATTTTTCAGACAATAATGTTAACATGCCAGGAGAAAGTTTCAAACTATCAGCATTAGTGAGCAATTGTATTTCAAAGGGCTTTCATTACATCTTAAAAAAAACTTGGGAAGTTAGTTAATTGTTTGTATGCAAGCATTTTCTCTACGTCCGCTCCGTCATTGTTATGTTGTGTATTGCTTCCCCCTGGCATTGTGAACTCCCTCCCGATTTCGATACTCAGGATCCTATCACATTCCTGCTCCACCTCATCAGGAGAGGAGGGGTAGCGTAATATGCCAGCACTAAGCAGGCGGTCATTAACGCATAACGGGTTATGTGCCTCCCCCCTTAGAAAAGCGAGGGCTAGGTATCGTTTTCATAGATTGCAACAGAACTGGAGATGAAATTGCGACACTAACATTTAAGCGTCGCACCAGATAACGAAGAACTCTGTGTCCAGTCATTGGGTGGTATAAATAAAAGCAAGCATTAGCTCATTTCTCACTAATTCCAAGCATTTGCTCGGTTTCGTATAAATAAAACTTTTCTGCTCAACCTCCTCGCGAGCAAAAGCTTGCTGACCTTGATCTCTGAGCTATTGCTCGCGAAATGGTATAAATAAAAACAAGTCCTGCTTGCCTTTAGTAAGCTTTTGCTTGCTATTTCTTGAGGTACCTCCGTAGGTACCTCAGCTTGCTCAACTGCATTTTAATACGTTGGTGGAGTTCATGATCATGGTTCCAGAGAGGAAAATATAAATCACACGACTTTCTCTATCACTCTTTTTACAAACAATTCTTACAAAACCTTATTCTTGGTAGCTAATTCTTGTTAATCGAGATAATGTAGGAATAGAAGAATGCAGTAAACTAAAGGCAGTAAATGTGGGTCGCTATTTGATGGATTTGAAATTCCGTTCTTTTCAGATGATCGCGGAAAAAAGAAAAAAAATCCTGATTGTTTACATTCAGATGGGTTTCTCTAATCGTTCTTCAACAAACTATACTTACAAGAGCTTAACCAGCTTCTTCTTGTTAAACCAGATAAACGTTCAATTTACATTTACAATTTTGTTATACGATACAGTAGTAAAGTGAGTGAGCTTTTTCAAGAGCGCGTGGCTATATGAGGGCTTTGAAATTCGATGCTCTTTGCATGATGACCATGAGAAATTATTGAATACCGACTTACCATTTGAGAGAATTATAAGCAGTTATTTGAAAGTTTAAACCAATAACAAGGAATATTTCAGGAATGATTAATTTAAAAAAAGAGAGTAAAAAGAAATGCTTTGACATAAATTGTGTGCTTAACCAGAACAATTTTCTTTTTGTAGTAAGATTTTTTGTAAATAGATTTGCCTATCTTATGGTTTACCAACTGTGCAAAAGTTACT
Source organism: Deroplatys truncata (assembly GCA_030765065.1). Taxonomy (NCBI): domain Eukaryota; kingdom Metazoa; phylum Arthropoda; class Insecta; order Mantodea; family Mantidae; genus Deroplatys; species Deroplatys truncata. The sequence continues at coordinate 48,833,206 of CM060975.1, read as the reverse complement.
GAGAAATATGAAGACTTTGGAGGATTTCCCAGGAAATGCAATATATGCATTTGACATGAAAACATTTTAAACATGTGTTTAATCAACATCGTTAAGAATCATTTTTGAGAAAATAAAGCTTTTGGAAAAAGTTTCTATGTTAAGGGCAGTTTGGGGGGGGGGAGTTTCTTGAAAATAACTGCTGAACATAAATACCAAACTTGTTATTTAACAACTTTGCCTTTCTGAGTTTGCTGTTCAGACACAGATGCGTAGGACTCTTGTAGTATAATCTCTTACAGTTTAGCGTTACATAAAAGTCATTCAGAATGAAGAGCACTTCACTGGCTATTCCCAGAAAATTCAAGATATACCTAATTATATTTGCCATGCAAATATCTTAAACAATAGCGGATTTTAATAAAAATTGTTGGAGCCATTTTTGAGAAAAGGGATAGTTTTGGGGTAGAGGAATTTTCTTGAAAATCTTATCACATTTTGGAGGATACTAAGTTTGAACTATTTTTTTTATTTATGCTGTTCACACACACATTTGCTAAATATGTTTCTTTTTAATTCAGGCACTCTCAAAACGTGTATCTCTGATGAAATCTCGGTATCGAATTTTTGCGTAGAATGCAATACTTCCTCTACTTGCTATACGTAAGTGATAGTGAAATTAAAAATTGTATCAAGACGCAAGAACTCGGATGTGTGCTGATATAAACACTTATTTAAATGAGAAAATGTAAAAGGTTGCGCAACATTTTCTTCCAGAGGCAAATGAAACGCGAGGTGGACCTTCTAACAATGCTGAAAAGATCCTGACGTGTTTTCATCTGGGTACTATAACGCTAAACAGAATGTGAGAGGTCATAGCGAGCCGCTCTTATTACCGGAAGACTGGTAATGTAATCAAAGCGATATACAAATAAACACTTACATAGAGCAGAATGTTCGCACAAATCAAAATCGGATTATAACTAAAGAATTTGAATTAAAACCAAACTTAAATTTAACTTTCAAATGAAACTCTTTAATCCAGTTTAACTTTAATTCATGATAACATCTTATAAATTCTTGGAATTACGTAGTGATATTTTATATATATGCAGAGGATATCAATATAAAGGTGCAAAAACAGAAGTACAAATAATCTACTTTCAATATATCAGTTGGTGACACGTTTGTAATAGTATCAAATAAGGAAATGAGGGATTGGATTTAGAAAGGGGATGAGCGTTATCTGTTAAAAGTTGGGTGAATCTCAATGTCTGTTTCATTTGCGAAATCTTTAATTATAATTATGTTATTTAAAATTTGCATGTCTATTAGATTTCATAAATGAGAGTATGATTAACATGAATAAGTATATGTATATTTAGGTGCAGTAAAGATTTAAATCGCCTCCTGACAAAGAATGGGCGTGTTTGTTTACTCAGATGATGTGTCGTGGTGAAGGTCACTGAGCAAAAGCTTGGTAGGTGATAGCAATAGCTCAACGAAGAGGGGAAATTTTTATTTATACCAAATCACGACCTGATGCTCGTTTCTCAACTTGCTTGGAGCTACAGCTCACAAGCTTTTGCTTGTTTTTATTTATATCACCCATTGAATGGCAAGGGAACCTCTTCCCCTTATCGCCGAGGTCATGTTGTGTCCTCGAACAGCCCCGCCCTTTGCCTGGACATAACCCGCGCCAATGGGCTGTTTGTTCTGTGGAAGTAGAAGACGGCAGTGACCGTTGATGAAACTTCATGATCGATTCACAGGCATACCATACATATCCTACTATTCCTATAGGAGCGATTCTTCTATCTACGTTACTTTAATCATGTTGTAATGCCCTGCCTCTTATAACCAGGGTCTGTATTCTTTCTGTTGCATCATAAGCCTTGCTAACGTGCACATATATCCTTGTAAGGGGTCCCAGTTTACGTATACATATAGTATATAATACTTTAGGCCACTTTTTAATAAAAATTTAAGTAATCATTTTATAATTTTTTTACCCTTTGCATCTATATTTAGTCATTTTCTTGCATTCACATTCAGTATATAAAGAATTTCGTATTATTGACATTTTACTTGTGGATAACTTTTAAAACATTAGAAATTTTATTTTCAATGAGGAATAAGAGTAGGAAGTTTGTATATTCTTTACTTGCATTTAAAAAAAAAATCACATTTCCTATTTAAAGTTAGTCTGGAAAGGGTTTCTTGCGCTATTGTTAGGGTAGCAGGTATAATTAGTTACAAAATAGGGATGAGACAGGTCAGTTTTCCAACTTTCGCATTAATGAATGTTTACAAGCAGTTGCTATTGCCCTTATCTTTGTGTCATGTCGTAGGCTTTCATGTCCTCTTCATTTGCAATTAATTGTGTAATCCTACAACTCAAAGGAGTTACCGCTACAGTTTTGTATGAGCTGCTTCATAAACTATTTTCTTAATTTTATTTTAAGGTTCTTCAAACAAGAACATGAAACAATAGTATTTTAAGATTAATTTTCAAAATTATTTCATTCTTATATCTACTTTTTCTACTTGTATAGCAATTATGCCCATGTATAAATTAATGTATAATTTTCTGTACCCTCATTTTAATAAGTTAAATAAATCTGCGTTTTAGGTGTTTTTGTAATTTGTCTTTTTTTTTTTTTTTTTTTTTTACAAAATTAGTCGTTTTATAGGTACTTTTCCAAGCATTTTTAGGTCGTTAAAATCCGGGCCCTGCGCGTAACCTTGCCCTGCTGACGTTTCGCGCTCCCTTTCCTCCTAATCGTCCTCCGTGGACTAGTGGTACCGTGCTAGCCTGTAGTTCCCAAGGTCGCGGGTTCAAACCCGGCGGAGGGCGATGGATTTTTTCGGGCGTAAAAATCCTTCGGAAGGGAAGTAAAGTCGTAGATTTACGGCACGTAAAAGAGCCTCAAGCCTGATAGAGGCCTCTGAGCAAAATTACCGGTGTTTCACGCCCATTATAGAATGGGACGCTAAGGACCATAGTAGTTAAAGAGCGTCCATAAATAAAAACTCAATTTTCAATTTTTCCCTTTCCTCCTCCCTGATTGACCAGTGTACATATTTGAGTGGCGATGACAAACAAGCCCTATGCAATGCAAGGTCAGACGATAAGAGCGACAAAAAGTTGTCATCATAGATGCATATGCTTTCGTAATCCTGAGAGGCAGGTTTTAACCTAAGGATCTTCCTACCTATTTGTTGATTTAAAATTACGCACATTTCAGATTGATTAACTCTGTTGCGTAGCATATTTGATACACACGGTTATGAAAATGTAAACTTGGCACTTGGCATTCGTTTCTTCGAATATACTAAGTTATACGATCGTGTTAAACAAGGAATTAGTTTGTATTGCACAACAACCTATTCCACGCCAGTAGCCAATGAAAGGTGACTAGTGAATGTGATAGTTGAGACTAAGGGATACGGGGCAAAGTTATATGGCACAGGGTTTAGTTACAAGCAGTATGCTTGTAGGTTTTAAACGTATTTGTTTAATCACTAGTCGGTTTTGTTAATAACAAACTCATGCGAACGGGAGGTAGTTTTGAAGTGATAGTCGCACCAGTTACTAATGTATAACCGCAACCAAAAATTCGGTTAAGCGATATTCATTAACGTGGTTTTCATTATTTGTTAGAAGAATAACCCTCGATAGTCCATAGGCAAGCAGGAGAGAGCCCCTAGAAACGAATGGTGGGATGAGGAATGTAGGAATATAATCTGGCAAAAGCAGGAAGCTCGAAATAAAACACTTCAGTTAAAAACATGACTACATTATGAAGCATATAAGTAGAAAAAGAAGCAAACAAGATGTGTAGGAAGAAAACGAAAGAGTGGATCGATCAGAACATCAACTAACTAGAAAATAATTTCGCGAAAAACGAAACCAGAAAGTTCTTCAATAAGAGACGTCTCTCAATCTGTGTAAGGATGAGGAAGGCACATACTTGGCTACAAAATGCAGTTTTGAATTGATAGAAGAATCATTTTAGAAACATATTTAAAGAAATGGAAACGACAAAATCTGATACCCCTGTAAATGATGAGTTGCAACCTCCAGATCTGAACAATATAATAAGCAACCTAAAAGCAAATAATGCAGCTGGCTCTTGACAACATACCACCTGAATTAATACAATATATGGATAGAAACCTAAAAACGAAGCTACATAAATTACTGGTTAAAATTTGGAATAATGAACAAATTCCAAGTAAACGAAATGAAGGAATCATCAGGGAGTCTCAAAACATGTATTTCCGGTGAAATCTCGGTATCGAATTTTTGGGTGGAATGCAATACTTCCCCTACTTACTATACGTAGTAGAGAAAGTAAAAATGAAAAATCTGATGTGTTACACTCGCATGACTTTCTCTACTCTTGTACAAACTATTTTTACAAACGCTTATTCTCCATATGCTTCATGTTAATGGAGATATCGAGATGTCAATCATATTGATAATTTTCTTGTAGATGCAAGGGGAATATGGTAGCTTTTAAGCGATAGTCAAATATTTTAACGCTGGTTGCTATGTGGCGCATTCCATTCTCTTTGCATGTCCAGGACAAAAAAAAATGAATAACGAATTTGAGAAAAAGTATAAGTATTGGAAAATTTAAGGGAATAACAAGCAATATCTCGCAAACGGTTCACTCAACAAAAGAAATGTATATGACATAAATTTTGTATTTTAACGCGATCTACATTTTTCGTGTAGTAAAATGTTGTCTATCTCTTATGGTTTACCAGTTATGAAAAAGTCGTTCATAACGAAGAATACTTTTGGAGACATTCCCAGAAAATTCGAGATATACATTTTATTTGTCATGACAATATCTTAAACATATGATATTTTAATCAAAATCGTTAGAGCCGTTTTTGAGAAAATTAAAATTTTCGAAAAATCTTCCATGTAAAGGGTAGTCTGGAGTGGGGGGATTTTCTTGAAAACCTTCGTGTCGCATCTCTGGAAGATACTGAACCTAAATACCAAGTTTGGTGCTTATCCGACTGTTCGTTTTTGAGTTATGCTGTTCACAGACACACAGACAGACAGACACACACACGGACATGTTTCCAAAAATGCTTTTTTTGGATTCAGGAGGTCTCAAAACATGTATTTCCGGTGAAATCTCGGTATCGAATTTTTGGGTGGAATGCAATACTTCCCCTACTTACTATACGTAGTAGAGAAAGTAAAAAAAGATACAGATTGGAATGCACTAATTATAGGCCCAGCACCTTATTGAATATCGGATATAAAATCCTTGCAATTGTACTGAATATCAGGCTGACTGAGATTATTGGAAATAAATGAAATGATTGCCAGGCGTGTTTCGGCCGGATCGATCAACAATTGATAATACATTTACGGTGAGACAAATATTTGAAAAATGCTACGAGTATAACATTACACTATTTAACATATTTGTGGACTATACACAAGCATTCGACAAGGTCAAGGTTTGCATTGCTTGAAGTTGTGGGATGTTCCTGCAAAGCTAATAAGATTAATTGCATTAACGTTAGCCAACAACGTGATAAGGGTTGATAAGCAATAACTTAAGTGAATCATTTAAAATTGAAACAGGGAGACCCTTTGTCCACTAGCATTGTAATAGATTCACTCTTTGGTAAGCTAGATTTGAGAGGCAACATAGCATTTCGTATAAAACAATGTGTGGCCTATGCAGATTAACTAGATTCTTATTAACTATAGCCAGGACGAAAAATGTATAATAGAAACATTTCAAAAGCTAAAAGATGAGTCCGAACAATTTGGGTTACTGATAAACATGGAAAAAACAAAATATTTAAAATGCACTAAAGGGTCAAATAATCTGAAAGATTTAGTGATAAATATAATAATAATAATAATAATAATAATAATAATAATAATAATATCATTAAGGCGGTAAGCTCCTTTAAATACCTCGTCCATAGTAGACCATAATAACTCAATAGAAGAAGTAAAAGAAAGAGTAACCCAGGGAAATAAATTATATTTTATGTATAACTATTTATAAGTAAGTTGATATCTTTAAGTGCAAAAATAAGAATTTATAACACAATTATAAGACCTGTAGTAACATACGGTTGTGAAACTTGGGTGTTCAAAGAATCGCAAATGCAAGAGCTTTTAATATTTGAAAGAAAGATCTTAAGAAGAATATACGAACACATTAAATAAAGAGGGCAATGGAGGATCCTGAGAAATGAAGAGCCACATAATAAAATTAAAAAACAAACCATAAATTTTATAACAGCACAGAGACTAAGATGGTTTGGACACTTGCTTAGAATGGCAGATGAGAGAACTGTCAAAAGGATATAAATGGAATCCTCTCGAATCCAGATTAAGAGGCAGACCTAAAAACAGATTTTTGGATGATATAAATAGAGATCTGAAAAACATGCAGATAAGAAATTGGATTCAACTGACCAAAGATCGCACGGAATGGAAGAAAATTGCAGAGAAGGCCAAAACATTCAATTAATGAAGTTGTAGTGCCTATTAAGAAGAGGAATCTTTGGTAATCAATCCTCTACTTGATGTAGATTTCCCCCCCCCTTCATGTTGTTGTATGGCGAATTTTCTGAATACTCATTATTTGCACGAAGATCAGATATAGTTGTTTGGATCAAAATGCTATCTGTTATGAAAGAAAAGCAAAGTTGGCTCAACGTTCACGTCCATTTTGTCGCTGTCTGGCAGTGAAAGACGACTCTGAAAGCGGGGGAGTTAAGTTGAATTACCTTGTCGGTAAAATTAAAACAAAGCGGTGGAACAATACATGAGGCATGCATAAACATAATTATTTTGGACAGTTCTACCCCCGTGATTGAAGGGTTGTCCTAGAGGGAGTCAAGAGATCGATGAACAGGCTATAGTCAGACTAGACGGCGCCCCTATCCTCCCACTCTTATTTGGTCGCCATAGAAACAAAATCTGCCCCCTTCGTTTCTCGCCCTTTTATTTGTTTGACGGCCTTGTCCCCTTTCTTTTATGGCACCACTAATTCGTTTGCACTGAATGGGAAAAGAAGTTTAACGACTCTTTGGCATGGCTAAAGCTCAAGGTCTTTTCGTAAGCTGGTACAGCACTTTGAATAGCACTCTCATTTCAGTTGCTGCTAAAATCAGTAACGCAGGATAGGAAACCTTATTCTTTGAATATATAAATTGACCTCAGGTTTCAAATTACTTAGAGTAGCGTGGGGCACGTGTACGCACTTAAACTTTCAAGACCTCTGCAACGGTATCTATTCAACCAGTATATCTGAAATTTTTATTGTGCAATCTTTATTCTATTGTCCATCACAAACAGTGGTTAAAACCTATTTTTACATGCGAAAAATAGTTTTATAAATGTTCAATTAAAATGTGACCCATGCGAACTTTTGCCCCATAGATGGGGGTAAGAGTACGCATAAGGTGGGGTAAAAGTACGCAGAAAACACAAATGTTTAATTTTAATGCTTGGTGCTGTAACTTTTATTACATTATAAGAATACACCAAGGACCTTAGTCTGACTAATATTGAACATCATTCTAAGAATAAGATGATAACCTAAATATAAAAATATTTGAATAAAGAAAAGATTGAAATATTCTCATTGTCATTTTTAACAATAGTCGGAGATAAATTTGCTGCCTCCCTCATGGGTGGAACAAGCTACATGCCACCATTCTGCACACTTTTGGCACTGAATCCAATCCTCTTCTGGTGGTTCAACATACTCCCCGTCGCATCCTGGACAGTGGATTTTCTCATTTGAAGTTGAAGTTGACGCTTTGGGTAGGACTGAATGGTATTTGGTCCTTCGGGGTCTCATATCGTTTTGTGCATATTTTGATACATCACGCTTGACGTGTTTTGAAGCACTGGATGATTTAAGGCTTGATTCATTTCCAATCTTCTTTTAAAGGGTGAGCTAGTCAGTACTTCCAATTTCTTACTTCTCTTACTTCTTTCCTCTGCAATTGAAATTTTGTTATTACACGTCCTGGGTTATTTAGTAACCGTTTGTCACACATTGCAGAATATAGATCTTTTAACGGCTTGAAAAATGATCTGTCAAGGGGCTGCAACCTATGTGAAGTATCGGGAGGAATCGATAATAGATGAATACCATTGTGTCTGCAGTAGACAATTGCTTCCAAGTTTATATGGGATATGTGGTTATCTAGCACCAGAAGTATTGGATTCTCCATGCTTCCTCTTACATGCTTCTGAAAATGCTTCAGCCACTCAGAAAATAGCTCACTGTTGATGTAGTCACTGTCTGAGCACATCATGATTGAACCTGGTGGAGTTCCGTGCATGAGTTCTTGTTTAGCTCTTTTTCTTGCAAATATTATGGCTGGGGGAACATAATTTCCACTGCGCTGACTGCCAAACAACAGTTGTTAAATTTCCTCTTTCTGTAGAAACAATTGTTCCAACTGGTTTCTTACCAGTAGGTGATACAACCTTAGAAGTCTTACTAGGGACAGTGCTTATTCTGATTCATCCATATTATATATTCTTGACAGACAGAACTTGTATTGATCCATCATTTGTTCAAGATTATCAAAAAACAAAGAAACTTGAGCTTTATTAAAGCCCATAACTCGAGCAAGACTTGTTTTGGTGGAAACACGTAGTGATAGTTTGTGCAGTTTCATAAATTTTAGTGCCCAGTCTCTGCCAGCTAATTTGCTGTCCTTGTTAAATGGATGGATTACCTTGTTAATGTCAGCAAACTAAAATGCCAGTTCTACGCAAATCCTTCAATGTTAAACTGTACAAGTGAGAGTCAAGGAGTCTGCAAAGCTCTGCCAATTACTTCGCATGCTGTTTAGTGCGTACTTTTGCCCCACACCACAGTTCGTACTCTTGCCCCGTTGTCGTCTTTAACATTTCCCAGACCGTACTGCCATCTGTGGCCAGTTTCACACGATGGCCAAGCCACCACACGTTATTACAGAAATTTGTCTGAGAAATGACATAATGTTAAAATACCTGTCCCAAATTCCTAATAGCTCAATCACGTTTCCAAAACCACGAAAAATAACATCAAGATGAATGATTTTCAATCTTACCTCATAGTTTAAAGACGAAACACACCAGCACAACGAAACTATGTAGAGAGGCTATCGGCCATGTAATTCTTCCAACAGCATACAGTACTGCCAATTGCACGGCCGTCTTCATATAAATATCCCTTGTGCGTACTCTTACCCGCCGCGTACTTTTGCCCCGCACTACTATAAATCAGCTTTAACAGATGCCTTCTTCGACTAAAAGTGGCTTCCTATGCGGATTTTCTCTCCGTTTTGGAAAATAGTTATATTTTAAGAATATCACTCTAAGTTATTTTCTACCATCTTTTGGTGGGTCGCAGAAACGATAAAACAAGCGTTTTAAGTACTAGACGCACAGTTAAACTTTAAGTTAAGTAAGGTTAACCAGGTTCAGCTGGCGTTTAGCTCGATGCCGATTAAATCAAAACATCAGCTAGGATAGTGAAGTATGGAATATCATTGGTTAGACTTTTTGTTAGCTTTCACCAAAATATTACATCAATGCGAACAGCACCAAATTTGGCCAAAGCTCTGTTTAAGCGGCAAACAGAGTGTATGGCTTCCCCCCCCCCCTCGAATGGAGAAGAAAATGATTTAATGACTCACCAATGTCGGCATACCCACTAAAAACTTCTCCACCGGATTAGGAAAGGAGAAGGTTTGCAGCGGTATCGCCTAAAGCACCTGCGCATTCCAAGGTGACGATGTGACTGGGCCACAGTGCGGTCACCAGGGGAGTAAGGATTTGAGTGCTGGGAGACAGACTTGACCAGGGTCCAGCCGAGTTTAAGTGAGGATAAGAAGGGATTCCTGGTGGTAGTGTAGAGGATTAATAGCGGTTAGATTTTCGTTTGGAGTTAGGTGGGTATTTGGTAGAGGATTGAGAGGGATGTGGCATCACATAGTATTCTAGGAAGTTGCGGATTAAGGTGCACCTTTCTTGAAGGTGGTTGAAGTGTGCGTGGAGTTGCTTGAAGTTCTGGCTGATGGAGTTGTTGGTGGTCGTTTGGAGCTCTCGAATCCCCACGACTGAGGTCCCTAGGGCGCCCAGCCACGTGGATCGGTTCGTCGCTGCAGGGTTCTACGAGGTGGCACTTTAAACATTTAAATTGAATAAAAGAGTGTTATCCGACATTGTCAACGATTCCATATTCGTGGGGGAGAGAGAGAGAGTAAACGCCGCAATGAAGAAGTCAGCCTGAGAGGGGGGGCAGTCCAAGTGTCACGTTGGAGCAGAAATGCTGTGATTTTTAACAGTCCGTAAATATCTGTTACGGAAAACACTAAGCAATTATTGTGTATCTTTTTTTGTGGAGATGGTATTAAATGTTTGGTTTCTTTTAATTATGTGGTACTACAGACAGCATTTTTCTGTTCTGTTACACTTCTGTCACTTCCCGTGTTTGTGGAATTGCCTTCGCAAAATGCCATCCCGGAAAAGAATTGATTCTGATTTGAGTTTAAGCACTCGGTGTTCTCCATAGTGTTAAAACTTCGATTGTCAATATGGCTACGAGGACATTCTTTAACCATGGTCTTAGTATCGTTCCTGACCGACAGAAACGATGTTTTTATAGCATGTTTCTCCTGTGGACAAAGGAGACAAGCACATAAGAGTATTCGGTTCTAATAATAAGACGCGAATTCTTACATTTTACCCAATTTTACTTTCTCTACCACTAAGTGGAAGTATTGCATTCCATCTAAAAATTCTATATCGAAATTTCACCTAAAATACACGTTTTGAGGTCTCATGTGCCCTCCTAAACATCAAGGATACAACACCAAGGTTTTCAACAAAATCCCCCCGCTCCGTACTACCGGTTGTATGGAAAAATTTGTTTTTTTTTATTATTTATTTTCTCAAATACCTCAAACGATTTTGATTAAAAGACCATATGTTTAAGATATTTGCTTGACTAATATATATCGTGAATTTTCAGCGAATTGCCTGTGAAATCCTCTTCATTCTGAATGAATTTTGTATAATTTTGTACAACTGGTAAACCATAATAGACAAAACTTATTTATTACATAAAAGGTATTTCTGGTTAAAGTGCACAATTTGTAAGTAATTTTGGTGTCATTAACCATTTCCGAAATATTTGTTGTTATTGCTATCGTTGATACATTTTGAAGTGCTAAGTCGCCATTTGTTTCACGAGATCATGCAAAGAATGGAATTTCAAAGATTTGACATTCGCTTCAGCCTCCCGTATCCCGTTCTTGTATCTGCATACAACGAAATGTTTAGGTAAAAACAAACTTTTTTAATATTATTAACATTGAAGTAGATAGAAAAATAAATTTTTGCAAGATAAGTTGGTAGGAGAATGTGCAAAGAAAGTCATATGAATGTAACACAAGATTTGTACTACTGCCTCCGCATTACTACATAAAGTATAAGTATCGTATTCAATATCGATATTCCTCTTGACGTTTTGAAATCCTCGAACTCAAAAAGGTACATTTTAATAAAAGGTATTATTGTGTGTATGGGAGGGAGGGGGAGAGGCGGTGGAGGGGATGATGCAAAACAATTCGGAAACGAAATATCAGTCAAATGACTAATTTCATACCATCTGCCATACGCTTCATTTAAGTCAGCGTTAAACACCAAAAGAAATTTATAAAGTTAATTACCAAGCCAAATAAGGAAAATCAAATTTTGTTGAATTTGTACGTTTATTTGCCTTAGCTTATTCTTTATTAGCAGCCCATCGAAAGGCAGAAGATCCCCCACTGAGGTGGGAAGGGCAAGGAAAGCCGTTGGATAACGACCGGAAGCATGAAAGAAGGCAGCTGGCTTCATTTCCGTTTTAATTCCTCACGGCTAGGTACAGCATGACTTTTTATGTGCTGCCTGCGGACCGCTCGAGCCGGCTAGGGAGCAATATACCTATAATTGGGACGCAACCACTGATGCATAGCCAGCAATAAATATTCCGTGCTGCGGAAAATGCGATTCCTGTATGTTGTTATGTGTGCGCGTGTGTTAAATCGACAACTAGCGGCCGTTTTGGTAAACTGCACCAAAATCACACGACAGTAAGGTCGCATATCTGCATAGGGCATAAAGTAGCAGGAAGTGAGGAACAGTGTTTTTAAAACTCAAGAAGTTATTCATTTAAAAATCTCAAATTTGAAGAAATTCGTAAAAAACAAACAAAACTATATCCATTTATACTTTAAAGTCAACACCCCCTAAGAAAAATGAAAAACGGTGTTTACCTCTAATCCCCAATATAATGCAAGCAACCTCTTTTCTTAAAGAGAGCAGAAAATTGTCGAGAATTCTGAAAAATCCAGATTTTGTGCATTAATATATTTTACCGATTTTAAGAGGGATCTGTGTATAATCATGCAGACTCTAAAATCATTAAATTGTCAGCCATTACGGGTGCAGTTTTGAAGTCTAAAATCACCTCTCTAGCCTTAAAAGTAATTTATTTTCTTTATTTTTTTTCGGTAGTTTCCATCCAAAATTATTGATTGTGATGCAAAATGTTCTTAATTTTTAAAATTTCACAAGGCGTTTTAAGATGATAAAATATAAAAGTTATCGCCGAAAATGCTTAGGTAAACAAAAATGACGAAGTGCATGCATTTAGATAATTTTTATTAATTAAGAAGCATAAATAGCAATAGGAAGTACATATATACTTTTGAACTTGCTTTCTAAAATAATTCATGTTTTATTTGCAAATCATGTGATGCGTTTGTAAAACGAATATGTTTGGAAAATTAAATTGGATTTTGGCTCCAAAGTTTTGAAAAATGTACCGAAAGCTTCTGTGGTCGGCACTTTGGCTTCTTATCCTAGATGTCCCTTGTTCAATTTTCGGCTGGGTTAAGAGAATTTTTCGTTAATAAGAAATGTTCCCTACCCTCCAGAGAGTCTGGAGGTATACTATGGTGTGTTTCGTGTTGAAAATGATAAAAAAGGGGGTAAAGAACCAGAGTCAACGAGTTAGTTTCTAAGTCAAAGCCCTCGATATGACCATACAAGTTAAAAACCCTATAGGTCATTATAAAAGCAGAACTGCTTTGGCTTTTTCCTCAGAAACTACTCAAGGATTTCTCATGAAAATGTCGAAGTTTGTCATAGAATATGTTCCAAATATGTGGTAGAAAACATCAAACTAATTAGTAAGTAATTTAGAATTTGCAAATTTTACAGTTGGTCCCCTGAAATGAGGGAGAACCATGGACTTCCCAGAATGGAAAACACGTGACGATATCTCAGGCAGTGTAGATGTTCCTAGCAAGCATCTCACGTTGGTGTGATGCATTGTGGAGTGTGGCGACCCCGAATAAACTCACAGGAGGAATATTTAGAAGCAAGCCCTTCTTTTCTCCCGTCAGACAAGTTATAAACACCTCCCCCTTTCTCCCTCTCCGTTTATATCGTTTCCGTCTGGTAACCTACCTTCCTTCTGCTGCGTGGCTAAGTATTGTTCTATAAAGCTTTTATGCCAGCGAATAGAAGGGAAAATACGAACTATGAGCGAACACAACCAGAGAGAGAGAGAATTATGTTGAATATAAAGCATAACAATTAAGAAATCTTGTAACATTTGGTGGTAAAATCGGTGGATTACGGGTTATATTTGCTCAGTTGTGATGAATTGTCGTTTAACACAGCTACAAACCGTCCGTCCGTTCTTTCTACTATATGTAGTTCCTTAGCTGCCAGTGGACCAGCCAATTCGTGCCTCATGTGTCGGCGCGTTGCTAGTTAAGCTATGCGTCCAAAACACAAACATAAGTGTTACTAAATGTATAATATGGCATAGTGAAACAAAATCAGTATTAGACTGCCTCTTTGGTCGAGTGTTCAGGTTCTGGCTCCTCAACCCTGTAGGCTCCACGTTCGATTCGCGGCTGGTATGGGGAATTTTGTTGTATTCAGAATCATTCCCTATGCTCCGTAGAATGGTAGTATGAATGCCGGAGTGAATGTGAGTGTTCATCAATGTGAAACATGTATAATGAAGAAGACTAAAGTTAAAAATCTGACGTGGTACATTCACATGACTTTCTCTACCTTCTATCGCTTATTAGTGGGTATAAAATTATTATTATTATTATTATTATTATTAAAGTTTATTTTCCTATCTGCTTAATTTTAATCCAGATAAACCTTTGCAGAAATAGCTGCATTACACATTTCGCTATGGATATAAAGGGAACAGCGATAGTCAAATGTTAAAAGAACTGGACACTATATGCTAGCCTTTAAAGTTCCATACTTTCCCATGGCATCACGAGAAACAGCTGAAAATCGACAGGACTATTGAACTATTCGAACCATTAAATAACGAATATCTCGAAAATGGCTGATGCCACAAAAAAAGTTGTTTGAAATAAATTGTGTGTTTTTAAGAGATGTGCATTTTTTTGTGTAGTGCGTTTTCTTCTATCACTTAACGTTTACCAGTTATACAGGATTATACCAAATTCCTTTCAAATGCAGAGGACTTCACAGGCTTTTCCCAGAAAATTCAAGATATACATTTTGTTTGTCATGTAAATATCTTTACATCGTTATACCAGACTGCCATATGGAAGGAGACACTGTGAAGAAGGAACAGGCAACAGGAGTAAAAGAAGAAGTAAATATCTTTAATATGTGGTATTTTAATCAAAATCGCTAGAGATATATTTTAGAAAATAAAAAAAAATTCGAAAAATGTTCTATGTTAAGGGTAGTTGGGGTGGGGAATTTTCTTAAAAATTGTGTCGCATCATTGGAAGGTACTGAACCTAAATACCAAGTTTGGCATTTACCCGACTTTTCATTTTTGAGTTATGCTGTTCATAGACGCGCGCGCGGACGTTTTTCTAAAAATCTTTGTTTTTTAAATTCAGGGAGCCTCAAAACGTGTATTTCAGTTGAAATCTCGGCATCGATTTTTTGGGTGGAATACAATACTTTCTCTGTGTACTAGTACGTGGTAGAGAAATTAAAAAAGAAACACTACAGTTCAGAGAGTAAACACACCATCAGTAAGACGTTTCTCAAGACAAAGCACGGATATGACTATGGAAGTTAAAGGGAAAAAAAACAAAAAAAAAAAACAAAAACATTTGATAGCCGTGCACATTGATTTAAAATGTTAATCTCAACTTTGGCTTTAAATTCTTAAGACAGCTTTTATTCTTTCTTTTCTGCGGTCAAACGGCGGCGTTTAAGTGCTCTGATTATATCGATAGTTTAGAAAAAAATCGCTTGGTTTTAAGTCCGTTAATTTGTGCTTTTATTCGATTTATCTTCTCGCTTTGAAACACAATTTCAGACGCTGCGGAAAATAGGCAATGATTTGTAATTGAAATAAAATTCGTCAGAACCTTTAGGTTCAGAAGCCCAGTATGCTGATCACTCGACCCTTGTTTCACAAAAAATGTGAAAAGTTACATATCAACTTTGATGCATTACTTTCTCTACCGCCTACTCCACCCAAAAATTCGGTTTTAAGTTTTCACCGAAAATACATGTTATGAGATCCACGAACCCACAAAAAATGTTTTAAAAATACGCGCGCATGTGTTTAAGAGGGAGGAGAGAAGAGCTTAAGATATATATATATATATATATAATACTTTCCACGGGAGATGTGTAGGGCTCATTAAAAGACACAATTTGTATTTTCTTTCTTCCAGCGCTAGACGTTTCCGAAATATTCCATGTTGCACGTTTATACTTTTTCAAGTACGTAATGTGACAGAGATGCTTGAAAGTTTGCTATTCTTTTTTCCTTCCATCGCAAGAGCCCGTCCTGTTACCATGGCTAAACATTTGAATGCAGTTTCAGCATGTTTTGTGTAACTGAAGTGCTTATTGCGTAATTTGCAGTCATTAGTAGGCAAAACAATGCATCGTGAATAGCGCGACGTGGAATAGAAAAACCACTTTTTATATGAAGACAAAATGTATGACAAATGTATGTGAATTTCTTATGTGCAGAGAAAATAAAGTGAATGTTAAGTTTTATAAGTGACGAGTTTTGCTTTATATTCGTGCAGATATGTTTTTTCGAGCTCCAATAAAGTGGTTTTAAAAGTGGTGGTCGGTATGGACATTTCACTACAGAAAACACTTCCTCTGAGAGGAAGAATTTCAGTTCCTTCCAGAAGTTGTTAGAATTTATAACAAAATGAAAACAAGAGAGTGGAAAAGACATCGGAGTGTGGGAGAATATTGGTGACATGGAAGCCAGATGGCGCAATGGTGTTGTGTGACAGACAGATGCTGCCATTCAGGGTTAACCAGCATGCTTCTTTCCAACTCGGCGCGATAGATGTCGATTCCTCCCGGTTCGGCTGTACGACTACTTTTTCTTGAACAGTTTCAAAGCTCTTTAGGGTATTCGAGTTGCTTGGATATTGACACGAAAGAGAAAGAAGTGACAATACAGCGTCGAGCGAATTGGTCCAGTGGTAGTGCTGAGGCTCGCATGTGGGATAAGGAAAGAACACTGGTTCCGAACAACCTGGATAGTGTCTATCCTTGTTTTATCTAGCCGTACAGGTGAATGCTGGGTTTGTATACGATTTCCACGACCCTCAGAAGCGCACGTAACAGTAAAATGTCAATAAAACTGTCGTGAATAGCACAGAAGAAAGTTTTAAGGTCCGCCTAAAAGCTAAAGAAACTTTGCATATTTACTGTCCCTAATACTGTGCGGATTTTAACCAAATTTGAGATTATAAGTATAAACCTCAACTTGGTACGTTCAGCGGTTCTTGGGTTGTTTAATTCGTCCAGGCTGTACAAAACAACGCGTTAAGGTGCTCTGCAGCAGCAATGTGCTTAAATAGACTTTTTGGGATTAAGTTTTAAAGCTAGTAAAAATTGCGACTTTGTTAACCTTGTCATATATCATGAAAAACCCCAGAAAGATAGAGAGAGAGGGAAAGAAAACGTAGATCTTTTCGTGGCTTTCTTCAGTTGCAGGTAAATACGGATTGAACATTCAGCGCTATGACCCAGCGTTCTACCCGCTGAACAAAAAGGAATAGAAATAAAAATATATGGTACATGAAGACCACTACGCAACTAAGGCCATCTGCACACATACAATGACTGCATACATTTAAAGAATAGTTCTACTATCCCAAAGTTTTTATTTCCGCCATTATTTTTCTTTGATAAAGAAAATTCCTGGATATATCCAGAGTATGATGTATGAATGTGTGTTTTTTTCGGTTACTTAATAACCAGCTAACTTATATTAGGAGTGTCACTGGGCTAGAATAACAACTAGCGAGTAATCGTTTTCTGACCCAGTCACGGAATGCATGTATGCGTAGATCGCTTGCACTGCAGCTTACGTTCGCACGTATACATGCGATCCTTGGCCGGACCATAAAAAGATCGCTCTGTAAATGGCTCTTTATGCCGCAAAATTAAAAACAAAAGCCAAATCTCAACAACAACAAAAAGATTGTACAGAAAGGCGCGACTACACAACTAAGCTCATCTATCAGCAGAAGTGCCCCATGCATCATGGTAGAGGAAGGCAGCTACGCAACTTAAGCCATCTGTCTGGCATACCCGACTCAGGTAAACCAACGAAATTACGATAACCGTCGTTAAAGCGAAAACAATAAAGTAAAAATAAATAAAACGTTTAAATGAAGTTAATCGGAGATAAGAGTGTGTGAAAGCTGGCGTTGGAACCCTGGATTACGTGACGTGAGCCATGAGCACAAGACATTTCGCCGGCTACAGCTGCAACTTCTCTGTCTTGTCTCCGTTGCGGGTGGTCTAATCGAAGGGTGTGCGAGGGTAGCCCGTAGACCGGAACCACTTAACTGGTCTTGATGCGACGATTGGCCTATCAGAAGGGAGGGAGATAACAACTGGCTTTAATAGAAGAAGGGTTGAAAACCATGGGAAGATAGCGTTGTTTCTATCTGAGCCTCAATGCAGAAAGAAAATCATTTGCTTCATTAGCTTATGGAAGGTCAAATTAAGTCTTCACTTCGGAGGGGCATGTTGCTATCCTTTCAGTCATACAAGGTAATTTAAAAACAAATTATACACTTTAAATTTTGGCCCGTCATATTTGCCTATCTTACAAGTTTTATCGTTTTCATTTATCACCGTTTCGTGCATCTGTTTTTTTTTTTTTTAAATCCCCATCTGCGTTAACTGGTAAATCGTTTCCTTTTCGACCTTTATCTGCTCGACTTTTAGTTGCAATTCAAACGCTGAACTGGATATTCATAACAGTAAGTCCTAACTGGTTATAATTATTTAATCTTACTACGTATTTATGCATATTTGATTTTTGTAATCTTAAAATAGTTAAATAAATCGTCTCGAACTCCGAATTCCATTCACAACTTCACATATCACTACAGAAAAAATCTGATGGTTACACTCACATGACTTTCTCTACTCTTGTATAAACTATTTATACAAACGTTTATTCTCCATCTACTTCATGGTAATCGAGATAAACATTTGCAGACTCTATCTTATTGCTAATTTTCTTGTGGATGTATGGGGAATATATATTTACAAGGGCAATATAGAAATACAGTAGCCTTTAAGCACATACATATCTCTTAATAACTGGTTGCTAGGTGCAGCACCATTCCCTTTCCCACAGATTAATACTCTTTGCATATTCAAGACAAAAAAATCTGATGTGTTACACTCACATGACTTTCTCTACTCTTGTACAATCTATTTTTACAAACGCCTATTCTCCATATGCTTCAAGTTAATCGAGATATCGAGATGTCAATCTTATTGGTAATTTTCTTGTAGATGCAAGGGGAATATGGTAGGTTATAAGCGATAGTCAAATATTTTAACGCTGGTTGCTATGTGGTGCATTTCATTCTCTTTGCATGTCCAGGACATAAAATAAATGAATAACGAATTTGAGAAAATGTATAAATATTGAAATATTTAAGGAAATAACAAGCAATATCTCGAAAACGGTTCACTCAACAAAAGAAATGTATATGACATAAGTTGTGTATTTTAACGCGATCTAAATTTTTTGTGTAGTAAAATTCTGTCTATCTCTTACTGTTTACCAGTTATGCAAAAGTCGTTCACAATGAAGAATACTTTTTGGAGACATTCCCAGAAAATTCAAGATATACATTTTATTTGTCATGAAAATATCTTAAACATATGATATTTTAATCAAAATCGTTAGAGCCATTTTTGAGAAAATTAAACTTTTCGAAAAATCTTCCATGTAAAGGGTACTCTGTGGTGGGGATTTTCTTGAAAACCTTCGTGTCGCATCTCTGGAAGATACTGAACCTAAATACCAAGTTTGGTGTTTATCGGACTGTTAGTTTCTGAGTTATGCTGTTCACAGACAAACAGACAGACTCACAGACACACACACGGACATGTTTCCAAAAATTCTTTTTTTGGATTCAGGGTGTCTCAAAACATGTATTTCCGGTAAAATCTCGGTATTGAATTTTTGGGTGGAATACAATACTTCCCCTACTTACTGTACGTAGTAGAGAAAGTAAAAATGCATTCAAGTATTTTTCAAAACACGATTGACATAAGATAAGACTTTGCCTGTTTTCTTTAAATAAGTGCTTCGGTGCCAGAGTTGTCTAAATAAATTTTTGTGAAAATTAGATGCTGAAGTCCGAACTTGTACATCATTTAAAAACTAAAGTAAATCGGACAGAAATGGTTCTAATTCTCTCTATTGTGAGGATTACGAGGAGCGTTTTAAAGTCCTTAGGCTGACCAAGTAAACACAAGATATAAAATAAATGTTATTTTTAATTATTATTTTTTCAACATAGCCTTAGTCTTCATGTAAATCAGTGCATTTAGTCCAACTACTTACCAATGTTTTAATACCCTCTTTAAAGTAAGACTTGTCCATCTCTGTAAAATAGCGTCTGTCTCGGCTTCAACCTCATCATTTGATGTAACCTTTGTCGACCTAGCCATTTTCTTTAGGTTTGGGAACAAAAAGTAATCGCTGGGAACCAAATCCGGTGAATATTGCGGATGTAGAAGCACTTGGAGGTGAAGGTCATGCAGTTTTGTAGCAACAATAACAGATTTGTGCGAAGGCCCATTACCATAATGAAAGACAACTTTCTTGTTAGCTAAGTGTGGATTTTAAGTCTGAATAGCGTCCTTCAACTGGCGCAACTCCGCGGTGATGGCTCTGTCCTTCTGAAGTAGTCCACCAACACCACACAATGAAAATCCCAAAAAACCGTAGCCATGGCGTTTCCTGCAGATGGAACCAAATCCGGTGAATATGGCGGATGTAGAAGCACTTGGAGGCGAAGATCATGCAGTTTTGTAGCAACAATAATAGATTTGTGGGAAGGCTCATTACCGTAATGAAAGATAACTTTCTTTTTCGCTAAGTGTGGATTTTAAGTCTGAATAGCATCCTTCAACTGGCCGAAAAGTAAAATGGATACTCCGCGGTGATGGCTCTGGCCTTCTGGGGTAGTCTACCAGCACCACACAATGAGAATCCTAGAAAACCGTAGCCACGACGTTTCCTGCAGATGGAACAGTTTTTGCTTTCTTTGGTGCACTTTTCATCGGTTGCCTCCCACTGGTTGGACTACTCCATCTCTGGCATGTAGTGATGAATCCACGTTTAATATGAAACGTCGGAGAAACACTGCAAAGTGCAAACACACTTAAGATATGTCCATTCGAATGCGCTTTGGTCCATTGTTAACAAACGCAGCACACATCGAGTGGAAAGCTTCCTCATACTCAAACGTCATGCAAAATGTAGCGTATACGACCTATCGAGGTATTTGTAATATGAGCCACTCTCATACCTTCGATCGGTAATCATTGAGTACGCATTCTGAATGTCAGTCACAATCTCGTCGGTCGTAGCGGTTTTGAGACGCCGATCACGTTTAAATTCACCAGCCCACTTTCTAACCAGCCAAAACCAAGGGGAGGATTCCTGTAATGTCGAAACTGATTCATGTTGTATTTCCTTTGGGGTTCAAAACCTAATGCTTAGTTAGAGCTGGTATTTCAATTTTACTTATCTACTTTGTAGAAAATGCTAACATTACGTTTTTTTTATAGGATCATCACAAGCAAATACTACACTTATGTGTCTGAAAGTTTACAGCGCGCCATTTAAAGGATGATGATATACAACTATCATAGTAATTTATTCATCTTCACGACATCTCTGAGTTAGGCCGAGAACTTTTAGAACGCACCTCGTATAAAGGTCCTTAAGTGGAATACGCAAGGGAAAGCCCATTCACAACTTTAGTGCGTAGTAATCAGTAATTTTGAAATTTGTGGGTACGTAATCCTGGCACTAAATCAGTCGTATGTGCTTGTACAACAGCCCTCCGCTTTCAGTCTGCTGAAATGAAACCCGTGCCAAGTAGTCCAACAACTCCTTATAATAGAGATATGCAGCACTTCAGAATCCTGCTTGTTTTCGTACATACCTACGATTGCCACGTACGAGATGGCATAATGCTACACGAATGCTTTAAACCGAGAAAAAAGGGTGATAATAAGTGCAGAAACAGAACCTGCGCCGTCCATACGTTCTGAACAGGACTTGGTGGATATGTGCACAGTCCCGCATCCACAGCAACTTGTGGGGAGTGGTTCGAGTCACGGGATATGGATATTTATTTATTCATGACTTACATGCAGGGCTAGTTATACCTAGTTAGAGCAGGTTACATTTGTTGCATAGCTTCGTCTTTTATGACAAAATGGTAATAAGACACATCCAGAGTAATACAGCATCATAACATGCATCGTATTGCATTTCGTCGTGATAAAATGCTCAACAGTCTCACTCCATGACCGATTCGTCAGCATTCTGGCTTCTCAACTTAGAGATCTCTTGGTTCGATTCCCAGCTGGAACGAGTAGTTTTCTCTTTAATGAGAATCCTCTGCATAGTTCTGGAAGTATGAATGCGGGAGTGAATGTGGAAATGATTAATTCAACGTTAAATTTACATTTCAGGTAGTTATTAACAGCATCAGGTGTTTCTCAAGTCAAAGCTCCCAAAACGACCTTAGAAGTAAACAGGAGCTATTTAAAGAATAATAATATACAAATGCTCAATCTTCTGCCAATATAGGAATAGGTCCATAATGAAGAAGTTATTTTGCTGTAGCTGTTGTATTGTACTTCAACTGTTGGGGAGCCGAACTTGAAGTAGTTGCAACCGCACGTATGATACCCGGTAGCCTTCGTCCCAAAGATTTAAAAATATTAACTCTGTAATTTGACTGTTTCTTTAAATATTATATATTTATGTTTGGCTCGGCTGCGTCAATATTATTGTTAGAGACATGGATTTCTTAGCAGGGAGGTGGTGCGACTAAAGAATGTAGGCTTACACAGATTATAATTTTTAATTCACTCCTTTTATTAATTCTTGACACGATTTTAATAACACTTCACTGATATAGAGAGCTGTGAGATTCTTTTGTTAATTACTTGCACTTTATAACACGTAAACTATTTTCGTCTCACACAAATACGTATTTAATTTCTCGAGGACGTGTCTCGCGTCCGGTTAGTAACGCTGTCTACAAGCAACTGACTTGATTTCTACCGCCTAAATTTGTAAATTTCTGTATTTCAAGTCTCTGATTGGCTATTCCTAATCCAATAGAATACTTTTATTTAACTTAAGCTTTTTTTTCTGGATGTTGATTGGCTCTTTTATAAACTGTCACAAACATTACATTATTGTTGCTCCAAGAATGACTAGTAGCATTTATTACACTTTCTTACTCATTATTGCCTCAAGGTTACCTCCTTGTTAGCAACTTTTAACCTATTATTCTTACAGCTCCTACATTATTAAATTACGTAATACATTCACATAACATTATTGCACATGTATACAATAATATAAACATTTACAATGACTGTAATATACACTTTTTATATGTTGTTACATACACACATTGCTTTAAGGCGGCCTGTTATTGAACTTTATATTACATAATTTGACTGAAATCATTTAAGTGTTAAAAATACTGCCTCAATAAACACATAACTAAAATGTAGAAAAGAAAATAATACAAAATATATGAACAGAGAAAAGCTTAGACATTCCACCTGTTTCAGTGTGTGCTGGGTCTAAGGAGGATTATTTGAATTAAGGAAAATAAGAAAAACCTGCCAAAGATTCAAACCGACCTTTGACGCGTCTTTGTTGTACTTCACCCGTCTTAGCTGGAGAGGTGTGTTTATAACAAGTTGCACTTTGGACAGCGCCTCTTCAAGCTTTCGTGTACCAAAACTTTGTTTGGTTTCTAACAATGAAATTTAGGTATTCTAGTTACTTCTGTCTTACTGAATGCAAGCCCAGTGCTATTCTATAACTTTCTGGTTAAGAGGATGTTACCTTCCTCTTTAAGATCAAGAAACACTAACATTGCATCCATTTTCAGCGAGCATTAGTAGTATTATTGCTAAACCTAACAACACAGTTTGATCTTGGATTCGTTGACCATAATTTTCTTCAACGTGTTACGATGTTACAGAACACAAATAGCGCGTAGGAACTGGTTAGCGGCTCTAACAAGTTGTTAAAGTTTAACCAAATGCTACAGAATAGGTTTGATTGGCTAAAAACACGCTTAGCTTTTACTTCCTTGATGATGCCACCGAATGACAGAGAAGTGGGCTGTCTGTCGCGACCACTTTGCTACCTTTGCATGAAAACCGAGTGAGCGAGTCTCGGAACACTGAAAGGAATACTAGAATGGAAGTTCCAGGAAAATACAAACAAACTAAACTAAACTGATGTTATATTCACATGCCTTTCTCTATCTATTGTGGTTTATTTTTATCTCTCTTCTGCATCTGTTATTACAAAGGTTTTATTTTTCTATCTACATTAGATTAATCGAGATAAATGTTTGCAAAAATGGTTTCATTACACATTTCGTTGCAGGCACAAAGAGGATACAGGAGACTGAAACGATAGTAAAATATTTTAAAACGGGTCACTATATGCTTGCTGGTCTTGAAATTCCCATACTCTTCCCTTAGCACAGTGAGAAACAACTAAATGAGAAAAAAATGACAAGTGTTGAAAAATTCAAACCAATAACAAATATGTGGAAAATTGCTTAAGCTACAAAAAAAGGGTTATTTGAAATAAATTGTGTTTTAAAAATAATCACGTTTTCTGTGTAGTACATTTTTTATTTATCTATTAGGATGTAACCGTTATGCATAATTATATAAAATCCCTTCTGAATGATTCCACAGGAAAATTCAATATAGATATATATTTTACTTGTCATGCAAATATCTTAACTTTATGGTGTTTTAATCAAAACCGCTAGAATCATTTATGAGAAAATTAAAACATTTCGAAAAAAAAACATATAAAAGGTAGTTTGGATTGGGGGATTTTATTGAAAATCTTTGTGTCGTATCTTGGAAGACGCTGGACTTAAATACCAAGTTTGGTATTTAACCTACCTTTCGTTTTTTAATTATGCGTTTTACAGACAAACGGGCATACGAAATTTTTAAGTGCTCTTATATATTCAGGGAGCCATAAAAGGTGTATTTCCGGTGAAATCTCGGTACTGAATGTTTGAGTGGAATGCAATACCTCCCCAACTTAACTATGATTAAGTAGTACAGACGTTAGTAGTAGAGAAGCTTAGATAAATCATTTCAGTTTTAGTTCTCATCCCGGATAGGCCTAATTCAAAATTATCTGGCCACTGATGATACAGTAATAGTAGTAATGAAATAATAATTAATTATTACTGTATGGAATATAAAGTAATTTTTATTTTAATCTCCTGATAACATTCTAGCTTTTCACGCTATATGCGTGGGTTCTAATCCCAACTGGCTTCAAGATAATTTTTCCGAACATTTAATCTAGTTTTTCCCTGAGTCCCTTGGATAAATATAATGGCTGATATGGATAAAACTGTCTCTTTGTATCTTCTCGGAAGCTAAAGAGGGGAAATGTTTCTCGTTATTATAAACCGTTCCGGTGGTTGTAGGCACTCATCAAACTACAGGTTGCATAAAACCTTATTATAAGTGACTGGACCACCTGTTGTGTTGAGTGTTTAAAGCTGATGCTAATATATGGAGCCTGTTTTCTTATGCCAACACGCGAGGAGTTTTTGTTTCAGTGCTCCATTGCAACTCGTGCCCGTCGAAACCAGTAATTCGACCGTACCATTGCAAAAACTAGTAAGATCACGAGATAAGAAGTAAATAAGTTAGACACCAGCTTTAAATTATTAAAATGAGATTCAGACATTGCACAAAGTCCCAAGTGAGCTTCTTTGCATGACACATTGCATAATCTTCAGCAGCTGATAACGTGGAAAACAGTGAGAGCCAATGACGTAATGCTGTACGTGGTTAGCCTTGAACATCACTTGACACCTGCATATCCTTCAGTGCAGATTTACATGATGTCTGTAATCGAATATCTTGCCATAGGAAGCAAAATTCTGTTTAAGTCCTTGGGTGACTGCCACAGATGATTTGCTTACATATTATGTTTTAACGTATCAGATGTGTTAATGACAACAAGAAAAACAGAAATTTGCGTCTTTATTGCATAAGGTCATCGTAATATTGAGGTCAGTTTTTGTATCACGTCTCAGAGCATTGCGCTGGCTCTATCCACTGTATTTTCTGGTAGGCAATCTACCAATCGCAGTTTTTTACTTTCTGTACTACTTACTTATAGCACCCAAAAAATCGATACGTAGATTTCACCGAAAATACACGTTTTGGGGTTCCCCGAATAAAAAAAAACATTTTTAGAAAATGGTCCGTGAAAAAACGTCCGCAAATAGCTTAACTCAAGAAACGAAAAGTTGGTTAAATACGAAACTTGGTATCTAGGTTTCAAACACGCGGCACAAAGATTTTCCTTAACCACCCTGTGCAGAGAAAGCTTTTATTTTTGATTTTATTAAAAATAGCTGTAAATGATTTTCATTAAAATATCATATGTTTAAGATATCTTCTTATTCTCCAACGGATTACCCTCCTCTTTGTAGCACTTACAAGCCAATGCCTTGGGTCAGTAGCCTGTCGAGGAGCAAGCAAACTGGATCATAGCATATCCAGGATGGGTGATCAGGAAATGAAGTGTAGCGTTCAAAGGGATGATACGAAAATTCGCGGATCATATTGCCCAACTCAGCATTCGCCTAGCGACCGAAGAAAACCGCGGAAAAACCTTCGGTCATATTGGTCGGCCCCGAGGGTTAGAACCCGGAACCTCCGAATGCGAGCCTCAGAGGTTACCGTTTTTGCATTAAAAATAAAATATATATCTTGAATTTTCTGCGAATAGCCTATGAAGTCTTATTCGGAATGGTCTTTGCATAATTGTGAACTGTAAGAGAAAAGACAAAATCTTACTACACAAAAAAATGTAGGATCTTGTTAAAGCACACAATTCATGTCAAATATATTTTTTTTTCTTGCGTTACTTAACCATTTCCGAGATATTTGTTGTTATTAGATTGAATTTTAAAATACCTATTCTTTTTTCTAAGGTCATGCAAAGAACATGGACTTTCATAACCATCACATAGTGAGTCAATTTTTAAAAATCTGCACATTGCTTTAGCCTACTGTACCCTTCTTATACTTGCAATGAAATGTGTAATAAAGCTTATCTTAATTAAAAAGAAAAATAAAAGAATAAGCCTTTGTAAGAACAGTTTGTAGAAGAATTGAGTAGAGAAAGTTGTGTGAATGCAACGTGTAAGATTTTGTATTCAAGGAGAGATTCTCTGTGTATAAACAGTTTGCCTCAATGGTTTTTTAATATCTGATTTCTTCTTCTGTCCATGTCCAAATCCACACTTCAAAAAACTTCTGGGATGGATTTCAGTATTTCCACAGGGTTTAATTAATCAAATCCATTCCCCTTAACTGCATAGGTCTATAGGATTGTTTAAAATGTATGACAGAAGAGTGGACTATAGAAAACAGCGGGAAGCTAACACATTAGCTTTTTACTAGAGAAGCTGCAACCTGGGATCATGAGTCTGTCATGGTAAAAGATCCTGAAAAGTCTCGGAAAACACACAGGGTGTTTTGGTGTAGCTGGATGTATTACTGTAAAATTTGACGTGATGTATTTATTAATTTATTTCTATTGATTTAGTTATATATGTATTTATGTTTTGTCCAGAATTGAGCATTAAATAATGAATAAAAACATTTATATACAGTGTTAAAAATGTCAAAATATTTTGCACTTTACCTATAAGATAGGCAGATATTTTGAAATTCAATGAAGCCTTTGTTCATGAAATCAAATGTTAAATTATGGGCTATTGAAATACTGGCAATCTGGTCTTGGAAGCTTATATCACAGCTAAATATAAGACTAAAACATACTTTGGAATTACTTCACACCTTCTTAATAATCACAGTAACCTGTGAACAGTGGTCCACAAAGACAAAGCTTCTTTCTATTAAAAATTTGTATGCCATTTCTAATCTGTATTTGGCTTCTTGACAGCATCACATGTTTCTGGCTTACAGTTGTTTCCAAGCATCTAAAGTTTTCATTTGCTCTGCAGCATTATCTCAAATTCATAAATGTATCTTTTGATAACCAGTCTTTGTCTTTTTAGATTTGTCTTCCTGGTGTGTACAGTTGAACTTGCTGAAGGCTGTTCAGTTTTTAGGGAATAAATTATTTTAAATGCCTCAAGATTTAAAAGTTATATTGGTACCTAATAGTGTTGATAAAGACTTGCCAGCCTGTGCTGTTATGTTTCAGGTAGTGAAAGTGAATAAAAGTCAGCATTAGAACATAATAAAATTTCATATTACCATAAAGCATAATGCTTGAATTACAGAGGATTTTGTCCTTACTTATAGTTTGAAAATTGGTAAATGCAGGCAAGAACATGGTTATTTTAAATTCTAGTTGTGATATAACATATTCATCTAGAAAATAAGAGGGAAGATGAACAAATATGTTTTAAGCATAAACAAGTAAAATTCTCTAGGTTGAAAGGAAGAAATTGCTGTATGTTAATCAACTCTGTTTCATTTTGTTGCAGGCAAAACGTTTTGCCAGAACTGCAAGAAAAAGTGTTCAGGGGAGGTGCTCAGAGTCCAGGACAAATACTTTCACATAAACTGCTTTAAGTGTCAAGGTAAGTCTAGAGACCTAATAATTATTACCCATGTTATTCTACAGGTATAGTGCAATTTCAGAAGCTAAATCAAATGCCAATTCATGAATTTTCCTTATATGCTATCAGCTTGTTGCTTTACAATTAATTAAATCTCCATGCATGACTGATAACATGGGATAGGTATAGTATCATAAACACTTCTGATTCACTGTCAAATAATGAATATCACTATCTGATACTCATTTAATGGTTCCTTATTGTACATGTGATGCCAGTCATGGTAATCTTGGATGACTTATTGATGTGGTTTGAGCCACTGTCACATATTAATATGTGCACCCATCTCAGATGGGCTCTAGTGGTTGCAACTATAAAGCCCGGGACTTAAGTACTTACATGTTTGTAAGTCGCCATTGTGGTATGACATCTCAATACAATTTGAGATCTCCTTGTGGTTTACCGGGAAAAATGCGAATCAGCTGAAGAATTTAATGTCATGTCGGCATGTTGCCATGGTAGCTCAGTGGTTAGAGCAACCGGACGGAGACCGGGAGATCCGTGGTTCAAATCCCGGCTATGGCATTGAATTTTTCAGTCATCTGATTTTTTTGAAAATGTTTACATTTCTTGTTATTTATTATGGAAAGTCTGTGATGCCTACATCGGTAACATAAATTTCAAATTTTAGATGCATTTTTCTGTGAGGTGTCGTAAGACACAAACATAAAATATGAACAGTTTGTTTTTTAGAATCTTATATACCACTATTTTTTAAAAAAAAATAGGACTTATAACACATACATTTATCTGAAAACGTAATTACGAATTACCTTTTCTTTTTCGCTATCACCTCAAAAACTTTTTTAGCCTGTTGTGTAGAACACACCAGTGTTGATTTTGTATAAACATTTCAGCTTCATACCGTTCTTAGTTTCTGAACATTGCACCAATAAAACAAAATGTTAAATCATGAGAAAACATGCTGTCAAATTTTCTGTTACAATTACTCATCAGTGTGAAGATAAGTCATTGTTCCAAAGTAAACTATTGCAGGCTGCCATGATTCAGTGATAGACATTTTGAAACTGTGTACAAATAGAGGATGCTTTCATAAAAATAGCTTCAGTGGTCCTTAAAAAATTGCTTCTCAAATATAAGGTTGCATAAACAAATGAACCAAAGTATGCAGGGTTGTAATGAATAATATTTAACAAGGATTTATGAAAAGTATAACTTAAAAGATCTGTGTGTTACATTCACATGACTTTCTCTATTTACTCTTCTACAAACTATTCTTAAAAAGCTTATTCTTCTATCTACAGAATAAACCCTCAAAACACATTTACAAGTTTCATTGTAGGTATAAGAAATATACATTAAGTTCAAGTGAGTCAAATTTTTTCAACGCTGGTTGCTATGTGATGGCTTTGAAATTCCGTTCTCTTTGCATGAACATGAGAGGGGGCCAGGGAATCAGTATCAATTTGATTTGCGCTTGAGAAAAGTATTAAGTATTAAAAAAAAAAAATACCATATGATGTGTGCTTTAACAAGATGTACACTTTTGGTGCAGTAAGATTTTATCTATCTCTTATATTTACCAATTATTCAAAGTCTTTCAGAATGAAGAGAACTTCACAGGCTACTTGCAGAAAATTCAAGATATACATTTACTTTATCATCAGATATTTTAAAAATTTCATTTTTGAGAAAATAAGAAATAACAATTTTTCTGTGTAAAGGATAGTTTGGGATGGGCAGATTTTGTTGAAAATCTTGTGTTGGATACTTGGAAGATGTGAGTTTATAACACCAAGTTTGGTATTAAAACAACTTTTTGATTTTGATTTATGCTGTTCTCTCTCTCTCACACGTGTGCGCATGCGCACACACACACACACATGCACACACCTTTTTGCTAAAAATGCCTTCTTTTGATCCAGGTAGTCTTAAAATGAGTACTTCTGGTGAAGTCTTGGTATTGAACTTTTGGTGGAATGCAATACTTTGTCTATTCACCATACCTGTTTTATATTAATTTTGAAGAAAAATGGGGGAGGGACTTTTTCTACCAATCACAAATTCAGATATATCCTTTATATAATTATAGTGCTCATATAAAAAGTAATTGTTCTATCCATGTAATTTTGCTCATGATATATATTTTTGCTTAGGAATGATTTCAAATTAAACAAGTGCAACATGTGAAAACAACATTGAAATGAATGTTGATCTGTGGTAACAAGCTCTAGCAATGGAAAGAAAGAAAAAAAATTGCAAGCTTTCAAGCATGTCCATTAGATGATGCACTCTAACTTGTGGGAGGTGTCGTCCTCCGTGCGCTAGTGGTACCGTGCTAGCCTCTAGTTCCCAAGGTCGCGGGTTCAAATCCGGCGGAGGGCGATGGATTTTTTCGGGCGTAAAAATCCTTAGCACGGCTTCCGTGTAAAGCCGGTGGTCCCGTGTCGTAGATTTACGGCACGTAAAAGAACCTCAAGCCTGATAGAGGCCTCTGAGCAAAATTACCGGTGTTTCACGCCCAATATAGAATGGGACGCTAAAAACTATAGTAGTTAAAGAGCGTCCATAAATAAAACTCATTTTTTTTTGTGAAAGGTGTAAACTTGCAATATGGAATATATGACACAAATTTTGTATATTAATAATGCTCATTTATTTCTGTTGTAAGTTTGTGCCTATAACCAATGGTTTACTAGTTATACAAAATTTAGTCAAGGGGGATTCACAAGCTATTTACAGAAAATTCAAAATATAAATTAAATTAAATTGAGTTTTAACTACTATGGTTCTTAGCGTCCCATTTTATATTGGGTGCGAAAGACCGGAAATTTTGCTCAGAGGCCTCTTATCAGGCTTGAGGTTCTTTTACGTGCCGTAAATCTATGGCTTTGCTTCCCTTCTGAAGGAAGCCATGCTAAGGATTTTTATACCCGAAAAAATCCATCACCCTTCGCCGGGTTTGAACCGACAACCTTGGGAACTAGAGGTTAGCACGGTACCACTAGTCCATGGAGGACGACAAAAAATATAAATTATGATATGTTAATGACATGATATTTTAATCAAAATCTCTATAATTGTTTTTTAAAAAATAAAAAATAGTGAAAGATTTTCCATTTAACAGGTAGTTTGGTGTGGGGAATTTCTTGTTTTCTGTCATATCCTTGGAAGATACTGGACTTAATTACCAAGAATGGTATTTATACTACATTTTGTTTCTTTAATTATGCCATTCATACACATGTGCACTTGGATCTTTTCCAAAAATTTTTCCTTGGTTCATTGATCTTCAAAACATGCATTCCTGGCAAATCTTGATATCAAATGTTGGGACAGAATACACTACTTCCTGTATCTACTAAAGGGGGAGGAGGAAATAATAATAATAATAATAATAATAATAATAATAATAATAATAATAATAATAGTAATGGCATTGTAAATGTGGAAGAATGAAGTTAATAATAAGTAGTTTTCTTGCACATGAAACAGCATGAAAGGGAAAATCGTAAATAATTAACTTAGTAAGAAAGAAACATACTTCTAAACTGCATTTAAAGCTGATGCATACTCAATTAGGCTAAACAGACCATATGAGGCTTCTCAAGACATTCTTGCAAACAGATTGTACTCGGATAAAATTAGTAAAGTCTTGTTTGATATTGTGCGGCTGAACTACACATTATAAACATCTGTTGTATGGCTCGAGCAAAATGAGTCAGCTGGTCTGCCAAGTCTCAGGCAATGACAAGCAATATCTCTAGCAGCAGGTGAAGCTAATGTTTTATTCATATGGATTTAACATTGACAAATATCATGAGATTGTTTGCTTCAAGCAACATTCTTTATTTGTTGCAGAGTCAACAGAATTTTGTTGTTTCCTTATATTTAAAGCTTAATGGGTGACTCATATAGTCAACTTATCTGTTTAATCTTCCACGTCATGTTTAAATGAAAATGTGTTAATGACTGTATCCATGTAGTTCTGAAAATTGGAACGATAAGCACAACCTGGTAGCCCACTTATGTGACAGAGATTAATGTGTACACATTATCTCTGGAAAATTTAACATCATGCTCTGAGTAATGTCTGCTAAGATGTAAGATTGTGACTTTTATAGCTTCTGATTCAGAGA
This sequence comes from Deroplatys truncata, assembly GCA_030765065.1. Classification (NCBI taxonomy): domain Eukaryota; kingdom Metazoa; phylum Arthropoda; class Insecta; order Mantodea; family Mantidae; genus Deroplatys; species Deroplatys truncata. Next base: position 48,800,828 of record CM060975.1, on the reverse strand, counting down.
TGTATGTGGTATACAGTTAAAAGATTTGTTGCAGTTACATAACACAAGAGATACACTTCTTTTTTTACTTTCTCTACTACGTATAGTAAGTAGAAGTGTTGTATTCCACCCAAAAATTCGATACCGAGATTTTACCGGAAATATATGTTTTGAGACCCCCTGAATCCAAAAAAAAGCATTTTTGGGAACATGTCCGTGTGTGTGTGTCTGTGAACAGCATAACTCAGAAATGAACAGTCAGATAAACAACAAACTTGGTATTTAGGTTCAGTATCTTCCAGAGATGCGACACGAAGGTTTTCAAGAAAATCCCCCCACCCCAGACTACCCTTTACATGGAACATTTTTCGAAAATTTTAATTTTCTCAAAAATGGCTCTAACGATTTTGATTAAAATGTCATATGTTTAAGATATTTTTATGTCAAATGAAATGTATATCTCGAATTTTTTGGGAATATCTCCAAAACTATTCTTCATTGTGAACGACTTTTGCATAACTGGTAAACCATAAGAGATAGACAAAATTTTAATATACAAAAGTCATATACATTTTTTTAGTTGAGTGAACCATTTTCGAGATATTGCTTGTTTTCCCTTAAATTTTCCAATACTTATACTTTTTGTCAAATGGTAATTTGTTATTATTTTTTTTTGTCCTGGTAATGCAAAGAGAACCAGCAACCAGCTCTTAAAATATTTGACTATCGCTTAAAGCCTACCAATTCCCCTTCCATCTACAAGAAAATTAGCAATAAGATTAACATCTCGATTAACATGAAGTACATGGAGAATAAGCATTTGTAAAAATAGTTTGAACAAGAGTAGAGAAAGTCATGTGAGTGTAACACATCAGATTTTTTTGTTAAATGAACTGTAATTACATTAACAATGGATTTGTTTTTCAAGTGCTGTATTTAAATGAAGGACTTGAGCACATTATTTTTACTTTCTCCACCACGTAACTTTGATAGTAGAGGAAGTATTGTATTCTAACAAAGAAGAAATTGATATCAAGATTTCATCAAGGCTCCTCTGAACCCCAAAAAATAATTTTTTAAAAAGATCAATTTGTGTGAACAGCATAACTAAAAAACAAAATGTTGGATAAATACCAAAGTAGCCATTTAAGTGCAGCATATTCCAAAGATCCAACATGAGGATTTTCAAGAAAAATCCTTAAACTACCCCTTATATGAAACATATTTTGTTACTTTTTATTTTCTTAAAATGACTGAATGGTTTTTTTGTGTTAAAAATATTTGCATGAGATATAAAATGTATATATTGAATGTTCTGCAAGTACCCTGTAAAGTCTTCTTCAGTCGGAGTGAATTTTGTGTAACTGGTAAACCCAAGAGAGAGAGAAAAACTTACTGCACACAAAATGTAGAGCTCTTCAAAACACACAATGTATGTCAAATAAATGTGTTATCACAGTTGTTTGTTTCTTGTGTACAAGTATTAAGAGTGGTATTTTCAAACCAACGTATAACAGTGCATTTTTTTCTTTTTTTTTTATAAAGATTTGATTATTGTTTCAACCTCCTTTATCCCTCTTGTGTCCACAGCGAAATATATATGAAAGCGTTTTTGCTCAATTAACATGAAGTAGATAAAAAAATAAGCCTTTGGAAGAATAGTGTGCCGAAGGATAAAAATAAAAGATAGTGGTTTGAGCTAGTCATGTGAGCATTACATATCAGATTTTTGCACATATTTTGTGTTCATAGCATAAGTTATCTTAAAAATTAGTTTGTTTTCTGTCACCATAGAGACCCAGTGTTTAATAATTCCAACTTTCTGTTTGCAGTTTGTAAGAATTCCTTAGCCCAGGGTGGCTTCTTTTGTAAGGATGGTAACTACTACTGTACTGTTGACTATCAACGTCAGTTTGGCACTAAATGTGCCATCTGTGGTGAATATGTTGAAGGAGAGGTAGTGTCCGCTCTCGGTAACACCTACCACCAGAAGTGTTTCACATGTGCAAGATGCAGGTAAGATAAATAAGCAGAATGAAGACATATGATACTTTATTTTTGTCATTAGAATTTTGCTTGGTATTTATCAGAAGCTAAAGTTTTTGTCAACAAGAAACGAGAGTTGTCTTTTCTTTTTTTGGCTTTCTTTTTTTATTTTAACCTTAAACTAGGTAGGTCATATTGCAGGCAATGAATCACTGAAATGGCTAAAATGATGGTCCTGTTTTCCATAGAGTTTGAGTTAACTAGCATTCACCTCCCAAGAAAAGAAAATACTCTGGAAAAAATCTTATCCAGGTGACTTACCCTAACCAAGATTCAAACCCAGGACTTGTTGAATGTGTGGCAGACATGCTATCCTTACATCATGGAGGTGGCCTGCGCCAAGAGTCTTGAAGCTTCTTTTTCTTTAGCATATTAGTCTGACCATGCTGTCTTTGTTTACATGCTCTTTTTAACATTTAACTTCCCTTGAAAGCAAAATGGCCACAGAAACTGTGCTGTCAAATTCTAGGATAGTTCCTGTGAAAGAAGTGGGAAGTCGTATTCCATTTGAGGCACATAAGTCACTTCTTTGTAAATTGATTTTAATGAACTGTTGTTATAATAATTAGTCTCGCTTGAGGAACTCTCCTCTTTATATTCAAATCAATCAATCAGCTTTTTTTTTTCCAAGGTCCTTCTGTGGAAAACCCAGCTTTCTCCTCTCTTTCCCCTTTTCTGCTTTCCTCTGTCTTCATACATGAATCTTAATCTATCATCAAGTATTTTTCTCTGCCCTGAACCTTTTTTCTATTCCTTCCATTACATCTTGCAAGCAGTTTCTTCTCATCCAATGTATCAGCCAATTTATCACCTCCTGGTCATCACAGAGTTGTTCTTCGTTTGCCCAGTCTTTGCAAAAAGAGCTTCATAGTTCATTTTGTCAGGCCATTTAACTTATTCCATTCTTTACCATATCCATTGCATGTAGTCATTTTTCTTCACTTCACTGCAAGGTTAAAGCTTCTGCGCTATACATACAGGGCCATACTCCAAACAACACACTTACTAATCAGTTCCTTTGTTCTATTAAAAGGCCCCTATTTGGCATCTTGATAACAGTTCCAGTTTCAATTTATGGTATATCCCAAATATTGAAAGCTATCTCAAATTCTCAAGCACGTATTCTTTGGATTTCTTTCTGGTTACCACAGTCTTACTTTTTTTTTGTATTTATCATCATCCCATACTTCTTACAATTGCCATTTAGCTCCCTTAGTTTGTTCCTTATAGTCTTTTCCTCCTGCTAGCAGCACCATACCATCAACAAATTAAAGGCATGTTATTTTTCTTGCTCCTATTACTACTTCTTATTTTTCTTGTATGGTTAGGTACTCTCAAAATTATCTAGTGAACAACACAAACACAAATTTTAAGTAAATTTTTCTGTGTATCCAGATAATTATAATTGATGAGAAAATGTGTATATTTTATGTGTTGGTTTATGTACTACTTACATTAGCAAACAAGCATTTCGTTTTGGTACAGTAAAAATAAGCATTCAAGTCAGCATTGTCTGAAAAATCAATATCACAGAAAAAACAAAAATTAGCTAGAAACATTAAACAGTGACAACTAATGCTCATTGTCGTCATTTAAGTGTCATGAAATATCTATTGTGCTTGAAATAGTTAAAAAAGATGGAACAAACATTCATAACACAAAGCTTTTGTACGTAGCCTGTTTTAGACAGCTTTTATATTGTGTGTGTTTTGTTTTATATTCACAGTTATATTGAACATCTTCCACTTTTCACGTTTGGCGTTCTAATCCTGCTTACAAAAGTGCTAGAATTTAATATTCTTGTGTTATTGCTCTTTATAAAAGTTGCAGCAAAGTAATCTTGTCTTAGTTTAATGCCATGTTAAATCCGTTAGGAAGGAACCTTCCAAAGGGGCTGTGGTTGCCTATTGCATCATATTTATTAGTGCAAAAGCCACCAAAACCTTATTTCTTACTAAATTAAAGCATATGCCAGAACACCTTTATTATTATTATTATTTTTAATGTTCTTTTCTCCCCAAAATAATGTCAGAATGGTTTCGAACATCAATCTGACAAGCATTGCCTTTGAATAGGTGTCAGTTTTGGTTAAGGGCCAAACTTCTCATAATTCTTGTTTTGTAATGTGAGAACACTCAGGAATGTTCTTTAGTTATTCTGGTGGATCGTATAAGAACAGAATATTTGGAGTAGATTTGTATTTCTTCCATCCAGTTCAGTAGAGCTATGTCAAAAGGAGGATATGTTACATAGATAGTTCATAAATCAGGAGCAGTCTGGTATGCAACATGAGAAATTTTTAACAATCACAGCTGCCAGTCATCACAATTTTACCATTTTGGATTCTACACTTTCATTGTATTGCATCTGTTTGCACTGTGAACAATATTCATAGATGCTTTATAGATTTAATTAGTGCTGTAGACTATTGTGTTTCAGTTATCTTCAATAATAAAGTTATTACCAAATAGTTGAACTGGAAGATTAGTAAGAGCATACTTCCTTAATGAAAGTTTTGTTCATTGAGTAGAACAGGCAGAATGAATCCAATTGCACTGGCATAGTGAATAAAGTCATGCCAGAATCAAATCATTCTAACTATTGTAACATTGTACATGTACCAAATAATACTGTTAATTGTAAACAATTCTAAAGATATAAGGTACAAAAAAGTGCATCAGCTTAACACTGTGCATATGGATTTTCATGGAATTGCACTGAATAAAAAGAAAGTCAATATGATCCCAACTTCTTAGGCAGAATATTATAGAGTTACCATCAGAAATTAAGTCGTGTACAAAGAATTGTTTTAAAAGAAATCTAAAAGAAGTAACTCATTCATAAATGTATAAAATTGATGACTGTAAATTATCTTACTTGCTAATCATTATACAAGGTGTTTTCCAAAACTAATGTCTGGTCATAATAACATCGCTCATGGGACAAGGTTTTTATTGACAGTAATATGTGCCTACCAGGCTTCTTTATACCATCGGCATAGAAGTCTGCCGCCTGGGACTTGAAGTAGGTGGTAATGCTCGTCTTGAGTTCATTGTTGGTTTGAAATCGTTATCCACCCAGCCACCGTTTCAAATACAAGAAGAGAAAATAGTCACTTGGTCCCAGGTCGGGACTGTACGGAGGATGGTCAAAGAGTTCCCAACGAAACTCTTGAATCTTCTCTTTGGTTTTGGCAGCGGTGTGCGGGCGTGCGTTGTCGTGCAGGAGGATGATGTCACATGACAGTTTCCCGCGACGTCGATTTTGGATCGCACATTTCAGTTTGGTAAGCGTTGCACAGTACACGTCAGCAGTAATTGTTGAGCCACGTCCATGAAATCAATCAAAAGGATGCCCCTTTCATCCCAAAACACGGTAGTCATAATTTTGCGATTCGTGTACGGTGATTGCTTACACCTTTTTGGTTTGGGTGAACTGGAACGGCGTCACTGCATTGGATGTTGTTTTGATTTGCGTTGGTGTACGCTATCCATGTCTCGTCGCCCGTAACATTGTGGGAAAACAAACCATCTCCATCTTGTCTATAGCGCTCCAAAAACTGGGCACTATGCATTCGTTACTCTTTTTGCTGACCAGTAAGCAGTTTTGGCACCCACCTCGCACAAAGTTTCCGATATCCAAGCTGTTCAGTGACAATTCTGTAAAGTGAGGTTGGAACATTTGGGAATTCATCAGCCAGACCACTAATCGTCAAACGGCGATCGCTTCGAAGTTTTTGGTTCACTTGCTCAACGATGTCATCGGTCCGAATACTGGTCTTACCACTCCGCTGTTCATCGTGCACATTTGTGCGGCCATTTCGAAATTCTCGATACCAGTGTCGAACCTGTTTGTCACTCATGTCCGGTCCATACACGAGGCATAACTTACGATGGATGTCCACATCCTTTTGCCAGCAAAAATCTAATCACACCGCGCACTTCACAATTGGCGGGATCTACGATTATCGCTGTCATTGCGATCTGCTCTCACCGACTGGCAAATGCCTACTGCATCACACCAACACTGGGGTAGGTTCCTCAGGAGTTGGTAGACAGCGCTGCAGGCGTGAAACGAAGTTCAGGCCTACTATCCATTAAATATTGTTCACTGGAGCTTAGTTTTGGAATACGCCTCATATATTCAAAATTGTCAAATAGCTTACCTTGATAATGTCAGATACTTTTGTATAAATCTGTTGATAGTAATAAAATCAATATCATCATATAGCTCTGATTTTGATTTGTTTTATGTGTATTCACTTTCGTCATTGTTACTTCTTTTATTTTGTAGTTATTTGCTAAACAATAAAAATAAATGCAAAAGCAATCAAAATAAATAAACAAATCTTGGAGCTAAATTGCTAACAAATGAAATCTGCAGCTGCAGAGAATTTTAAGAAATAAACTTTTTATTTGTAACGGAGCTTACTGAATACTCTACTGTTTTCATTTTGCAGACAGCCATTCCCATCAGGTCAGCGAGTGACATACACAGGCAAGGAGGTCCTGTGTCAGAAGTGTGTTCAGATTCCAGTGAGAGAGACCACTTCTCCCCAAGCAAGCCCTTCAAGCACCAATGCTCCAGGTAAGAACCTTGAAACTTAGGTTAGGAACTTATGTTTTGAGTGCAATGCAGTCTTCTGCAAATAAATACATAAAATAGTTAAATAAAAGCATCAAATTTTACGTAATTTAATCCAGTTAAGTGTTGCTGATAGGATGAAATGGATTTTCAGAATTCAGCATGTTTATTAGCTGCTAGCACATAAATATTAAGAGCTCAGTTTTCAACAATATTTCAAATTTTTTTAACATAAATCACAAAGTAAATCATGATATTTTTTAAGTAGTGTAAAATATTTGTAATGCTAATGCTGGAAATTATCTTAAGAATGCTGTATTTTCTATGAGACCTGCTGCCAGAAAGATTTGATTTTAAAACAGACGACGCAGAATTTGATGGTAGCTGAGCTCTGGCCATTACTAGAGCTGCACAACATTGCCATGTGTTAAAGATCAAAGCCAAGTGAAGAGTAGAAATGAGGAAGAAGAAATTAAATGAACAATTTATAGACTAATTACTGCAGACCCAAGCAAACATAAACTTGGTATGCGCTCCTAAATCAACAAGTGTGGAAGTCAATCCTTGATGATGATAAAACTTGTGAGGCCAAGCAGAAAACTCCTTATAGTTGTAGTGGGTAAAAAAGGTATTATAGCTTTTATAATTGAGCAATGAGATCTCCAATATCCTCAGGGCAGGTAACAAGGAAGACTTCTTTACTTTAATATACTATCAGTATGAAGTGTAATTCAACTTTTCACAAATTAAATTCTTTTATTCATGTATCTTTCTCTTCCATATACATTTTTCTTTTATATAAATTTAAATATTTTTTCCATATAATGGTATGAGCTAGTTTTAGTACAATCGAGTACTGATGAGATACTGAACTTCTAAGGAGAAGAAAATTGCTTATAGTTCTTTGGCAACATTCAGTATGCTATTGCTATTTCACTTATAAAATAAACAAGTTTGTTTATTCCATGGCCATATGTACTGCCTTTGCACAAATTTTCTTTCGCGTATAAATTTTTACCAACGTTGGTCATTATTGCTATCTACATAATTAAATCCAATTTCTTAATACAAATATAGTTTAACATAAAACAAATTCACAATTCCATAATAAATACAAAATAATCTTGATGATAACATAAAAAATATGCAAATAGCATACATAAGACATACAGGAATATAACATTAAATTGAGCTAATTCTGTATATTTAATATTTTTATTTAAACAGCTAAATCAAATCTAATTTATATTTGGCCTGTACTTAACCTTTCTGTTTCATGGTAAAGCACTGTATTGAAAAGCTGTTTCTTTTTAAAAAACAAATATACATTGTAAATTATATTCCTGCTGTGATGATGCAGCATGTTTGTGTGTTATTGGTTCACTGTCATTGCTCATACATTGCTCTTCAAGTGGCATTTTGACTTAAAAAACCAATTAAAGAGAATGAACATAATCACTGCAACTGATCTAGGAGCACTTATTGAATTTACTATCTCTAACATGAAAGCTGCAATTTCTACTGAAGGTGAAACTTAACATCAGCTAAAGGTTTTATCTCTATTATTTAGCTGAACATGGTGTCTGCTTTATCTCACCTGGTGACAGGTTAAACAAAACAGGCAGAAAAATAGTTGGACATGAACTTGAAAGCTTTGGTTTATTTGATATCCCTCGTTTAAATAAAATTATTTATCTCCTCAAGCAGTTAATGTAGGAGGCTGGTTTTTGGACTGTAAACTTCAAAATAAACTGTCTGCATGAATGGATTTGTTTCCTTTCTTGGAGTGGTACTGAATTTTATGTATGCAAATGATATATGTATCAACTTAACTGTACAATGCTTTGTATTAGGTGTTGCACTGACCAGCTTCACCCACCTTCTGCCATAAAGTTCTGTGTTTGCCATAGTTGTAGTGCTTACTAATGTTAATCACCTAATCATTTGTTTTACAAATTATGAACCTTCAAAATGCATACATACCATCATGAAAATAAAATGTTCAGAAAATGTAAACGTTTATTTTCTTGGAAATAATATATTCACTCTGGAGGGCACATAAATAGACAACTTATTTTATCATTCTCGCTATGCTGTGTAAGAACTAGCCCCCAGCTTTGGTGATTAGCATGCACGACTGACAATCCCAGGGTCCCAGGTTCAATTCGTGTACCTACCATTTGTTCTTGATTAGAGCAATTCCCATGATGACTATAGATCCATTAGGTTTAGGACTTGTAGGAACATCAAATTTAATATTCAGCTTCACCCTCTGGATCAAAGCTGGCTACAATTTTACCAAGAAGGACATGAAGGCCAGAGTAGCAATGGATTAACAAAAGAAACAAAAGTTTTGCTTTGTAAATTTTTCCAGAAATTGTGAACAGAGTGTTTATTTCCATAATTGCTTGTAATTATTATACTCATACAAGATAACTATAATAAAAGGGGTAGTCAAAAAATAAGTTATATTGGTCTGCATATTAACTCAATTCTATTTAAGAGATAAAAATTGATGTAGACTAAAGAAGCATAATCGTCTTATCTTTCTGCACTTTCCTAACCAACATTGATGCATTTGCCTCAGTGCTTAAAGAACCTCAGCAAGTGTGGCTGTGAATGAGCCAGTGCTGCTTCAGCATGTGAATTGATGTTAAACTAAGCAAGGAAGAAGTGAAAGGAAGGTGGCCCAGGCACTCTTGATACCTCTGCTGTATGGGGTATTGCATTATTATACAAAACAATCTGAAGATCAAGTCTCCTTGTTCAATTAGAATTCTTCACTTTCTTCTCTATTTGCATTATATGACCACTGTTCTGATCTTTTTTTGCCGGAGAAGTGTGCTTTTGCTACATACACTTATCAGTAGGTAGTACATACTTGCCAACTTTTATGGTTTATCCCATAAAATTTATGGGAGTGAAGGCTTTTTTAGGACTTTGTGGGTAGATTCAAAGTGTTATAAATTTTCATCACAGACATGACAAAAAGCATTAAATTTTACTTCATTATATTGTAACTTAAGATTATAGATTAAGTTTACCATGCTAATTATATTCAGTGCTATGATAGGCCGAAGCTTATCTGTATTTCTATCCTTCATCACTATCATAGTCCCTCCCCCCCCTTCACTGGGCTGCAACAAAATGCATAACTTACAGAGTTTAAAATTTAATTGCACCACTAGTGACTTCTAGTAAACTATGAGCAGTAAACATTCAGTAATGGGCAACATGAATTGTGAAGTCAATACCCTGACATAAATCATTTATCTTATTCATGTTATATGGCTGAAGGATATAAGCTTTCCATTTTTTGCGATAGGTTTTGTTTATAATTCATTATGAAGTGCAAAATATGGACTAGAAATTTATGTGTAGCATAGGAAGCGGTGTTCTTTGCTGTAATGCATGTTTTTTTATGGTACAAGGAAGAATTTTAGGCAGACAGAAACAGTTTCAGCAGGTTTTGAAGGATTCTTATAAAATGGAATTCCCATTCCCATGTATTTTTCATGTAATTTTCTGCATTTAGTGCACTGAACATTTCATCCATTCTAAATTTCATGTCATTGCAAAATTATTACACTTTACTGTTTGAGGAAAAATTTAACAGGTTTCAATTTCAGGAATTTGGCAAATATGGTAATATAACAAGAAGTTTTGAGATTATCAAATAAGTTTACAGGTACATAGCACAGTAGAACTCGTCTGATTAAGCCCAAAACCTGTGGAATATTTATGCTGTGACTATTTCACAAATAAAATTCATTTTTAGTATAAAATATTCACAGTGAAAGCAGTTTTTGTGGATGTTCTGTTTAGAAACACATCACTACATTGCTGCAAATTCTACCATTAGAACCAGCAGCTAATTATAAACATTGCATAACCACAGCCCTTACCTCAAAATCAAAAGGTAAAATGTTATATTAGGGAATAAAAATAAAAGCCCTCTGGAAGCACAGTATTCATTTTTAAAACAGACGAATTAAATGCATGGCCCTTAAAGCTGCAATTTTTATTTGAATATCGCACAATTAAAAACAAATATGGAGAAGGCAGAATAATTATTGGAGAATGATTATCGCTTCCTCTGGTTGTAATAATTAACCTGTAATCAAGCTGTGATTGTTTGTTATCCAAGCGATTTTCAAATGTTATTTGCCCACATTGTATGAATGGAATGAGTATGACTACTTTGAAAGAGGTTTCCTTAAGCACCTCAGCCTTGAAACATTTTTTGTTGCACTTCCTGGTCTTTAATCAAGGAATCAGTATCTATATTTTTGGTTGGTTTTGACATTTATCTCGCTAGATAAGGTCCTGTCTCTAGTTGCTTGGTGGCTCCAAAAATCTGGTATTTCATCTGTTGTATGGCTTTGCATTTTAATAGAATGTGCTTCATTGTTTCATTGGCTTGTAAACACAGACAACAAATAGTTTCTCTACGATACAGCCCCATTGTTCTCAGATGTTAAAGAGGTGGTGAATTGAATAGTAAGCGTAATATGTCTATGCACTCAAGGAATAGAAAAAATAGGGAAACTTATTTTCTAACAATCTTTTGTGCATCTAGTGATTATTAAGAAAAAAACGAATTGTATGAAAGTCATACAATTTACTGCTATTTAACATTTTAAATCCCATCATATAGTTTGCAACTCTGTAATTTTATGATGTATTAGGAAAAAGAGTTTCTATCATTATCCATTGTAATATAACTTGTTAGATTTATTTTGACTATTTCCGGAATAAAATGATACAAAATAAAACAATATTTATCCATAAAATTTACCTATACAGTCATTGTTATGAACGTTGTTGTTCACCAATGGCATTGGGGATTAATTGATCTGCATCATTTTCCCTCTGGCTTCCCAATATAAAGTCTGTAAGTTATCACTTTTAAGGGCTTTGCATTTGGCGAGATGCTTTGTTATGAATGTCTAGCCTGGCATTTTAATTTCCTCTAACATTTGAAAAAATGATGGTCAGAATTTAAACAATTTATGTTATAATATATTGACAACATTAAGAAAAAATGCCAATTGCATATTGAGATAATAAAACTGACAGGACAGACAGCTATGATTGTTTTGGCTTCTAAGTATTTCTGTCTCAAATTGTTAACTGAACAAATTGAGAGAAATATATTTTGTAAAGTACCTTGTAATATTATGTTTTTTATGTATTTAATCAAGCCAAGTGAAATTTAAAGTTTTAATTCTGTGTGTTTTAGAGTGTGCTGGTTGCCAGGAGGAGCTGAAGGAAGGACAGGCTTTGATTGCATTGGACAGGCAGTGGCACATCTGGTGCTTTAAGTGCCGCACTTGTGACTCTGTATTACATGGAGAATACATGGGCAAGTAAGTACATCCAAAGTTCCTTTAGGTTTTGTCCTAAGATACGTGTTTGCTGTAAATGGAAAAGGTGGATGAGGAGGAGGGGAAAGAAAAAGATGACTATGATTTCATTGCAGGTTCCTATGTTTCATTTTGTTTCTGCTTTATTTAGATATTAATACATGCTCTGTATTCTTCTTCTTCTTCTTCTTCTTCTTCTTCTTCTTCTTCTTCTTCTTCTTCTTCTTCTTCTTCTTCTTCTTCTTCTTCTTCTTCTTCTTCTTCTTCTCCAATGACAGAGAAATCTCAGTGGTGTGCCATTCTTCTTCTGGCACCCAATAAAGTCCTTATTTCCTTTGTCCAAAATAGGAGGACGTTGTAAAAAAAAATGTTCCTTGTCTATAACCGAATTTGGATTGTTACACAGAGTGCAGTTGTCAGAAATTAAACCTTTTAGTGTAAAATGTTTTGACAGGCAGTCATGTCCAGTTTCCATTCTGAAAGTAACTAACACTTGTTTCCTTGGCTTGCATAGGTTTTCATTCCATAATTTTGCAATTGTTTGCCAGTTGTTTTCTTGTACTTTTTGTTGTTGGTGTTACCTGTGAGGGGCCATATTGGAAGGAGACATTTTATTCATCTTTAGCAGGGTTATCATCATGCTTTTTATTTCTGTTACTGTTGACTATTCTGGTATAGTATTGGAGACAAGTTGCTTGCCTCCGTAGTTTAACTACACTTGTCCCCTTGGGTAATGCTAAAAAGTCTGTTTTGTTACTCAGATGAGTGCAATGGAAACATTCTCTTTTGTGACGAAACAGGACCATGTAAGGATTTTACATTGGAGCACAGCAGATATGTCCTGTCAGAAGATGAGCAAGTTCTACATTCTTACCCCTGTAAATCTGTGACTTTCATTCCCCCCCCCCCTTATATATAACTACACAATTATGTACCTGTATTTAGGGGCAGAAATTTCTAGATTGGCTTATTGATATTAACCTGAACCTGAAATTTGGAGTAACATTTGCTTCTCCTAATAGCTTTCAACAGATATCATACTGTTAATATTTCACTCCCCTTTTTCAATGTGTGATGTAATATGCTTGTAATTTTTCTGTAAAATAAATCTTTCAGCTGTCACTTGTATTAAAAGCTATAACTTTAACATTTTCCTGTTAAATATGTATTTTGTGGCATATGCTTGCACCTTAGGTTACAGCTGAAGATTTCATTTCAGGGACAAAAAGTCAAAAACAGTGTGTATCAGTTCTGTATGATGTGACATCTTGGACTCATGAAAATAGGCGGTCACAGTCTGCTGCTGATGACTGTAGGCCAGACTGAGTTTGCTTGCAGAATACTCACGTGTCTCAGGTTTAACTGCGCAGTATGGGGTAAGATTGAGTGTTGCAGGTTGCTTTTAAGCTTGTTATGATGGAAAGGAGGTAGCTTTGTGTTCCTCAACGGCCCTTATGTGCATCTCTGGTGGATGTTTAATTTTCTAGTTGAGTGTAATTTTGAAGCCCAACAGTTCTTGGTTGGCTTGAGTAAGAGATCAACTTTTGCTGTTGATCAGAGGTGCTTGTAGTTTACCTGGAATGCTGGCATAGAAAGTAGGTATTGTAATCACAGTTATGAATTTGTATTTGGAAACTTTGTTTTAGAATTGGTAGAGGTAGCAAATGTTTCGGGATGGAATGTCATTTTCATCATCATCATTTATTTCATATTCATCCTTTGAGAACAATGTACATTGTTAATGAAGATGTCAGATTATAAAATATGAACAAATTATCAGTTACATATTAAATGGTTTCTCACAGGCCCCATCAAATTAACTGATTGGGTATCCCAGCCAGAGGTTTACCCTGGGAGAAATATTTCTTTTTCACTTAGCTAGCTTTATGTACAGATTCAATTTTCCTAAAGGTCATAATGTTATGATTCTGGTATCTTAAATCTGGTAATTTAAAATATATTTAAGAAGTGGTTCAAGTAATGGAAAGTTCTAAACTCTGTCCTTCCCAGATGCTGAATCATTCATTCTGCAATGGTAAGAGGAATTAATTAATTTCAGTTAAAGATATCCAGATGACAGACATGACAATATATTCAAAGAAATAATATTAAAAATGTTATCATTAATTAATTTACAGAGATGGTGTTCCATATTGTGAAAAAGATTACCAGAAGCAGTTTGGTGTTAAATGTGCCTATTGCAGCCGATACATATCAGGAAAGGTGCTACAGGTGAGAAATTGTGTAATACTATATCATTTCTGAAACGTGAGTATTAAAAGGTTCATTTGGAACTGTGTAGAAGTAATTGAAAGTGTTGAGAATGAGCAACTGGAAACTAATGCTGATGTTTAGAGTGATATATAAATAATGAGAGTGTGAGAATACTCCAGGAAGATGCAGTATATGTACATTGAACACAGTCTTCTTCTTAGTGTTACAAAACATTTTTATTTTATAGTTCCTATAGCTTTGACATTCACTTAAGGAGACTAAATAATAGATGAATAAAGGCATTACAAACTAATTTAAAAAACCTGGTTTAGAGCCATAGTGTAGAATTGTTCGACATGTGCAACCCTGCCAAAGAATTACTTCACTAGAGATCACGTAAATAAAGCAAGGGCTAAAAAATTGTAATTTCGTATAAATATTTTTAAAACGTTTACCTTACATTCACGAGAATCAATTAAATTTATGCATCGAAAAGTTTCAGAATATTTTATTTAATTGGAATTAATGCACATCAGAAAATAAATGGTGGCCCCTTAATAATCTTACACAGCACTGCAGATTTAGAAGATACGTAGGAAGTAAGGTAAAAATAATGTTAAGGCTTTTGAAAAAAATGAGGAAATTTGAAGATATAGGAATTCATAAGCTAATGCACAGTTAAACATGAGAGATTCAGAGAATAAAATTGGTAAAGGGAAAATAATGTTGTTTTGAAATCCATTGAACCCAAAAAAAGCATTTTAGAGAAAGTTCTGCACACAAGCACATGTGTGTGCGTGTGAGAGAGAAATTTAGCAAAGAAGAGAAGAATAAGGGCAAGTCAATGGAAATCAAAAGGATTAAGAAGTGTTTTTAAAAAGGTGTGGAGAAAAGAAGATCACAAACTCATATTATTTGTCTTTAAAGGAATGAATGGACTGTAGAAAGAATTTTGTTAGGGAGAAAAGAAAAAAATGATTAAAAAGCAGCAGTTAAGGGATGTTAAAAGAATGTTGCAATGAACTAAATCAGTTTTTTTCATAAAGTAAAACTTATTTGGATATGAACAATTGGTAAGAAAAGCTATAGGGATTATACTCTATAAACTCTATAGCCATTGCTCAGAGCAATACTTAGGCTAACATCTTTGAGTAGGAGAAACAAATTACTGTGCAAGATTGCAGAATAAGAGAAGAAACATTACTTTGAAGAGAAATATCAAATAGATGGCTCTTAACAGCATGTCTTAGAAAAACCACTGATTATTTCATACCCAAAGTTACCTGTCCTCAATATTGGATTGGAGGAATTTATTTGATCATGGAAAGAAGGGAAAAAAATCTTGTGTTGCATTCACATGACTCTCTCTACTCACTCTTTACAAAGTATTCTTACAAAGAGGACACACTTCTGTCAACTTCTACTTTATACAGATAAACCTTCATTACTCATTTACATAATTTGTTGTAGGTATAAGAAGAATAAGTAGACTAAAAAGATAGCCAAATGTTTTCAAAGATGGTCACTATGTGGGCTTTGAATTTCTCTTCTCTTTGCATGAGCCAAATGTTTTCAAAGGTGGTCACTATGTGATGGTTTTGAATTTCTCTTCTCTTTGCATGAACAAGAAAAAGTAAGATAGATAGAAAGAAAAGAAAAAAAAACAAAACAATAGCGACTTACCAGTTGGGAAAAGTATAAACTACTTGAAAATTCAAGTAAATAACAAAAAATATCTTGGAAATGGTTAATGCCACAAAAAATATATTTGCTTTGTGCTTTGAGATCTATATTTTTTTTTTTGTAGTAAGATTCTGTCTGTCTTACAGTTTACCAATTATACAAAAGATATTCGGAATAAAGAGGATTTCAAATGCTATTCTCAGAAAATTCAAGATATACATTTTATTTGTCATGAAAATAGCTGAAACATATTATACTTATATCAAAACCATTAGAGCTATTTTTGAGAAAATACCAAAAAAAAAAAAAAAAAAAAAAAAAAAAAAAAAAAAAAAAAAAGGAAAATTTTGTATGTAAAGAATTTCTTCAAAATCTTCGTGTCGCATTCTTGGAAGGTCCAGAGCTTAAATGCCAATTAGTAATTATTGAGTCGATTGTAACACTACATCACTTACTTGTTTTTATAACGAATACATATTTCAGGGGCTAATTGTTCCCATCCTCAGTTCCTTGTTGACTGTGTGTGTCCTTTGTCTTAGTTGATCTCTGGTGGCGGTTGGAAGGACTTCTTCAAAAGTAAGTCTCCTGGCAGGGTTTCAAAATTATAAGTGCGGTTTCTGTTTTTCCAAATATAAATGTTTTTCCAAGTTGTAAGTTCTGCTTTTCCTGAGATGTTTTTTAGTATTTTTGGATTTCTGTTTATGGTGTGTTTGTCTCTCCAAAAGTGTCAAGCTACTGCTGATTTATCTTCCTGTTTTTGCTTTATGTAACTGGAGTGTTGTTTTGCTCTTGGTTTTGCATTTCTTTTGGTTTTCCCAATGTATTCGTTATAAAAACAAGTAAGTGTTGTAGTGTTGCAATTGACTCAATAATTATTAATTATAGAGACATCACTGTCACAAGGTCCACCAAAATAAATTTTATTGTGCCTTAAATGCCAAGTTTCATATTTAACTGACTTTTTTGTTTTAGAGCTATGTTGTTCACACAAACACACAGACCTTTTTCAAAAAATGCTCTTGGGGGTGTTGGGGGGCTAAAGCATGCTCTACCAGTGAAATCTTGTTATAAAATTTTTGGGTAAGTAGAGAAAGTAAAACTGAAGAAAGAAGAGAAAAAAGGCCATATCAGTTGGTGTGTCCTCCATTGAAAAACATAAAACTTGTGCCAAAAAAGTTTTAGGATGTTTTATGGAGGATAGTCAGCATTAAGCAGAATGTAATGGTCTGCATCTTTCTGTAAGATGTTTGGAAATTTTAGCAGAGAACTGATCTGTTCTTTTTCCTCAGCTAGCAGCTATGTTGTGAGACCTGATGGTCCATTATAATATATCAGTGCACTGTAGAGTTATCCTACATCTCAGGAAACAGATATCCCAGCAATTAAAAATTGTTGTAGCTATTTTCAGAATTTTCATTCTCCTAATCATTAAACATTACAGATTTTAATATTTTATATTGGATATGCATTGTTTATTCAAACTCCAGCCAGGAGAAACATTTTTTCTTTTCTTTTTTTGGTGGGGGAGGGGGTCATCTATGAATGACATTTCAAGAAACATTTTTTCTTTTCTTTTTTTGGTGGGGGGGGGTCATCTATGAGTGACATTTCTTATATTACAAAGCACATAAAATCTCTTCTTAACCCAGAAGCTGAAGCTTAGCCAACTACTTCCTCTTTGCTTATTTCCAATTGTTTCATCAGTAAAAGCAAATTTTAAAGTTTATCCAGAATATTTTATATCTTGTTATCCTTATATACCCATACACTTTAGGACAATAAATATTTAAATGATATTCTAAGGTACAGGCATAATTTTATTAATCTCAAGTTTTCTGCTTTTTAGGCTGGTGATAACCATCATTTTCATCCAACCTGTGCTCGGTGTACCAAATGTGGAGATCCCTTTGGAGATGGAGAAGAAATGTACCTTCAAGGTAATAAAAAATGGGGTCAGAATTTGTAGCATCTCTGTTAATTAAAGCACTCATCATTACCTATGTTAACAGTTTTGGTCTTTTTTAACCCGTTATCTCATATGAGATAATGAATGAATGAAATGGATGAATTGATGCTCAAATGAGCCCAGGGTCAATAGAGCTTAAAGTTGTCTGACACTCATCTTTCTAGGATAAGGGAAAACCCTGGAAAAAACCTTATCTGGGTAACCCATCCTAACCAAGATTCGAACTCGGGACCCCTTGATTGTGAGGCAGAAAGCTACTCCACACCATAGAAGTGGGCAACAATTTTTGGTAACTGTCATCTTAAGATGCTTTTGCTGTTGCAGATCACTTACTGGCATTCTTTTGTTCATATGTCTTGTATTACATATGAATCAACTCGTGGACAACAGTCTTGAGTGGAGTTGAAATTTTATACACAAATTGAACACTAAATGCTGTCTTTGAATTTCAGAGTGTCACACACCTCAGCAATACAGGTCTGAATAATTATCCAAAATGAAGGGTACACCTGCAGAAAGACTGATAGCATTTTTTTTAATGAAAATTGGTTTATTAACACCATCTGTAGCATTTTCAGAGGACTTGCATTTGGTCTAAACTGGAATAAATGGGTTCATTAACTGCAAAAAGTTAAATTGAAAAAACGACTTAAGGGTCGAATTCATAGTCGTCGCCTATGTGAAAAGGAGATGCTTAAGCAATAAGTATTTCCTTTCGATAAGGAAACGCTTATTACCATTTGGTATACATAGATGGTACTTATATGCTCAGCGCTAAACACTTACTTATTTCCGAAGCACATGTGGCAACATGGTTCAGCTGTTTCACAGCACTCACATGCACAAAGGAATGTGTAAACGAAAATGCAGATGATCACATAGCCAGTTGCCATTTCCATATGCATTGTTGTTTTGTTCACAAAAGCTGTTGAGCACATGGTAGAAGTTGGCAAATTTTAAACGGTACATTTATTAAATAGATAACTTTAGTTTAAAATCAAGTAGATTGTAAATTTAGTTAAGGGTTCGTAGTATTGGTTATGCAGTTACACTAGTTAGATCGAAAACATGCCAAAAGGAAAACATGCACTTCAGTGAGCAGGAAAGAAACTTAACTAAAAGAGTTGGTGCTGAGATACAAAGACATCATAGAATGCAGGCAATTGAATGCTGTGTGATGTACTGGCCTTAAGTGATATTCGCTCATGGGCTGTTTTAAAACTGAAAATCTGACTTTCTAGCATAAAGTGTTAGTAGCCAGAAGTATTTACAACAATATGCATACTGCATATATGCATACATGGAAGCAACCCACAAATGTAATTACTACACCATCTAGCAGTAAACAGAAAAACAACGTAGCCAATAACTTATAATGTTTGGTTTGAACAGCAATTTTACATGCAAAATCGGTAAATCTCTGTTCAAGATTTTGATAAGCTCAACGTATATTTGCAAATTAATGGTAAAGACATGTGACTTATTAAGTGATTCGTAGTGAGTGGCAAAATAGGCAATTTGATTGAGAAAAGCACTGCAGAGGTTTACTTTATTTATTACAGAAATATTTCCGCATTTTATTTTTAGGATTTTATTAAATGATTCTCAATAAATGTAGCGGAATCTTGTTTTCTAGGGACTAAGGATTTTCGACAACATAAATGGGAAAACGTTTAAACAGAAAATGTATGGATAATGTTATAGCACTGAGATTCTATACATTGGGTGAGGGGAATAAAGCTCAGCGTTTGCTTTTACTAGGAAACTTTAAGCAATTGCTTAAGATTTAGTGAATAAGATTCTAACAAATGCTTATTCAAAATAGCAAAAGACATAGCCTCTAGCAAAAGCTGAATTTTCCAGCAAGTGCTTAAAAATGTGTGAATAAAACCAAGCTTTTTCTTAATTCCAATAGCAATTGCTAGGCAAATGTTAAGCATCAGGCCATTCTTAAACATATTAGTGAGATGTAAGATTGCATTTATGCAATTAAGGGCTCCAAAAGTTCTATCGAGAACGCATTCAGACTAGGGTAGCCGAATAGCGCACTTTATACAAATTTAATGAGGAAAATGTGGAGTGGATTGCCCAACATTTCCTGAGGTTGGAAAATGAAGCTCGAGAAGGCTGTTTGACTTCAAAGCAGAAAATGGAAAATTTTCTTCCCTTCCTAAGTGATCCTGGATATCAGACTGGGGGAAGGACATTGGGGTACACAGGATGATAGTCTGCAAAACCGTAAATTTTGTGCTTGAAAAAATACTAGAAAAAGCAAACTTCTGGATTAAATTCCCGAGGGGCGATGAAGTTACAATGCTATTTTATAATGGAGTGAACAATACAATTTTCCTTGTGACATAGGAGTAGTTGACTGTACGCATGTCTGTATTGTGAAGCCGCTGTACCATGGTGATGAATATATAAACAGAAAGGGCTATGCTTTATCAATGTATGGGCAACCTGCAATGCTGAAGAAAAATTCACTAGCGTAGATGCGCAATGACAAGAATCTGTGCATGCTGTTAATATATGTTAATAATATTAGTAGATAATTAATGTTTCAACCTACCTGGAACTTTATGACATACTGGATTACTTTCAGCAGATAAGATATTCAGAAAATCCTCCCAAGATTTCAGAATGATTTTTCTATTCCCCTTTGTTGTTTCATCACTCTTCCTTTTAACTTATTTTTCGTGTTATGTTATGTTTTCTTTATTAGCTGCTTTCCTGGAATTATCTTGCTGAATTGATGTTGATGTTCACCTGTAATTGCTTCCAATGCTTTCCCTTTATCCATTTTAATTTTTGGTGTATAAGAATTATTTAAAATCACCGGGTGGTTTTTAAAATTGATACAAGTTTCCATTGTGTATCGCTGAAATCTTCATTGTCTTCACTTTCGGAAGACATGATTAACAAATAACAATCAACGTGATGCAAGTGTTAGAACCTCAACAATCAAGAAGTCTGGTCTTGAATTCCCCCTGTCATTCCTTTGACAGCAAATGCTTTAATTTCTCAGCATTTACTTACTAGCATTAAAAAATGATTATTCACACCAAAACAAGCTATTGCCAATGCTAGTTCTAAATGCTCGTAAACAATTGCTTTTTCTTATTCTTAATACTTCTAGTATGTACTGGATCTTTATTCACTTCACCCATTATCTTCTCTGGGACTCACATTGGGACCTCTGTTTGTTAAGGTTACGTTGTTTAGCAGAGGCATTAGATTATTATAACAGTGGCTTTGTTGAACCATTATTGCTTCTTAAATTCAGCGTTCCTATATGTTTCAAGTGAATTCTACAAATCATGCAAATATGTTTATTCATGTGCAGTGCAATTTCGTTATGAAATTCCATATATTACACATAATCACTATTATCGTTAACCTCCATTGTAACTAGTTGGGCATTGGCTCTCCTTATTGCATATAAGCAGAGGTTGGGGCTTCCTTATATAAATAAGCATTTCCTTATTCACCTGTAAGAGTAGCGTCTGTGTATTGAAAATCGCTGCTTAAGGAATTCCTTTAAATAAGCAACGACTATGAATTCAACCCTGAACAAATTTTGAAAGAAGGGACTCATTTTCACATGTGAAAGAAACTTGGTGTTTATTATATTAATGGAAACATAATATTTTTATTCTGCTGTTTGTTGTTACATCTGTTATGCATTGTTAAAATTTTGCATATCTGTAGCTATTTTTGTTTATATTATTTCCTATACATATAACTATCCTATGTTAGCATAATTTTATTCTAACTGCAATGAAAGTGACTAGTGAATGTGAAGAAGGCAATGCCTAAAAGCAAGAAAAGGAACCTCGTGTAAATATTATAAGAAATGTGCAGAAGAGACTAAAGTTACAAGTCAAGGATGAACTGTTTTGAAAGGACTTACAAAACACTGTGTATTTTGTGGATTAATATCAATGCTACAAGTCAATTAAAGGGAAGAAGATGATGATCAACACTATGATGCTGTGTACAAGTACAGGGTTTGTGCTGTGAATGGTGCAGAAGACATAGAAGTATGCCAAAAGGCTTTCATTACAATTCATGGAATCTCAAATAAAAAATTGGAAGTACTTGTCACAAGCTTGCAGGGTATTCACCACAAGATAAACGAACCAAACACACTACTGCTGGGACAGTTAGCATGGTCAGACAACATTCAAAATAATCTTTATCTATGTTAGTTCTGAATTGTAATTAGATATATACAATGTAATTGTTAGTTGTAATTAGATATATACAAAGATCACACCAAACGAGGTAATTCTACCTAGCTACTAATATTTTACATTTTTAGATAAGTAATGCTTGACATGTTTTAACAGGTACAGCAATTTGGCATCCTCGCTGTGGACCAGGTCCCACTGAGAACGGAACCATCTTGAATGGCTCTCTGGAGAATGGGCACTGTACAGATGGGGAGTCGGGCAAGGAAGGAGGCCGCGAATTTGACAGAATGAGTAGTTCGGGCGTCAGTGACATGCAGGCAAGCTTGTGTCATCTCACCTGTTTATAATTTTGCTATGTGTTTTAGTGGATTTATAGCCCTAACAAATATTAAACACCACCTGCTGGGTTTTCCTTCCTGAAGCAGAATTAGAAGCTTTATTGCATTACGAAATGTTAATTTAATTCTAAAATCTTCTTTTGAAGATACTTAAACTGTAGCACTTCAATTTCAATGGAGTTTTGCAACATTTAATTCTCAGTTCAGTTCTTAAAAGTGTGATTGGACTTGAATTGATTATAAACTTCCAGTAATCCATATTTTTTTAATGCAGATAAAAACGTTATCAGGTTTCATCAACATTTACAAAATGCATTTAAGAATTCTATGAATAACAAATTTCTTAATCATCAAACGCTTTGAACTAATGTTTTTATTTTGAATAATTCAGTACCATTATTTTTAGGGTAATGACTTGACAAAAGTGCTAAAAAGGAGATGGAATGTCAACATTTAAGAGGATACAGTACTGAAATTTAATCATAAATCTGTTTGTTGTCCATCTTCTCTAATAAACACAGAAGTGATTTCATTACATAGATCTAATTTTATATTTTTCAATCAGAAAGTATAAAAAAGTACACTTTATAGTAACACATTACCACACCTTTGCAATAGCCAAAGACTGTTAACTGCCAGAGAGTAAAAGACATGCTGGAAGAAATCACTTGTGCCAGATAGTGCTGCCAACAAAACATTTTTTGACCTAAATCCAGATGATAACTGCTATAACTCCAATTGGTAACTATAGAAATCTATGCTTAAGGCAATGCAGTGTGAAAAACTGAATATCCATAATTTTGTTTTGATTTACTTCCAGTTTTTACCACATGCAGTACATAAAACAAATATAACATTTTAATGAGTGATGTCAAATTATTTTTCAGTTATAATTTTTTATCAATAATTAATTACCTTTTTAAATCTATACAGGTAACGAAAAAACATTTAAAGAAGTGTTTTAAGCCTGTAATATCCAGAATAACGTTAAAAAGTTAACTTTTATAATATAATTACAAGATTTAATCATTTGCCGTTTTGTTTGTGTGAATTAAATGTGTTTAATTTAATAAGCATGTTATTTTTTTATTTACTTTTATATACTTATTAGAAGCATGACCTTTTTTTAAGTTAAATAATAATTAATATGCTAATGCTGAAAACTTTCTTGAAAATGCAGATTTATAACAGTATAATGAACACCATTGCAAGTGAAAAATTATGTGTGTTTTAGAATAAATAATAATTTAAGAAACTAGTTGCATAAACATCCTTATATTATGTAGTCAAATTTTCTCATTTTCTGTTTACTTTTATTATATATGTTATTTATAAAACAGATTGTATTCAATATAAGGTGCCTAGTTAAGCACCTTACAAACTAAACAAAAGGTTGCCAACCTAAAATTCTCTGGTTTGAGTACATCATAACTCTAGGTTGTTGATTTATTGATGACCGTACCTTGATATCTTGTCATTTGATTGGTCATCCTCCATGGTCTAGGGATACCATGCTAGCCTCTGGTTCTTGAGGTCATGGGTTCAAACCCGGCTGAGGGCGATGGATATTTTTTGGGGGCGTAAAAATCCTTAGTATGGCTTCCTTTGGAAGGGAAGTAAACTGGAGGTCCCATATCATAGATTTATGGCATGTTAAAGAACCTCAAGCCTGATAAAGAGGTCTCTGAGCAGAATTTCTGGTTTTTCATGTTCAGTATAGTATGGGACGCTAAGGACCATAGTAATTAAAGAGCATCCATAAATAAAACTCAATTTAATTGTGTCATTTGATTGTTCTTGTGGTCAATTACTTTTCCTCTATAAGTGAATTCTCTTCTCTTGAAGTCATTCTAATTTTGCTCCAATATTTTTCCCTAGCACTGCCAAGGTATTCTTTCATCAGTTTTGTGTTTCCGATCTCCCATTAAGATGTCTCTCTCAAAATTATTGCACATTTCTTGCCATACCTATTGTGTTTACAGCTTTGTTCTTAATATAAGATGCTGTGGTTCTCATCTAATTGTTATCTAATTCTTCACAAATTGGACCATGAAGATTTCATAGGCATCCCTCAAAATACTTCTCTCTCGTCTAAACTTGTACCTCTCAATAAATTTGCAAGGAACTCCTATTCCTAAAACTGTAGATATTTCTTGCATCTCAGTATCTTCAGCCCTATAAGGCATGCTTTTAAACTCAATGATTTCTCCATCAACATCATTAGTCCTTAAGAGCATTATGAAAGAACTGCTGCAGTTCATCAATCAGTGTGCTTTTTTTATTCTCTGTTGGATATCTGAAGCTTCCATCAAATCCATTGGGTTAAAAGGCTGATGAAAGGGATGCATACTGCCTGATTTATGTATATGCAAAGTTATTGAAGCAGCAGAAAAGTGCAAGAATTTAGTTGAGACCTTAAGCACTAAACAACCCATGGATCAGTTATTATAGTAATATATTGGCTTTATTCTGAGGATTTATAGAAATTTCGCTGCAGCTGAGTGTGTCTGCACATTTTCTAACATGGTGTTGTACTTCTTAAATGGCATTTCTTTCCTCCTCTTCTCAATTTTGTATGTTTTTTTTGGTGGTAATATTAGCGGAATACATGTTTAGCATGTGTTAAAATCGAGAATACCTCTTGCCTGCTCACAACAAAATTGTACCGTTTGTTCTTCAGAGCAAGGAAAGAATGTTGAGGATTTGTAATAGTGAACAAAAGGGTGAAGCAATATTTTTTAAAATGTTTTATCTAAGGAATGTGAAAAATCAAAACATGCAGTTTTAGAGCAATTCATGATGGGCTGATTTTTATTGGAAGTGAGTTGGAAATTTCAGCATTTATTATATCATCACTGGCTTCATAACCTCACATTCAGCATAAGCAATGTCACCAACATCCAGTTTCATTTATTTATGTTTGTCATCCTGCTAGATCATCTGCGAACCACTGGAACTGTCCAATTCACTGTAAAACAAAAATGCACCTGGAAGTATAACATTGAAGTAGCCATCAACACCATCCATCAATCAACAAATTTAATATCTTATCACAGGGTCTGTGAGATGGAAATTTCAGCATTTATTATATCATCACAAGCTTTGTAGTTCACATATGGAATAAGCAGTATCACCAACGTTGAGTTTCATTTGTTTAATCCTGCTAAATCATCGGAACTGTTCTTCAGTTCAGTGTAAAAAAAAACAAACAAACATGCGTCTGAATGTTGAATACCAATAAAGTCATCAATGCAATCCATCATAATCGATCTAGTGAATTTTAAAAGATACGTATTTCTACTCCTATATTCTACTCCTTCCTAGAATCCTGTATTTCTGTAATATCTGTTTAACTAAAAACCGCCTATGTCTATTTTTCAAATGTCCCCTGTGTTTCAGGTACACTCATGGTCTTTTCCGTTTAAACTTTTCTTGAGCACCAAAACATTTTCTTGTATTCCCTTCTTCTCCTAACTTGTCCATATCTGTTAGGGCTACATTGTTAGGTGACAATCTTAGAATTTGTTAACAGAAGTATTTATTATAACTAATATGATTTTCCGGGCTGTTATGCCGTGGTCTGCTGAAGAAAGATTTCCCAGACGTTTCGTCCACAACTGCGGTGGACATCTTCAGTGGCGCGGACGAAGTCTTCTCGGTGAAAGTATCGCAGCGTCTGATGCGTTGGCCGTTAGTGCCGCTCTCTTTATAGTGTGGGCGCTCTCTGCTGATTGGCCCGCTGGTATGAGGGGGCTGGCGCCGGCTGTGTTGTTGCTCTCTTCTGATTGGCTCGCAGTGTTTTTCGGTTTTGTATGACCTTTCTTGTTTTTGATGACTAGATGCCAGTTACTGTTGAGTTTCAATGCTTCTTCTTTCCTATTGAAATTATTGGGATGTTTATAAATCTCTATTGCTTCGCGTTGTAGCCGGGTATGGTAATGCTTTATAGAGGAAAGAATGTTGGTGTCCTGAAATCTAATAATGTGTTCGCCCTCGGCTTCAATGGCATGTTCGGCGACTGCCGATTTTTCTGTATGGCCCAGGCGGCAGTTTCTTTTGTGTTCGCTCAGTCTGATGTTAGCGCTCCGCTGTGTGGTACACCGGCCGTGAAAACCTACGTTCTTACATGAGAAGTATTTATTAAATCCAGCTTTTTGCATCTATCTAGGACTCTATTCCATGTATAATTTTTGTCTCTAGTGTTGTACTGTATATTTGTACTAACATTTATTTCCAATATTTCCCTTATTAGATGTATAAAGTAGGCTCAAGAGAGAAATATAGTAACTATAAAAGCATCATTAAGGATTATCTGAGAAGAAAAAACTGGTGTCAGTCTTAACTTCATTATTTCTCAGATAATCCTAAATACTTCACTGTGCATTCCTACTAATGCTATAATCATTAAGCATGTTTAACCAAAAATGTAAATAACTGTTTAAATTATTCAGATTTGTAATAGTTATTTATGCTTCGCTTTGTAAGTTTTCAAGAAAGATTTCACCAATAGCTGTTTAACATTTGCCTTAAAATTACTAGCATGGTGTTTTGTGTACCATATGTGATTTCATTTACATTTTGTTGCTTTTTTAGCTTGTTGCATTTTTTAGTAATTTTGTTTGGTTTTTGCAGTTTTCTCTTCGCTCCCGCACACCTAGTCTTAATGGTTCATTGTATAGCCCATATAATAGCTTGTCCAGAAAGGTTAGTAGTGTACTTTAACAGCTGATGCTTTTATTTAAAACATTAAGACAAACATTTTGCTGTAAGTTAACTGCAATGGCACCTGTAAGCTTTGGGTAACACTCAATTATTCACAAATAGCTTTTTTGTTTAATTGATAAGCAAGGTTTTCTTCAGCAATAGGTAAGGTTAATGTTATTTTAATCAAGGTAGAAGTCATGTATTTTAATGCTGCTTAACCTGTTTAGTGGTTTACACAATTAATTTGTTGCTTTAGGAGTGCATAGAATTGACAAAGTTTGTAAGAATCATATAAGGTGAGAGATATATTGCAGACTTCTAACATTTTAACATATATTAGTTAATTTAATGTTCATATGTCAGAAACCAAACTGTGGTGATTGTCATAGTTCCAAAGGCCTCAAATTTTAGAACAGACTGATTAGTGCCAAGCACAATATAAGCAAGTAAGTTATTTACGACAAATTTGATCTTCTTTTGCAAAACCATGATAATAAACTTTGCTCATATTTATAAACAAAAAAGGTGTTATATTTGCTAACGTATAAGATGCACTCACTCCTCAAAGAAGCATCCCCTCTATAGACCATGTTTTAAAGAGAGAGAACAATTTCACTGAAAACTTATTATAGATTTAGTGCTTCATATACAAATAATACTTTCTAGTTTTAACAAGTAATTAATCTTGACTAGGAAGAAAAGGAGGAGGAGAGGGCCTGGTTAAGAAAGAAGGTGTGTGTGTGTGTGTGTGTGTGTGTGTGTGTGTTAAAAGGACAAAGAGATGGATTTTTACAAGGTGAATGTTTATTATGTGGGCAGAAACAAGCTTTAGAACAGACAGTATTTGAATGCAATGAAAAGCTGAGATCTAGAAAAAAAATTTAAATCATTGGCTAATAATGAACAGAAAAACAGGGTAGCATTTCTTCAAAGTTTAGAATAAGCTGTTAAAGGATGAAAAGAATTTTGCATTCGTGTGTGGGTGGTTCTTTTTTTTTTTTTTTTTTTTTTACTTTCTCTATTACGTATAGTAAGTAGGGGAAGTACTGTATTCCACCCAAAAATTCTATACCAAGATTTCACCGGAAATATATGTTTTGAGACCCCCGGAATCCAAAAAAAGCATTTTAGGAAACATGTCCATGTGTGTGTGTCTGTGAACAGCATAACTCAGAAACGAACAGTCAGATAAACACCAAACTTGGTATTTAGGTTCAGTATCTTCCAGAGATGCGACACGGAGGTTTTCAAGAAAATCTCTCCACCCCAGATTACCCTTTACATGGAACATTTTTCGAAAATTTTAATTTTCTCAAAAGTAGCTCTAATGATTTAGATTAAAATATCATATGTTTAAGATATTTTCATGACAAATAAAATGTATATCTTGAATTTTCTGGGAATGTCTCCAAAAGTATTCTTCATTGTGAACGACTTTTGCATAACTGGTAAACCATAAGAGATAGACAAAATTTTACTACACAAAAAATGTAGATCACATTAAAATACACAGTTTATGTCATATATATTTTTTTTGTTGAGTGAACCATTTTCAAGATATTGCTTGTTATTCCCTTAAATTTTTCAATACTTATATTCTCAAATGGGAATTTGTTATTCATTTTTTTGTCTTGGATATGTAAAGAGTATTAATCTGTGTGAAAGGGAATGGTGTTGCACCTAGCAACCAGCTATTAGGAGATATGTATGTGCTTAAAGGCTACTGTATTTCTATATTGCCCTTGTAAATATATATTCCCCTTACATCTACAAGAAAATTAGCAATAAGATAGAGTCTGCAAATGTTTATCTCAATTAACATGAAGTAGATGGAGAATAAGCATTTGTAAAAATAGTTTGTAACAAGAGTAGAGAAAGTCATGTGAGTGTAACACAGAATTTGTTTCCCCCCCTCATTGAGGGTTTTTTTCCCCCCTCATTGAGATTTGTCCTGAATTATACCCCTTTTTTGTTTTTTTGGTGTGTCATACATTGTAAATGATTAGCCACTATTTGAGTTTTCACAGTATGCAATGAGTTTTAGCCCGTTCACGAACTTCTGAAATGAAATAATAATTTAAGCAAAATAGCAGAAACTTAACACAGTAAACTCCACAATATTTGGAAGTTTATCACTGCTAAGATCATTGGAGACAATCCATGCACTTCCACTGAACCCAATGTAACTGGAATGCTTTTGCACACACAAAGAAGCAAGAAGGAGTTCACAAAACTCAGAGCGAATGGATTTTCTAAAACTTCAATTCATAAAGATGAATATCAGCATAGAAAACACATCCTATTTTTCAATCCTATATTCAAAGAAAAAGTGCATCTTATGTGCTGGCAAATACCTACTTAAATTATTAAATAGTTTGAAGTCAGAAAAGATTTTGCTTATTCATGTTATTTTTCTCCATTACATAAATAATATCTGCGTGCTGTAATCAGAATTGTATAATATAGCATTATTGTTTTTAATGTATATAGTTAAGTTGAACTAAGCTCTTGGTTAGAACATGTACTCTCATCGTTAAGAGCCTATGTAAAAATATTTATTGGAACATATATTTATGTATCGCTAAATTATGTAATGTATATGCTTGGTTATTTTCAGTATTCTGGTGGATATCAGCGTACAGGCAGCCCAGGACTCATTCTTCGAGAGTACAAGAGCAACCAGTATCCTGAGGACATCAGTCGCATATACACTTATAGCTACCTGACCGAAGAACCAACACAGGGATACCTTAAACGGCCAATTGATCCATACGATAAACCTCCAACCTCACCTCATTTCCATAGACCATCATGTAAGTTACAAAGACAATAGATAAGGATTGATATTCAATGCTTTATGTGTGACATTTGCAAGTCAAAAGGATTGCTTAGTACTTGAAGGACTAGTATTATTGAACTGCCTAGGGATGCTGCTGGTTATTTTGACTGGCGGTGCTTTCGTTTCCTTTTTACTTTCTGTACTACTTACCTGTATCAAGCAGAGGAGGTATTGCATTCTAGCCAAAAAATTGATACCAAAATTTCACTGGAAATACACGTCTTGAGATCCCTGAATAAATAAGAAGCATTCTTAGAAAAAGATCTCTGAAAAGTCTTTTAACATGGGGCCAAGAGAGAAAAAAAAAAAGAAATGACTATATATTGACATAAGAACTAAATTTTATAGGGGGTTGCCATCCAAAATTTAACACACAATGCTTCACAATCCAAATAGAACATTAGAACAGAATCAGAATACATTAGCATTATATCAGTAACAGTGACTTTTTCATACAGTAACATGACAGAAAAAAACATATTTGGGATCCCAATATTAACTCTTAATGACCAGCTGGTACCACTAACAAAAGAAAATAAGTGCACTTACAAGACAATCACACATGACAATGAAATGAACTCATTCACACTGACCATGGCCCAAATTATGCACAACACTCACTTAACTAGCTACTGAAAACTGCTGTATGCATTACTACAAACTACACCACGTGACATGCTTTCAACTACGATTGTCATAATCTGTCACTAATACAATTTCTCCTCTACATTACTATCTTCCTCATCTCATTATTATCATCATCTCAATCATAATCATAATCATCAATATTTCAATCATCATCATTACTTCAGTCATCATCTTTATCTCAACTTTCAATTTTCTCTTGGACAGTAACTACTGCGAAAACAAAACATCTTCACTGACGTGTCTCATTTAACATGCTGCAAAGTCTGACATAGGCATAACCTTAAAGAAATCACATTAACATTTCAGGAATGACACAAATAACATGATATTATACTGTTGCATCCACATCCTCCGAATCAAAATTAAGCTGGAAAACAGGTGATATTAAAACTTGCTATCTAAGATGGTAATAAACTTGTTGCATAAACACAAAAAAAATTATTCTCATTGCATTCACTTCAATACATTTAATCTCTCGTGTGAATACATTACACACGCTATACTGGGCACGTTACAGCAACACCAATAAGCAAAATCTCTGAAATCATCTCATCAAATCAACTTTCCAGGTACATGTAGCCCTCCTGAAAAATCAACACATTTATACAACAACTGTCGGGGTTACACTTTGGCACTTCCACCGAAGCTGACATCATCTCATCTCTTCTCCTCTCTTTACCACCATCGGGGTTACTCTTACGCACATCCACCGAGGCAAATATCAACTCGTATATCTCACATAACCTCACAGTACGCCATCGGGGTTACACTTTGGCACTTCCACCGAGGCAAATCTCACATATATCACATATCTCATAACCTCAAATATACACATACATACACACACTATTCATGCAACAATTTTCTGCAAATAAAGATCACAGCATCATTATGAAACCCAAAAGCAAATCAAATCATATCACATCACATCGAATGCAACAGAACAAAATCACATCATTACTCAAAACAATACTGTCACAGAATATTCCTGAAAATCAAACAAAAATTAAGTACACTCCCAGGTTTTTTCTTATACTTTTTACCACAAAATTCCAGTGCAATTTTCCAGTTTCATATAATATAGGCTTCATGCCAACATATTATTATTATTATTATTATTATTATTATTATTATTATTATTGTTATTATTATTACTACTACTATTACTATTACTATTACTACTACTTCCGCCGCCACCACCACCATCACCACATGTATTTAAGTTCAGTATCTTCTAAGGATGTGACAGTATGAGGATTTTCAAGAACATACCCCCAGCCTAAACTGCCTCTCACATGGAAAATTTTCATTAGTTTTTATTTTCCCAAAAATACCTCTTTTAATGTCTTTGATTACAATACCATTGTGTAAGATGTTTGCATCGCAAATAAAATGTATATCTTGGATTTTCTGGGAATAACTTGTGAAGTCCTGTTCATTGTGAATGACTTTTGTATAATTAGCCAACGAATAAGAGAGACAAAATCTTACCACACAAAATATGAAGATTGTTAAAGGATACAATTTATGTGAAATGTGTAAGTAAAGTTAATGTCAATTAACAAGTACATAGAGGAATAAACTTTTGTAAGAATAGTTTATAGAACACTGAGTAGAGAAAGTCATGTGAATTTAACACATCTGTTATACATTTTGCCAAATTTTGGCATACTTATATTTTTGTTTGCATTTTGTTGCAATTGTGTAATTAACTTTGAATCCAAAGAAAAAAATATGTTTTTTAATTTAGCTTTATATGTGTATTCAGCATTTAAAATGTGATTACCCTCTTATTTTCTGTAAATGAAAGTACAGAAATAATATTTGAAAATGGACAGAAAATTGTGGCTGACATGGCTTTAATTCACAGCTGGGAGGATAATAATTAACTTA
Organism: Deroplatys truncata; assembly: GCA_030765065.1. Classification (NCBI taxonomy): domain Eukaryota; kingdom Metazoa; phylum Arthropoda; class Insecta; order Mantodea; family Mantidae; genus Deroplatys; species Deroplatys truncata. Next base: position 48,768,375 of record CM060975.1, on the reverse strand, counting down.
AGGTATAGTGTTGCATTTTGCTAAATAGAGAATAAGCAGACACACAGCGATTAAAGGAGTAAGTGAATTAATAACAGTAACATAGAGGGGGCCAGTTGGATAAGTGCATACTCTCAAGATGTGAATCTTTGTTTTTTATCTTTTTAGTGAAGTTTTGTACAGTTAAACTTATTTGTACATCTTGATCAATATTGTACACTTGGTACATCTGATATAGAACACGCCAGAGAATTATATACATTATTTACAGTGATACTCATTTATACTATAAAAATAGTTTTCATATAAGAATTGCATAGTTTCAGTTTTAAAAGTTTTTAATTTTTCTTCAGCTTTTATTTTTGCAAAGCATTAAATATTTTTACGGCTTTATGAAGTACTCTATTTAATTAATTTTGTGTTTGCTGATAGGATATGTATATTTTTACAGATTTAGTTCTGTGATAATTTGATTAAATTGAAACAAAAAGCTATTTTGTTATGCAAATAATAATATTAGTACAACATTTATAGTTTGCTTATTTTTTTGCTGTGCTGCAGCTGCACATTCACGAAGCAGTGGGAAATTCTCGCTAACCAAGGCAAGTTCAAAGTCAGGAATGAAGGTGCTTGTGGACAGCATAAGGACAGAAACACCACGTCCAAAGTCGCCACACATGAACAATGAAGAGCCAATTGAGCTTGCTCATTTCCCTGCTGCTAAACGGCCTGGCCCTGGTGAAAAGCCGAAAATCGAAAGGGATGACTTTCCTGCACCACCTTATCCTTACACTGATCCAGGTTAGTGGACTGACCCAAGAATGTTCTTTATTTACTTGTTTATTGGTTCTCTTACCTGGATTTACACAGTTGGGTTTTTAACTACCCAAAGAGTCAATTTAATTCTTAGATAATTCTAATTAAAATTTGTTTTAGTACTCTCCCTGTGGGACCTTAGTTAATAGCTTAAAAGTCCCAGTATTTTCAGGTTAAGGGATTAAAGAATCCTTTAATGTTAATATTAAGAGAAATAGGAATGAAAATGGCAAATGTGAGGAACCAACCAGTTAAAAAGACACTAATTGTTGGGAACATGGCTGATAAAGGGCAGTATAAACTTCACATATATGACACAGGTACCTCTAAATATAAAAAAAAAAAAGGGAGAAAAAGGTGTAAATTTCAACATCAACGCTGTTTATCATCACATTCAGTGTGAATCAGGCTCCTTTGGATCACATTCCTAAGAGCTCAGGTAGATTGTTAGAACACTAGTGTTAAGGATGTAACACAATAGGTGGATTGCAGAAACAATAATTTGTTCTAAGCTTTAGGCACTAAAATAGTATTTAAATTAGATAAGGATTTTGTTGCTTAAACATTGTTTAAATCAGAACATCAGCAAGGTTAACAAAGTGTGGAATATCTTTTATTATTCTCTCTATTAGTTTCCACCAATCACAATTTTACTTTAGTGCAAGCCCTGTTAAATATGGTTAAATATTCATTTATAAGGATATGCTTCCACAGAAATCACGGCATGTAGTAAACACTTCAATGGAAGAAAAGTTATTACGATATCAAGAATTACAGTGTTGTGGAGAGTAAACACTCATATCTATATATGAAGAAAAAGGCAACATAGCAACAACAGAAGTTTTCAAAAACAATTTTCCACAGAACCTGCCGCATTATGGCAGGACTTCTGTAGATAAGTTACGCAGTAACTCAAGACTTTATATGTATGTATCTAAAGCCGCTTGTACACGATAAAATTTTTGTCAAATTCAATACTTTACAAGACTTTTCAAGAGTTGTCACAACTCCACAACTTTTCTTGTCAAATTGCTTCCAATACTTTTAAAGTCTTTGAAAGTCGTGAAAGCAAATAAGGACATGCTCTAAACAGTCAAAGATTTCACAATAATTTGATGACTTTGGCCAATGAAATGCGAGTATTTACAGTGCGTCACGAAATCTGCAACATGGCTGAAAGCAAGAAGTAAACAAAAATGGCTACCCGGCCAAGGTATGTTGTATGCGAAGTGATTAGGTTATACATAAGCTGGCCATGTCTGTACATCGAGGGCTCTGTGGATTACCACAAGATGGAGTAGATGAAGGCAATTATGAAGAAATAATTGCCAGGCAGTTTTCCGAACTAAGTATACATTAATGTAATGTTATATAGTGTGGTTAACCTATCAGTTGGTGTTATTACCATTGTATTCCACACTCGTAATGTGATTTCATTGGATATAATACGTGAAAGTGCTACATAATATTAGTACAGAACAATATTTCATTGCAAATTGTTATACTGTGACGCAAATACAAAATTGCTTTGCGCGTGATAAATTATGGATGTGTTCTGAACGGTTTCAGTTTGGCGAAGAGACAACTTGTAAATACACATTTTTGGCATAGTCAAGTCTTGCCAGGTCTCTTCCAAGCTTGTCATATATTGAAAAATATTTCACAATGTTTCTTGTAAACTCTTGAATAGAAAAAAAGTTTGATCGTGTACAAGGGGCTTAATGCTCAGAGCTTGACAATGACATCATTAGTCTTCTTGCTTCCCGATGTTTGGAAATGAGGTTCTTGAATGATGATAGTGCCCCACATATTGATAAGTGATCTTTGTTCACTTCTTCCTGTTTAAGACATAGAGTGCAGTATGGTGACACTAATATTCCAATCATATGCAAGTCACGCTACACAATATGTTGTTTTGAGAATACTATTGTTACATCTTAACATCAGAGAGTTTAAATCTTTGTAAGAATTTAAACAAAGAGCTTTAAAGTCATAAACAGTGATGTATACGTCGTCGGCTGTTATAGGATTACTGTGTCTTGGAATTGCTTTATACTGTATTCAAGCAATCAAAACAAATAGCAATAGTGATAGTCTCTCATTTTCTATTATTTCTGTTACCAGAAAGGAGAAGGCGGTGGTCTGACACTTACAAGGGGGTACCTGATTCTGATGAAGAAGATGAAGTTGATGGAAAGAAAGATGACGGGGAAAAGATAGAAGACCAGAAACTAAAGGTAGTGGCAAGATTTGACAATTTAATCAACACTCACATTGACTACTATGTAGTAGACAAGGCATTGTACAGTGTGTGTGTCTTATTTGAATAGTTTTTCATTGTATTGGTAAAATTCACTCATGAGACTATCTGTTTATAACATCCTTTGTTATTTTGTCTTACTTGTTTCAGGTTGTGTTATAAAAATAGTTAATAAAATTAGTAGCTGGCACTTCTTAATTGAAATTAAATTGTAAAAGGCAACTTTAAATTACACTCTCACATGGTTACACAAGTTTAGGTTCTTGTTTAAAATATGTGGGATGTTTCTTCATGCTTCAGTAATTGCATATTATGAAATTAGTATATACTTTTATCCTTAATTGTGCAAGTATATGGTTTATTTAGAAACTAATTACATACATTATTTGAAAACAAAATCTTTGACAGGCTTACATCTCTCTAAGCCTCCTAGAGTTGTCTGCTTATCTTGTTAGTCCCAATACATATAACTGTTTATTATTGTGTTGGTGACCATATTTTCACAGCATCCTGTCATTCTATAATTATCCAACTTATTGAGTTCTCTTCTAAATTCCTCCTAAGCATTCTTAGCCATTTCTCTCTAACTTTTCCCAAATATATTCACCCACGCATTTTATATTCTTTTCTACTTTAACAGTCAGAATCTGTAAAATTAATATTTCTCCATCTAAGTTGTTCCATCTTTGTTGCCATATCTTCTTTCCCCATGTATTTATTTAATTCCACTGTAGCATACAGTGAAAATCCATATTTGTTTCTCCACACACTAGACACTTTTATAAAATTTTGTCATCCTTTAAAGCTTTAAAATCTCTAACTCCAGTTCTAGCTCAGACATATCCTTCTTGACCTATTTCATCGCAAAAGTCCTTCCTGCATATTTTTCCCTATTCCGTATTTTTTTATTTCCCAATAAGGCCTCAGAAAACCTTCTTCTTTGCCCACACCACCTAATGTTTCTTGCCTGAATATCTACACTTTTCTTTCCAGAAAACCTCTGTTTTCAAATTTCCTATAATCCATAAATCTTCCATAACTATAGCTTGCAGAATTTTCTGTGCTCAAGAAACCACATTTCTTGGATATGGAAACACTTTGTACAAGCAAATGTTGAGTAAATTTGGTTTTTCTGATATTAATGTACGTAATATTTTTGTATGATGCTATAACTTATGTGCTGTTTTTTATATAATATAGTAGTATATTATGCAACAAGAGTATAATGGTAGCAATTAAAATGTGAGTACATTTATAAAACTCACTGTGCTTGTTTCATAATTTTCATATGCGCATCTTAATTGTCATTATACTCAAGTTTCATGCGACTGTTTATGCTTGACTATATGTCTAAGTTTAAACTATTTATAAATTATTTTTAATGTTCTATGTTATCTGAGTCAATAAGTGCATTGGCCTTACCTTACGCAGTGAAACAGCTGGGCAGGGTTGTGGTATGTGTGCAGACGTGAGAGTATTGATTTTATTCTGATCTTGACCTTGACACAATACTCGTGATACATACAGTATATATGCTATAGCCTTAAAAAAGTAGAGCAGAGACTTGATGAAGAAGATAAATTAAAGGATAAAGATTATAAGAATATTAAAGATAGAGTTGATATACAAAAAATGCCAAGGAAGACTGCAGTGGCCTTATTTAGGATGGCAACTGGCCACGATTGCCTCTCAGAACACCTCTACAAGATACGATGCCTACCTACACCCAAGTGCACTCTCTGTGAAGAAGATGTCATCCTGAACAAACAGCATCTCGCCAAATGCAAAGGCCTTAAAAGTGATAACTTACAGACTTTATATTGGGAAGCCAGAGGGAAAATGATGCATATCAATTAATCCCCAGTGCCATTGGTGAACAACAACCACCTTAAAAAAGAAGACTTCGAAAAATGACAAGACAAATTGAATTTATTAGAATGTTATTTACAATTAACACTAATATTATATAAACAGAAGTAGCTTTATTTCAAGTACAGATTGTTTATTGTGAGGCAGTATTTTATATCACAACACTGTGAATGCCAGAGTGATTGTAGTGTAAATTAACATTATTGTATGACAATGATTTTAGATGTTTGTTAGCTATAAGCATTGTTAGGAAACAAGTTTACACGTCCTCACTGAAACTGACAATAGGAGCGGGTAACAATGAAGTGAGGGGGTGAGTTGTTTATCAATTAGAAGAGACAAACAAATGATGTCAGGGTAGCTTGTCTTTCTTTAGAAATGGAGGAAATATCTTTCCTAGAGCGTATGTGTTTGTAATTATGATTGGCTTATAAAACAGACGCTAATTTTGGCGCGATTTATTAACCAATAGCAGCTCTATTATAATGTTTAGACATATTGGGGTGAGGGAGTATAAATTCTTGAGCCGGAGACGGGTATCGCGCAGTTCTACAGAATCATTCACAAGGTAAACATCGCGCAGTTCTACAGAATCATTCACAAGGTAAACATCGCGCAGTTCTACAGAATCATTCACAAGGTAAACGTCGCACAGTTCTAAGAAATCTCTTGCGAATTACACGTCAGGCAGTTCTAAGGAAGCATTCATGAGGTACACATTACGCAATTCTACAGAATCTTTCGCGTCGTAAATTTAGTTACAAAATGTGAAATATGTGAATTAATAGTGCGCGACAAATAAGTGATTGTAGTTACATTCGAAAATATAACAGTTTCAGTCAGGCGTGTATCAAGATTAAATATGTAAAATTAATCAAGTGTGACGGCAATAATAGTGTAAAAACAAATTCTTTTATCAGTGTTATCTTTTAGTAACAACTCCTTTCCGTTTACATGCCCTGTTCAAGAGATATTTGCTCGACTGAGTAATAATAGCTAGCCAGAGGACAAAGAACCCAAAATTCAAAATAGTAAAACAATAACAGGCGCCAAGTAAAAAAAAGATAACACGAACAGATAACTGCGACAATTGTAAAATTGTTGAAATGAATTTGCAGGAATGTGCTTTATAGAATACTGGAAGTTGAGCGTGGTTGATTGTAGTTAACTTGAGAGTTTTGTTGTTCTGTTGAGTTTAACATTGTATTTGAGATTTGAATTTTATGTTGCATTGATTCTTCAATATAAGATTGTGCCTCAATATTGGATTTCCAGCCTCCATGGTGTTTTAGTGTTGTTATGTCTCCACCAGCATCTACTAAAATTGTCTCAGAACTCCTGTGAAAGCAGTGCCTTGTGTATAGATTGGAGTTGGGGAGATTAAGGTATAGAGCTATCTGTTTCCCCATATTTCCCAGTTTATTTAGGCTGACATTCTGCACGGTGCATTTTCCACTTTGGTAATTTATAAAGATGGAGGGAGTGATGCATATTTTTGAATGCCAATTTATGTATTTCTGGCATATATCATAGTACTTGGCTGTTATCATAAAGGCTTTTGTTGATTTTGTTGTAGTGTTTGGGATAGTAACTACTATAGTTGATGCAATATCTTCTACATTATCAGTTTTTAATTGATGCAACTCATGTCTTCGGCAGGCACCCATTATTCCAAAAATTGTTGCTACCTGTAACAATACTAATCACATTACTTAATATTTTTCCCCTTGTATGGATTTACTACATTTATACTAATTGTAAGAAAGTACTTGGTAATTGAAAATATGCTTACTTTTTATCATGCGGTGTTTGGTATGAAATGCTTCATTTATAAATGTCTTCAATTCATCAGGTGAAAAAGATTTTGTATTTTTTCCTCTTATATCCCTCTGATTTACGTTTTAGTAAGCTTTTCAATTTTGAGTACTTAGATAAGTTGATTTGGTGTTTAATGTTGAGTGTTGATTTCAAAATAGAGTAGTAAGTCCATACATTTTCTGAAAATGAGGTTATGCATTTTGATTTTCTCCAATCTATTAATTGTGCATTGAATTTTTCATGCATGTTTGTTGATTTTTGTGGCAATAAGTTATTAGTCACATTGTGTATGTTTGCAGACATTTCTGGCAGTGTAAGTTGCATCTCGCTGTCACTCGTGTCCAACATTTCACTTTCTCTAAACTCTGCTAGTTCGATTGAACATTCGAGAATAATATATAGTTGTGCTTTCAACAGTTGGTGCCTGGTAGCTTTACAACATGTGCGCAGAGCGAAAGTATTGATTGTTATATGCAGATTTTCTGATTGGTGGAAATCTGCGCTTTAATGAGATCCATTAAAGTGCAGGTACAAGATGTATAATTACTACATTTAAGCATGGTCGAGCATAAAAGGACGTTAGTTATAGTTAATGTTTATCTAAATTTTCTAATGATGCTTGAAAGTCAATGTCTTATTTTATGGAAAGCATTATTGTATATACCACATTGTGTTGATAGTGAATATTAATTACTATTGATTTTGTTTTTAGTAATGCATGGCTTAACATTGTCACAATATAATATTCAGTTGACAGTATTTTATGCATTGTGTGATTAAGGGTTGAAGTTGACTTTGTTATTGGTAATATGGTATTATTAACATTCAGTGCTCTTCATTATAAAGTAATCTTGCAATTACTTAATTGTTTTCTATGATAATTTTAGGCAACGCATGCCATAAAATAATACATTGTGAATGATTTTCATTGTCACACAAGGCTGTCTACTTATTTTGCAATAAAAAAGATATATATGAGGAGTTCCTATGGTACAACAATGTATAACAATGTACTGAAAATGTTACTGAAACGTTTTCTTCTTTTCCCTGAAAGAAAGAGGAGGAGGAATTGAGCAAAATTGCTACCGGCATTGGTAAAGTGTTCCTCCAAAACGTACGTGAACGCGAGAAGCTGAGACAATGGAAACTGGCACATTTGGATCCTCGTAATGCTTCAAGAACTCCATCTGCTGCTCGAGAACCAGCATATCGTCTGCGCTATGAGTCTCCTGTGAATGCTTGTAAGTTAATCTTTGTTAGTTAATAATTGATGGCAATATATGTTAATACCTAATCAGAATACATTAATTGTCTGATGTAGTTCTTTGTATACTCCTAAGGGAAAGAGTAATATTTCATCAGTCTAATAAATAAGCCTTCCCCCCCCCCCATTATGTTTTTTATGCTCCTACTTCCGGTTTACAGGAAAACCTGTTTTCTTGTATTTCAAATTTTCAGCACATTGTGTGTGAAATCCTATTACCAGAAAAGTTGTGAAGCAATTGACTTGAACTTTCCTTCACATCTTTCTGAAACTGTAATGAAAACAGTGACTTGTCTTATAATTATTTATTGAACGTTTGATATACATCACAGTGTTTTAAAAAGTTTTGTAATGATGCTTTAGTAATTTTTTTTTCACAGGTATGAAAAATCATAACTTAAAATATGAGTTATATATGAGTTTTTAAATTCAGTAATGAGCAAACTCGCATTTATTCACCTACTTTTTCAAAATCTTTTGTCAAAATAATTGAAGAGCTGAGTGAAGGAGGGAGCGAGCTATGCCACCAATAGAAGGAATAGAGACATTTTATGTTTTGTGTTTAATTATAAATGCAAAATGTATTAGATTAACATGCACTTTCTTAACACATTTTCCTGTGTATTACGTTGAATTATAAAAGTTCTGTCACCAAATGTAATAAATAATGTTTGTTTAGTACGTTTTCTCGGTCCCGCTTACTACGTTCGAAGTTTGACGACCTCGTTTGCTGTTTTGGCCAATCCTTGGTTGGTCCAATGGCAGTAGGCGCTTAACACTTCGAAGTTTGACATCCTCATTTGCTACTTTACTTAATCCTTGGTCATGGCTGGAGACCAGCAGCCAATGACATATATGTATGTACATATTTGTGTGGGCGGGATAGAGAATACTTTAGCTTGGTGTGGTAAATGCCAATGATTGTCGAGTGTTGACTGTAGAACTCTTAAAATATGCTTTCTTTCTCGGAAATACTCAATGATGATAGTTGTACCAAGTGAGGTTAGCTACCACTACCCTAACACTGCAGTCGCAACCACTTCCCTGCTGTCATCCGGGAACTATTTTATTTGTTTTGTCACTAACATTCTAATTTCTAATCCTACATTCCACAAACCTTAGCTCTCTTTCTCTTCCAGTTATTGTCATTTCTCACAGCTGCTTACAGCTAACTCTCCTTCACCATCTACCATTACCTTGTTAATTGACATGTGATTGTAAACAGACATGCTATTGGTCGAGCTTCCAAGCACAGGCTTCTGCTACAAACAGGAGATATATTCCAACTGGCATAGATCCCTCTCTTGCACTAATAAACGAATGTTAAGAATTCAAAAAATTATCGGGAAAGAAATGGTGAAAGTTAATAATACTAAGCACAGTAATAGATATAGAAGTAAGGTACATGGAAGCCTCAATTTTGATAAAATGTCTGCACAGATTCCTCTCTCACTCACCTCCTCAATTGTTATATATAATTAAATTCTGAACCAACTTTTGATTAAACAAATACCATTTGAGGTAGAAGGTTCAAAATTGATGAAGTGGTTAATTGTATAGCTTAGAGCAGATGCCCAAAACTTTCAACAATTTTGTGTTAAAAGTTTAACTAACTACAAGTTGGAAACAGCCCAACTAGGCCAGAGCCTTCCCTCCTTAACACCCAACTGAACCGAAGACTCATACTCCCCAGGACGTATGACAACACCCGGGGCAGACATCTGATGGGGCAGAGGGCCTATGAGTCAGAGAGTGAGAGACCAGGGGCGTGATCAGCCACACACCCATGATAAAAGCAAGGAAGTGAATGATAGGAAAGGTGAAGATAGAGTACCAGTGTAATGAGATGTTGGGGAAACCGGAGAACCCAGAAAAAAACTCACAGATGCCACTTTGTCCACCGCAAACCCCACATGCTGTTCCCTGGGCTTGAACCCTTGTTGAGAGATGAGTGGTCTGCCCATTAAAAGTTTAGAATATAGAAATTTCAGCGATTCCTTGCCTTAAAACTCAAACTATAAGAAAGAAAATAATTTGTTTTTTTCTCACTAAAGAATAAATATAGTGTACCGATATGTATACAGTAGCTAGCCAGTACAATTATTTAGATTTAAAAGCATAAATATTGGTAAAATAAAGCTTAGAAATGGTTTCCCTGCTATTTCCTCCAGCTCCTTCACGGAATGTGGACCATCCCAGACCTTGGGAAGAAGAAGAACTTATGGACAGAAGTTCTAGCTATCGGTCTTCTGTTGGCCGATCTGTAGGGACCATTCCCAGTTACAATGGTGAGTTTCATTTTCCAATTTAGAAAAGAATCTCTTACATGATCTTCAACTGCCTATAAAGTGCTTTCAAAAAATGCTTTCTATCATCTTAAATTGAAGGAAAGTGTGGTAGATGTAATCACAGTGTTTGTATGTGAAGCACAATATTTTATTTAAACTTATTTTTCTTTTCTTGTTAACTTAAAGCTTATGGTTGGAGCACTTTTCAGTGATGTGCATCAAGTGCAACATAAAAAACATTTAAATATAAAATAATGAGCCCAAAACTAATACATTGTGTTTTAAATGTACAGACTGTTAAACTATTAAATCTGTTCTTACTTTTGACAGCAGTTGTAGTTAAACTTTGATAGCACACTATCATAGAAAGTGGATTAAAATGTCTTGAACAAAGAAAAGTAATACAAAATTCATTTAAATACCATATTTCTCCAAATACAAGATGATCACAAATGCAAGACAATGATCTTTTTACTGAAACTACTTTAGGAGATTTTCTTTAGAAATTCTTAGGAATGTTCACAATATTTCTGTTTAAGCTGCAATGGTAAAATAGAATAGTAAAAAATTTTGATTTTCAAATATCCTATTATTAATTTATTTTGGAGGAATATTAGTTTTATTTTATTTGCCACGTTCGCTTCAAACAAAATATTTTTATATTGAAATTAAATTGTATTAGCTAGTAATGTGGTATAAAAAAAGAAAATGCACAGTACTTCAATTTTTAAAAGAATATCTAAAAGACCAACGCACTTGGTTTTGGTTATAAATTGAAGAAATGAGAATGACAATGGTGATGAACATACATTTAGTTAAAGTGGTTTTCAACTTGCTAGTGGTGTTTAGGCATGCAATGACTATGCTAACACCTATTAAAATTTTTCAGCCCAATGAGATATTTAGCTTGTGCGATACAGTTGTGCTTGTTTACTTTGGTTTTTTTTCAAAATAATTTCAAGTCAGGTAATTAGAAAAACATCGATGATGGATATGATTCTCAAGATGCTTTAAGATATCAATGATGATAAGAATTATGAACATATAACCATATGCAATCATGAGAAATGTATGAAGTGAGCAGAATAGGGAGGAAAATGAGTACACAGTGATATTTGTCTTTTTGTGTGCCACCAGTGGTTGCCAAACCATTGATTAGAAAATGAGAAATTGTAATTTCTGCTTTGACTCTGTTAAGGAAACTTTTGTGCCATTGGAAATATTTACAACCCTCAAACATTGTTTTAAATCTACTTGGCTTATTCATAAACTGTTTAATATACAGATTTAGAATCAAACTCGCAGAAACCGGTTAATATACTGTGACCTAAGGGTAACCTTGTGTATCTCATTTCTGTCAATCCAAACCCACAAAGTTTGAAGTTTATTTCTTTCCAATTTCTATTTGGAAAGTGTATATCATGAATGCAAGACAGCCTGGGTTTTCAATGTAAATATTTTATAAGAACATATGGTTTTGTATTCAGAGAAATATGGTACACAAACTGTATTTAATGGTTATTTATGCAACAAGTGTCCATAGATTATGGCACAAGTAAGTATGTATAGTCCCACATTTGGAAGGTCCTGGGTTTGATCCCCAGCAACCACCCACTGACTCATGGGTTTTCTTCGGGTTTTTCCCGAGTCTTCAGGTAAATGCTGGAGTGATTTCTTTCATCCCCCAAATTTCCTGCCCCTCCATTTTGTTCCATTAACCATTTCATTCATCCTTCACCCTGTTTGGTCTATTTCAGGGTTGAAAGTGTTGGCAATGGTGTTTCAGTGCAATGTAGCATTAAAAAGGATGCTCTCTGTAAACTTTCTCCATCCCTTGGCATTCAGTTAGTTGTCAAGGTATAAGGACCACCCCTTAGGGAGAGCCTGTCTGACTGCCGAGGTTTCTATATCTAGAAACTGTAGGGACCCTGTCATTGCTGCCATCACTTCAGCCCGGTGTCTCCCTTCATCTCATCCCCTACCTCCTGTAGGGCATCATTTCAGTATTCTCATTTCTGGATTGCTGCTGAATCCCCTCTGCTTCACAGTCCAATCCAAATTTTCTACGAGTTGCATACAATGTCTTATGCATCCTAACGTTATAAACATAGGCTCATTGGAGTTCATAATCTTTCTGTGATAGTGTTCATATTTTGTTAAACTGTAGACATTTTAATTACAAAATACTAATATATTCATTGTTAAAAAAATTGTAGTTTTAATAACTTGAGTTGTTTAGATGTGATGTACAGAAACTTAATATATGTGTAATGGAAAAGATATAAAATAAGAGTGACAATACTTTATCATTTAGTGTAAAAATTCAATTAATTTTCAAAGATGAAGTCTTCTTAAAGTTATTGCTTTTTTTTTCGTCATAATTATTATTTTAAAAAAAAAGAATGAGCATCATTATTATTATTATATTAATTTGCTTTAAACATTTTTATGAGACTTACTTTATTATAAATTAAAACTTTGATTTAGCAGGGAATTATATAATTTGTTTCGTGTTGGCCACCCACGTATTATTTTCTGAAAGAAGTTTTTAGACCCATTGAGAGCACTGATGTCGAAAACAGAAAAGGTGAGAAGCAAAACTGCTATTATGTTCCGTGTACACACAACTTGGTGCATGACAGTTACACAGTCCATGTTGTATTCTTCTCGTTACACTATTAGATACTTCTTGTCTTGTGTTTATTTAGGTGGACATCATGTAAACTGCATGCATCAGTATTTAAACAAATTTATTAATCAAATATCCATAAATCATCAATTGCATAAATGAACTAAAATCCAAAACCTGGCTTTTTGCAATAGCACATTGAATTCAGATGATGCAATGCTGTACAGAAAGCTTCAATTATAGAAATTACTTTTTCTGTGTTAAGTGATGTCAGAGCTTAAGCTGTAGATATTAATTTGGATAACAAATAGTAGTAAACTGGTTTATAATAATATAGAGTATGGAATTAATACTTATCACATAAATATTAACAGACCAATATGCATTACTGTAAAATATAGATGAACAGTACGTATGTTACCATTAAAACCAGAGTTCATCAAAACAATATTAACCAATGAAAACCAGTTTAAATAAATGGCAGTAACTAAAACCAGTTTGCCCTAGTTAGAACTAGCTTGTAATGAGCACTTTAAGAATGAGCAGCAAGTTAAAACTGGTTTTAAGTATTCATAAGAATAGTTGAAACTAGTTTTCACTTAAATTAATTGTCTGTTATTGGGTGAAATAATTTTGAAATAATATTTATTTTATTTATTTCACTCTGGGGTGTTTTGATCTTCCCCACCAGAAACTATGAAAAAGTTGTGCATATGTGCAATATAAAACAGAATGACAAAAATTAAGAGGGAGAAAAAGACAGACACAATTTACAAATATTTGAAAAGTAACTATGCCTAAGGAGTATTTCTAAAATTTTAGTGAATACATGGGAGATTAATCATTTATAATGTCTGTTAAGAGTTAATGGCAAAAACAATATACGAGGGCTGATCAATAAAGACTGAGACTGATTTTTTTCTGTAGTTTCCTTGATAGTTTTATGTCTCTACCACAAATACTTGAAAAGAGCAGGGCTTCATGTATTATGTCCATAAGCGACAGCACTCTCGTAATGGTAGGTTGGTAGTAATGCTGTATATTGTTGACCCTACTTGAATTTCGCATACCGCAAAATGGAGGTGACATGAGAGGAGCAATACAGCGCAATAAAATTTTATTTTCGTTTAAATCATACAGCCTTGAAACTTTCGAAAAGCTGAAGCAAGCATACGGTGAGATGCACTACCTCGTGCAACGGTGTTTAGGTGGTTCAAGGACTTCAAAGAAGGGTGAGTCCTGTGTGCTAAGCAAGGTGGGCCTGGTGTTCGGAATGGAATGATTTACCAGCATGCAGTTCCCTCCCTCACACTACTGTTACAGCAGCTACTACATGTCAGTATTGGCTACACTGAGGAAGCACATTACAAGGAAACGTCCAGAACATCATCAGAATGGGTGGCGACTTCATCATGACAACGCGCGGCCTCACGTCGCAAATCAAGTCCTGGAATTTTTGGCTAAATTCAACATTACCTGTGTGCCACATCCGCCTTAAAGCCCCAGTCTTATCCCCTGTGATTTCTTTTTATTCCCAATACTAAAGGCAAAGCTCCGGGACATTCAATTTGAGAGCACTGAAGCAGTGCTAAAGAAAAGTGAGGTGATTCTCAAAGACCTGACAAAGAATGGCCTGCACCATGTGTTCGAGGACTGGCAGAGATGCTATAAAAAGTGCCTTCAGTTAGGAGGGGACTACTTTGAGAAAGATCATGTCAACATTGAAATGGAGTAATAAATATCTGTGAAAAAAAATCAGTCTCAGTCTTTATTGATCAGCCCTCGTATAAAGGTACTGCAAGTTATTTGAGACATGTGCTTGTATCAGATTGACAAAAAATGTCAACACTAATCATGGAGCTTCAGCTTTCTGCCAGTGCTCTACTGCTGCGGTACCATGGCAAGATCCCCTTTAATGCAGTACACTTTCTCATCTGATTCAAGTATCTCAGTAAACAATTACGCAATCTCAAATACTCAACATATTAAACCTTAAAAGTGATCTGCAATGTTGCAAGTGCATTTTACTTTCTGGGCTTTATATTTAACTACTACTGGGGTTAATTTAAGTTTGATAATTGTTCTTTCACACTAGCCATGCATTGGCACTAAGTTGGAAAGTTGAATCAGACTTGAAAAATTCATTGCCATGGAAAAGACTCAAACCACAGATGTTCGGTATAAAATGTGAAGTGCTAGTTTTAACTAGTGTAACAGTTAAAAGTGCTTTTAATTAGCACTATTTCTTAAAAGTAATTTTTAATAGCCAAAACTGGTTTTAATGATAACAGATGTAAATTCAGAATGATATAGAAAAACATAGTGAAGTACAATAAAGTTAATCATTCTCATTATAACTAAACATTGACTTCACTAATAGATAAATACAAGGCTAATCAGAGCACATTTCAAAGGAAATTTCTACCATTGTGAACTGATTTAGTGGAGTAGAACTGAATTTTGGGAATGGATCATCCTTAGGAAGAATGACGATAAATTGATGAACTTCGATACATCATTGGAAGAGACATATATGTGACAGAAGTTGCTCCCAAGTCGTCGTCATCATTTGTAATCAGGCAACAATGAAACAGTGTTCCTACAAAGCATGTTTTGTGTTTTGTTTATCTGCGGTGAAATCAATGTTGTGCTATAATGTGCACCAGTAGTTCTATATAAAATTATATTAGTGTGTAAACTTTCTGTTTCCATTAATGTAGCTTAGCTCTTACTTGTACAGTGCAAAATATTTGTGCTTTGACATTTCATTAAGCATAGCTAATGTTTGTAAAGACATAAGCAACAGTTTGATAGAAAAAGGTGCATAATAATACACCAGGTGAATCAGCTGCCATTGGGTATTTGTATTTATGCAGCCAACACATTATGTCTTACCGAAGATATTTCCTGTTTCATCAAGCAGTATATTTTTCAGTGTCATAGGTTCTTGTAATGTATTTATTTTTTCCTCTGGCTATCAGTATTAATGATTACATATGTTGCATAAATAAAAGGAAGGTGAGGATGGCTAAGAAGTGGTTAGCTTGACTAGATCTGAAATCTGCATAATAAAATTGAGGATTCATTGAACACGCTTAAACAAAATTCAGTATTTACATGAATATGGGCTGTGGAATGCTGCACAACGTCTCTTTTCACCATTAAGGCTTCCACTAAGGAAGCATTTGATGAAATTCCAAATAATTAATAAGTAAAATTACAAAATAGTTAATTAACATTTTGTACACTTTTGCACTGTATTAAAATCACTAGAGAAATAGAAACTTTCACATATGTATATTGTTTTACCTTGGTGACAACCAGATGGCCATTTTGTGTGGTTATCCACACATCTTCAGTGATTGCTTGTAGACTATCAACTGCTGAAGATGAGTAGATAACCTCATAAAATGGCCGTCTGGTTGTTACCAGGATAAAACTACAGGCATGTGTGAAAGCATTTATTCTCCAGTTATTAAAACATTTTCTTAACAATGGGACAATATCTTCTTTCTTATATGCAAAATGCAAAAACAGTAATCATTCGTTTTTACATCACAGTTTTATTACTGATGAGGTCATGGAAAAAACAAAAGAATCACACTAACATCAATTATGTTTACTCACTTGTAAGTAATGTTAGTGTAACAATTAGTGTAACAATTCTGACTCATCTTTAAATAAGTTCAATAACACCATTGTATCTAGCTTCTTTTTCAAATATCAGTGTAAAAGAATCACATTTTTACTTTCTCTACTACGTATAGTAGGGGAAGTATTGCATTCCACCCAAAAATTCGATACCGAGATTTCACCGGAAATACATGTTTTGAGACCACCTGAATCCAAAAAAAGCATTTTTGGAAACATGTCCGTATGTGTGTCTGTGTGTGTGTCTGTGAACAGCATAACTCAAAAACGAACAGTTGGATAAACACCAAAATTGGTATTTAGTTTCAGTATCTTCCAGAGATGTGACACAAAGGTTTTCAAGAAAATCCCCCCACCCCAGACTACCCTTTACATGGAACATTTTTCGAAAATTTTAATTTTCTCAAAAATGGCTCTAACAATTTTGATGAAAATATCATATGTTTAAGATAATGTCATGAGAAATGAAATGTATATCTCGAATTTTCTGGGAATGTCTCCAAAAGTATTCTTCATTGTGAACGACTTTTGCATAACTGGTAAACCATAAGAGATAGACAAAATTTTACTACACAAAAAATGTAGATCGCATTAAAATACACAATTTATGTCATATACATTTCTTTTGTTGAGTGAACCATTTTCGAGATATTGCTTGTTATTCCCTTAAATTTTCCAATACTTATACTTTTTCTCAAATTCGTTATTCATTTTTTTTATGTCCTGGACTTGCAAGGAGAATGGAATGCGCCACATAGCAGCCAGCGTTAAAATATTTCACTATCGCTTAAAAGCTACCATGTTCCCCTTGCATCTACAAGAAAATTACCAATAAGATTGACATCTCGATATCTCGATTAACATGAAGCATATGGAGAATAGGTGTTTGTAAAAATAGATTGTACAAGAGTAGTGAAAGTCATGTGAGTGTAACACATCAGATTTTTTTAAACATGTTTACAGTAGAATCAGATGACTGAAAAATTCAATGCCATAGCCGGGATATGAACCACGGATCTCCCGGTCTCCGACTGGTTGCTCTAAGCACTGAACTAGCATGCCGGCACAACACTAAATTCTCCAGCTGATTCGTGTTTTTCCCGGTAAACCACAAGGAGATCTCAACTAACACCTGAATGTCAACAGGACTTAAAAAGAATGACGAAAGTATTGGTCAGTTCAGACCATTAATAACAAATATCTTGGAAATTACTTATTCCACAAAAAAGGTTATTTGGAATAAAAAGTGTGTGTTAAAGAGATCTACAATTTTTATGTACTACATTTTCATCTAACACTTAACGTTTACCAGTTTATACAAAATTCCTTCCAAAAAAAATTAAAGATATACATTTTATTTGTCATCTAAATATCTTTAATATATAGTATTTTAATCAAAATCATCATTTTTGAGAAAATTAAACATTTTGAGAAATGTTCCATGCAAAGGGTAGTTCGGGATGGAGGGATTTTCTTGAAGATCTTCAGGTCACATCTTTGGAAGGTGCTGAATTTAAATGCAAGGTTTGGTATTTATACGACTTTTAGTTTTTGAGTTATTCTGTTCAGACACACACACATATAGACCTTTTTCTAAAAGTGATTTTTTGGATTCAGGGGTCCTCAACACACATATTGCCTGTTAAATATCAGTATCAAATTTTTTGTTGGAATGCAATACCTTCTCTACCTACTATGTACATGGTAGAGAAAGTAAAAGTATCTCCAATAATGTAAAATGGATAGATGAATCACTTTTTATATGAAAACTGTAATAAATAAATGATGTATATGAAACTGGCATGAGTATACAAAGTTGTGTGTGTGTTCACATCAAATTTTTCTCTTAGTTCTGAGCCTTCTCCTGTCAGCATATGAAAATTAACTGTCGCTGCAAAAGGAAACAAAACAAATCTACTGTTTAGCAGGATATATAAATTCAAACACAATTGTAAGTGACTGATTCACCTGGTATATGATACATTCCGTAGAAAAAGTCTCACTAGGATGGAAGCTGCATACAGTGACTGAACTTTTCAAGCCTTCATCTTCATTTGACAATGTCTTTCTTGACTTACTTCTTTGCAGTGCTAAATCATAAATGTGTACAGTAATATGCCAAACTAAAAGTTATGGAAGAAAAACAGCATGCTAACACAAAGTACACAATATACTTCATCACATATATCTATAAATACACTGCATGATCCTGTTTCTTCTTAAGGGTAAAGCAAATCCACTTGCATGATCTTACACACATGTTATGTTTCATGCATGGCAAAACTATTGTAGCATTTTACTTGGGAAACTGAATATTTTGTTAACACTTTGCAGTTTTGTTTGCAATGGTAAACATTATTCATTTTAGGTATTCTTTTCAACCATAAAAGAAGTATGTTTTCATCATATTTGTTGGGAATGTATTCTAAAATGTGTGCCGGAAGTACAGATTTCACATAGAATTTACCTTAATCATCATTATAAATATATTGCGCCGATTGCAGAAACGGTAACTTGTTTAAACCCTAAGATACTGTCTAGCTAAACAATGTTTAAATTAGATATATATTTTCACTGGTGGTTAGTTACGCATTGTTTAGGTTGAAACATTAGCTATGAAAATTAAGTATGCAATGTCTTTCATTACAAACTTTGGTGATTTCGATCAATTGTAGTTCAATTTTTTTGCAGTCATCATCTTGTGTTTGTTTTAAGGGTTGCTTTCATCTTTTGTTTTATAGCATATCATCATAGCCAAACAAGGGGTAAACTTTTTTGCCAAAGAAAAGACCTATTTTGTGACATCGTGAAGTGACAGCGGAGAGTACACCTTATGAAAGTGAGCTCTGAGAAAAATTTTAAAAGCATCCCTTCTAGTTCGTTTAACTGGTTACAGAGGACAGATTATTTTGATGTGGCCACAATCAATGGCAACCATGACTCTGGAAAAATTATTCCTGAAACAAAATAATAACAGGTATAAATAAAATACAATTGTATAATTGCATTTCCAAAGCATATAACAGGTAGGCAGAATAATGTATAATAAATAAGTTATATAACATACTCAAGAATTAATGCTCACCTGGAAACAAATTCATGTTTAATGAATTGCTGTTCCTCATTCTTTGGGAAGTATTATGTTTCCTCTTATACTGTTGATTGCAGAAATTACACAGTCTGACTTCCTGCATATGGTCAATGCATCAATGTTAATGATGTCACTGTCTACAGCATATATGCAACAGTTGCCATGAACCGTAGTGCCAAAAGAAGCTGCAATGTTGTGGGCAATGCACAACCTCTTATATCATGCTGTAGTAGTTGCCTGATCTTATGTAAAATTTTGCAGTTTCCCTTAGGAAGTGAAAGCATGCTTTGAATTTCACTTTGTCACTTAATTTGAAAGGATTGCTGCAGAAGGCTACAATGAAGAGGATGTCTTTTGACTTAAAATATATCTTTCTGCTACTGTCTCCACATAGCAATATGGATAACGTGGTCCAGTGTGCGCAGACACAAATTTCACATTGTGGTATGAGTTTTGAGGTTAAACAGTGTTCTTAACAGTGTTTAAATATCAACTCTTAAGCGTTGCTTTTAGACAATGTTTAATGCTAAACATAGTCTTTGGAACATTGTGGTTGTACTAAATTAGATTAATGTAAAGATGGAGCAGGGATATATGCCATTGTATTATTCTTCATCTTTAAAAAAAGACCAGTCCTTTAACATGGAATTATAAATTATTAACTACACTCTCTCCTGGGAGATCTCCTGTTGAGCCAGTCACTCCCAGGTGTAGTAGTCATTTAAGTATATAAAATGTGTAACATGAACCATTGTCTTAATATAGTTTCTGCAATCCACCCATAAGCTGTGCTCTAATTGCATTGAAACTTGACTCTATGAAAATCCAATGATTTGTTCAGGGTAAGAAATTGGTGTAATATGTGATTCATAAGTCAGCACCACACTATAAAGCAGACAATTGCAAAATTGGCTGAAAATTTTCAGCTGTCCCTGGTTTGAAATTATTTCTGTGCTCAGTATTGGGATAACAGAATAGAGCACTAAATTAAACTCAGTCTGCATTAGAAGCATTATTTTCCCTCATGATGAAATTTTGAGACTCTCGCTTGAAATCATGGCACAGAGTTTGTTTTGCCTACCTCTATGGTGTGGAGTCAAGCATTCTGTTGGAGTTGGTCACCTATTCCTCCCATAGTTTTCCTTTATTTTAAGAAGGCAAATGTTGGGTAACTCTGAGCTCTACCGACTTCCAGCCTCATGTATTCATTTAATAGTTAGAGGATGTTAAATTTATACCCCCCTCCCTGCCCATTTGGCAGCAGAAAATGTAAAAGTGCTTATCATACACCATATCTATGTACCTTCTCATGTTGTATTTTCTGATAAATGTACTGACAGTATTACATGGACCATTTTCTCGCAGCATGATGATACTTAAGTTTGTTTCAGTTCTTCTAAATGGAAGCTGAGTCTGACTCCCCCATAGTATGCAATAAAACAAAAATGTGAAGAAACTAATACCATGTCGCTTTAAGTAGGTAAAGAATTATTACACCAAGCACTGACTTGACACAGCATAATATACAGTGTGTCCCAAAATTAGACCAATAAACTTTGGGAGCTGATAGATTACATTATTTGGAACACTTTTTGTTAAAACACGTTTTTTTGCTATGGAACTTCGTTGAAGTGCTAGATGAGTTAATATCACTACTGCCTCCCATCCAGTTTGTTTAAATAAGCAAATTAGTATCTTAGTAAGGTACATAATCTTAGTCCAAGGAACAAAAACAGAGCACATGAAAGAAACAAAACACAAACGCTTCAGTTGATTTATCCTATGTTTACTTCCTGACCTAATTTTGGCATCCTTGAAATTGTGCATTATTGTTTTCCAGAACCCATGCTGCATACTCTATAATCTCAGCCAGGTCTGTTTATTTACAGCATGGAACGTACTTGATCCCTGACCTTACCCCACTTCTTTTGTGGAGACAGATGAAGTCTGTAGTTTATGACATGCCTGTTGAATCTGAAGAGAATTTGTGGCACACATAGCCTATGCAGCTGGCAAAATCAGAGAAATGGTTGGTGTCTTTGTGAGAGTATGGCAGAATGTGGCATGCCAATGCACTGTTTGTGTTCACCACAATGGACATACATTCCAACATTTGTTTTCAATGGGAAGCTGTGGTGTACTCTAAACACTGAGGTGTTTGTGTGTTCTGTTCTTGTTGCTTGGACTGAGATTATGTACCTTACTGAGATAAATACAATACTGTAATTTGCATTCATTTTGCCATATTTAAACAAACTGGGTGGGAGACTGTAAAGACATTAAGTCGTCTAGCACTCAAATGAAGTACTGCAGCAAAAAACATGCCTTAACAAAAAGTGTTCCAAATAATGTTATCTATCAGCTTCCAAAGTTTGTTGGTTTAATTTTGGGACATCCTGTATGTATACTGGGTGGAAAGGGTATACATGTCATCATTAAGCTGAGAGAGACCATTATCAGAACAATGAAAATATTTATGATCATCCTTATTCTGTCTTTCATAAATTGTAGAAAAATAAAAATTATATTAATAATCAAATACAACATAATTAAAGATTTCTGTGACATTCGATAAGAACAAAACCCGGCTGGACATACTTTAAACAATTCAAAAACATATAATAAAACAAAGTAAATTAACTTTTAAACATTTAATAAAATAAACTAAAAACTCGGCTAACCTAATTTTACTGAAACTAATTTTACGGCAATCAGATTTGCCTTAATCATTGCTGATTAAGTTAAAGTGTCATGAAAAGCATGCAAAAATTTATTTTTCTATCAGCAGAGGATCACTTCTAAAACAACATTTATAACCTTTCCATCCTATGTATACAGCTTTTCAATTTCAATCCTTCATGATATAGGGATCAATCTCTGATAGTTTGGAGAAAACTATCCAGGTAGAATCAGATGACTGAAAAATTCAATGCCATAGCCGGGATTTGAACCAAGGATCTCCTGGTCTCCGTCCAGTTGCTCTAACCACTGAGCTACCATGGCAACATGCCAACACGACATTAAATTCTCCAGCTGATTCGCATTTTTCCCGGTAAACCACAAGGAGATCTCAAATTGTATTGAGATTTCATACCCCAATGGCGACTTACATTCTTTGTAAGTATCCAGGTAGAGTTGACCTGCAGCAAGATAATGCATCTTCATGATACCATTTTGTGGATATATGAGAAATAGTGAAAGCCAATGGTTATAGAAGTGCAACTTGCTGATCATATTGCCTCTACATGGGCTTAATTTGTTTTAGTAAATCAAAATATTACAGCCCCAGATCTTCATAAAATTTCTCTATTAAATATTGTTGTTATTTTTCAGTTCTTTATTACTCTCTGACGTTTTTCTTGTCCGTTTACTTTTCATAACATTTGATAAAATCTTACACAAAAACCAGGTATACTTAGATAAATTTGAATAATATACAATATTTCAAATGACATTTCAGCAAGTTAGTAATGTGCTCTTTATCATTCATAGACCTGCTAGTTAATCAAACGTAAGAATGGAATGGGAAACTGCATCTTTATACTCTTTGCTTACCAAAGCAATACAGCCCTTTCATATTAAATTGCTTCACAGCCTGAGATTAACATACCACATTATGCAATAAGATGTCTATCCCAGTATTGCAGCAGCAACTTCTTTCATCATCAGCATTATTCTTCTACTTTTCCTTTATGCAACTAGCTTCTCATTTGAACTGAGTGGTACTGCTGCTTAATGTGCTCTCTGGTCATAACACACACTGCTATTATATGCTTGATCATCTAGCAAAACAAAATCTATTTGCAAATGTGAAGATTTCTCCCAAATTAAATTAAAAAAAAAAAAAAACTACTGGCAGTATATCCAGTATGACCATATAATTTGGTCGTACACTTAAATTTACTGTTTGCGGCAACAGAGTTTAAAGGAGACAGCATTTGACTCAAAGTATTACAGAGCCATCGTTGGATGTGTGACTGGCCTAGCAGGAAGCATGCTGTTTGCCGGCAGAGTTGGATATTCATAGCCCCTTAAATTCAAGTGCATAGATTTCTCATCCAAATTATAAGTACAATAACCACAAACCTTCGTCACTTTGGAAATGATGTGTACACATATCTCACACCCTTTAATGAAATTTGCATTAACACTCAAATGTTTCCTGGCCATGTAAATAAAGCCATGCTTTGTCCATAAGAAAAAATTAAATGTGGGTCAATAGAGCGATCATTAATGTTATCCAACACCCAATTGCAGAAATTAACTGTACTCTCATCACGTGGTTACAATTCCTGAACTATAGTTATCTTATAGTTTTAAAATTTACTGGCATTTCAAGGTGATGTTTGCAAAATTTCTGACTCCTGTTCAAGTTTTCTAAGAGATTTCTTTGGACTTTGTTCTAACTTTTCTCTGAAGTCATCAAGTTTTTCCTCTATAAGAACATGGCAATTTACTTCTGGTTTCTTATCAAGAATAAATCATGTTTCCCTAAATCTATTCACAAGATTATAAATAATGTGTCTGTGAGGAAAACAAACAGCAGGGAATCTGTCTATAAATCACCATCTCACTCCTCTACAAGAGTTTGTCACATAGGAATTATGAAGATACTGTGTGCTAAAGTATAATTATATGGACTTTTTGGCATTATAATAGCATTAACACACTATAACACTGAAACATGTGCTCTCACCTTTGTACAGCACAGACTTTGGATCAACTGATTTTAGCTGGCACACAGAGAGGAGGGAAAGTAGAGGGGGAACACAACTGGTTAGAAGCAGCACAGTGCAGGGCAAGCAATTCCATGTAATATGGCCATATGTCCAAAAGAAGGCTCTGTATGTGTTAGCAGCATTTTTTAACAACTCTATTTTGGATGAGAGAGTAAACGATTGGTATTTTCTCGTAACACATGTTAAATTAAGAAAGCTAGAAGCAATTGTGATGAACCGATGAATGACAAATAATGTTTCCCAAGTAACATTGTATGTTGTGGGTTTGAGTTTGATGACTGTATGGTGTTTTTGTTTCTGTAGTGGTCTCTTCTCTGAGGACCGCACCAAAGCCAGGCTATGGACTCAAGTCCTCTACTTTACCTGCAGCAGGACGTAATGGTGGCCCAGCGGGCTTCTCTGTGAGTATCA
This sequence comes from Deroplatys truncata, assembly GCA_030765065.1. Lineage (NCBI taxonomy): Eukaryota > Metazoa > Arthropoda > Insecta > Mantodea > Mantidae > Deroplatys > Deroplatys truncata. The sequence continues at coordinate 48,743,560 of CM060975.1, read as the reverse complement.
ACATGTTATGTTGACCCCCAGCAGCTTGCTTTCCTCTCCATGCGTGGGTGGTGGCCATTAATAACCAATCCCTTTACTTTACAGGTGCTGAAACTTCACTACAACATTTACTAGCATAAAACATGCTACCAATCTGAACAGTTAAACCTTTATTTATTTTATTTATTTATTTGAAAAGGTTACCTGAGCCTTAGGTTCATTGCAGGAACAATACAGCTGTTAACGACACGCACATTACAAATTATAATTGATTCCATTTGTAACAATAAATTTAATTTCAGTCTAAATAAGGATTATAATTATTCACCATGTGGTAACCTTAAAAGTGCAATAAGCTAAAATAATATAAAACACAGCTTTTAGCAATGCTAATTACATCTAAAACTAAATTTACACAAAATAGTGATATTCCAATGCTTGAGGATATTGTATAACAAGTATAAATTATGATGATTTATATATTTAAGGGTGTTCAACTACTACAAGGTCGTTAGTGCCCTTATAAGACAGATTATGGCAAAAATTTACAAAACTAGGCCGAAAGGCATGAAAAACTTCATATCAATTTGATAAATTTACCTTTGACAGAAACTTAAAAAAAAACTTTTGACTGTTTGGCATCATCTGCTAAGACCTCTGCAAGACTGACCGGCAGTTGCAGAGAGTCCCAAATATGTGCTAGAGGAATACACTGCAGTATAATCGGCACAACAGTTCTATACATTTGAAAATCGTAATGAGAGCTATGATGCGAGTTGCTTACCAGATCAGGTGGTGACCGGTCGACTGCATGCTGCAGGAGTGCGTGGGGCAGTCATCGTCAAATATCCACAACGGTTATGCACTGTGTTGCGCTGATAAACTTAGTTATATACAGTATATTAAAATCCACGCTGTAAAAAGCGCTTAATATAAAAAACGCTATCAAACATTGCCTCCAATTCTTCCACATCTAACAACCCTTCCTCTTCTGCGGAATCACACATTATTGCCGTCATCACTGCTGTCACTACTTTCTGCACCATTATCCTGGATGAGAATTAGTTCTATTTGATTTTCTGCAATTCCGTATTTTTCGGAATAATGATTCTTAATTTATTCAGCATGTCGCCATACATTTTCCCATTCTGGCCTTCCAATTTCAGCAAATTGCTGGCGTTATAACTGCTCCACATATTTTAATTTAAAAGTGATATTTCTGCATGCCACCCATTTTTTGATATCAGCCCAGATTAATTCGATTGGGTTTAGATCTGGGCGATACGATGACAGTCTAAGTACATTATGGCGATGTTGTATTACTATCTGGTCAAGTATGTATGACTTCTGAAGCTGTTTGTTGGCTTTAATTAAGTTATATAGCTTTGTATTACTCATGCTTTCATCTAAAGCTTTATTATGTCTAAGTAACCAAGCTCTCATTTCTTCTTTCAAGGAAGTTCAGGTAGGTGGTTTGTGAATTTGAGTGTTGACGCTTTGTGAAGCATTATCGATGACCAGAACAGACCCAGCAGGCATATTAGGTATCAACATGGCGTTGATTCACTTCATGTAATTTTCTGTATTCATTTCTTGATGAAAATCTCCTGTTGTTTGTTGCGACTTGTAAAAGAAGGGCATTTGGAACGAAGCCGATCTTTCCAACAGCACGAACGATAATAAGTATTTGCCCTTTGGCAACAGGTGCCTGCAAACCTAATTCGCTATCGTCACTCCAACTTTTAGATGCTGTATGACTGCTGTGTATGTATGACTCATCTTCATACATTATAGTATTTTTCTGAAATTTGTAGCACCACCTTGAAAATTGATGCTGATATAAGTACACACTGATATAAGTACATATAAAATTATAGTCATTTGGAAAGGTAGAATCAGACTGAAAAATTCAATGCCATAGCCGGGATTTGAACCACGGATCTTAGGCTTTCCATGCCGTTGCTCTAACCGACTAAGCTATCATGGCAACATTTACTTTTTATTTATTTTTTTTTATTTTATTATTATTTTTTTATTTTATTTATTTATTTTGCTTTTCTGTTAGAACTCTTCTATTTGATTTCAGTTTCTTCCATTTGAACCCTAAATCTTTAATAATTTTTCTGAGATTTGTAGCACCACCTTGAAGGTTTCTGCTGTCTTTCAGCTGGATGAGCAATCTGCTTATTGTTAGCACAGTTTTTTCTTCCACATAGGAATTGTGAATCGTGTGCCGAATGATGCATTCGAAATCGTCTATTTCTGTAATACGTTTAGGGACCTTATGTTTCTTCCCAGGTGTGTCAAATGGTACTCTTTCATCCATATGTTTTTTTCTCTTATCTTTGAGAACTCTGGAAACGGAGCTCGGTGAAACACCAGTTGCTTTGACTACTCTTTCTTTCACTCTCTTAAGGCTTTTGTGGAACTCGGATGAACATATATTTTCTTCCTTCATCTCTGCTTCTTGCTTCATGAAGTCGAGGACATTTGCAATTATTTCCCTACTTTGACTATGTAACACCTTACCACTTAACTTTGAAAACATAGGAGCCATGGTTATAAATATAACAAATATAAAATAAGTTATGATGTCGTATTAATGTTATTTATGCTTGACATTATTGTAGCCCCACGTTGTGGTAGACAATTTGATGCGGTATTTACTTATAATGTTGATGCTTGTGATGTTTATGTATGTGTCTTTACTTCACGCGTTGCCATCTTGTGACGTCATTCATTTGTTTGGTTTGTAGCTCCATCTTGTGTTAGCAATTTGCATCAGTGTTAGTGTTCGTTTGATTTCATTTCAAATGTCCTCCGGCTAGCTATTATCCTGTTGGCTTGGGCATGTATCTCTATACAGGTTGTGAAACAGAAAGGAATCTTTTATCCAAAAATTACACTGATGAAGAAATTTGTTTTACACATTTATTGTCGAACACGTTAACTATCACATTTATACATTGATCTTAACACTCGCCAAACTGAAACTGTTATAACAACTTCTTACTGATAATTCTTTTAATCCACGTACTTCAATCTTTTGTATATTTAACTTTACCATACTTTAGATCTTTCATAATTCTGCTGCGCGTAACTTGTGAATCTATATCCGATGTATGACGAACTAATACTTTCGACGAACTGACTGACTGTAGACGACATGTAGTGTACACAGATTTTTGATGAACTGGGGGCGATCTACCTCTAACTTGGCTTATTTATACTCCTTCATCAAGATACGCCTAAAGATTATAAATGAATTACTATTGGCTAATAAAACGCGCCAACATTAGCGTCTATTTTAATATCGAATGAAAACCACGAATACATATTGCTTTTAGGGAGAAAATATTCCAGAAGTTTCTACCGAAAACGCGTCAACATTACGTAACTTCCTTGTTTCCAATAATGATAAACAGCTCACCCCCCCTCGCTGCATTATTGCTCTATTATTGACAGTTTCAGTAAAGCCGTATAAACTTATTTCCCAATAATAATTACAATTAATAAACATCTGAAATCAATGTCACATAAAAATGCATATTCATATTACAACCATTATTTACATTTAAGTAATTTGTGATACAAATTACTGCATCAGTTACTATTTAGATACTGCAGCTCTCTTTAAAATTACAACCAGATGCAGACACTTTCTATGCAGACTGTATGTGTTACGCACTGTGAGTAAGCAAAGGTATTATATCGCTTTCGTTGATAAAGCTAAACATAAACCATTCCTAGGCTCGGCAGCTGGGTTGGCAATCAAGGTCACGATTCCAGAAGTTTTGCACGAGTAATAACACATGATGGACCAACAGACCTTGGCTACATAGCAGACAAAGAGGATTAGGGTCCCCCTTAAAAAGGTAACCATGCTTAAAATTGCAGTGGCCAATACGCAACTGAGCCAAAACCACCACCTCATGATGAGATACATATGTTTCTGAAACATGTCCAATTCTTACAAATAAGTGAGGTATAGTGTAAACCTAACTGACCCTTAATTAGAGTTAACTTTACTGTTCAAAAACTTTAAATTATTGGTGATTTATTTTCATTATTTAGTAATTCAGCTGTAACTCATGCAATGCTGTTTAAGATTGGTAGGAATGTTTTATGCTTGCAAACCGTTGTCGGCATGGCAAAACAAAAGAGATAGTGAATGTGTGTGAATGTATGGGTTGGAGTGTTACTTTCCTTTTGTTGGTTGATTGTAGTTGTTAGCGCCCTTCGTCACGTGCCAAAACCAGGTTATGGACTAGCACCACGCTCCCACACATTCAGCAGCACTGGCGGCAGTGTGTCCAACATTGGAGTAAGTGTCTTCCCTGCTAATTCACTGTGTGTTGTCTTGTGGTAGTGAAGACTTACTCTAAGCTTGTAGAACATAGAATGAGAACTGTGCGCAGTTGGTACATTACACAGCAACATTTAGATTTTATGTGTCATTTTACTCATTAAAATTATGTTGTAAATACCTGAGAATGATACTGTGTTAAGTAATTAAGTGCATGACTATTTTCATTGTGTTTGTGAACAATTCAGTGATATAGCAGACAATTGAGCAGACTTATAAGTAGGCTTATGATAAATAAACTCATTTTTTTCCATCCCATAAGGAAATTTGCATGTTAATCAGTACAGACAAACAAATTTGTAAATACTGAATAGTATGGTTTTTCAGCCACAAATTACTTGAAAATTTGCCTTCATTGTTTAAAAAATACAAAACTTTAGAAAATGTTATATTGTTAGCCCCTCCCCCCCCCCAAAAGTGGTAGTTCAAATTCGTGTTGGACATCTATTGTGATGCTTTGTGATTTCTCCATGACAGAACTAATAATAATTGAGCATATTAATAGAAACATCCAGCAAAAGAACATCCTTGATTGTTGGCTCCTTTCAGTTGATTTTTATCTGGCGTAAAAAGGAAAAGAAAATACAAAGATAGTACTCTTTATCAAATTCAGAATATTATTTCAGCTCATATTTTAGTGTTGTTTTCACCAACCTTTAAGGTTTTGATATGCTTGCATTACACATTGTTTAAATCCAATTGCAGAAAAGGTGTGTAGCATCAAACAATGTGTAAACAAAACTAAATTTTAGACACTTCTGGTTTAGACTATGTAAAGCTTTAAACATGGTGCAAGTAAGGGCGTAGTGGATACAATGAAGTTCCCCAAAAGCATGATCTAGAATTGTGTTCAGAAAGAATAATTGTAACACTCTGCATACATTTATATTTTGGGAAGGTTCAAAATAGCTTTGCATGGGCACTGGGGCAGCTCGGTGCTGTTATTCATGACTCTCATACTGACGGTTCATGGTTCAATTGTGGGCTATGGGATGGCACTTTTAAGTTTCCCCTATGCAGGCATTCATCTCTGACTAACTCTTGTGAAGCATCCCCAAGATACTTGATTCAGAATCCATGTAAAAGCTGTAGATCCCCTTGTCCCATTATAGAGGCAACAGACTCTGCCCTGGGTGTCTCCAGTTGGTAAATGAGTTCAGTCAATACCTGGTGGGACAGAGTTCCTCCAAAGATCATAATAGACCACATGGGGAGCATTAGAAACAACAGTGTAACTTAGCTTTTAGCTTAGCGTCAGAAAGCTGCCATCAAGGCACTCTAAAACTTCTTTTTAACCCCCCAATAGTCTCTTAGTTATGTCCTGTTAGTATTTACTTAATATTAGAGGGAAATAATGTATTGTTGCATAGAATGTCATTTGTACTAATTTAAATGATTGATTTATTCATTTGTTAATCCGTTTTAACTCCCATATAGTAGAGTATTAATACATTCTACTCTCTGTGCCATGATCTCATTAAACTTCTCTTCTGAAAACAAATGAATGCATTGTATCAAACTGCAGAAGCTTAAAACACACTGTTGCCTTAGCCTTTACAGGCTGTGTGTTCCTTTAAATCAGGCCCGCCCAAACTTTTTCACATGCAGGGCCACTAATTAACCTAGGCAATTGGTTGCAGGCCATATGCACAGTTTTACAAAATTATATAAATTTAATATTTTATGGAATGTCAAAATAGGGTTTATTACTTAATGCTTTTAAATATATTTATATTTTACACAGTGTATGAGGCATATTTTTAAAGTGATTACCATTTTAATATTTTGCCGCTGTATTTGCGATTTTGAGCATGCTCGATCACTTCCTCCATTCATTAGGAAGCCAGACATACTTGTGAGCAATTGTCACCTTGTGTTTTCCCATTGTTAGAGTGTTTCGAAATGTTCAAAACAATTGAATGACCCCGGATTGCAAAGTCCTCTGCTGGGTTTGAACCCGCGACCGCGGGAACTAGAGACTAGCGTGGTGATTACAATACCATGGAGGATGACATGTTAATATGATTATATGCTTTCATTAAGTATAATTTTTCAAAAACATTAATAATCAAGATATTTTAATTTTTTGCCTCATCAGTATCTCCCCCCCTCCTTGGGGGGAAGTAATTAAGATACCAAATAGCTCATTTTTTTAGTGGTGACTAAGGTATATTATTATATACTAAGTTTCAGATATGCGTGCATTGTTCATCTAAAATAAAAAATTACCAGAAAATTTTTAGCACTTTATCACAAGTATAGACTTCCAAAATATACATATTAAGGGACACAACATACTTCATTCCAATAAGAAACTTTATTTGGAATGAGTTTCAAGACAGGACAGAAGTAAAATCCTAGAATTGAGACTTGCATTGCTTGTTTCTTTACCCCTCAGTTTTACAAGCAACATGCTAGGATACTTTCTGTACACCATTATCATGTTAATAACCTTCAGAGTAATCTCCAAGGCTATCAGTTATGTACTCATTGCCAAGGAGGATGAAGTTTAGCAACCATCTACTTCATCATTGTTTAATTTGGCAATCTAATGCCTCACTGCATTGCCAAGTCTTGTTGCAAACAGAAATATTTCCTGTACAGAGGATCTGCAGCATTACTTTCATTTTCATTGAAGGCTAAACACAGACTGAGTGTGCACTCCCCAACTTTCATTGTACTTGAACTTCTTTGCCCTCGGTGGATTTAACAGATATTAGAAGTCTCCATGTTCTGCAATAATTCTTAAAATTCTATCCGGGGCTTGAGTTCCTGTAAAAAAAATTGTTACCATGACTTAATAAGTAACGTTCATGTCGTATTTAATAACATATGTCATCATGAACAGTATGAACAAAAAAGCAAAATTAATATAAACATTTTTTTCACTCTTAAAGGGAATGAAAACATAATATGTGTTTAAGGCAGGTATCAATTTGAGAAAACATGATGAAAATTTAGCTTTTTTGTTGTTATTTTTATACCTTCTACTTTCCTGCTACACTGTAATTAACTTGAATATTTATTTACATCCTTAATTCAATTTCATGAATATACAAATGGAAAACAACAAACATTTTTTACAATTACAACTTAACTGCTTAAGCTATTTGATGTATTGAAACAGTAACAACTCCCCATACTTTCAGCCTGCTGTCAAGGACAGAGTAATATAAGCAAATTATAAACAAATTCTGTAAGGCAAAACGTTAATAAAATTGAAGCATTACTATAAAGGATAACAATGTAATGTGTACAGTTTAAATTTGTTTTTTCACTTAATATGATAGTCAAAAAGAGAACTAAAAGGGTAAAAGAACTGTTAAATGTGATAATACAGGATGAGCCAAAAAACTACGAACCGGCTGCGCATTGTTTTTCCTGTCCGCGTCTTTGGCACTTGCTGCTGTCTGCTGCTATCATAGAAAGGCACGAATCAAACCGTACAACATTTTTAAAACTACTTTTAAAGGCTTTACTTACCAACTTTATGAAAGGAAATGCTGAAACTTGCCACCGTCGTCCATATATTTTTGGCACCTCTTTAGGAAACTATCCATCACTCGCCGTAATTCATGTTGAGAGATGCTGGCAATTTTCTGGCAGATATTTTGTTTTAATTCTTCCAGGGTGTGTGGGCTTGTCTTGTACACTTTGTTTTAAGTTACCCCAGAGATAGAAATCGCAGGGGGTTAGGTCGGAGAACCAAGGGGGCCACAATTCTGTCCTCAAACACACTTTCAATTTTTCTCATCAAAATATTGGCCGTATAAGCTGTTGCAAAGTCTTGTTGAAAAAAGGCAAAATCACGCTCCCTGGCTGTTAATTCTCTAAAAAAAGGGGAGGGCAAAATTGTATTCACATGTGTACGGGCTTCAACTGTTGACTTGAAAAAAATTGGCAAGTGATAGTTTCCTAAAGAGGTGTCAAAAATGTATGGACAATGATGGTGGCCAGTTTCAGCATCTCCTTTCATAAAGTTGGTAAGTAAAGACTTTAAAAGTAGTTTTAAAAATGTTGTATGGTTTCATCTGCGCCTTTCTATGATAGTGGCAGACGGCAACAAGTGCCGAGGACATGGACGGGAAAGATACCGTGCATGCGATTCGTAGGTTTTTGTCTTTCCCTGTATAAAATGATACATAGTAAATAATTTATAGCAATGGAATATAAACTATAAAAATGCTAAAAATGATCATTATACAAATTAATTTTGGAGAAGGGCAATTGATGCTCTTATTGCAGGTATAACAATAATATCTAATAAGTCTTAACATCCATTTATACAAGGCTTCCTTACACACAAACCCAGGATTATCTGCACAATGAAGCCCCATACTCTTTCCATTCTACTATTCATACTATTATATCAATTATATTTCAATTCTCTCAACTTTCTTAACTGCCCTAGTCCATTTTCCCCCTTACTTTTTCCAAATACAGTGTGACATAACTCATTAAATTTTTTATCTTCCATTTGTTTCATGTTCTGCATATGTGGTAAAAATTTAAGTTAAAAGAAAATTGTTGATTGTTAGTTTTTCACAAATACATTGCTTGAAAGGAATTTGATGTTTTTCTAGTATTTACCATCAGTACTTAGAATTAGAAAAAGGGAAAATCAAAGTGTTTGCTATGCTGCTAATCATTTAAATGTTCACAATTTTTTTCTGCATGAATTACAGCATGAAAAATAATAATTTTTAAGTCACGTTTTGTTGGAAGAGAACCTAAGTTCATTTTAGAAAGCAGAAGTTGATGTCAAAAATATTAAGCACGTCAAATTTTGTAATGAGCATTTTTATCAATTGCTTTGGTACATGTTTTAATTGCAATAAGTTTATGTGCAGTTTAAGTTGTATAAGTAAATACCAAAGAACGCACTGCATTGAGTATGATGGATGTAAAGCATTCACAGCATGTTTGATGTAAGCCTGGCGAGATTAGAAACTACAGCCTACAGTGCTGTGTACCATATAGTATACAGCACTGAGATATAGATGAAGGTACCAGTTACATGTGATATATTGTCTCAATTAAAACAGATGCATAGCAGTCTTATCTCTGCTTTAATCATCCATTCATTTCATTATTAATTAACCTATAGAGTTGAGTTGTTAAATAAATAATGTGCAATATGATCAATGATAAAAAGAGAAAAATATATTACTTTAAAACTACTGAATTAATGAAAGCCTAAACTGGGTTAGATGGTCCCAGAACTTGAATCTGCGTCCTAATTTAAGAACCGAAGAATTACTTTTTGCTTGGTTGTTTTGCATATCAACAGAATAAAGTGCAGATTTCAGTACCTGGATTTATTATATACTGGTATACCAACAAAGTTAATGGACTGCCTCTATGGTCGAATGCTGAATGTTCTGGCTTCTCAACCCAGAGGTCTCGGTTCGATTCACGACTGAGGCAGGGAATTTCTCATCCAGAATCTTCTCTATCCTCCATGGAGTCTGGTAGTATCAATGTAGAAGTGAATGTCAGTGTGTTCAATGTAAAAGATAATAAAACCACTGTTTAAAGAGTAAAAATGCCAACAGTAATTTGCTTCTCAAGTCAAAGCCCTTGGTATGACATAGAAGTTAAAGGGATGTGTGTAAGAGAACTCAGTGCCGTAATTTTACAGATATTAAAAAATTAAATAATCTCAGTATTACCTTCAGTGAGACAATACATTAATACATCAGTATTTATATATTCATGTTATAATAATTGTGTATAGAAATAGAACAAATATCATTTGCAATAGTTTCTTAGCATTAGGATATAAGTTCACTTGAAAAGATTTTATGTAAATCATTTAAATTGGATATGGCATTGCAGGTGAAAATTTTCTGGACATCCTGTAAAAACTACATAACTTGGTGTTTAGCTTGAATGACTGCACTGATTGTTCATAGTGCTAATGCAGGCATATTATATATTATAATAAGGCTTAAGTATATATCAACAAATACTCCAACTTCAGCTCCTTGTTGTTTATAAAGTAATAATTATTCAGCTGTCTA